>OY720454.1:35852635-36180142 GCA_963082715.1 Harpalus rubripes
TATACTAGTATTAAAGTAACATTTTTCGCGTATCTTTTTCGAATATGAAAAATTGTTCAGTTGTGAATATAAGAAGTTTTCTATCTACTTTAACTTGAATTCTAAACTATTAAGATTATTTGAAGAAATCGCTGAATTACACCTTTATACGAGTCTGAGTCGATGAAACTTCTGTAAACAAGAAACCGAGAGTTTTATTCATATTCACGTAATAAAAAGGAGAAAGATTTTGAACTTACTTTATCTGACTGTGGAATAATTGTAAATATCGTTCCACAAACCTATCAAAAGATAAATATATAGATCTGTGTAATTAAAGGTATTTTAGAGGTCTCTTTTTCTTATTTGGAAAGACATAAATGAAATATATGATAAATGAGAAATTTTGTGTCAACCAACAATGAATACAGTCTTATGTATTTTCTCTCGAATTTTCTCCTTTAATCTTTGTAGGTATTTATATAGAATTAAAAGTGTATTTCACGATAAAGAAATTCAGAAAATTCAGTTGATTCCAATTTTATCCAGGAAATATTATTTTCTGGTGAAATAGTTATTTGTGTATCTAGAGCAGACAGTGATACTTTGTCGCTTTTAGGAAAAAAGTTGGCAATCTTTTGAAAGCGGCAAACATTTTACATTCGTAACATACACACTATTTTCCTACGTCCGTTCGAAAATAACCAAGAGGATAATAAAAGCATTCGCTTCAAATATAGTGACATAAAAAGTAGAAATTCAACAGGAGTGTAATTATATTTCGAATGCTATATTAAAAAAAGGTGTAAACAGTTTAAAAACACGAGCAGAAAAATATGTATAAAAAAATAGAGGACATGAAGAAATTTGATAATATCCATAATTTAAATGTGTATTCCTCGACTGTATAAATGTAATACTGGGAAAACTTGGAGAAAAAACAGTGATAAATTCATTTAGAATATTTTATTACATAACCGACGTTTCGGCACCAATTATGCCTTCTTCAGGGAAATGTAAAACAACAAGTTTTCCCAGTATAATATGCATAATTTTTATTCATATTAGATTATATTTTCTTTACTAAATTACTTAATTAAACTAACATAAATATAAATCTTTCACTGTGTATTTTATTGAGATGACTAGCTAAGGGCGCACAATAAACACAATGATGCACCCAAATTATATTTTATTCACAATCCCTATCATTTACAATACAATTTCACTAACGAACTGCCCCCTTACATTATTCTTCAATTGCTTTTATAGTCTTCAAATGACATAACACTTTACCAACAACAATTAATTTAATTGTCGCTAAATAATTATGCACCTACATAACATATAAATAAAGCATATGACCTAACATTCGGCCTTTCCTGATCCCACGGTATCCTCGCCGATTCGTATTCTATTTCCTGTAACAAATAATTTTAAATTTAGACAGTTAGATCAAATTATAACAGTGTATCTGGTGAATAATAATCTGGTATTGTTTACCCATAATCCTTAAACCGCTTACAAATTCTTGGGCAGAGGACTTCTCCTCACCCGTAAACCAACACAAATTCATAGGTCACATTTACCCGTATACCACAAATAACTCATTGGCGGAGAACTTCTCCTCACCCGTATCCATCATAACCATAAACTCATGGGCAGAGAGATTCTCCTCACCCGTAACCAAACACAAATTCATGGGTAACATTTACCCGTATACCACAAATAACTCATGGGCGGAGAACTTCTCCTCACCCGTATCCATCATAACCATAAACTCATGGGCGGAGAGATTCTCCTCACCCGTAACCAAATATAACCATAAGCTCATGGGCGGAGAACTTCTCCTCGCCCGTAACCAACCATAAACTCATGGGCGGAGAACTTCTCCTCACCCGTAAACTTCAAACAAAATCAAGTTATCCCTCTAATAAATCGATTAATTCATCCGTATCATATTCATTTTGATCTTCGTTTTCACTTGCGCTGCTGCTTTCTGAAACAGTGTTTCCTGTCCATCTCCTTAGGTGTTCCGCTGCCACCACAGTACTAAATTTCTTGTACCCCGTTGTACCCTTCATTGACATAATTTTGTATCTATCCTTTCCGAGAACTTTGGATATTTTATATGGGCCTCCAAAAACAGGTTGAGTCTTTCTACTTACACGGCTATCGCCACTTGCCTGCCTTTTGCATAGGATTAAATCTCACACTTTGTACTTCCTACTTTCTTTCCGTTTCTTATCGAATTTTGTTTTCATGGAGGTAGATTGGATATCGAGTCGTTTCTTTGCTAAATTTCTACAATCTTCCAGTGATCTATCAGGCTGAATCTGTTCACCTATCTCACCTTCCTTTGATTTATCAAAACCAAAAAGCAACATATGAGGGGTAAACCCGGTACTGCTATTCATGGTATTATTTACACCCCAAACTATATGGAATATTTGTTCGTCCCAGTTACATTCGTCTTCTGTACTTGTACTTATGGCGTCCAAAACGGTTCTGTTGAACCGTTCGACTTGGCCGTTGGATCTTGGTGATGCTACGGCATTCAATATATGATTAATCTTATTGCTACAACAAAACTCTTTGAAATTTCTACTAGTGAAAGCAGAACCGCTATCACCAATTAAGCAAGTTGGTATGCTAAACATTGCAAATAGCTCTGAAAGGTATGCGGTGACTAAGTTTGATTTATAGTGGGATTCTGAAACCACCGTTAAATAACGTTCGGCGTTAAGTAACGATAGTAGCGTTCACGTTTCGGCGTTAAATCGGTACTCTGAAACACTAGCGTGAAAGTGTATCGTTAAAAACGCCAGCATTAATTCACGTCAAATACATTCATGTGATCTTTCCCTTTTAAAATGTTCAACCAATAAAAAGCGGTTAAACATAACAAAAATACATTTATCTGTCTATTTTAATAGCATATGTCAAACCTGTGTGTCAAACGTCAAATAAATGAATATATATATATATATATATATATATATATATATATATATATATATATATATATATATATATAGGTATTTTGTGCTAAAATATATTCATATTTATTACATGTTAATAAAAGACGATTAAAGTAGCTAGTAGTATTTTACAAAAATAGATAATGAAAACACACGTACTAATTTACCTATAAAGAGTATACCTACAAGAATGGAGACTTGTGTTTATAATATTATCAATAATATTAGCCTTAGCCAGTCTGCAGTTAGATGTTAGAAGATTTATGAAAGAAGTTACTTTGCAATGGCAAAATTAAGCACCTACTGACTTTACGAATAAGATTTCCAATAACTGGCGAAGAAATTTTTTAAAAATATTTCTTCTATTTATAAAAATTTACTAATTTTAGTATAGGTACCAGAAATCAATTACTTTTCTAATACATCAATAATTTTCTGTATTTTTTCCTATGTTACATTGTTATAATCAGTATAGGTATTCTTTGTTGTAATCAAACACAATTTTGTTTGTTATAATCAGAATTTCTTCATAATAATAAATAATAATAATATATCATCACGGCATATTACCCATTGCTGGGTATGCCAATCCGCTTTGTATGCAGATATCGGTAATGATGATGACATATTTGTACCGTGTGGGCGTTTACCAGGCGTCACCTCACGGGCACTCATGGAATTAATAATCAAATATCACTTTCCCGGAAAGTATTTTTTGTTGTAATACTTGTACAACATAAAAATCAAAATACTTTATATTCTTGAAACCAACACAAAATTGCTTTTATTCACTTCACTTTTTAGTACTTATATACATTAGTTATTTTCTTTGATGTTGGGTACATTATTGTATTGATTTCTAATTTTTCATACTCTTGCGGACTCGTTGTTTGTGATTTGAACACTGTAATGCTAAAAAAATATATATAAGGTTATGTTAACAATATATTACTTATAAATAATAAACAATTATATATAACATGAATAACTATACTCACTGTTAATAAAATATATTTCTTACAAGTACGTATAGCAGTACACGAAAAATATCAGGGCTATTTAGACCGTAAAACTCACAGACAACCCGCCGTTTTCCCTGTTAACGCTTCGATATGTCCAGCGTGAATTAATGCCGACTAGCAGCGTTAACGTTAAGTAACTCTGAGTTTCAGAATACCACAGCTGTCAAAATAAGAGTTAATTCACGTTAACGCTAGAAGTTAACTACCGCTGGGTTTCAGAATCCCACTATTAGTGTTTCTCACTGGTTTAGCCATTACATATTTTGTAAATGAGTCCATAACAACTATTAAATAGGCATTTCCATTTTTGCTACAGCAAAATGGCCCAAGATGGTCAATATGCCACATATCAAAAGGCTTAGATGATTTTTGTATAGGGTGTAATTTTCCTTCGAGTTTTCCATAGCCTTTTTTATATGCGCAATCAAAGCAGGATGTAACATATTTTTTTATAAACCCAGTCATTTTAGGAAACCAAAATTGACTTTTTATAATTTTCTCACAGCGTTTTAGCCCAACGTGACCTATTTTATCACGGTACTTTTGCATGATATTCCAACGAGCAGCTTTGGGTACAACTAGTTTGTTACTACCATCTGCCATTTTCCGGAAAATTCGACCGCCCTCTCCTAATCGGTAATTTTGCGCAATACCTGTATCTGGATCACTTGAGTTTAATACTTCTTTAATTCTACATAAATGGTCATCTTGCATTTGCACAAATAGTATACAATCGGAATTGGAAATAATAAGTACGCTAGCTGGGATTGGGTTACGACTTAGTGCGGCAACATGTCGCATTTTTACTTCTGGCCGATATTCTATATCAAAATCGAAATGTTGTATACGCAACAACCACCGTGCAATTCGCGGAACTAGAACTTTTTTCTGTAAGGTCATTCTAACTGCGTTACAATCCGTAACAATTTTAAACCGAACACCGTATAAATATGAGCGAAAACGTTCGATTGATCTTACAACGGCAAGAGTTTCCAATTCGTATAAATGATATCGAGATTCCTCTTTAAAGGTGGTTTGGCTAAAATACGCGACGGGATGGAGTTGCTTATTTTGATACTGAAGTAATATTCCAAATATTCCCTTGCCGCTCGCATCTGTGTGCGATTCGGTCGCTGCAGTAGGATTGTAAATGGCTAAAATTGGTCGTTTGACAAGTTTTGCTTTTAACGTATTAAAGGCATTTGCTTGTTCGGTCCCCCAAATCCAATTTTGATTCTTTCGCAGCAGTTTACTTAGGGGTTCTGCTACCGCCGCATAGTCTTTAATAAATTTTTTAAAGTATCCCGAGAGCCCTAGGAATTGTCGCGTTTCGTGCACATTAGTGGGTTCTTTGAATTTATAGACTGCATTCGTTTTTGTAGTGCCCGGCCTTATACCGTATTCCGATATTTCGCAACCTAAGTATTCGACGGAAGTTTTAAAGAAAAAACATTTATCTAAATTTAATTTCAGATTCGCGTCTTTAATTAATTTTAAAACTAGCTCTAATAAGTAAATATTTTCTTCAAAGGTTGCTGATGGTAGCAACAAGTCATTCATATATGCTAAAACCTTATTGAAACGTAAATTACCTAACAAATTATCGACCATACGCTGAAATGTAAACGGTGCATTTGCAAGCCCTATCGGCATCTTACGAAATTCATATTGGCCGTCGGGTGTTACGAAAGCGGTTTTAGAGATTGAATTTTCAGCTATTGGAATTTGATAAAACCCTTGTGCCAGATTTAAAGAAGTGAAGTATATCTTGCGAGAGAGTTTATTGATTTGGTTCTCAATATTCGGTAAGGAGTACCGATCTTTGATTGTAATTGAATTGAATTTACGATAGTCTACACAAAGTCTAAAATCGCCATTTTTCTTACGAACTAATACAATAGGACTAGCATAATCGGATTGTGATTTTTGTATAATGTTTGCATTTAACATTTCATCGACTTTATTATTTACCCATTGCCTTTCTGATAGTGATAGTCGGTATAGCGTGTAATAAACTGGAATATCAGAATTAAGATTAGTTTTCATTTCAGCTTTATGGGTGGTACCCAGGTCACTTGTGCATGTTGCAAAACAATCACTGTATTTTTGTAATAATGAGGTAAGTTTTAATTTCTTATCTACATTTAAAATTCCTATCTTCAGATATCTCTCATTTACAATGGATGTGGCATCAAACTTCTTACCGCCATCTATTTCTGTACCTGCATGATTATTAGAAACTACTTCACTTACATAAGTTCCTCTTGCTAGCAAGTTACCTTTCCGCAGAAATAACGGAGTGCTACAGAAATTGGTTATTTCCACATAAGCCGGTGATCCCTTAATTAATGTGTTGGGTATTGTGTAGAAAGAGTTTCCCAGCGGCCGACTTCTTGCAGATATGAAAACGGATTTAGTTGAAAAAGCAAATTCCACAGCTACTGTTGCCGTTAACTGTCTTTCGATGCAAATGTCTTGCTTCAATGTAATGGGGGTGCATTCTGGTTCATGTGCATCTAATCTGGTTAAAATTGGATCACTGTCAGTTTGAAAATTACATAGCGAAATTGAATTTTTATGTATTGCTAGTTTAAGTTGCGGGTTACTAATAATAGGCTGACCTAAAATTAAATCTATTTTACCAAGATCATTTGAAACAATTACCAGGGACGCGTCTATTTTAAAATTATTTATAATTATTGTGACGTTACATGATCCAATTGGAATAATGATATTACCACCAAAATTTTGCAAAGTTACGTCAGTAGGGATTGTCATAAGTTTTAGCTCGTTTATTAAATGCTTTCCTCCTATGTTAACTTGACTTCCTGTATCTATCAAAGCAATGAATATTTTCCCTGAAATATTAACAATGATACAATAAGAAAGAATTACTTCCCTATTTGAATGATCCTCCTTTTTCATGACATGCCAGCAGGAGTCTGTCCGATGTCCCGGTTTCCTACAATTGCTGCAAAAAGGATTCCTTGGAGCAGGCTCCTGAGAACTACTTGCTTGCTCGTTGACGGCTTGCTGATACTCCAGCAATTCTCTTTAGTATGCCCACGTTTTCCGCAAAACAAACAGCATACCCGCATCTTATTGGACGATGTTATAGTATTATCTCGTTCAATTTGATGGACTGATCTTTTGAACGAGGAATTTGGGAACTGTGCAGCCCGGCAACTATGATGTTTATGCGCTCGTCTTCCGCATTTGAAGCAAGTAATTTGCGTTGTGTTCACTGAACGCCCGTAGTCGCGACTTCTTTCCACATTGTGGAGAACTTTGTTATATAATTCTTCTGGTGTTGCATAATTACCAGCTTTTGCATTACCTTGAATATTTAATGGAAGACCGTCTATTATACAGGATACCGCGTCGGTTTTATATATTTTGCATTGAACCAGCAGTGAATTCTTCGCGTAGTAATAATGAGTCATTGTCTCACTTGGTTCTTTCTTGCGTTCGATCATTTAGTTTTCTATTTGAACGAAATCGATGAGTCGGGGAAACGCTTTAGTCAATGCAACTTCCCATTCATTCCACGATAGATCGTAATCCTCTAGGTTCGCATGTCATACTTTAGCTAAACCAGCTAATTTCGATTGTAAATAATACGATTTGGTGATTTCATCCCAACCATAGATGAAACCCATTTGGTCAATTTAATTTATCCACTGTATAGCTGAATATTCAGATTTCTCTGAGTCAAAAAGCGGTATAAGATCACCTTTAGCAACATGAACCGTAGATTGTTTATTTGCATGCAGCTTCTTTCGGTACGTGTTCGCCAAATTCTTAAATTTCGCTTCTAGTTTCCGTTCCAACTTCTCCAGTGTACGGGGACTGGTAGCGGAATCATTGCTACTATCCGAATCTGAATGATATCTCTTTGCCTTTTGGCGAATATTTGAGGCACTTGTAAAATTACGTTGCCGTTTTGGCATTTTCACTTCACTAAATCGCACTGAGCATGATCCCACTTCTGAAATATTAAGATGAGGAGCTAAGGGCGCACAATAAACACAATGATGCACCTAAAATATATTTTATTCACAATCCCTATCATTTACAATACAATTTCAATAACGAACTGCCCCCTTACATTATTCTTCAATTGCTTTTATAGTCTTCAAACGACATAACAGTTTACCAACAACAATTAATTTAATTGTCGCTAAATAATTATACACCTACATAACATATAAATAAAGCCTATGACCTAACATTTTATTGAAATTTAAAAAAAATGTGCAATTAATGCTATAAATAATGTACTTTAAATTAAAAAATATGTAATAAATGCAATTACAAAAAAATGGTCATCGTTTTAAAATTCCGTATTTCAATAAAAAAAATATTTATTTGTAATTAAAGGTAAGAATTTTATATTTTGCAATATCAATTACTACCAGTGGAATAAAGATTGAAAAACGCAATATTTTTTTAGATTCTGGGAGTATCCAAATTATAACATAAGTTGTAATTTTTTTAAAAAAGATTCTACTATCGTGCGAGAATAGTATATTCTATAACTAGTATGGAATAGATAATTTCCGCGCGAGCGAAAAGTTTGTAGGCCGAGCCGTAGGCGAGGTCTACGGTTTCGCGAGTGGCGGAAATACTATTCCATACGAGTTTTAGACTATACTTTCTCCAACACTATTTAAGAAATATATTTTGCTCAACACTTGACATATTTTCAAAAAATAATAAAATATTATTGGTATGTTATAAAGACAATAATTTTTATTTAACTTACCATGCAAAAGCTACAAAACGCGTAAAACATAACATATAATTAGATTTTGTAATCATTTCTTTTATAATTTGACAGTTAAGGCAGTTGAGGTGACAAAATAAAAGAAACAAAGCGCCAAGTAAAGCCGTCTTGATTTTGAAAACAATTGCGTTTCTCATGTATTTTAAATGGGTGAATTTAAAAACTAGTGGGCTGTGACTGCCTATTACGGAATATTATTCCGTAACAGTATGACAGAATGTCCTCATTCTGTAACAGTTTTCAGTTATAGAATGTACGAATTCTATAGTAGTGTTAGAGAAATAAGTTTTCTCAAACTCAAAATGAGTACGGGAACTACCCAATTTACCGCATTATTGTAAAAAATAATTAAAACAAGATATTTGTGTTATCATTAAAGAAAATGATCGCTTTATAATATAATGTACAGCCTGTCAAGTAATAGATGAGATTTTAAAAATTTAGAATACATTTTCTAATCTTTCTTATTCTTGGACGATTGCGGAAAATTTAGTTTGTAATTGCAACACATGCATGACAGAGAACACAAGACGGACATACAATAAAATAAAATTACTCTAATTCAACAATTGATTTATTCAAAATGAAGATACACCCCTTGACGGCAGTCCCATTCACTAATCAAACAATACTAAGTAGTGCTGCGGAAACGCGTCTGGTTTTAAACAGTCCTTACATCACAATCAGACCCTAATTTGCTAGTAAGCTATTAATTACTATTTGATCATAACAATATTAATACTCCTAGAATATTGCATAATCATTTCCGGCGTTCCTACTTCATTCTCTTACATGCATGATTCTCAAACTCTATTCAAATTCCGAAGCGAGCATACGTTTTAGAATCTCGCCCTATTCAAATTCCGAGGCGAGCATACGTTTTAGAATCTCGCCGTCTGTGTACCATATTCCCTTTTTTGAAGGTCTGGCAGTTACGTGAAGTTTTGTAGAGTATTTTACTTAAAGTATGTCATAGACATAAGTCTTATTTTTACTTACACCTTTAGCCTTTAGCAACGATGATGCACCTTGCTAATATTCACGTTCGTATAGATTAAATTAATCATTACTAGAATAATAAGCTTACATACGAATACGACGTTATTGCAATAAATTTGGTACTGAAATTGATAAACAGGCTAGTACATTCTAGTTTGTTTAGGTATCGATTCTGGATTATGTATAATGGAGCAGCTCAAAATGTTGATGCTTGAATAGTAGTATTTAAGGTTCAAATCAATGACTGGTGTTTGGTTAAATATAACCGAATATTTCATTGTCTACATGTTAACAATGGAGTAAATTTAATGGCTTAAATTACTCGTCTCTCACTGCTTTAGAGGCAGATATTTACACTTACAATGGACCATGTGTGGTGTGACAATCAGATATGATACACAAAGGTTATAGTATATTTCATAACCTACCAAAAGTGAAAAATATCGTACGAGTGTGAACACACGAGCTATACGATAATAGTTTTGAGCGCATTACGAACGCTATGGCAAACACAAAAATATCACATTATTTTCAAGAATTTTCTTTGGAGTGCATTACGAACGCTCTAGTGACCACAAAAAAATAACACATTTTTAAGAATTTGACATGACAATTATACCTACCTTTTTTTCAAACAATCAACCATAGCAACAAACAGAGCAAAGCTGCCTGGCTACATTGATTTGGTCTAATAATTTTCGTAAGTGAGCTGCTGTCGCGATATCCGATATCTATTATTTTCTGAGGTGGTCGAGTGAAAATATTTTCGCTCACTGCTTTCTCCCACTCGTTCCCGTAGGAATAACTTGAGTGGAAAAACCAGAAGGTTTCAAGTTCTGTTTTCAAGTAAGAAACAACATTTCTCAATACCAGAATTAAACAAATAATATTTAATTTAACATATTGTTTATATAGATTGTCCAGGATTTTAATGGTGTTTTGTTATTTGCGAAAAAAAGCATAGGTCAAAAATATAAATATAAATATTTTAGTTTTTATTTTTGAAAATCTCGATTGTTTATTCTTAAGTTTATATTCTGCGTTTTTGAAACATATGTACAGGCTGTCTCATTTTCGATGTTTTTTTAAGCTATCTCGGGTAATATTAACGATATATCAAAACTGTTTACACATTGCAGGGTCAACTTTTTGAGAAAAGTTTAATAGTCCCCACAGGAATTTTCGATCTTCTTTTGTTTCTGAGCTACAGGAAAAAACTCGTTTTTCGTTCATTTTGAAAATGTATCATATCTTTTTTATTATGAGAGTTAGAGAAAAATTGTTTTTACAAAAATTTTACCGATTTTTAAATAGAATAAAATGGCGTAATTAGATTTTTTGAAAACTTAATAATTCTCGAGATGTAACACAAACTTATGATTTTTTAAATGGGAACCTATGTTGAAAATAGTCTCGTCTTTTTGCTTATTTTATAAGCTTTTCAATGATATGTAACAAGTCGACATTCTTTTGTTTTAAACATTAATAAAAGACGAATTATTATTTTATTGGGGTGAAAATATTAAAAATTATTAAGAAACAAATGAAAAAAGTCTATTACAGATCATCATTTGCATATTTCTAATACTATTTGTTTCAGTTTTACTCATTTTTTCAATTTATTTACTTCAATGGATATTAAACCATCTTTTTCGAATTGTGTCAAAGCCAACTGTAACGTCGATAATTAGTAATTTAACTATCCCGAAAATAATTGGTTAAGAATAATTTTGAGAACACATAATTGATAGATATAAAATCAAAATAAACAAATGATGATTTGTAATAATTTTTTTCACTTGTTTCTTAACAATTTCCAATATTTTCAAATCAATAAATTAATAATTCGTATTTTATTAAGGTTTAAAACAAAAGAAGGTACACTTGTTATGTATCGTTGAAAAGCTTATAAAATAAGCAAAAAGACGAGACTATTTTCAACATAGGTTCCCATTTAAAAAATCATAAGTTTGTGTTATATCTCGAGAATTATTAAGTTTTTAAAAAATCTAATTACGCCGTTTTATTCTATTTAAAAAACGGTAAAATTTTTGTAAAAACAATTTATCTCTAACTCTTATAATAAATAAAATATGATACATTTTTAAAATGACCGAAAAACGAGTTTTTGCCTGTAGCTCAGAAACAAAAGAAGATCGAAAATTCCTGTGGTGACTATTAAACTTTTCTCAAAAAGTTGACCCTGCAATCGTTAATATTACCCGAGATACCTTAAAAAAACATCGAAAATGAGACACCTGTACATAGCATACATTTTAAAAATTTCGTTATAAATGTCATTACGTACTACGACGACATCCAAATGAAAATATTAAGATTAAGATAATTTTGAGAATTAAATAAGGAAATTGTCAACAAAAAAAAAAAACAAAACCATTATTTTTAATTGTGCTTTTAAATTTATATTGCAACAACAAGGGTTTTTAACCTATAAGTTTTATAGTCGAAGGACTTGAGAGTAAACAGTACATGACAATCACTTTATATGATCTGTCTAAGGCGTTTAACTGCGTGTCTCACGATTTATTAATTAAAAAGCTTCAGTTCTATGGTATTGATGGAGTAGCTCTTAATATTTTTAAGTCTTATTTACAAAATCGTGTTCAAAGTGTATTCATCAAAGATAACTTTTTAAACTATTTAAATTTTATGCATGGAGTTCCCCAAGGGTCTATTTTGGGCCCTCTTTTGTTCATTATTAATATTAATGATTTTCCAAATTTTATGAAACCAATTAATAGTGCACTTTTTGCGGATGATACATCGATTATTACAGGCCATCTAGATTTTCAGTCTCTTAACGTTGAAAGCTCGAATAGTCTTCTAAAGGCTGAATCCTGCTTTTCATCAAATAAATTACTGCTTAATAGTGATAAAACTAAGATCAAACAATAGCTACTAAACCCGAACTGAATAAGGGCCCGTCTGTTAATATTCTTGGTATACATATTAACGACGGACTTAATGGTAATGCTAGCCAGTATACTTTTTTTATTAAGAAAACTCAAACCTCTCATTACTTTATACACTATTAAAGTGGTATATTTCTCTTCATTTCACTCCGTAATATCGTATGAAATTGTATTTTTGGGCAACTCTCTTCTAGTTCATAAAGTTTTTAAACTACAAAAAAGAGAATAATGTTCAATCTAAATTTTAGAGATCATTGTAAATCTATATTCATTGAAGCTAAAATTGTGACGTTCCCGTCGATTTTTATTTATCAGTCTCTTATTAAACTACATAAGTCTAAACATTTAACTAAACTAAATAGCAACTTTCATAAATATGAAACAAGATCGGCTAAACTATTACGAAAACCCAAGTTTAGACGTACTAAATCTATTAAAAATTCATTAAATATTGACCTTTACAATGTATTTATAAGGTCAAAAAATTTAATCTTAAGAAGTTCAAATTTACAGTTAAAATTTTTCTCACAAGTAATGGTATTTATTCTACGAACGAATATCTCCACTAGGATGTTTCGTCGCTGTGAACACAGTTGGGTATACCTATTGTGATATTTTTTTGTAATACTCTGTATTATTTTGTATGACGTGCTAAAGCATTTTAAAAATGTAAAATATCTAATCTACTCTAATTATAATTGTTGCATTTTGAAACTATTAAACAAATATATATTATACATCGTTGGAAAGCTAAAAAAAATCTCTTTTCAATGGTGTAACTTTTCAATGTCGTCCATATACAAAGTAAAGCTTTGACATCATAATTCGAAAATCATTAGTGACAAAAAATTGAGAACCTTTATTCGAAAGAACATAAAGTGACATAAGGATGTGTCAATTAAAATCCAGTATTACTCGTATTTTACACTTGGATCTACGCATTTTTTTTGCAAATAACAAACCACTACTAAAATGATCTCCTAATTGGGCAACCTTTGCCTAATTTAACTGATTTCATATCCCCATGTTAGATAAGTTATCCTGGATATCATGTATAGTATAAGAAACATTCTCACCTTTTCACATGGTATATTATGAAATTTATTTCGTGGTTTGTGTTGTGATATAACATCAAAGCTTCTTATATTTCCAGTTCTCTTAAAACCCCAAAAGTATTCAGAATTTTAAATACGGTAAACATCAGGAAAATCGAGAAATTGAATTAATTTAACTAAATTAATAAATTTCAGTTGCTGAAGTGGCAATTGAAATAAAAATTTGCAATATAATTTTTTTTTGATCGGACGAAATCTGACACGTTTCCGGTGTGTTTTCGAACCGAAAAGTGCATTGTTTCGGTATTTTAGTGTAGTTGCTAGGCAACGAAAAATAACAGTCCGGGCATATCCTTTCCGACGCGTGACAAAGTATTCCCGGACAGTACGTGGTTCATTGTTTTCCGTAAATAAAAGTTTATACAATCTAATAAAAACATTAAGATAATTTGTAATTTTATTTATTTATTATAAGTAATATTTATATTTATCGTACAATTGGTACAATTACTAATCATTGGTGGATTACTAGTTGCATATGCTAACATTGTTGATGAATTGCTGGTAATTTTTTTTGCAGTATTTACTTCTGTGTGCGTATTATTTACTGCATCCAAAATTTTATTAGCAACTTCAGTTTTATTACTTAATAATGTGCTAGAAATGTGCATATACATATAATAAAAAAAATGCATTTCTACATTTGCCTCTGGTCCGTGATGTGTGTAGATCAAAGTATTATTTTCGGTTTAACTCTCGTGGTATCTTCCACGTTT
Organism: Harpalus rubripes; assembly: GCA_963082715.1. NCBI lineage: Eukaryota > Metazoa > Arthropoda > Insecta > Coleoptera > Carabidae > Harpalus > Harpalus rubripes. The sequence continues at coordinate 35,867,167 of OY720454.1, forward strand.
AATGTCTTAAGCCCGAATTACATTACACTTTCTCTGGCTAACATGCTAATATATCGTTTTTAAAGTGAAACTAGATTTTAATTAGAAAAATAGTATAACGTAAATCAGGACTTAATGCATCCAAGTTTCGTAGTCATACTAGAAACATTTTCAGACTTTTCCTCAAACTAGACCTGACCATATATTTCATCCAAGTTTCAAACTAGACCTGCGCAGTAAGCGCACAGCACAGAAATGCCAAAGTAGTAGTATGTTCCGTAAATACCCGAAAGTCACCAATTTGTGTTTTTCCGTTCCGTAAATATTCAATTCCTGAAAATATTTGATTTATGGAACGCGGTGACCTGAAATTGGTGAGTCTGGTTAGTCACCAAACTCATCGCACTCAAAGTACGATGACTTCGGTTATTTGCAATTTGCATCAATTTGACAAATGGCATTGGTGCTGTTTGAAGATGATTTTAAGTTTGTTGTTTGCTTTGTGACGTGTTGATATCGAAAATTCGTAACTATGTTTAAATTATTGAAATAAAAATCGCTAATATATTTTTCTTTTTACAAGAGTGAATAACAAGGTGAATACAATTGTGCACACTGCGAGGTGCGTGAAGTTAGAGGTACCACTTTCAAATAACGATATGATTTATATGCTATAATTTAGTGCTAATTTATTGCTAATTATTGCCGTATAACACAAATTTATTGCTATTGTTGTTATGAAGATAATAACTAATTTATAAGTGTACCTCCAAGTTCACGCTGGAGGTACCACATTAATAAACCATAAAAACTAGTACGCAGTAATTTAGTGCTAATTTATTGCTAATTATTGCCGTATAACACAAATTTATTGCTATTGTTGTTATGAAGATAATAATTAATTTATAAGTGTACCTCCAAGTTCACGCTGGAGGTACCACATTAATAAACCACAAAAACTAGTACGCAGTAATTTAGTGCTAATTTATTGCTAATTATTGCCGTATAATACAAATTTATTGCTATTGTTGTTATGAAGATAATAATTAATTTATAAGTGTACCTCCAAGTTCACGCTGGAGGTACCACATTAATAAACCACAAAAAATAGTACGCAGTAATTTAGTGCTAATTTATTGCTAATTATTGCCGTATAATACAAATTTATTGCTATTGTTGTTGTGGAGGTAATTAATAATGTTCAGGACAGAGCCATTAAACATTTATTAGTTAAATAGATTTTAAAATATTCCCCCTACACAATTGTACAGCAAATAGAATATTGTACCAAGAGACTGAATTTTGTTGCCATTCAAATAAACCCAGTAGCAGAGAATATCTAGGTCCAGGAATGTTCATGTCCTTAAATATCCCGAATTCAGAGTACTAGACGTTTAACGCACGTACAGCCCTGTCTCGCACGCAGGCCACCAGTCTCTGGAAAATTTCCACCAGCGTCATCAAATACCACCCAGCAATAGTGATTTGAGAATTTGAACCAACTCTTCATGAAAGATTGGTATCAGAGTGAACCTAGCAGCCGATTCGCAGCAGCCGATTCGAATGAAACCTATTTTGGACAACCCTACCACGGACGAAACATGCACAATGCAGAGATGAAGACAGTAGTATAAGAACATAACATACTGTTGTTATGAAGATAATAACTAATTTATAAGTGTACCTCCAAGTTCCCGCTGGAGGTACCACAATAATAAACCACAAAAACTAGTACGCAGTAATTTAGTGCTAATTTATTGTTAATTATTGCCGTATAACACAAATTTATTACTATTCCTGTTATGGAGATAACAACTAGATTATAAGTGTACCTCCAAATCCACGCTGGATGTACCACATTAATTAATAAACCACAAAAACTTGTACGCAGTAACTTAGTGCTAATTTATTGCTAATTATAGCCGTATAATAAAAATATATTGCTATTGTAATTATGGAGATAATTAATAATTTATAAGTGTACCTTCATGTGGCGGTATATTATTAAATCATAAAAACTAGTACTATTACTAACTATTGCCGTACGGCATAAATTTCTTGCTGTTTTGTAAAGAAAAGAATTACTAGTTTTTAAATAGTAAAATTAAACTTTCTTCACAATTCCAATAAAATGACATCGTGCTACTTCCAATGGCTTATTTAAAAATACCTTGTAAATTAATCGGTAATAGTAATATATTTTTAAGCAAAAAATAAAATAATTATTATTGGGACCCGCAGAATCCGTTGACGGCCTTGTAAGCGCAATTGTCATGGCGGCCAGTAGGACCTGTCAAGTTTGTTTGCATTTTGAATAAGCGCTTTCTGACCCAAAATTATATTAACATTTCAAATCAACACAATTTTTAAGTTTGTTTAGTCATATCCTTCAACAAGAAACATAGTTGAGGGACATCAATTCATTAATTCGTGAGTAATTATTAACTCGATTTATAACAATTCTGACTTGGAAATGCAGTCTGCAAGGACAAAAATTTGTAAAATCAATGAAACTATAAATTCTATTTATAAAAACTGTCAATAATTCTCTTAAAACTACATACCAGCAAAATTGTAATATAATTATTTATGAAATGCACGGAACAGTGATATTTATCAGATTGAAGCTTTCCGATATATTTAAAGCTCTTTTCCATAATTTCAATCAATCATGTTTTTCTTCTTTCCAAAAATTATGTAATATGTCTTGAACTTTTGTGGTACTCGTACACCCTTTAATACAGCACTTACCTATGTGCATTATGTTTATTTTCTTTAACTCGCTTATTTTTCGAACATTTTCAAAAGAAATTATTAAATTAAAGCGTGAGAACTTCTTTTTCATTTTAACTAAACAATGGTTCTTGACGTTTATATATTTGACATGTCCTACTGGCCGCCATTAATTTAGTTCCCTAAAATACCGCTGATGTCGCATACTATCCTGCGGGTCCCACTAGTCTACATGCGCGTAGACAATATACAAACGTAAAAAACATCATTGTCTACGCGTAGACAATGGCGTATATTACATAGCATAGACGGATAGATTACAGGCTCAACCCTAAATAAAAGCCAGACGTACAATGAAAAGTACAATGTAAATTATATTTTCAATAATTATAATAAATATTTTCTTTAATTATGGTTAATTTTATTTAATTTATGTCGGCAGCACATCAAACTGTCATTTCTTATTCACAAATTATTTAAATAGAAATTTGTTAAAGCTATAAAACAAACAGTAATTTCTATTTGTGAATGCACCTTCAGCGTGCGTCTTTCAAGTTTATCTCTTTAATAAAAAGCACTGGCGGATCTATGGGGGTGGTAAAGAGGGTAATTACCCCCCCCCCTAAGAAAATTTAAAATATTATATTATTTTTATTATGCACTATTATTATTTTAAATGGGAATGCATACAAATTCCTAAATGTGCACATATCACTCTGTACATTTCTTGACATATAACGCCCCTTGTCTCGCCTTGTACTTTTGTCACTGTGTACAAATCTATACCATGAAGTTGCTGCGTATCAAAGAATTCAAACTTGACGCGTTCACTACATCCCGAATTACACTTCAAAAACAAAATGTATTTTAATTTAAACATGTGTAACATTTGCGTTATGTTTTAGGATAAGTTTACGTTTTTTTTTTTAATGTTTACCGATAGGGTTTCCAAGACAGTAGGCTATATATTACCGAACGGTAAGTAAATAAAAACAACAATCGAAGCTTACTTTCAAAATGACAACTAAATTTTTTTAATGTGTCAAAATAATTTTCAATTCTATTTTTTTTTTAATTTTGTGCGTCGATCGTGCAAAAAATGTTATAAGCATTACGAACGTTGAAGAATTACCGATCTCAGACAAAAATGAAGTCGTCGCTATGCTCCTCCTCCAAACAATTATCTTTAATCGGTGAACTGTCCTTACCGTTCTTAATACTTAACTAATATTAAAAGGAATTAAAAAATTTTTATTTTCGAAGTATACTTCGAGATGAGATATCGCGCTAAGTTCGAATTCAATGATGTGCAACAACTTCATGGTATAGATTTGTACACAGTCACGAATGTACAAGGCGGGAAATGTACAGGACTATATGACTTCAAGTGACATAAATTGAGATCAGTTTGAAATACATCATAATTTCAAATTGATCTCAACTTTTCGCTCGTCAGTGTACCTATAACAGTGAAATGATTAATTTATAAAATTAAATAATTGTATATTATATAAACTTAACATTTCATTATTATACATTATTTTTTGCTATTATATATTACGGTGGTCATATTAAATAAAACATTTGATTTTTTTTGAACAGGTGTCATGATGCACATTAGTCATTCGAAAAACTAAAATAGCACAGGAGGCCTGTCAAAGATATTTTTTAACAAAAATAAATTTATTAGAGGCTGACATTTAAGTAATGCTGGATTTGATTTTCTTCACTTATCCACCGAAAGAATATTCAGACGACAACAAATATTGGTTAAGATACCGGCATCATGTAGTAATACCATGCCTACCAACAACTATAATTATTTTAGAAATTCCAAAAAAAAAAAACAATTAGTTCAGGGTCGATAAGTATACTCTTTTGGGTACTTCTACCATTAAATTTGTTATGTCTTACTAGTACCTACATTATAGTTTATTACTGTTATGGATAAGGGACAAGCTATCTGGTAATATAATGCCTTAAGGAAACAATTCAAAAATTTTATTGTATGCATTATTTGTTGTTTACAGCCATAGGCGTAGGTACGGTGGGACAGAGTGGAGCGCTTGTACCCCCCCCCCCACCATTGTCACAGGGAATAATCGGTCAGACTTTTGCATTGCATGATCTCTATTTTAAAAAAATTATATCTTAGTAGACTTATTTTTAAATATTTATAATGTATGATTTATAAAAGGTAATTCCTAATAAATAAATGTTTCAATATTTAACTCAGTTGCTACGTCCCTCCCTTGTCAAAACTCGGGCTACGCCCTTGATTACAGCCCTCTGGCGATTAACAAGTTCACGGACCAGAGCCAGAGGCCCTCGGACTTGTAAACTTATTGCCCTCTAACGGTATAAACATCTTCATATTACTTATACTTATTATAAGGCAATAATTAGCAATAAATAATTTGCTAATGATGGAGATAATTGTGCCGCAGCGTTTTCTCAGGATGCGCAAATAATTAGGCGGTGTAAAGTTAATAAAAAAATAGTTATATTACACTAATTATTTACAGATACACAACAATGCATAACATATAACAAAAAGATTTACACACGAACCAGTGAATAATTATTGCAACAATACCAAAAGAGTAAAGTGCAGACTCTCGTATTGACTACCAAACATACTCCTTAAATATCTTGTCCTGTTGATGTATGACATCCCCACCAAAGGTAGGGAACCAATCTCATCAGACTGAACCAAGCAGCCGATTCGGATGAAAAATATTTTGGACAACCCTACCACGGACGAAACATGCACAATGCAGAGATGAAGACAGTAATATAAGAACATAACATACTGAATATTATTTAACAAATATTAACATGTAAATATAAAAAAAAATATAGAACAAAAATATACATTCAATGTTTACATAAATAAATAATAGAAAATAACAATTTAAAATATTAAACAACATACAGATCAAATATAGTGAGACACAAAAGTAAAATGCTCTTTATCACTATAATAAAGGCCGTGGGAGAACCATATTAAGCAAAGTTATTATTTCAAAGTCCCGGAATACAAAAATGTAAAAATTATTAAAATATTCGGGGTATAACGGTTAATAATATAATATTAAACTCATAAGCAACGAAAATTATTCTAGTTTCAAAGTTTTTATTTAAAAAAAATTACTGGAAGCTATGACAAAACCATATTACTACCAGTCATTACTACACACCCCCTGAATACAAAAATGTATTTTTTTTAAATATTCAGCGGATGAGGGTTAATAATATATGTTTAAACTGTGGAGCAGCAAAAATTAGTCTTGTTTCAAAGTTTTTATTAAAAAAAAAAAACTAGAAGCTGTGACAGAACCATATTACTACCAGTTATTACTACACAACCCCTGAATACAAAAATATAAAAATTATTGAAATATTCAGGGGATGAGGGTTAATAATATAAGTTTAAAATCAGAAGCAGCGAAAATTTGTCTTGTTTCAAACTTTTTATTTTTTAAAAAATTACTAGAAGCTGTGACAGAACTATATTACTACCAGTTATTACTACACACCCCCTGAATACAATAATGTAAATATTATTCAAATATTCTGGGGTAGAGGGGATGACTTTAAACTTATATTATTAACCTCATCCCCTGAATATTTCAATAGTTTTTACATTTTTGTATGAAAACATTGAATATATACTTTGTTCTACATTTTTTTTAAATATTTACATGTTAATATTTGTTAAATAATATTCAGTATGTTATGTTCTTATATTACTGTCTTCATCTCTGCATTGTGCATGTTTCGTCCGTGGTAGGGTTGTCCAAAATATGTTTCATTCGAATCGGCTGCTGCGAATCGCCTGCTAGGTTCACTCTGATACCAATTTTCATGAAGAGTTGGTTCAAATTCTCAAATCACTATTGCTGGGTGGTATTTGATGACCCTGGTGGAATTTTTCCAGAGACTGGTGGCTTGCGTGTGAGACAGGGCTGTACGTGCGTTAAACGTCTAGTACTCTGAATTCGGGATATTTAAGGACATAGCCTTGATGATGAACATTCCTGGACCTAGATATTCTCTGCTACTGGGTTTATTTGAATGGCAACAAAATTCAGTCTCTTGGTACAATATTCTATTTGCTGTACAATTGTGTAGGGGGAATATTTTAAAATCTATTTAACTAATAAATGTTTAATGGCTCTGTCCTGAACATAATTAATTACCTCCACAACAACAATAGCAATAAATTTGTATTATACGGCAATAATTAGCAATAAATTAGCACTAAATTACTGCGTACTATTTTTTGTGGTTTATTAATGTGGTACCTCCAGCGTGAACTTGGAGGTACACTTATAAATTAATTATTATCTTCATAACAACAATAGCAATAAATGTGTGTTATACGGCAATAATTAGCAATAAATTAGCACTAAATTACTGCGTACTATTTTTTGTGGTTTATTAATGTGGTACCTCCAGCGTGAACTTGGAGGTACACTTATAAATTAATTATTATCTTCATAACAACAATAGCAATAAATTTGTGTTATACGGCAATAATTAGCAATAAATTAGCACTAAATTACTGCGTACTAGTTTTTATGGTTTATTAATGTGGTACCTCCAGCGTGAACTTGGAGGTACACTAATAAATTAGTTATTATCTTCATAACAACAATAGCAATAAATTTGTGTTATACGGCAATAATTAGCAATAAATTAGCACTAAATTATAGCACATAAATCATATCGTTATTTGAAAGTGGTACCTCTAACTTCACGCACCTCACACTGCGATGGAATTATAAATGACTTGAATATTGTTGGGAATTATGAATACTTTTCTGGCGGAACTTGAATGTCAAGCTGTTCCAAAAATACTCACCACTTTCAGTAACCAACTACTCACCGAAATCACCGATTACGATTAGTGTGATTTATTTACGGAACATAGTATAGGTATAAACTTCAAAATGTTTTGTTTAGAATGGCAAGGAAGTTTATGTTTGTGAAGTGATTTATATATTTTCTTGATGTAGTAACGTCGCTTAAAAATTAACACAAGTTCGCTCTTTGTTCATGGAAATAGTTGGTTAAACTGTTTACAAGCAACCAGGCGTATAGTTAAAACGCCGCCATATGAACTTGGATGAAATCTATAATATTTTCTTGCCAAAAATATTTTTTGGAATCTAGTATCGGATTTAGCCCAAAAAATTATAAAGTAATTCAAGCTTTACTATAATTTTTTACGGATTACGTATCAAAAAGGTTAGTAAAATTGACAATGTAGGTAGATTATGAATACTCTGCTTATTTTTTAGGCTTTATCCCAGTGTCAATATCAATTTCTTGACATTACTGTAACAGCCACGTGCATGAACTCTAAATTTTTGTAATTCAGTATTTCCTTCGAACAGACGCCGTGACTGTTGCAAACTGCTGACATGCGGCTGGCGATCTTCCGCTCAATATTTTGTCGAATATTGGAGAAAAGCGGAATATTACCAGTAAAAGTGTTTACGTGGTCAATTGAACTAGCCTAGGAAGTGTTCGTATCCACAATCGAGAGGGATTCTCAACCCGATCGTGGAGGCGAACAGTCGTGTAGTTATTTCAATTATTTCGTATTATAATTTGAGTTACCTTCATTTTACTATTTAATTTTTCGTGTACTATTTTTTCTGAATTTCAATTATAATTTATTTATTTTCAAAAATACTTAAATTAATTGTGCATCAACCCTGTCAACTCCTTTCTAGTATCAGCATGTCAGCGTAGTGAAACAGGTAAGTATAATTTTATTTATATTCTTACTGTGGCTGTTTGAGCTTTAATTCAATACGTCAACGAGGGTACATTTCACTACACCCTACGCACCCTCCGTTACATTACCATATCAACAACTCAAAATGCCCTCGGGCATTATTTGATGTATACTTGCTCTGGAAACACGGTTATTATGGTGACAATAATATCCCGGTTAGAATTTTTTTAATTCACTAGCAAATAAACTGATATTATTGTTTTTGCTATAATAATGATAGTGTAAAACGTAAAAATTTATTAAAAATACTAAAATACGTAAATATGTTTAAAATAATTGTATAAATAATAGAAAATATTACATGGCATGTCAAAACTTTGTCTAAACAATATGAATTATTGAAAGACCACCAATGGCGGATTTAGCACTTGAGAGGCCCCAAGCGTAATTCAATTTTGAGGCCCCCCTAACGCAATCCCCCCCCTGCCTGATTATTTTCTTATAGTGAGCAGTCTACGCGTACGTTGTTACTGTAAGCTTGCACTCTAGATTAATAAAAAAAAATATTAATACGAATACATATACGATTTATTTGAAAACAGGTTTTATTAATAAAAAATTCAACAAAAACATATTCGAATTTCAAGCTAGTCTAGAATACCTACCCGTCAAGAAATTTATTTTGATGGTTATATATGTATAATTACAAAGCCATGAAAATTACTAAATTTTACAAAAATTAGAATTGAGAGCAAAATTTATAGTGATTATGCCATTTTTTTTTTAAAAAAAGGAGGGTTTAATTCCTATAAAATGAATGTACTGCAGATTAAAGTATTTTTGAAAATTTGTAAGCGAAAATGTCACGTTTTTCACATATACAGCCTAAAAACTAATAGTATTTTATCGCGAAATGCATGCAACCACCCGAACAAAGATAACATATCTATTTACATTACATTATGTACTCGAGTTTTATTAAATTGAGTTCTGTGCGTTACACTAAAGTATTTTTCAAAAATTTACAAGCGAAGAAGTCATAAATTTTACAAATACAACGTTTAGAATAGACTCCGAAAGTAATGATGTCAAAATCAAGCGCAAATTACAAAAGTTGAAAGTAGGTTTCCGGTTTCTTAACTTCATTTTGAAAGAGTTGTAAACGAACCGTACTAGCGCTAAATTTAAAGTAAATAGTGAGGATATTATATCTTTATATCGTCAGTAGAGAGCAAACTTGCATATGGTTTGAAATATGACCACTAGGCCGCCACAAAACTTATGGCATATATAGCGTTTTAGCCATTTATCAATTCAATTTAGAGAATACTAGTAAATTATTAATTACATAATAATAATAATAAAATGAAACGATTTATTATTTTGAGACCTGAAATTTGAGGCCCCTTCGATTTAAGAGGCCCCAAGCGCGCGGTTCCTGCGCCTGTGCAGAAATTCGCCACTGAAGACCAGCGTGTTATATAAATCTTTATTGCATGCCCTTCTTGTCAATGCAAATATGGGATAGATAGATAAATGAATGCCAATTTATTATTTCGTTCATGATACAGATGACTTTGTTCAGACAGTTTTCAAAAAATTAAGCTGTGCAGCCATAGGGAAAAGTCGGGGGAAATGGCGCAGTTCTTAAGATTGCGCAGGTGAATTATTTCTAAACTATAAGTACAAATGACATGTAAAGGACGTGAAGGGATTGAGTTTTGTGTTAGAAATGTATTGCTGCCAACGTTTCCCGTTTACTTTAAAAATAAGGTATATTTCATTTTTATTATTTTCTTATGCTTTAAATTTTTTCATGCATTTATTGAATGTTTTGACTAAAATTATAATAGTTGATTTTTAAAGATTTTTTTGTAACATGGATATAGTAAAATGTGTTTTCTAACGTAAAAATCTTTTATTTTGTTGAAAATTCGTGGGTGTAAACAACGATCGGGGGAGAGGGAGAGAGAGAGAGAGAGAGAGAGAGAGGGAGATGGCATATGGGAAAGATGGTATACTATTTTGTTGTTATTATTAATACGTATTATAATTATTGCACATTATAAATGAAAAGGAATATGAACTGAAAAATACTTAATTTCACTCACAGATGCTATAAAAAAGAAATGTCGGTGTAAATGAAGCATCAAGATATAAAATTACCTACTTGTGTTACATTATGAAGACGACAGCGTCATGAAAATAGTGCAAAGGCAGTCTGGGCCCAATATCCTTTGTGAAAAACAAATCAAATTAAAATTAATAAAACAGAAAAAAACGCATGATGCGTCAACTTTCCCAAAAATGTATTATTACCTTCCGTCACCTTTAGGTAAGGAAGGTATTGTCTTTGGTCAAAAAATTCGGTGGTGAGTTTTTGATGAATAAGCACGTTTTAGGGTCCCTAGAACACGATTTTACAATTTTTACGATGATGTCTGTATGTGTGTGTGTGTGTGTGTGTGTGTGTGTGTGTGTGTGTGTGTGTATGTGTGTCTGTGTGTGTGTGTGTAACAAAATTTTCGTCTACGATAACTTTCATACTACAATTCAAAAAATTATAATTCTTTCGTATTCCTCTTCGTTACATCCATGTGAAGAGCTGATTAGATTTTGGTTAGAATTGGTCAACCGGAAGTACCCTCATTTGAAGATTTTAACAGTTTTTCTTGAAAAAACGATGTTAAATATCATTTTTTCACATTTGATGTTATTATAAGTATTAAAGAATATTTTATTCTCTACGCGATTTGAATGCATTTTATATTTCATATTAAATGGATATAAAGTTAAAAAATTATAAAGAAATTAAATATCATATATTAGCTAGCTATGCTATAGCTCTGGAAACAGCTGATGTATTAAGAAAATTCTGATTGAAAGGTGTCAGTGTGAAGTGCAGTTGACAGTATGAATGTGTTATAATTTTACTGGATATATAGGATCTTTAGCTTCCTGTATGGAATTTGTATAAATACATACAACTGCCTTAAGGTAATGTACTAAAAATATAATCTTTTGTAAGGAACTTTCTGTATGACATTTATACAAAATACATAGAACTGACGGAAGGTAATGTGCTGGCCACATCAGATTTTTTTTTTTTAGTTATATTAACATTGAATAATTTAAGTTTCATTCACAATATGTTATTAATATGCAAAGTTTACCGTATGATTTTTTAACAGATTTGCATACATAAATAAAATATTAGAGATAATTCAAAAAACGTGCGCCATCTCCACCTACTGTACCCTACATTTTTCGTACTTTACTTGTTTTTTGACAAAACCATGTTGCTCATATTGTGCCGTGTCCAGAATTAAACGATATGGCGTCATAAACCCAAAACTTCAATAAACGGAACTTATTCGACTCTTGTGATAATTTTTCATTTTAATATTGCGTTTCCGGGAAAAATATTATTTTGCCGTGGACCTTGGAACACATTAATATTTAATAATGGTACATATTATTATTTCAAATTTAATAAATTTATTTCATGACTTTTATTTACGTGTATAATATTAAATAATACTGATTTTAAACCGAAGCTGTTGCCCACATTAACTTTTTCAAATAAAATTATCTTATATACTAGAGTACAATGACTTTTGCTTCCCCAAAAATTAATATTTGTTTGTTTAATTTACCCATAAAAAACTTGTTTACTTTATTTAAAAAATAAATAAACTTATAATAAACGGATCTATCCTAATCCTCATTGTGTAATATGAAGTAACAAACAAAAGCATAATTAAAGTGAAGCGATGATCCAGTGCGTGATCCTCTGCAAGTACTTTTTATCACTAAACAAAAAAGTGTGATAGTTATTTTTGTTTAGTCTGGTTTATATAAACAGAGAAATAAATTTTAGGGTTTGTGTTACATATGCGTATAGTACATTGTTTAACCTAGTTTTATCGACATTAAAATTTATATTCATATCACGCTATTTACAGTGTGATTCTTTACAAGAAGATATTGGCAAAATTATATTACTACATCATATGCAATAAAGTTATATTTTCTCATTTTTCTGAAAGAAATTCCATTTTGTAATATTTGAGATGAAATGTGTCGGAAATATGTGTAAAAATCTGATGGGGCCAGAACATAACCTCCGGTCAATTCCATGTTTAAAAAAGCAATGAGCTTTAAGTAAGGTATCATTTCCGATTGATCGTTTGCAAACAAAATCTAATTTGTTGTTCCAATAAATATAAAACTCTGTAATACGAAATTTTGGATTATATTTTATTGTTTTTCCTCGAAAATCTGTTAAAAGCTCTAAATTAAATACCACGTCCGGTTTACCATATGAGTATAGTCAAAATCTAATATGTTGTTTCAAATTATACACGAGTTTTAAACACCAAACTTAATAAGTTTTGGATCATGTTTTAATATATTTTTTCAAGAAAATCTGCTTATAGCTCTCTGTAAAGTACTACTTCCGGTTTATCAATTTTAGAAAAAAAATCTAATATGTTGTCCTCGATAATATAAAAGTCTTAAATACCAAATTTGAAAAGTTTTAAATTGTATCAATATATTTTTCACGAAAAAGCCTTAAATACCATTTTGGCAAGTATTGGAATAATCATAATATATTTTTCACGAAAATCTGTTCAGAGCTTCAAGTAAAGTATCACTTCCAGTTTATCAATTTTAAAAAAAATATAAAAGTTTTAAATACCAAATATGAAAAATTTTGGTACATGTCATAAAATATTTTTCACGAAAATCTGTTCAGAGGTTCAAGTGAAATATCATTTCCGCTTTATCAATTTGAGAAAAAGTAAAATATCACTTCCGGTTTATCAATTTTTTCTAGGAATGGTATGGAAAGTATATGTTTACGCTCTGATTTGTCATTCCAAAGTTGATTTTATTTCTGGAGCGAACAACAAAGTACTTTTTCGCTCGCTCGCAAAATAAAAATTAAATTTTACTGAATTATATATAATATTAAAATAGATTGTACACTTTTGACAAGTTTTAATATTAATTCCAGAGCTCAAAATTATATTAGATAGTTTTTTGGATAATTCCCGCTTGTCAGATATATTTTTAGAGATGTCGCTATATAGAACAAATGTAGAAAAAATATTGTATGTATTATGAACGTAAAGTGTCATTATTGTCTCTTTCGAATGATTAGTTCTTAAATGATATTTGATTTAAGTATCACTTTACGCTCTTAATACACAAATAACTATTTTGTCCCTTTTTTACAATTTTTATATATTCTTCATAGGTAATATGAAAAAATATCATGCCCTATATTTAGGATTTTTCGGAAATTTGTATTTTAAGTAATTTATTTGAGAATTTATGGCATGGTAAAGGATACTATTTTGAACCATATGTAGCAAATCATGGTTACTACTTAATTATAGTAGTAAAACATGTATACTACTAAATTATATAAATATAAAATACGTAAAAATGATATAGATAAATTTTAGATGTTTTATTCTTACGAAAAATATAAAATTGAATTGTCAATAATAATGTTTTTTTTTGTTTTCAAAAACTACTATACAAATACAAAAAATAAATACAATACAATATGGTAATATGGTTACCTACATATAAGATAACATGTTTGTATATCATGTGACCTGTGACGGCAAAGGAAGTCCCCTTTGGGATATAGAGTCCACTACTTAACAATTTCTTGTAAAAGAATTAGGTTCCTGATGATCGTTGAGTTTCACCAGTATTAGTTGTAGTTAAAAAAATTAACTCATCTAATAATATAAGCACCCATATTTATTATTATTATTATTTTTATTTATGTAAATACAATCAAGAGTATTAAAGAGAAAGGTATATAGTGAACGACGAATATACTATACAAAGTAGAGGAATAGAATGGTGTGTAGAACTAACGTCAGACATTCAAAATGTGGTTAAATTTAAAATAAATATTACAACTGGTACGGTAAGATAAAAAAAAGGTTATTTTAATGATATACATGGTGTTCATTTTATATTGGACACTATTGCTATCTCTAGAAGTCCATTTTAATAGTCTTATGATATATAAATTGTTTGCTAATTTAACCGACCTCGCAGCTCTTATAGTTCTCGAGATAGCAATAGTGCACAAAATAAAATGAACATCCTGTATAGATATTTTCCCTAAATTTGAGCAAGGTCTATGCTGTATAGTAATTACGAAAATAATAAAATAAAATTTGTTATTCAACAAGCCGAAGAAACACTTTATAAAATTATATTGCGAGATCACAGATCATTGCCGGACCATTTTCTGTCAGTGCTCGCTTGATTAGAAAAGCCATCTTCAATGATCTGGGTATTTATTTGGAAAATAATGAGGCAAAAAGAAAACAATAACGAGATAATGTTATTAGTAAACAAATTTAATAATTATTGTCATAGTTAAAATTAAATACATATTTAAGCATAAATTTTCCCTCTTTTTATGACATTGTATACAGATAATTTGAGAGTCCTAAATATTTTAGGAGGATTCCACGAGTAATGAATTTTTTTAAGCTTCGGATTAGACTTGCAACAGATAGTGTATTACGCACTAGGCCAGATACTGAATACTCGGCGGTTTCCTTGGCCGAATAGTCGAATATTCAGCGAATAATATTCGGCTATTTGAGTACTAATTAATTGCCCGGACAGTTGATTTGTTTGATTTTAATTTTTTTTTATTCAACCACATAAACCGTCTTATAACACTTAATTTTTAAATTATATTAAAACAAAAACTAAATTAAATACGTATTTCTACGGCATGGTTTATATATTGAGTACTCTTAACAACTCTGAGAAAAACGGTTGTTGGACCTCTTGCTTGGTTGACATGTTGAGCAATCCTAATTTCTCTTTATCTTCTTAATACACTTTTGAGTAAAATTTGGTACTAGCGACGAGAACATTATTCTCAAAATATGTAGGAATTCATTTTTATTTTCATTTAATTTTAGGTGGTTATTTTTAATTTTATCACTAATTTATGATTGTTATCTACCTTTATTTACTGTGTCAAAAATTATCCATTAAAATACTCCAAATATTTTCTTTTCTCAACAATTTACACTATTCGGTAATCTGCCGAATAATACTTTACTATTTAGTATTGAGGCGAATAGTAAAAATGATTGCGAATACCGAATAGTTGGCGAATATTCTGTACAAGCCTACTTCAGATACAATAATTATGTACAAATTAATTTATCAGACTTATTAGATGTCCTAGATCTTCCGATGTTTTTTCTTTCTTTCCACAGAATCTGTCTGCTTGAACAGTAGTACTCTAAACAAAATTTCCTTTTCACCTAAACCATGGATTTTAGTCATGTAAACCATGCACGCGGACTTTTCTTCGATGGTTATCACTGTTATTAAGCAAATATCAACACAACCCAAATCAAACCCAAGAAACTTTTGTTGTAAAGTCTGTATAGCTATAGCCCCAAAGGTAGGATGGAATAATCACATACTTAATCTATTTTTACAATGTCTTTAAATTATATTTAAAATTTACTTTGCTACCAAAGGTAAAAATAAAAAAAAATACTCAAAAATATAATTTTATATAAAGCAGAAAAATTTTACGGAACATATATGAAAAATAAAAAAATTCTCATGTTAAACGCCTATGTAACGATTCACCCTGTTTAGAATTTTCAAAAAAAAAAAAAATATCACAATTTTACCGTAAGTTTATTTTATTTATAAATTATAAATTCTCAAAGCTTCTGTAAAATTTTAAAGCAACTTATTAAAAGTTTTTCTTCCGGCATACAGAATGCATAGAAATATAGAAATGTGGATTTTAGTATTTCTTTAGAGTTCACTCTAATGAGCTTGCAATAATGGAATATGCGAGATCAAAAAACTTTTATACGTCAGTAAAATATATTTCAGAACTATTAATGAAATAGTTAAACAACTTTTGAGTTTATTTTGAGGATATAACTTTTATACATACCTATATCAATTGTATTTAAACTATAAACATATAATAATACAGCATGGAACATTCTTCACAGAAGATTGTTATTGCGCAATAAAAAGTGTATTATTTTTCACGACATAAGTAAAACGTAATTGAAATGGTTTCTTTTTGTCACACAGGTTGTAGAATTTGTTTAAAAGGCGACGTATGTCGTAACTCTGTTCAGAAAATAATTTGGAACTGTCAACGTAGTTCGTATACACTGGCGTGTATTTTTACCATTTTCGTGTCTCGTATTGATTTACGTTATATTTACTCGTAAATAATGCCATAAAAAACTATAGAAAAGGGCAAGAATAATAATCTTGTTTGCTGGCATGTTTCTTAATGTGGAAAATGATAGTTTCCTAGTAGGTGTCAGCACAGATTGTAGAGCGAATTGAAATACCCATAAACGAAATATTATTGGTATTCTTACATGACACACAGTAGTACTCATTGCGAATAGACGTGTATTTTTTGCGAGTGCATTTATTTTAAACTTGTGACTGAAAAATTAAATTTAATAATAAAGTTTATACTTACATGTACATTAGTGCTGATTTTAAATATCAACTTATATTTTTAAGATCACTTAAACTTTCACTGTTATATGTCCTTTTGTGTAATACATTAGTACAAAGTGCTATATAGTCTCAGCTGTTCTCTGTCAGTGTACTAAGTTGTGATCAAAGAAGTAAATGCACCTGCCATCTTGCCTAACAATATGTGTTTTAAATGTAACCAGAGAAGCCCCTGTGCTATGTGTGATGACTGCAGTAAGGTGTTCCATCTTTCATTTGTTGATATTGATAACATTCAAGCGAGTTTATTTGAATCTGAATCGGTCATTTGGCACTGTGAAATCTGCCTTCCTCGCAGAAGACGAGCGTGTACATCTAGTCCAGTTTCTAATCAGGCCATGCCATCTTTCGATCAATTAAACTCACTGTTTAGCAGTGGCGCCGACTTTTTATATTTCTGTCGGGTGCTCGAAACCTAAAAAGTAGTATTCTATACAAGGCGGCTCGTGCACCAAAACTTTGGTGATGGAAGGTATCCAGTGAAGGGATGTTTTTCCTCTTTCATATACAAAAATACATTGCCAGATCACAGAATATCTTAGAAAAGAGATTATATTTATTGTTGACTTATCTGGATAAACTGTCTAAACATAATACAATGTAGCGCGACTATTATACAGGGCCTACATTACATTAAAATAAACATGCTAGACAGGTTATGTTTATGTTCGAATGCAATATGCACTTATGTATTCTGTATCGTACATATCATGTTAATTTTTACTATCTGTGAAACTTGTAACCAGTAGAAACAAATGTATTATCTGTCTTTTAAATGTTTTATTCAGTATCTACTATTATTAGAATCGAAAAATTTAAACAGGATGTTATAATTAACATGGCGATTACAGATTACACCCCAAACATTTAACCTGGCTTGCAAAAATGTACAGTAGATGTCGTGAACCATTCTTGTCTAGCAAAGCCAGTAGACATATCTACTGGCTTTGTCTAGCGCTCGAGCACGCATCTACAAGCGCATGCGTACACAGCCGGTAGGCGAATAAGAAACAAATGTAGTTGGCGCATGCGCACAAGGGGCCGTGTCCGCGCAAATATGTAATGTTCTGGACATTTCTTGTGTGCTTTTTAGCGGTAGTTTAATAGATATATTCGTATATATCGTTCTCCATCGTGTGATCCTTTCGGGTGCAGAGCACCCGACAAATTCTCTTAACGGGTGCTCAAGCCCTGGAGTACCCATAGAGTCGGCGCCACAACAGTGTTTAGTTTAACATGAAAGTTGATATACTTACAGAATTTAATTCAATATTTGATGAATTTCATAAATCTGTTGAACTCTGCAGGGACAAAATAATCGATTTTCAAAGACTTAAAATGTCTTCGAGATCAAGTTAAAGTTGAAGACGAGCGGATTTACAGCCCAGCCGTGGTGTAATTGGTAGCACACAACAGTATAGTTGATGAGGTTGCGGGTTCAAATCTCTCCGGCTAGCAATCTTTTCTTTCCTTGATTAAAATCATTTTTTAAAAAATCAGTTACATTCATCTTCATATACTATTGTCGATCAACTTAAAAACAAGAATGTTGCTGTAAAAGCTAAGCTTGCATTGCAATGTTGGAAAAAGGAAGCGAAAATTTATTTAAAATTGTAACAAATATATCAGGTGCTACTGGCTATATTGTGAATGTCACTGATATCGATGCTGCTTATCGAGTACAACAATATAATAAGAATTCTGATAGGCTTCGCAACATCATTATAAAATTCATATCGCGGCAATTCAAAGAAAATGTTGTCTCTGCGATGAAAGCACATAAGTAACTATCAACTACTGATCATAATATGGATGGGCCTGTGAGACAAATTTATGTTGGTGATCATTTAACTCATAATAAGTTTCTTCTTTATAAGAAAGCTCACGACATTCTTCAACAACAATAGAAATATAAATACGTCTGGACGAAGAATTGTAAGATCTTCGCCTGTCAAGATGACGGCTCTCGAATTTACAATATTAAATCGGTTGAGAATCTAAAGAAACTCTTGTCCTCACAATTTTTCTTTAATTTGTTATGTAATGTAACTGCTATTGCAAATATTTAATTGTATTATAAACTGTTTCGAGCCATCCTGTCATTGGGAATTTTCATGTCCTGCTGGATGACCTAAGACCTAATATCAAATAAATACTATATCTATTCAAGTATACGCAAGAAATAAGCGCTATCCAAGAACGCGGAATTCAAATCACATAACCCGCGCTAAGAAAAAAGCAACCACCAGCAATAGGTGTGTAGTGAAAAAAATTACTAGTTTGTTATTGTTTATGTTGGTGACATTTCAACAATATTTTGGGGTGGAGTATAGAATAATAAAATAATAAATACGTATTTTTAAAGGCTGCTGTGTCATAATAACAACGTTATAGACCTTTTGAGTACTCTAATGCCTTTCATTATAGGCCAAGGTCCATAAAGATCAAAAACAGCATATCCGATTTTTGAGATTAATTTTTGTTTTGTTCAATACCAAATACATACTTTATTTTATTTTTTCATTGATTTACGCCAGCAAATATTTTTTTCCGTAATACGGATCATATCTAATCATATGGCACACTTAGTGTTATTAAACTCGGCTTCGCCTCGCTTGATAATAAATAATGTAATGTAAATAGATAGGTATGTTATCTCTGGGCCCATATTCTTGAACGTTCGTCATTTCGTTCATATTCGCATTCGTTTTCATGTTCCTAAATACAGTAGTCTTTGTTTCAAAAACAATATTGCATACGTCATTGTCAACTGTATTGCAACATTTATTCACATCATTTATAAGTTAAATAATATTTATTAATAGTTAAAAAAATATTTGATAAAATCTACTATTAACTCATAAGTGACCTAAATAAATGTTAAAATACAATTGACACTGACATATACTTTTTTTTTAACACAGAATACGATCACTACCTTCGTAAAAACGAAGGCGAATGCGAATGCGAATACAAACGAAATTACGAACGCTCAAGAATAAGGGCACTGTTCACGTGGTTGGTTACATACAATTTAGCGACAAAATGATTTTTAGGATGTATTTGTAAAATATGTGACTTTTTTGCTTGCAAATTTTCAAAAAATACTTTAGTGTAACCGTAACCCAACACACAGAACTGAATTTGATAAAAATCCGATGGTTACATTTATTTTATAGGAATTTAATTCTTTTTTCACAAAAACTCATCAAATCATCACAAATTTTTGCTTCCGCGCCCTAATTTTAGTTTATTTTATTAAATAGGAGGCTAATGTACCGATATATAATCATTTAAATTCATTTTTAGTTTTGACCATATTCTATACTTTAGCCATATTTTGTGGTTTTAAGTAATTGTGTACTAAAAATATAATTGATATATGAAATGACATATGGTGTAACTGTTTTTAGTGATTTATTTATCTAAATCACTTCTCTGCCAGGGTTTTGGGGACGGTTTTCCACAGGTGCGGAGGAAGAATTTTCAGAAAAGATGCGTTCTCGCCAAGCGATGTACCTGGCCTAATATACTATCTTATTACCAAATTAACGATTTTATATTAGTATATTTTGTATTTTTAATAACTCTGCTATGATGTGGTTTGGTTACGGTAAATAGATACTTGAAAAATTATTTGTTTTATTCTATCTCCTTCCAATCATATGTATATGGGTCCCTCTTCCGTGGCTATTCTCATTACTTCACTTTCGTGCAAATATGAGTTTAACAAATTATTATAGCGGCAACAGAGATTAACTAAAGCAGAAATTTAAGATAAAGTAATGCTATTAAAATATTTTTGATTTAAATCATTTGTAATAATAGATAACTCCCATGTGAAGATGGAGTTACATTTTTAATTTGTTTATAATTTAGTATTGCAAAAAATACATGCTATACACCAAAAATGAGTAGTACCAAAATATATTTGATTTAAGGTAGTTGTAACTCTAACGTGAAGATAAAGTAACATTATTAATTTGTTTATAATTTAATAGCGTTTTCAGCTTACAAGTCGAGTGCGCACCGGTGCGCACTTTTTGCACTGAACGTTTTCAGCTTGTCATTGAGTGCAAAATTTAGTCAGCTGATGCGTTTTCAGCTTAAGGTGAAATGATACCCCCGATTATTTTGTTTCTACGCCGAGGCGAGCGCTAGTGGGCACTGAGGTGAATAACTATGGCTGAGTCGATAAAGTAGAAATTTTTGTACATTTACTAGGCTCCATCTATTTGATAATAGTCATACTTTGTTCCAAATCACAAACCCAAAAGTAAAAATATGTGGTGTGGTAATAATTTCAAATTTATTTACGAATGTAAAGATATTTTATTATATATACGAGATGAAATATTGGTATCATATTGCAATAATAACAACTTTTCTTGGAAAGAGTAATGATAGAATGAATAATAAATAAGAAATACCTATATAATATTATTCCCTAATTACATAATATTTTGTATTTACCGTCGGAAACTTTTATTAATGAGCATATATTTATAGACTGTAGAGTAAATGTTACATTTTCACAATTATTAAAAAAATTAATAATAGTTGTACCGTGTACATCATAATATAAATAATTTTCGTATGATGTTAAATGTATTATCGTTTTCTTATAATATTTGGTTTGCAGTGAATGTCTTGTTTCAGTTCAACGTAATTCACTATTCTTCGATATTGTAAAAAGCATGTTTTATAAGAAAGTTTTTAATATTTTTGAATGGTCTTTAATTCATATTGTTTTACTTTTTCAGGTATAGTTTATTATATAGATCTAAATTCAATGTACATATTTCATGGACTTTTGAAGCCTGTAAGCAGGTTTGCTTGCGCAATGAGTTTGCAGATCTAGTGTCACAAATCTCCATTTCAAATGAAATTTAATTTGGATTTATGTATTTCAAGAAGTGAGTTTAAAACATATATAGATGGTAGTCAAAATACCCAAATCTTTAAAATGATCTCAATATAATAGGCGACGCCTACCTTGTAACTTGTAATACCAAGATGAAAAATATGTTTTGACCTTTTATTTTATAATAATAAATATTAATTTTACAAACATAGCATAAATAGTTATAAGCTTCAAGAGAAAATATATTTAAAAAAAAGTCCGGAATTAGAATCGAAAAGCATACAATCACACAACACATCTGCACTTCATGCCGCTCGCCTGCCTGCTATTAGCCTTTGCTCACATCGAGATCATTGGAGATAACAAGAATGTATGTTATTCCCTCTCTGTCTGTCACAGTGGCAGGCCGTCAGAGTCAGAGTAACTTTGCGCTATGGAATAAAATTCAAGTTGCACTTGAACAAAAATGGATGTTGTATAAATATCGGATCAAAAATATTGGTATTTTAAAACATCGATATTTACAAAGAATATGAACTGATTTCCGACTTTTCACTCTTCAAAATAAAATAAAGTAAATATGCTTTCATATTTTGTAAAAGAGGAATCTTTAAACTAAATAAAAAATAAAGTTATTATTATTATTATTATTATGCTTTCATATTTTACAGTTAATAAAAATTAATAACACTAAGTGTGCCATATGATTAGATATGATCCGTATTACGGAAAAAATATTTGCTGGCGTAAATCAATGAAAAAATAAAATAAAGTATGTATTTGGTATTGAGCAAAACAAAAATTAATCTCAAAAATCGGATATGCTGTTTTTGATCATTATGGACCTTGGCCTATAATGAAAGGCATTATTATTTTATTTCTTTACACACTCAGTTATGGTGGAAGTATTTTCTCCAAACTAGGGTAGGCATCATATAAACTGTGACGAAACATATGTAAGTAAAGGAAGGACACAGGAGAGTAGCGTGTCTATGATTGTTGCGTCCCTCCGGTGTGAAGGACTAAATAATAAGGACCTAGTGGCTCGAAGGACCAAATGTTCAATACCTAAACCAGCGAATCCGGTCTACAAGAACAAAAATGTTTTGATCCTGCTCGCAAGCCCAAATGTGATGTCTCTAGATCAGCGAATCCGGTCTAGAAGCACCAACAATGTGTTTGATGTTAAATTCAATGAATAAAACAAAACTATATGTAAACCAAATTAATTACAACCTTCGATAGCTGGTTCACATCACTGGACTTGGCCAATATACGGGATAATATTAATTTTTGAAACGTACTAATTAACAACGACCGAAGGACCAGCTAGTTTTACGAACTAACAAACGTGCTAAATATAATTGCAACAAAATAACAAACAACTGAAAACCAATTCTGAGAGATATGTGATAGCGTATTGAATATAAGTGACATAAACAATAATAAACCAAAAATAAAACAAATACGATATTTGGATAAATTAACTAAATCATTTAATGAACGTATGAACAAACAAACTTAGTTAAACAATATTAAGAATTCTAAATGAACTTAATAACAACCAACTAGAATGCAAACTTGTTGCCTTGACTGTACCTGGTCGACAATAACAGCAGATGCGCTGTGGATGACGTCACTCGAAGGTGAACGTGTGTAAACAGGTTTACAAAGAAATAATAATAATTTCACCCAAGGAAATATGAATCAAATCCCTAACAACACGAATTCCCGTGAGAAATCAAATTGTACAGTTCGATTTTACAATTGATTCCTGAGATGTGTCTATTAGCTGCAGAAATTGGCGCCGGAAAGTATTCACGGACTATAAAGTACCAAATTAAATGAAAACCGAACGATAACTCCTTGAATTAGTCGTGCTAGGCTAATCAAGCTACGCGTACGATAATTAAACAACAAATTACTTTACTGACCACATGAAAATCAGAAAGTTTATGCAAAATGGTGGAAAACCACTCTCGCGGACGACGACGCGATACATGTTTACCGTTTGCAAGCCAGAGACACTCTGAGTGAGTCAATCGATGCTGTGCGGCACTACGCTGGCGTGGGGGTGCGCGCGCACTCGCGTGAAACTAGCTCGCAGTCATATATTAATATTAATAATTAGTTTAAGATACTACAGCTATTTCAAACAATTCTAAAATTAAACTTAAACACGTAAAAACATATAACTAATTTTTCCAAGTAACAGAAACAGTTATTTCCATTTATTTATTGACTTATTTAAATAGAGTCAGGGCGGGTTAACCGTTCTATTCCCATGTGCAGCGGGTTGCTACCTCAAGGGGTTAATATTTTCCAAATTCCTCTCATTTAAAACATGTTAGTTTTAAACATACCGGCCACCTTAGAGTCTCTCCCTAAAGACAAACTTAGGCGTTGGCAATCTCTGTCTGAGCAGTTTTCAGAGTGTGTTGTTCCTTGCGCAACCAGGCAAGAACTGTCATAGAATCCGAGAAGCAATGTACAGCCTCCGGTTGTTTTGGAATATTTTCGAGAATATTCTCGAGAAGTTTGGCGAGAAGATGCGCCGCACATAATTCCAAACGAGGTATAGTAATTTTTTTCAAAGGCGCTACACGCGTCTTTGCACAGAGCAATTGCACCACTGGTTTATCGTTTAGATAACTTCTAACATAGACAACGGCACAGTAACCTCGCTCGGAGGCATCCGCAAATCCGATAAGATCGAATTTAGAACCCAAACAAGCTAACCTTGGTATCGAATAGTTGGATACACAATCGATCTCGTTCAGAAACAAGTTCCACTCTGAGACAATATGAGCGGGAGGTTCTTCATCCCATTCTACCTTTGATTTCCAAAGCTCTTGCATGATGAGTTTAAGAAACATCACCAATGGGGACATAATACCTAATGGATCATAGATCCTTGCAATGCAGGACAAAATGTTTCTTTTGGTGCACAAATCGTCGGGTTTTGAGACCGTATACTCGTAGCAGTCGGACTTGCAAACCCATTTGACACCTAACAATTTCACTGACTCGTCGTCAGTGAAGTGGACATCTTTCACTGCGCGTGCATTGTCTGGTAGTTCATCCAGTATTGTTTGAGAATTACTGGCCCATTTTCGGAGGGTGAATCCTCCCTTTTCGAATATATCCGTGAGTTCACGGCGCAGTGTCAGTGCTGACTGAATATCTTCAGCTCCAGTCACAACATCGTCCATATAGACATCATTTTGCAGGACTTTAGCTGCTAAGGGATATTGATTCCCTTCGTCTTGAGCCAACTGCTCAACTGTACGCAACGCCAAGAACGGCAAACAATTCAAACCAAAGCAGATAGTGTTGAATTGGTACACAATAGGATGTGTGGCATCCGCTGGTTTCCAAATGAACCTTAGAAATCGTTGATGCTCGCGTACAACTCTAATTTGTAGGAACATCTGTTTTAAATCCCCCGTAATTAAAATAGGATAAAATCTATTTCGCAAATGAAGAGTGAAGATACTCTTCTGTAGTACCGGACCAGGATACAAGTAGTCATTAATCGACTTTCCATTAGACGATGACTTTGAAGCATTGAACACAATGCGTACCGGTGTCGTCGCACTATCAGGTTTAACCACTTCATGGTGTGGAATATAGTACGAATCCTGATCATTCAAATTGGGTTGCACATCAAGTCTCGTGACGTAACCCTTTTGCAAATATTCTTCGAATATTGCATCATAAGCCTTGAGTAACTCTGGGTCTTTACTCAAGCGAGTCAGCTGTGCGTGACAAATGGACAAAGCTTTCTTATATGAATTGCCTAGTACTGGTGGGTACTGTTTAAAAGGTAAAGAAACCGTGTATTTTCCCTCGGAGTCTCTTTGGGTAGTATTGACAAAATGGTCCTCCACCATTTTATCCTCCGGTTTAGTGACAACCGATGGAGTTGGAACGTTTTCCAATTCCCAAAATTTTGACAACAGTTCGGGTGTATCTTCTTGTGTGTATGTATGATAGGACACCACAGCATTGCTTGTTTGCTTGCTGGTATATTCTCCCATAACCACCCAACCAAAGATTGTTTTGATGGCGGTAAGTGTGCCATCGACTCCTTTCTTAACTCCGTTACGAATGACCTGACCCCAAATATCAGCTCCTAACAGCATGTCTATTCGTTGAGATTTATAGCATTCGGGATCCGAAAGTTGGATATTCCCAAATTGTTTAAAGGTATCCCGAGATATTGGATAATCTGGGATTCTGCCTGTAATGTTGTCGATTACAATGCAACTCAAATCGAGAACTAAAGTTTCTCTACGACATGGTTTGATTTTGGTATGTATAATACCACTAGTGTCCTTGACGTGGGTGTCACTGATTGACATAATCTTTGTTTGACACGCTTCAATAGACAGATTTAAATTGTGGACACAACGACTTGTGATGTAAGATTTCTGCGATCCTGTATCCAATAAGGCACGTACAACATGTACCTTTCCTGCACTGTCAAATATATGCAGCTTTGCAGTGGGTAGTAATACCGAAGTATGTTTTCTGTGTTGACTTTGTGAATAAGTCCTAACAGACATTGACGTAGTAGTTTCAGAATTACTACTACTGGCTTGAGAGTTTGCATCACTCTTGGGTGATGACGGACGTTTGTTTTGCTCAGATTTTTTATCACTCTTGGGTGATAACGACTTGTTCGACCTTTCACCAAAATGCAGCAGCGTATGGTGAGTTTTGTTACACGTTCTGCATGTGGCTGTACTAGGACAGTTCGGGCGTATGTGACCCATTCTAAGACAGTTGATGCACAACTTGTGTTTGATTGCAGCATCATGTCTTCCTTTAGGTTTAAGAGCTATAAACCCTTCACACTTACTGATGTAGTGAGACTTTCTGCAATACGGACAATTCGTATCAGTTGCCAATGTCATCGCTCGGGATGCTGGCTTGTGCCTTTTGATTGGCTCGTGAGTTTTGACAGGTTTGTGTGGCTCAACCTCTAAGATTGAAACTTGCTTAGTCAAGAACGCAATTAACTCTACATGAGTGGGCTTGGAGTCAGAATCCAATGTTAGTTCCCACTGTCGTCTAGTAGCCGAATCTAGCTTACGACAAATCATGTTTTCCAAAATGATCCCACTTGAGTCAACATCAACCTCTAAGTTTTTCAAAGCAGCGATGTTTTCGCGTGCTGTGTTCAACAACGATTTTAGTGTAGGAGCGTCTGCCTGCTTGACCTTTTGCACATCTTGGAGTGCATTCAGATGTACCGACCTCAACAACCTAGGACGATAATATTCATCTGTGATGGCGTTCCATGCAATATCAAAACTATCAGCTTTGACGGGGATATTTGTAATAAGCCTAGCGGCTTCCCCTTTTAAAGATAACTTGAGATATTGAAGTCGTTCAATATCTGACAAACTGTCCCGATTTATCACCAACTGTGTGAATAAATCGTAAAAATTCATAAAAGTCGTTTTCTCCCCATCGAATGTTGGGAGATTCAATTTAGGCAAGCTGGGTTGCATATATCGCAAAGATTGTGCTGATTGAATCGAATGTGATTCTGATTTAGCTCTGTCGGACCCTGCCTGTGATCCGGTGTCTTTATTGGACCTAAGCTTGTAATTGACACGTATGTCGCAAATGAGTTCGTTTATTTCATTAAACAACTTCGTAACTCGGGAAATTTCTGCCAACATATCCTCGTCGGGATTTTTGGTTTGTTCTAACTTTGAAGAATATTCGCAATAAATACGATTAAATTCCTGTTCCCAAGCATCAAGATACGGAAAAGTTACCTCAAATTTCAGTTTGTTATTTTCATCAGTCTCTGACGAATAGACTGATAGACGACGAATATTTTCTGTCACAACCTCTAATTGTTTGTGCAGTAGTTTAGCCATTTTAGAGTGTGCTAATAAATGCAATTACTAATACCAAAGTAACTAGAAACAATAATTATCTCCGAATACCGCCAAATCAGACTCGAAGCGATCAAATGTAACTAGAAACAATAATTATCTCCGAATACCGCCAAATCCGGCTCGACGGACCAAATGTTGCGTCCCTCCGGTGTGAAGGACTAAATAATAAGGACCTAGTGGCTCGAAGGACCAAATGTTCAATACCTAAACCAGCGAATCCGGTCTACAAGAAGAAAAATGTTTTGATCCTGCTCGCAAGCCCAAATGTGATGTCTCTAGATCAGCGAATCCGGTCTAGAAGCACCAACAATGTGTTTGATGTTAAATTCAATGAATAAAACAAAACTATATGTAAACCAAATTAATTACAACCTTCGATAGCTGGTTCACATCACTGGACTTGGCCAATATACGGGATAATATTAATTTTTGAAACGTACTAATTAACAACGACCGAAGGACCAGCTAGTTTTACGAACTAACAAACGTGCTAAATATAATTGCAACAAAATAACAAACAACTGAAAACCAATTCTGAGAGATATGTGATAGCGTATTGAATATAAGTGACATAAACAATAATAAACCAAAAATAAAACAAATACGATATTTGTATAAATTAACTAAAATCATTTAATAAACGTATGAACAAACAAACTTAGTTAAACAATATTAAGAATTCTAAATGAACTTAATAACAACCAACTAGAATGCAAACTTGTTGCCTTGACTGTACCTAGTCGACAATAACAGCAGATGCGCTGTGGATGACGTCACTCGAAGGTGAACGTGTGTAAACAGGTTTACAAAGAAATAATAATAATTTCACCCAAGGAAATATGAATCAAATCCCTAACAACACGAATTCCCGTGAGAAATCAAATTGTACAGTTCGATTTTACAATTGATTCCTGATATGTGTCTATTAGCTGCAGAAATTGGCGCCGGAAAGTATTCACGGACTATAAAGTACCAAATTAAATGAAAACCGAACGATAACTCCTTGAATTAGTCGTGCTAGGCTAATCAAGCTACGCGTACGATAATTAAACAACAAATTACTTTACTGACCACATGAAAATCAGAAAATTTATGCAAAATGGTGGAAAACCACTCTCGCGGACGACGACGCGATACATGTTTACCGTTTGCAAGCCAGAGACACTCTGAGTGAGTCAATCGATGCTGTGCGGCACTACGCTGGCGTGGGGGTGCGCGCGCACTCGCGTGAAACTAGCTCGCAGTCGTATATTAATATTAATAATTTGTTTAAGATACTACAGCTATTTCAAACAATTCTAAAATTAAACTTAAACACGTAAAAACATATAACTAATTTTTCCAAGTAACAGAAACAGTTATTTCCATTTATTTATTGACTTATTTAAATAGAGTCAGGGCGGGTTAACCGTTCTATTCCCATGTGCACCGGGTTGCTACCTCAAGGGGTTAATATTTTCCAAATTCCTCTCATTTAAAACATGTTAGTTTTAAACAATGATTAACAATTCTTGACATATTAGGAATGCATATTTGAAAACATCGAGAGCAAATATCGAAAATAAATATCTATGTCGATCGATATTATCGAAAAAGATTGTATACGATCTCGTATTAGTCTTTTCTTGGTTATTGTTGATTGTTATTAATTGATTAAAGAATTTTTTTTAAATGTAAAAATGGTTTTATAATGCTGTGTGCAAATGTGCAAAAGCATGGCCAAATTTGCTAACATTAGCGTCTCATTACTATCATTATTATAATAAAAAAAACTAACTAAACATTGGTTTATGGATCGTGGAAGAAGACAGATAGACTGGGATTTGGGATGGAAGAAGGTAGTTATATACCAGCGTCGTGATTATGTTGTGGCATGTGGCAAGTGGCAAGGCGACAGGCGGCTATAACTATCAATTTTCCTCTCAGTCTAGATATCCCTTCCCCAAATTTTTAATAATAATAGTTTTCTCATAAACTACACATAATTAATCGATTGAAAAAAAAATACGGGTATTTATTTGTTGTATAGTATCATAATATTATGTATGTTGAAATCAATTTTAGAAAAGTAGCATATAAAATTTCTATTTTATTTATTTATACAAGCTACACAATGTACTTTCGCCTGTGCCGCACAGCTGTACAGTCCCACCCCTTGACCCCTGCCCTTAGATCCAAACACGTGCCTTGAGTATAGGACTGGGAGCAGGTAGCCTATCGTTCCTCCCTGGCTCCCTGCTCTAGCCTTAGCCTTCCACCGTACTCGTCCGTAGCTTTACCTCAGAAAGTCAATGCTGAGTATGAGACAGATAATTAGCACTTTCATTATTATTGCTATTATCATTAGAGAAATAATTACTTAATATCCAATATTAATTGAAACATAACGGGTGTCTTCTTTTTTTCTCGAACAGGAAATTTAATGTTAAAATTTCTGCATGGATGAGTATCCAGTTTGTTGTTAAATTATTTCGTATGTACAAGTTAGAAGCAAAAGAAAATATGCGAATTAAGGCAATTATTAGAGTACCATGACAAATAAGACAATAATCATTTTTTTTCTTTAAGCGTATTACTATATTCATATGCTACTGTACACGCACTATAGAAGATATTCATTGTCATACTAGTACAAAAATGTTATTGTACTAGTAAAAAAATGTTAGCGTGTGTATTCACCGCTGGCGGCGGCAATCGCTACAGCACAGAAACACAGATCATATTGAAAATTGTTATTTGACAATTGTATCGTTTTTGGTTTGTAGTGTACTATACACAGCCAGCTTTGGCTGAAATTGCAAATTCTACAATTAAAAAAAATTCAGAAAAGTGTCAAAACTTATTTGAAACACTTGAAGAAAAATTAGTATATGTCATTCGGAGTAAAACGCCCTTTTCGTATTTTACCCAGCTCGCCTGACCTTGGCCCTTGGCTAGTGCCTCGGCCGCAATAACTGAATTCAACACATAAAGAGCGCTTTCTTCTCCTAATAATATACAAATGTTTGTTGTTTCTGATATATCTGACATTTTTTAAATTTTTATTATTATTAGAATAATAGGAAGATTTAATCTAGAAGTAAAAAAATAATGACAAATTCTAATAATAACAATATCAAATGAAATATATGCCAGAAACATCAAACATATATTATTGTCTTATTTTTCAAGGCTTCTTTGATATTAACCTTAATTCGTGCATTTTCTTTTGCTTGTAACTCGTACATAAGAAACAATTTAACAACAAATTTGATACTCATCGATGCACATTTTCATTCTGAACATTTATCTTCACTACACATTTTTTATAAAATTGATAGATAAAGCGATATCGCCAAATTAAAATTTTAAAAAATAGTAGACACTCCGTATATACTTGCTGTACGCATTTTTCCCTTCAATTTTTTGTTATTGCTTGTTGTGTCGCCTACCCTGTTATCCGATCCACAAGACGTCATATATATTTACAAAACAACTTTATTAATATAAATTTGTAATTTTTCCATGATTAGATAAAGCACAAACACGAAGTAAGCATATACGAGCCTATACCTACAATTTGAATTTAATAACTAATAAAATTTTACATTTTAATGAAAATAATTATTGGGAACTATTTATAATTTTTTTGTATTCATAGTAACACTAACAATACCAATGACTAGTGCGTACCTATAGAACGTAATTTCTTTGGAAATTTGTAAAAAAATTACCTACTTCTAATTTTTAAGTTAAAATATCGGCGTGTAAATTTAATATATAAAACTATATTAAACGTATGTACTTGTTATTCGCTTCAATTTTTCTATTTTCCATGGAGTCACCGATTTCATTATAGTTCATCTATGCACCGCTTCTGTCTACTCATAGCGCCACTTCCTGATATTTGAAGAAAATACTTACCGAATGTGTTTTAATTATCAATATCTTCTATATTAAACGATAAATATTTAAAATACTTGCCTAAGAAATACAAAAATGTGTACAGTACGCAATACTAAACAAATTTTAGGAATAGAATTTCACAGACTTGAGAAAATAAATAAAATTTAACATTTTATTTTTTTTTAAGTATGTTCCCAAAATTTAATTTTGATTTTTTTTTTATATGTTACGTATAATATTCTTCCAAACATATTAAAGTATGAACAAAATTGTAGGTTTAGTACAGAAGAAAAACATTAAAATGTATGAAAATAGTAGGTTTTTTGGATTTTTAAAATTGTTCTCGAAAATCATTTTTCTCAATTTTCACATATTTTATTCCTTACCCTGTTATAAGTATTTAGTGCAAATTTAATCAAAATTGTAGGTTTTGAATTGGAGATACATTCAAAATAATATTTTAAATATTATTTTTAATAAATCTCCAGTTCAAAAAACGTATTTTTTTGATTAAATTTGCACTAAACATTTATAACAGGATAAGGAATAAAATATGTAAAAATTAAGAAACACGACCTTCGGGAACAATTTTAAAAGTCCAAAAAACCTAGTTTTTTCACACATTTTAATGCTCTTCTTCTATACTAAACCTACAATTTTGTTCATATTTTAATATGTTTTGAAGAATATTGTTATACATAACATATAAAAAAATTAAAATTAAACTTCGTGAACATACTTAAAAAAATAAAATATTTTTTTTTCTTAAGTGTGTGAAGTTCTATTTCTATTTTTTTTTATTGCTACGTACTGTACGCATTTCTACATATTTCAAGTAATTTTTTTGACCATACTTTTGCATATTAGCACTCATCATTATAAACCATTTTTACAATTTTCTTCAACTTTAATCGATTAATAACAATCAACAAAAATCAAGAAAAGACTAATACGAGATACAGAAAACTAAGATAAAACGAAAAAAACAAAACAAACAATAATTGTGCTCAATAATAGAGACAAACCCTAAAATAACGGTAGAAGAATTTATGTATCATATGGAATAAAATTATTTATTTTATAATAAATATAATAAAATTTGCAAGAATATAACACAAACGAAACCGTTCGATCACGATAGTGCAACTAGGGATGCGCACGATACATCGATGATTAAGAAAAATCGATATTTGGCTTTCTTTACTTACATGTGTCGTCACAGTTTATTTGATGTCTACCCTACTTTGGCGAAAATAGTTCCACGATAACTGAGCATGCAAATAAATGAACTAAAAGGGAAGTGGTTATCAAAATATGTATTTCTGGGATTCAATGTGTTTTAAATTCAGTGGTTACCTTTAATTTTTAATAAAATATAAATTTTTGTGTAGTATATGTACCTACATTGTTGTTCTTTTACTAATCGTAAAATATGAGAGCATATTATAGTTTATATTATTTTCAAGAGTGAAAAGTCGGAAATCAGTTCATATAATTTGTAAATATCGATGTCTAAAATATATTTTTGATCCGATATTTATACAACATCGATTTTTGTTTAAGTACAACTTGAATTTTATCTCACAGTGCAAAGTTACCCTACCGCTGTGACATCAGAAGGAAAGGGGATAACCGTACATTCTTGTTGTCTCCTATGACCGCGATTTGAGCAGCGGTGACGGGTGAGGATCGGTCAGGCGGGAGGTTGTAGATGCAGACGTGTGTTGCGCTGTTGTTTGATTGTATACTTTCTATTCCAAATATCCAAATACGCGCTTTTGGGGGTTTATAAAGTATATTTTCTTTTGTAGCTTGTAACATTTTATAAACTATGTTTCTAAAGTTAATATTTATTATTATTGTAACGGGAAGCGGTCGCCGCCGCCGTCACCAGCGCTGAGCTGGAGTCTAAGTTTAGCGATGACATAATCGCGCGAGCGACCTAACTGCGTAAACAAACGTCTCCCAACCTGTTTAATTATCTCGGTGACGTAATCTATTGTATTCGATGTTTTATCTCGTGAAATATTTGAGTATATTCGAGAACAACGTCACCGGAGTAAATAAACCCCGTCAGAAAAGACACTCGACAGTCTGATAGAAACAAATAGTCGACGAGTGGTGAACATAAGTGAAATAAATAATGTTCAAATAAATAATCAGTGTTTAAGCATTTAATAGTATTCTTAGTCTTAAATTAGTATTTAATATTTGTTTAACCATAGTAATCGTCATTGTTATTATCTTTTAATATTTATTTATTATTTTAATAAACATTTATTTTAATTTTAATAGGGCTGTTGCAAGAATTTTTATATGCCTTCTAATTATTAAATTTATGAAGATTTCATTCTTTAAATTTGAAATTATCACGAAATATTCATTAGACATTTAACAATTAATTTTTGAAATTTCTATAATATTTTGAAAGAATTACCCGATCTGAAATGCAATATGACTTCAAAGTACATACATCGCCTACTTTTATTTATTTAAAAACGTAGGTGATGAACAAAATGTTTTCCTATTGGTTGTGAATGACGTAATGTAAGAGCTATGACAGGAGTGGGAAATTGTTTTTATGGCTATTTTTGGCGTCAATCTATTTATTTAATTATTTACGAAAATAACAAATTATTAAAATATAAATCTTTATCAAGAAAAATATTGCATAAACTATAAAGTACTTTTTGAAAAATGTGAATCAGGCTCATTCTTTGAATTTTACACTTCACTCGAATATATAAAACTTTCCATTTTTATAAAGTAAAAATCTGGTGTGGCCAACACAATACCTCCCGCCATTTACAGCCCGAGTTACAAAAAAGATTAAGTTAATCCTTATTTTTAGATTAGCGAATTTTACTCTAATTTTGACAGTTTATTTCTTAAAATATAGTCTATTTCAATCCAAGTAACTACCCTTTTTATATCCCTCAACAGGATTAAATCCCAATTATACAGTAGGTTCACATTCACACACATCCATGCCTTAGTGGGATTCGAACCCAGAGCCCCGAGCGCACTCATGACTTATGAGGCGTTGCTCTAAACATTGAGCCACCGGAGATATAATAAAATGAAGATTAAATTTTAAATACCGGGATAGAATAGATTTCACTAATTCAAAAATGAGAATTAGCTTAAATATTTTTGTGAATCGTTAATTTTTATTAATCTCAATACATACCTACATATATTTACTTATGCTGGAAACTGTATTGAATACCTTTTCTATTTTTCTATTTACTTTTTCTTTTTAAAACGTTACTAATATTATTGTGAAAAGATTAGTTCTTTGATAGTGACATTTATCTGTCAGTTACATACATTTGAATAACTGCGTTTTGTTTGTTTAAAGCGTAGACTATGGGATTTAAATTATATATAATTTTTTTAATTTATGCATAAAATATATAGAAAATGTATTAATGTAAACCTATAAAACATTTAATAATCTTTAATTTTTATAATAACATTAATTACAGAAAAATTTCGAAATACAAGGTTTCAAAATTTTCTGAATAATGGTATTTGAGTTAGAGTGAAGGATCCAGACACTCATACACATACAGACATCGTGAAAATGTTAAAATTGGATTCTAGGGACCTTAAAACGTGCTCATTTACCAAAATCTCGATATGCGATTTTTAGCACGATCCCTATATCTCCCTTACCGAGGGGGAGGTAAAAAGACAAAACATATTTTTCATCTTGATATTACAAGTTACAAGGTAGACGTCACCTATTATACAGAAATCATTGTCCATTAAACATTAAATAAGGCTTTCAAGATTTGGGTATTTCCACTCTACCATCTTGTAAAGTCACTTTATGACATACATCCAAATTAAATTTCATTTAAAATGGAGATTGCCACTGTTATAATATTAGATCTGCAACCTCATTGCGCAAACCTGCTTACAGGCTACAAAAGTCCATGAAATATACATTGAATTTAGATTTGTATAAAATAAACTACCCGAAAAAGTAAAAAATATGAATAAAAGAATAAAAAACATTCAAATAGCATATTAAAGAACGTGTTTTATAAGACATGTTTTTTTCGCACGCGTCAAAATTTAGAAAACGAGCGTCAGCGAGTTTTCTAATTGACAAGTGCGAAAAAAAGTCTTATAAAATGAGTTCTTTATACTATTTTTTATATTTTGCACCTTCTACAAACTAAAATATTTTAAAAAAACTGTTAATATTAAACCGAGTTGATTTAGGGAAATTTGTAAGTGAAATGTTGTAGTTGGTAACATTGAATTGACCACATTCAATTAATATTTGAAAGTTCATGTCATTTCAATATTTACGAACAAATTTAAGTGAATTTAGTGTAATCATGGAAGATGAAATCAGTTGCACTCCGCCTGAGCTACGTAATATAGCTCAGACTACAGGAAATAATCTACTTCCTAAAAAATCGCGCGAGATTTATGAGAAAGAATTTGCAAATTTTGACACATGGTGTAAAGAAAATAATGTCAAAGGCGTAACAGAGAATGTTTTGATTGCTTATTTTGAAATGCAAAGTAAGACGAAAATATGTATTATTATTATTATTATATTCATTAAATAAAGTGATTAATTAAGTAAAAGAAATTTTGAGGTTATATTGAAATTTCTTATCTTCCAGCTTTGACGTTTGACAATTTAACCCTTTCAGCCTCAGGCCTCAGTGTACAGGAAATTTTTATTTTTTCTTAGATTTGAATTAAAACTTGCTTTAAAATTAATTAAAAATAATTTTCTATCGTTCAAAGGTTCAATCTACAAATTTTTAGTACTACTAGGTCCATCTATGTGGACTAATTCGAACATTATATTAACATTTACTTACTCAATTTGTGATTATATTTGTACATTTTCATGTAAATAATCTTCCCTAAATAAAAAATAATAATAATAACGACATTATATTATTAAAATGAATTGTCAATTAACTAAAAATAAATTAGGTAAAAATGGGTTAAAGAAACGTCATCTAGTACCAACCGTCTAAAACAAAAAATTGCGTATCGAAATGAAGGTCATTACGATACGCAATTGCGTATCGTAATGACTTCATTATGAACGCAAAATATAAAAAGTATTATTAAAAACTTTCTTATAAAATATGCGTTTTACAATATCGAAGAATAGTGGATCACGCTGAACTGAAAAATATTATGTAGGTAATACGAGTATAATATTAAATATTAAAAAAATTGATATTTATTATCCAGTCTATCGTTACTCTTCCCAAAAAACGTTATTCTTGCAATATATTATTAATATTTCAACTCGTACAAATAAAATATCTTTATACGTTCGTTAATAAATTTGAAATTATTGCCACACACATTTTTACTTTTAGGTTTGTCATTTGGAACAAATTATAACTACTATCGAATAGATGGAGACTGGTAAATGTACAAAAATTTCTTCTTTACCGACTCAGCCATAGTTATTCATCTCAGTGCTCACTAGCGCTCGCCTCGGCGTAGAAACAAATTAATCGGGGGTATCATTTCACCTTAAGCAAAAAATTCATGCTATACTGCAAAAAATAGCAAAAAATGAGCAAAATATCGCAATACCAAAACATTTTTGATTTAAGTTAGTTGTAACTCCAACGTGAAGATGGAGTTACATTTTTAATATGTTTATAATAAAAGAATGGACTTAGTAAAAAATGAGCAAAATGTGGCAGTACCAAAAATTTTTTGATTTGAGTTAGTTGTAACTCCAACGTGAAGATGGAGTTAAATTATTATTTTGTTTATAACGTGCGAATATATATAACAAAAATTTCATGGTGTACAGCAAAAAATGAGCAAATATTACTATGTGAAGTAAGAAGTAGTATTGTGATGTTGTAACTGTAACTTCATGGTCCCAAGTTGCTTCTGTATCTATATATATAATTTTAATTAGTTTCCAATTTCGTAAGTTTGTAATGAGTTTGTTCAGATCAGTAAAATTGTTATTAATAGGTATCTCTGGAATTTACCATGTGCACAATAAGCTGGGCACATATAAACTGTTGTTTACACATTTAATTTCACCTACGAACGTCAAATACAGACGTTGTTTGTAAATAATATATTGAATTATGTATGTACGTATGTATACATATATAGTGGAATCGGTAGTTAGTATATAAATTGACTTATCAGATTATGTATGTATATATATATATATATATATATATATATATATATATATATATATATATATATATATATATATATATATATATATATATATATATATATACTTATAAATGGTATGTTATTGAGCCCAGTATATTATCGGGTCGCTGTTGATCCCAGCCTTTCTATATGAGATAGAAGAGTATATCTTATATCATTTTCTATATCTTTTCAACATAAGTCAAGGCATTTGTAGAGGGGAAACAATTTCTGATGAATAAAGATTTTAGATACTAATAGGACTCTGTTAAGCCCAATTATATAAACAGTACGCTAGTGAGCCCAACTGTATATTGAATATATTAAGTATACTCTATGAGGCCCGACATTGTTGCCACCAAATTATATTGCACTATTGTAGGGAGTACCTTAGTAGGGATCAACAACGTTACGTATCAGTGGTTTTTTACTTCTTGCGATATTTAGTTGTATAGTATGCATGAAATGTTTAAAATGGGAAAAAGTCGTACTGAAAGAATTCTTTCAATGGCAATTGAAGGAAGTAATTAATACTATCATAAATGATAAAATATATATTATATTATCTTACATTAGGATTGATTTGTAGTTTACATAACATAACTTAAGAAAATTTCAAAGATTTTACAGTAATGTTTTATTCTATTTCTCACAGAAGAGAAAGAGCAATTGATTCAAAATATTTTTAGTGTCCTTACATCCTATCTTGATTTATCGTAAAGTAAAGCGTATTTTTCCAAAAGAGAAATTAATCACTCCCTATTCAGTTCGATTTTTTAAATCTGAATTTACAATTTAAAGTTGTCAAAATGAAAATTATTTATATTATTTTTGTCAGAACAAGTGCGTATTCGAATATTGTGGATTACGTAACCTTTCCCAGTTTGACCGGGACAGTCCCAGTTAAAATCCCGCCCGGAAGATTAAAATTTGACCATCTTCTGCGTTTGCTTAAGTTATGTTACGTTATTTTATGTTGCTTACGAAAAGTATATGTTATTTAGGTTGATATTTTTATTATAATTATCTCTAAGAATGCAATTTTCGAAGCTGATTTTTTACAAATTTTTGATGTATTAATTTGTCAATACACACATTACAGTCACTTAAAGTTTAACATTTGTGCGTCCTTTTGTGTACAATTTCCAAAATATAAAATAAATTCTGTTAATGGCAGGTGAATTACAACACAAAATGCAATAACATGGAGAATTGTACGGAATCTTGTTCAGATTTTTCTGCAGGATTATCTGATAATTATATCCCTAAATATAACTCAGATTTCAGTGAAAGTTTAGAATTGATAGATTTACAAAGAATATAAAAAAACAGAATTCTGAATTGTCTGATTTTAAAAAGAAACAAAACGACAAGCACAATAATATTTTTATTTTATTTAATATTCTTATTTTAACATTATTAGGGTTTTTAATGAGAAAATATAATTTGAAGTTTTAAATCATGTAGTTTAAAACAAAATATCTTAAAGGTGATCGCATCGTTCTCTATGTACCGATGCAACCGATTTCTGAAGCTCCTCGCTATACGTTCCAACATTCGGACTATTTTCTGTCGAATAAGATTCTTCAGCTGAAGCAGAGTAGTAGGACGGTTTTTGCAAACCTCTCTATAAAAAAACACATGGCGTTAGAGTTATGAGGGCAATCAGGCTCGATCTAATGCCATATGATTTTTTTATGGGGATATCTCGAGGCAGACGTTTACAAACACCGTTCTACAACCCAGCTTCAGCCGCAGAACCTTTTTCACCAGCAAATAGCCCGAATATTGGAACGTGTAGATAAGAGCTTCCAGAAATCGGTTACATCGGTTCATTGAGAAGGGTGGCCTTCAAGTTTTTTTGTTTAAAACTGCTTGATTTAAAACTTCCAATTATGTTCTTTTATTATCCAAAAATAAATTTTGTCTATCAGAAATATTTTTTTTATTCGCCTTCAAGGAAAGGAAGTTTCTAGGCCCCAGTCTGTATAAATAAATCTGTAAATTTTCAAAGCATATTATTTATAATAAAATCTTCAATTTTTTATAAGGGAGAATCAGTCGAAGAAATAAATTTATCGGATTCTGTGGATTCGTAAAGCGAGTTCGATTTAATAAACAATATAAAGAAAAATTACACTTACACAGGGAAAAAAGAAGGAAATAACGGACAATTTGCTAATAATGACGGTGAAAAAATAATATCAAATAAAAATTTAGAAAATAAATTTGCTATCGGAAGCATACAAGACCCTAGAACTATAAGTAAATCACTAGAAGAAAATGACGATACTAGTACTATTGTTGAAATAAGAGATAAAGAGGAAGAAAGTAAAGGAAAGCCAAAATCAAATGTATTACACATAAGATGGAAAAAATAAAATTGTTAATGAAGAACTAGAAGAAATTATTTCAAAATAAAAATTGGGTAAAAATAAAAGCATGTATACAATTGTTATAAAAAGAATAATGTTTAATAAATAAAATTTATGAATTAGACTTTCTGTCCATCTTATGCCCATTAAGTCAATTTAATAAGCAATAAAATAGTTTATATCGTACTGTTTTCTAATGCAACATTTATTTGAACGATTTATGAACAAAAATGAAACTTTAACTCCTAGAACTTTAAAATTTCACTTTAAAGTCATAGGCCTTTAGAATTTCACATTCATATTGAATTTTTGAATCGTAATTTTTATTCATTAAAACAAACAAGAAGCGTTGCAGGGAATTTCGAACAATTGCGCCTTAGGCTACTTACATAAAACTAATACTGCTACGAATTGCTGGAGATTTCTTTTAATGATTTAACAACTTTATAAACCAGTATGTAATAAATTTATGTTATGTAATTCAGACGAAAAATGTCTTTAAGGTACTCGCAACTATGGCCTCGACTACAACTGTCTTGTACCTTAAAGATTCACTGTTCGTTCTAAGTACATAAAATAGTATGTATTAATTTTTTTAAACAAGAATTTCTTTTTATTTAAATGTTAATGTAAATTAAAATAAAATTATTTAAGAAATTTAGTTTGTACGAGTATCATTCATTTAATATGTAGCTTAGCCAATATTGTATACATAAAATATATATTATTGAGACGTTGTTAAGCCCGAACACCGTTGCCATACTTCGGGCTTAACAACGTTATGTTCTTATCTATTTATATACAGTATATAATTTTTGATGACAGCGCCCCCAATATTACTTTTCATGAACTACTTCGTGTATATCATTGTCATAACCGGTCATTACTGAGCCCACTGAGAAATTTGTTTTATGGGATCCCTGAACTGTTTCTCAGCAAACGGCGATGATATACACAGGGATACGCTGTTGAGCCTTTAATTGGGCTTATCAACGTACGTTCGGGCTCCACAACGTTATATTCATATATTCATCGGGCTCAACAATAGCTGTTTATAAGTATATATATATATATATATATATATATATATATATATATATATATATATATATATATATATATATATATATATATATATATATATATATATATATATATATATATATATAGGATGTTTCATTTAAAACAACCAGCGCTTTTTTGGGCGAACTAACAACT
This sequence comes from Harpalus rubripes, assembly GCA_963082715.1. Lineage (NCBI taxonomy): Eukaryota > Metazoa > Arthropoda > Insecta > Coleoptera > Carabidae > Harpalus > Harpalus rubripes. The sequence continues at coordinate 35,908,642 of OY720454.1, forward strand.
TTAGAGAAAAATGTTTTATACCAAAAATGATCAAAAATAAGGGGTAATGTATCAATAGTAACAAACCGAATATTATTTAATCAGTGATTCTCAAACGGTAGAACATAATTATATATTTTTTTAAATGGCACCCTATATAATTTTTTAACCCTTTAAATAGAATATTATTTTCTGATTTCAACAATATGAATATAGCATAGGGTTGTATAACAATTTCGAGAAAAATGGTATTAAAAACTGGAAATAATGTAATAAAAAATGGGTTTACTACTAGCGTAACTAGGCAACAGATGTATCAATACCAGTGTATTGCATAGCCTATTGTAACCTTATAACATTATTTTTAATACCATTTTTTAATACCCAGTTAGGGGCGGAGCCTACTACTAATGGAAGTAGAAAAATTCAAATAGCGAAGGCGTGGCTATCAGTCCAGTAGTGCAATTCTCAAACAGTTTTTATTTGAATATAAATATTTTGCATTAAACTTAATAATTTAAATACATTTCCAATTATAAATCATGTAGACTTGTACAGTATAATAATATTCATTTATTTTTTATAAATATAATTTATAAATAGCGCATATATTTCAAGAAAATTTAGGTCCACGAAGAAAATATTTTGGCATTAAAACTTATATTCGTCACGTCACATATATATTTTCAAATTTCGGAGGACTATAACTCGCTTATGAACAGGATTTTTTTCACCGGATTTTCACCGACAGTCTTACTTTTACTTATATGTGGAAACCACTATTGTTACATAAAAAAATTCTATACCTACTTGGTCGTACTTGTCAAAAAATATCTCGATTTAAATACGAAGTAACAGATTCGATTCTTCAACAGTACAATGATTGTTTTGAAAGCATTTCAAAGTGCAAAGAAAGAATGGTGAATAGACCATATTACTATCTCAATGCGCATGCTCAGAATACACCAATCATATGCTTGGGAGTACAGCGGAAATGAAACCAATGTTATGTTATGGGAAAAATTGTATTTTTAAAGCAAAATATTATTTTATGTAGACGTAAATGAACGATAATTTTTTTCTTGCAAGTTTCATTTCATGTTTAACTACTGGATTCTGTCCTTATAATATATAAATAATCAATAAAATAAACATTAAAATTTAAAAATTTTAGGCGCCTGTTTACTCTTCTGTCACTGACAGATAACCCCAAACTAATGTTTTGTTGTGATTCTTTTGTAAAGTGCGAAATATATATTTTTAATTATGCCTGTTTACTATTGTTGCTTTCCGGATTGTAATTTGAATCCATTAATTAAAAAGGAATATCTTTTCCTATTTTTCCTAAGAATAGTACAGAGAAAATAAGTTAGTACTGCCAACTTAATTAAAGTTAAAATTAAAAAATAGTTTGTCACCCTGGCACGCTTTTTTCATTTCATAAATCTGCCGGCAGAGGCGCTATAGTTAATAATATGGTCTATTGTATTCAGGGTCTCGTTTAAGTCATCGTGCGTCCGCGTCCTAGGCTGAGGACATTTTTTAGCTCTAATAATTCTAGCGTAACTCACATGGGCAAAAAATTGTATAGTATAACCAACACAAAGTTCTATAACTATCTTTAACATTCTTCAGGACTTCGTCCTGTTTTGCTATACATATCTACCCTAGCTACAAATATAAAAGTCTGAATAAAATTTTTAAAGTAAAACCCACAAAATTTAATTATTTATTTAATTAGTATCAACTTATAACCACCATCGAAAGTAAGAGAAGAATAAATTAAATTTTAATAAGTTTTACAAAATTAATTTTGTCAAAATATTCTACTGCTTACCGACAACCTTTTTCATTAAAGTTATTAAATTTCTAAAGTCAATGATAGATTGATACAGTCTCAGGTCTCCAAATGAATTTGAATAGCACTCCTCTAATAACATCTCTCTCTTTCATCAATGTTATAATTACATCAATCTGCACCCCTCTCTAACTTTCTCAATCTCCTCTCGCTCTCAACCCTCGTGTAGTGTCAGGATAGGGCTAATGGTTCGTCAAATCCTTCACTTCGATTAATGGACATTATTGTAAGTTAAATTTTACCTAAATCCTAACCTAACACATAACAAATAAAAGTCTATTTTCCACAGAATGTATACCAAACAAAAGATGGCGTTTGAATACAATGCTTTTGTTTTAATAATGATGTTTTGTGCTCATAACACAGATTTGGCATGAGATAGATAATTACGATATACGAACCGGTTAATTTAAAAACAGATGAAATAGAATTAAATACAGGTTTTATTATCATAACTGAAATAATATTGCATTTTTGCTGAACGGTTACGCTAGATAATGGAGTTATTAGATTCGCGTTAAAAGTTGGAAATACTTTCGTAAAATTTAGATAGAAAAATAATAATTCAAATTCAATTGCGATCTTGTTGGATAATTTGGAAATTGTATATTAATATATGTTACAAAAGGCAACCTATTCAAGCACGAGTTGTTTTGTTTTTAATATTATTTTCTAGAGACTAGAGGTCTTCAACAACTACAACACGCACTTGCAATGGAGGGTTATACAGAGGTATATTTTCGGGCTGCCATCTATTGGTATTTTCCTTGTACTACACTTGTGACTCGTTTCACTCCGTTGCTAGATTACAAACAAATCGCTGTCATGGTGACAGTTGCAACATGGTGCCAAGTATCAAGCGAGTGTATGGTCTTTGCAACAGTGACTCCCGTTATAATTATAAAGAATACATGACAAATGTGAAAGTCTTTAAGTTTCCACAGCTGTCCGAAAACATTTTAAAAATGGCGTGGTTTGTTTGTAATCCGATCTTCCATCTCAACTTCTACATCGTCGCATTCTTTCTTGCGTGTGACGTCAAAATCATAACCCTCTATTTACAATTGAGACTGAAAATAATGGAGAAATTCCGTTCCTTGACACTATCCCACGTTGACAGCAAGACAGTTGTATAAAATACAGATGGTATCGAAAGCCCACATCCACTACAAGATACATAAATTATAATTTGGCACATTCCAAATTACAAATCATAAACACAGTTCATAACTTCAAAAATCGCGCATTAAAATTAACGTCACCGGAATTCAAACATGAAACAGAAGGCATTTTAAAACAGATCCTCTCCCACAACGATTTCCCTAAAAAAATAAGCAATAAAATACTATATAATACTGGAGATAACCTCAACAGAACGACAAACAGGACGAACAATATCAGTAATAAAAATAACAACCTACCAAAAAAATATGTTTCAATTCCCAACGCTGATATTTTAGCGCGAAATTTAAAAAGGATACTTGAAACAAATTTACCTATAAATATTGCGCTAAAACCGGTCAAACCATTAGGACTACTTTTTAGTAAAATTAAAGACAGAATTGACATTATGGAACAAACAAACGTTGTATACAAAATAAACTGCAACAACTCTACAAATACTTACACAGGTCAGACAAAAAGACACTTAAAAACGAGGATAACAGAACATAAGAGGAACTCTATAAAACAAAATAAAAATGGGAATTGTGCCCTTACACAACACTGCATCGAAACTCAACATACTTTTGACTTCGATGGAATCCGAGTCATAGATAGAGAACCGAATTTAAATAAACGGTTAATTCTGGAAATGCTACATATTAAAAATGACCCCAACAATATAAATTTTAGAACTGACATTAAGAATCTAAACTCAACATATAGTAGAATATGTAAATTATTTCAGCAGCCACCATAGGAGAAAAATTTTTTTTTTCTTTTGTTTGTTTTCGTTTTGTTTTTTTTAAGGATTTGTCCTGTTCCTTAAACATGTAAGATCTAGTTCTTGTCATAATACAATTTTTTCACACATCGCCATTTTTTATAAATTTCAAAGAAAAAAGCTGTATAAGTCTTCTGGATGACGATTGTTGATTTTTTCATACAATTTTTATTTTCTGACGATAACACTATGTTTGAACATATATATTAATTTTTATTTATTATTTTTTAACGCCTTAGTTTGTAAGTACAAACAATCTGCATTGTTAACTACATAACATGTGTTCTTATTTTGTATTTTTATATTTATTTTTCACCAGTTTGCCCTGATGAAGCTGTAAGTGGCAGCGAAACGTTGGCCTCAGACTAAACAATAAACAAATTTGGACTGCATTCCTGCTATTTTTCCTCCCATCAACATCATCAGTCGTTTATTGCATTTTACATTATTTTCTCTGTTTCGGCTTTCATTTCCATTATTTCTTTAAAAGAATAATTGACAATAGTTGGGTTAGATATTTTGCTTATTTGGTGCAGTTATACTAATACCAAATAACAAAATGTCACTAAACTATTTAAAAATGAAGATCATTCTAATATTAATGATATTCAATTCCGAAACTTTAAGAAAATTAGTAATTTTTTTATTATTATTATAAACGTAGTTTTAAATTTATCACATGGGTCCGTTATCATTAAATCATAAAAAAAACATGGGCCCTATTCTGTAACTCTGTGCCTTAGATGTCTTAAAATCCTCGCTCTACGAGCTCGGATTTCAAACCTACATCTGCGGCAATTATGATATACATAACATTCCTAGGTATGTTAATAGCTATTATCCAATAGATATTTATTTGACAACTAAAAATCCATTTTTTGTTATATGCCAACATACTTGATTGACTAAAAAATTAAACAGTGGTTAAAAATTAGCCACTGAGTTACAGAATAGGCCCTATAGAGTTATTGAGGAGTCAACCATAGCCTCTTGAAAAGACATTCCGGCTCTGAAGATGCCTGAAGACGTGAGAATAAAACTCTCGAGCGTCGCTCCCGAAAATAGTACTCGCCAGTTGACACGCTCCTAAGACTAACTCGCAGGCAGTAACGTAAAACTCGCCGATAGTAGATTTCTTAGAGCTTGCTATCAAAAGGACAAGCTCACACATATCTACCTCGCAAATTTCGAACGCAGTTCGTATTGTGACAGTACTCTCAGAACTATGACTAACTTTGAATTAAAATATGGAGTGCGTTCTAAAATTGCATTATAATTCAATAATTTTACTGTAGGAGAGGTACTACGAAAATTACACAATTTGCGAAACCAAGTAAATATACAGGGTGGGGCAACTGGCTGTATTGCAGCTAAAGTATTAAAAGACGAAGAAATATATATATATATATATATATATATATATATATATATATATATATATATATATATATATATATATATATATATATATATATATATATAGGACAAAAATGTTGCGAACCTAAAAATATTTTGCATTATACCGAATGTTCAATTTACACTGTGGTGCCACCAACTTCGTTATTTTAAATGGAACAGCCTGTATATTTTGCATATTTTGAATCAGCATTATATTTTGCATATAGTAGCACACTTCAATAGTTTTTTTCTGACGATTTTTTTTAGTTTAGTTCAGTAGATATGTCTAAAGCCATTCCTATACTCTCAGCTTTTGCATTAAATTAGTTTTTTAATGTTTTGTATACTATATGGAAAATTCACATCGTAGTTATTTATTGCGAAAATGTTTATTCTCAATCATTCGGTCAGCATATTGATAAGAATCTGATTAAATAATTATTTGCTGTAGGTTCTCATACAAGCTGAAATAAATCTCGGACACTAATGAACGCGGTGCGACGTTCACAAGCTACAGACGCTCTCTATTGGACATGGTACTGACAGTAATTTGTGACAGTAACTCTACGGCCACTGTTTGAACTGCTTGCGAGTGTAAAACTCACGGAAAATACTCTCATGTGGACACAGTCATGAAAGTACCTACTCTCAAAAGCAACTCTTAAGTATTTATTCTCACGTGGACAGGCACTTTTAGATAGTCGAAGAAGTTTATTTTACCCGTTTCGACAGACGCCAAAGAGATATTAACTCTCAGCAAAAATGACCTTAGAATTATGACAGGTATCTTTACTGGTTATTGGCCTCTTAAATACTATCTATTCATATAAGATTAGTATAACTGAAAACAGTATCTGCCGATTCTGTGAAGAAGACGAAATCATTTTAACCATCTAAATAAAATTTATCTGACGGAAAATGAGATCAGGAAACTGACAAAAATGAAAAGCCGTTAACAAATAAATAATAACAATAATAATCAGTTCCATACACTATAATTTTCAGCCAAATCGATCAATTTCGCTGTTTGGCATTCACCTAAATCAACAACGTCAAGTGACTCTAAAAATTGATGAAATCGTGTAAGGTGTTCCAAGGGCAATTTGGGGATATATCACCGATATCCATAGAACTTAGGTGTAGTTTCGTCACTGTAGGTGAAACAAGTATACACCATTACTCACGCCTGAGGCAAAGGAACAAACCAAACAGTTTGTTGCCAATGCGGAGTTTGAACTAAAGAATGCATAGACCGTTCCTACAGCCGGGTAGGTTATGGCGACAGTATTTTGCGATTAGTAAGAAATAATCCTTATCGACTATTTGGAAAAGGGTAAAATTTCTGTAGGCGCATCATATTAATTGTTATCAAACTGTTTGAAAACTAAGCTGTATATAAAACGTCGACGACTGGTCCACAAAAATCGTTTTAAACTACTATTCTCCTTCCTCGGAATATTATTTGTAGGACAGTATGGAGTAGGAATGTCTGGCGACAAAGAGTTTTATTCAAACAAGAAAGTGATTACGGAAACTATATTAATGCCATTGTGCAAAGTTAGATTAATCCTATTATTAGGAAAGTATTAACAAACTAGACCGTCGTTGGTCGAAGTGTACGAGTATAAGGCTAAAGTTAACTTAATCTAGATCCGGGGTCCCGGCTTCGAATGCGGGGTAAGGTATGGTTGTTTCTATATGTCTTTACCATGTCTTTATCAAAGAAATTAATATGTTAGGTACAATATATTAAAATAAAATGACTCATCCGCATACTCGTATATTAAATTGTAATAAGTTAATATGTAACTTGATATACAATAAAGAATTTTTTATGCAGCTGTTACGAGAATAGTTGCTTTACGTATGCTTTGGCAACCGTAAAGTATCACTTTTATTTTGAAATCTGTCAAAGACTACTTTACGACCCCATTTACTTTTTTTTTTACATATAAATAGCAAATAAATTTAGTGTTGCATTACATGCAGCTTCATAAATTTTAAGCGGTAGAAATGGAAAAATCGTTGTTGCTAGTCGCTATCTCTATCGCACATTTGCTTGCTCAACAAATAAATTATTGTATTTATTTTAATTTTTAGGTTTTTAGTAAGGAAACTGTTTTGTGAGTTGCCAAGATGACAGCACGGAACTCTACGAAACACATGAACCAATCAGGTGTGAAATATATTTGTAAATAGAAATTTATAACTTTGTAATAGTTAGTCGCCTGAAAAATGTTGTGTGTACCTCGGCCTAAAAGTTCTTATTTACAACCTTTATACACAAATAACTTATTAAAAGAAGCTACGTTGAAAAATAGAAAAAAATGAGGAGCGACTATACAAATCGTGTTAAAGAAAATTTATGAAATGTTATACCGCCACTCTCTGATTCATTATATTAACATTATGTATTATTTTAGTGAAAATAATTAATGGAGATGCAGTCTTGGTAAAATGATTTTATTAAATTGTCATTTATTTAACAATCCAATATTTTTTCCCCTAACATCATACCAACATTAAAAAAATACCAGTAACACATACTACGCTCTATATAAATACATGAAAATTTGAATCGACGATATTTGACCAATATTGAGTAATTAGCAATAAATATTTGGATTTACCTTACTTTTCTTAAATTATTAATGTATCATTTTCTCATTTGTTAATATGTCTTTCTGAAACACCTACAGCAGCACAAACAAAAATTTAGCAAACTTTTCTTTCAGTTTAAGCATTTTTTTCACTAATCGAAATCCAGCTTTTGAGCATACTGCAATCATATAAAGTTAAAAACTTATCCATGTTTTCATAATACAGTAATGGAACAAGATATGTCACTGTAATTTAACAAGAGAGGATACACAGTAAATAAAGTAAAAATTAATGTATTTAATTCATTTTACTCGAACTGCTCTAGTTTCCATACATTTTGTAGAAGGAAAAGATCAACTTTTCTTAATTTATTTACAGTAAGAATTTATTTCTCACTGAAAAACTATATTCTGCATTCAACAATTTTTTATCGGAAAGTGGATTTATCCCGTTTTGCATAATCGCTCCTGATTTGTTCTGAAAAATTAAGTAGTTTTCATTTTTGCTCGGTTGTTTCAAACTAGCCCTGTAATGTGAAACACAAGCCCGTAAGTCGTGATAATTATATTACTATAATTCCAAATTTTGTTTCAACAGCGAATGCTAATGTCTCAAAATCTACTCAAGCAGAATTTGTGATAAATCGAAAAACACAAAGTAGCGTAATAAACAAACCTATTGTAACATTTTTATTTTTATTAGTACAATAATAAAAAAAAACTGATCGGTTCTAGAGAGTGCCCGAATGCCCGAAATGCAATGTTTGGTTTGTAAGCAATTTTTTGCGTAGTCGGACGAGTATTATCCAATTACTCGTACACTACACTGCATTGAATTTGAATTTCAAACAAACGTACTAAGCTGCTGTAACATGTCCAAATTTTGTTGTTTCCAAGAAAATAAATTAGGAACATATACAGACAAAAGCACGTCATTTATAAATAAATTGGCTAATTTAAAACAAAAATAAGCCATGAATGTTTTCGAAACAAAAATAGAAAATTTAATGAGTATATGAATTTTATAATTAACTAAACATTTACCCGGAAGACAAAACACATTTATATAGAACTATATTTACATATTTTTGTAGTCCTGGATGATTCATTAAAAGGCTTTAAGTAAAAGTAATTATTTTAAAATCAAACGTAAAGGAACATATAGAGTATTATTTGATATTTCAAATGAAACACAGTTAAAGAGTGGAAAAAAAATAAGACAAAAAATTCAGATTTGTTATGTCTTGGAAATATGACAGAAACAAATTTATTGAATTTTTAGGATGCTATAATTACATATTTTTAATTTATATTTAATTTATAAACGATGTTTATTACCTTCCGTCACCTTTAGGTAAGGAAGGTATTGTCTTTGGTCAAAAAATTCGGTGGGGAGTTTTTAATGAATAAGCACGTATTAAGGTCCGTAGAATACGATTTTACTATTTTTATGATGATGTGTGTGTGTATGTGTGTGTGTGTGTGTGTGTATGTGTGTGTGTGTGTGTGTGTGAGAGAGAGTTTGCGTGTGATTGCGCGCGTGTGTGTGCGCGTGTGTGTGTGTGTGTGTGTGGATGTGTGTGTGTGTGTGTGTGCGTGTGTAATAAAATTTTCGTCTACGATAACTAATACTCCAGTTCCAAAATTTATAATTCTTTCGTATTCCTCTTCGCTGCATCCATATGAAGAGCTGTTCAGATTTTGGTTATAATTGGTCAACCGGAAGTACCCTCATTTGATGATTTTAACAGTTTTTCTTGAAAAAACGATTTAAATATATTTTTTTACATTAATGTTATTATAAATATTAAAGAACATTGTTTTCTCTATTAGGATTTTCAAATAAGAAAACGATAACTAGCGTCGACTATTAGAACTACAAACAGTGGTACACATTTGACATTTACATGAAACTACAACTATATGACTACAAAAACTCTTTTATACATACTTGAATTATAAATAAAAACTACTAATAAATGAGAAAATAATACGAAAACTAAAGAAATTCAATTGACAGAAATGCTACGCTGACACACGTCAACAAAAAGTGTACCAGTGTTTAATGCGATCAGCGCCATCTCTTGATACTTGAAAATCCCAATACGATTTGACTGCATTTTATACTTCATATTAAATGGATATATGCCCGTATGCACCAACACTCTATAAATCATTCAGTAACTAATGAATAAATATAATTTATTGATTCAATAAAATTTAATGATATTCACCATTGATTTTATTCGTTCTTTTTCTAATCAAAAACTTATTCATTGCAAAATAATTTCTGAAGATTTTTTTTAGTATGTTGGTAACAAAAGTGTTACCTGTCACTAATCTCAGTGTCAAACAACAATATAAATAAATACTATATAATTAGTAAAGTTTATTTAAATTTATTTCTTATAACTAAATCAGCTTCACATACAGCTTGGACATTAATATTGTAATGTGCAGTGCCCGCCGTTGCCGCCACTGTCACCGCCGCTGTTCCCGTCGCTGTCTCCGCCGCTGTCGCAGAGACGAGCGAGTGTCCGAACCTGCTTAATTACGCTGTTGATATAACCTATTGTTTGTTTGAGTTTTTATCTAGAATAGTGCTCTAGTATGTTCTGTAATACAAATGCCGGGGTATATAAGCACTGTTAGCGAGGGCATTGGACAGTCTGATATAAATAAGCGTTGCGTGCTGAACAGTTGGTGATATAAACAGATAGTCGACAAGTGGCAAACATAAATAAATATAGTTGTATAAATAAATGAGTTATATATTGCTTAAATAAATAATCTTAGTGTTTAAGTGTTTTATAATATTCTTAGTCTTAATTAGTGTTTAATATTTGTTTAATTGTAGTGTTCGTTATATTTATCATCAATTATATTTAATATCTATTTATGGTTATAATAAACTTTTATTTTAATTAATAATAATTGTTTAATATTTACACTTCACCCAATTAAATATAAACGTTACAACTGGTGTCAGGTGTGCGGTCCCATTGCGCCCAGTACGATTTTACACTCGGTGTGTGCAGTGCAACATCTTCCCATACTGGTTTTCTCTCCTCTGCTTTCCATTCCAGTATAATTTTCAAAGTCGGGACTTTTTCTTGGTCTTCGCGTAGTCCATCGGGCTGCCAATTATCGTCAACTACTCTTGTCCTGGCGACAATAGAAAATTTCTCTTCTAGTCGAATACAATGCTTGAAATCATCTTGGCACATAAAAGTATTAGTGAAAATTGTTTGTTTCAATATTGACTAGGTCGCAAACTACAAGCGATTCAATTTAATTACTAATTAGGTATGACGCATTAGGTCCTAAGCATTTGATTGGTCGCCTGATTTATAAACGAGATTCACGCGTCTTCTGCAGTCACCTTTGAAAGATTATGAACTGTCACATTGTTGTATAACCTAACAAATAATTTACAATTGTGTTTCACGAATTTGTTTAATTATAATATCTAGTAATATTAACAATAATATTGTATTTATAATTAAATCAATTTGTAATATGTATTAATATATAAATTAATAAATAAACTTTAATTAGGAAAAATATTAAATATAATAATTTATTAAAAAGGTAATATTTATTCATGATTACAATTTTGACAAAACAATTTTTTAAGGAATTTTCAGTACAAACAAGCTATTTGCAGAGACTGCAATGTTATACCTTGTTTTTGTTACGTTTCTGCCGAAGAGATGACAACGGTCTCATACTTTTGTTGTACTGGCTGTTGTGATCATAGTGGGTAGGTTACTTTGTACTTCTAGCACAACTTGTTTCATAAATATTTTTTAAATGATTCATGCTTTAAGGATATTTGTAACGACATTTAAACTAAAAATAAATTAAATAAAGCTACTCAAAAGCCCAGGCCTCAAAAAAATAAAAACTAAAACAATTTATTTAAAAAAATTCAAGTATGGGGTGCACGCGATCTTCCGTTGGGAGGAATGAAGATTTTTTAAATAAAGTAAAATATAATTTGCTTTACATTTGGTCTTCCTTTTCTTAAATAGCTAGAAAGTACTTATTATTTTCACACTCAATCATCTGCATAGTGATGGTCACGAGTTCGAGCTTTACTCGACACGAGTCGAAGCTTGACCAGAGAGGAAGTCAAGTTTCGAGCAAATCTTAACAATTTTATTTCACGTTAAGTGTCGAGTCAATCCATTAATTTCTCTAGTTGAGTCAATTTCTTCTGCTCGAGTTTCAAGCTCTTTCGTGTCAATATAAAAGTTCCAACACGTTATCTAAAAAGTTTTGAATCAATTCCCCCAAAATATGATATTAATAAGAGTGCCATGACTGAAAAAAGTAAATTTCGAACATATCTACCTCCTCATCGTGTGTATTGATTCATTTTTATTAAAAATGATCATATTTTATAGAATTAATTTTTTTTTTCTAGAATTTTATTATATTAGTGTTTGAAAATTGTGTTTCGTTGGATTCAGAATAAATAGCTCTATTAAACGAGCAATATAATTTTGGGAACCACCGATTAATTTTTAAAAAAAATTTATCATTGAAATACCTATATAAATTAGAGATTCTTTGCTAATTTAACCAACTTCGTATCTCTTATAGTTATAGAGATCGCAATGGTAGCCAATTGCAAATTAACACTATGTATTCAGATTAGCTATATAGAAACAGTAAATGTTATACAGTTATATAGCAGTTTTAATTTTCTTATATCTAGGAAGAGCATTAACAATAGTAATAAATAATAACAATATATCATCACGTCATTTTCCCCATTGCTGGATATCTAGGAAGAGCATTAACAATAGTAATAAATAATAACAATATATCATCACGTCATTTTCCCCATTGCTGGATGTGTCAATTTCCTTTGTATTAAGATTTCGGTAATGATGACATATTTATATTTACAGTGAGGGCGTTTACTAGACTTTACTTCACGGGCACTTATTACTGGCGTGGAAAGTGCACCAGAGGCATCACTTTTGTGATCAGACACTCAGGCACGTGGCCATGAGGTGCCATTAACAATTTTTAGTATATAATTTATTTATATCCTATATAGCATTTTACTCGCATCCTTAGCCCAAAAAAGTGTCAAGCAATGTTACTATACAGTAAGCTGGACAAGTAAACAATAAGGTACTAAATTTAAGGGGGGAAAATGTGGAATCTAGCATTTAAAAAACAATTAACATTTTTAAGACATTTATTAAATACCATTTTTAATAGGTACATTAGAGAAAGTAAAAGAAAATAGTATATTAGAGAACGTGTTTTATAAGACATGTTTTTTTCGCACGCGTCAAAATTTAGAAAACGATCGTTAGCGAGTTTTCTAATTGACAAGTGCGAAAGAAAGTCTTATAAAATGAGTTCTTTATACTATTTTTTATATTTTGCGCCTTCTACAATAACATTTATTTACTCAATTTGTGATTATATATGTAACCATTTGTACATTTTCATGTAAATAATCTTCCCTAAATAAAAAAAATAATAATAATTTCGACATTATATTATTAGAATGATTTGTCAATTAACTAAAAATAAATTAGGTAAAAATGGGTTAAAGAAACGTCATCTAGTACCAACCGTCTAAAACAAAAAAATGCGTATCGAAATGAAGGTCATTACGATACGCAATTGCGCAATTGACTTCATTATGAACAAAATATAAAAAAATATTTTTGAAGTAAGGACGTAAGCTTAGATAGAATTTGGGGTGATCTGTCAGACTTAGCACGCGAAGTAGAAGAAGAATGTACAATTTCTTTGCAAAGATTGTATACTAATAAATTATATTTAAAAAAGTAAAGTAATATTATATACGTTACATAATAAATTTATTGTATCTTAGACTATTTGCTTAGGCAATGAAATTCTTCCTATGTGCAACCATATTTTACAAAAATAACCTACAGTTCTCTTTCCTGAAAATTTGATTTACTCCTACATATTTACACCTAATTGCGTTTCCAAGATTCTTTCAGTTACTCGCCTTTAGTTCTAAGTAGTCGGATATTCGATATCTGCGATATTGCCCTATAAAGTGCATCAAAGCACAGAGTTGTAGGTTGATTCTTATTTTACATAGCAAAGACGTCAATACAGACTGTATATACTACAGGTAATTTGTTGAATGTATTTAGATAAAATACACATAAATTGAATTCGATTGTCTCGTATTACGGTAAAAGAATTCAAGAATCTAGGAAATAAATTCCAAAGCCCAACGTTTCAGGATATTAGATTTCGAACATTTCTGGAATAACATTAAAGAAGAAACGGGACACAAAATTTTGAAAGTAATTTGTTGACCTGATAAAAAAAATAATTAAAATTAATTTCATCAACCTAATTATTACAATAAAATAACCTTTTCAAAACCTAATAGATTATTTTTAAAATAACACTATAAATAACCATCTAATCAGAGACAAGTAAATTTGAAAATTAACTTAATTCTCATTTTGTCCGCTAGGGTGATAAAGTGCCTTCAGGTGATCTCGAAGCAATAATTGAGAATTCCCTTAACAATAGCAATTATTGATGCGCCAATCTAATATCATTTACGGATTGACTTATTACTCCATCTTATTTTAAAACGAAATACACAAATATTTTACTTCATCGGTAGTCTTTCAGGAAAAAATAAAAAATGTGGGACTACTCCATTGATTAGGAAATATTCATTGAACTGTATCAGTAAACTTAATAATAATTGAAATTATATAACATGTAACACGTGCCAGAGATAAATATGTCAGGAGTTTTCGTAAAAATTTACTCATAAGTGAGATATGAGGTAATACCTGTATACCTTAAAAAATGACAAGAGTGGGTTTTCAAGAACAAATAATAAAATTGCTGATAAGAATAGCTTAGTGGAATAAAAATCTGTTATGTTCAACACAATATACATGCTAATTCTATTTCTGTAACTAACGGTAAAGAATCTCACAAATGTGACCCTTATCAATTCACAAATTATAGTTTCCGTTATATTATGTTTGACAAGCGTGTAGTAAAAATTGTTCTTTAAAATGTGGGATGTATTGCGAGATGTATTGTTATCTTAGTAATAATAACAGATTACGGTTCTGAGAATTCGAATTTCATTCTGGCTCTGAAGTTACTTAATCTCACAAAAATACAAAAGTTACCCTTATCTCTCTCTAGCGTGCCGTTAGACTACATTTGATAAACGATCCGAAATATAAAATGAATCATTATTTCCCAAATTTATGTTAAGCCTACTGGACATATCGCGTGGGTAAAAAGTCGGGAAGAAATATTGTCTTGTTCGTACGTGGCACAAGGGACAAAAATTTAAATTACAATGGCAATTTTAATTATATTTAATAGTGTAGGCGGATAATGCGACAGGCACGTTACATATAGTTTATAGTGGGAGCCGAATTACTGAGATATTTTGCACTTAAAGGTTTTCGGGTGTAAAATTTATTAAGGAAACGTAATAGCCATTGAGCCATCGTTCCTTTGTATTTTATGACTCTTTGTCGTATGTTCTAGGCGAGGGCTTGATAATGTAGTAGGCGTATTAGGACCAACGAAAATTGAGAACCTATGGAAAGTTTTAATTTATTATTATACTATTCTGAACATAATGTTTTTGGTTTTTTTCTTCCCATCTTTAGATTTAAGTAACACGGAACCTCGGAACCAATAGTTTTTTCTATAACTATTTTGAAAACTTTACTTCTTGCCATTATAAAAGTAATAGGTAAGTATATGAATCTCGCAATGAGGTCATGCACGATTTTTCATTTTTAACTTTAATCGATAGAGTAATGAAAAATAATAGACCCGTATTTTTTATATTTCCTCAAATCGATCTTTAATATTGAAAAAATTGCAATTAAAAATAACATTGTTTAAAACGCGGCTGATGTTCTCCGCCTCGTCCCTTGCCCAATGACGTCAGCGTATCATCTACAGCTACTAGATAATACATAGCTGACTCGTCCGCCATACTGGAGCCAAAATGAGCGCTGTAAATTATGAAATAAAAGCATATTTTCTATAAGTTTATGGGGTCCGTGAAGTTGGCTCGTCATTGAAGGCACAAATAATCTTTTTTATATTAGTAATTAGTGCTCCGTTAGTGCCCTTTTGTGCTTTAAAAATTTTTGAAATTAATTGCACGGTTCATGAAATAATAAACATTATTTAATGACTTGCCACTTAGCACGTCATTAGTAAAATTTCAAATTACTTAATACATCTTTTGTTAAAGCATCGTCAGTGCTCTTTTGTGCTTTAATTTTTTTTTGTAATTCATATCAAGGTTCATGAAATAATTAACATTATTTATTGACGTGCCAACTTCACAAATACCACGTCATTAACAAAATATCCAATTATTTAATGCATCTTTTGTTAGCGCTGCGTTAGTGCTGTTTTGTGCTTTAAATTTTTTTGAAATTCATAAACCAATTTATGCAATTAAAATTATATATTGACATGCCAACTTCACACCTAGCACGTCATTAACAAAATATCCAATTATTTAATGCATCTTTTGTTAGTGGTTCGTTAGTGCTGTTTTGTGCTTTAAAATTTTTTGAAATTCATAAACCGATTTATGTAATAATTAACATTATATATTGACGTACCAACTTTCCACCTAGCAGGTTATTAACAAAATATCCAATTATTTAATGCATCTTTTGTTAGTGCTTCGTTAGTACTGTTTTTTGCTTTAAATTTTTTTGAAATTCATAAACCGATTTATGCAATAATTAACATTATATATTGACGTGCCAACTTTACACCTAGCAGGTCATTAACAAAATATCCAATTATTTAATGCATTTTTGTTAGTGCTTAGTTAGTGCTGTTTTGTGGTTTAAAATTTTTTGAAATTCATAAACCGATTTATGCAATAATTAACATTATATATTGACGTGCCAACTTTACATATAGCAGGTCATTAACAAAATATCCAATTATTTAATGCATCTTTTGTTAGAGCTTCGTTAGTGCTGTTTTGTGCTTTAAAATTTTTTGAAATTCATAAACCGATTAATGCAATAATTAACATTATATATTGACGTGCCAACTTTACACCTAGCACGTCATTAATAAAATATGAAATTATTTCATACATCTTTTGTTAGTGCTTCGTTAGTGCTGTTTTAAGCTTCAAATTTTTTTGATATTCATGAAACGGTTCATGAAATAATTAACATTATTTATTGACGTGCCAACTTCACACATAAGTCATTAAAAAAATATTTAAAAAATATTATGTGTATCTTGTGTTAATGCTTTGTTAGAGCTCTTTGAGTTTCAAATTTTTTTTAAATCTTAGATTCTTTCGAGATATAATTAACATTATTCAATAACAGCTAGCACATTATAGTAATTAACGTTTCAAGGGTGGTATAAGGACAATAACGCCTGAAGTCAACAATGTTCTTTTCGAGGGCCTCTGGCCCGAGATGTGTACATTGATCGAAGGCATTATTGCCCATTTAACTCCCGTGGTGTGTTCAACGTTCAACGTACGACTATAATTTTTTAATATAATAAGTAGGCTATGAATGCTTCTGCTTATTTTTTAGGCTTTATCCCAGTATCAGTATCAATTTATAGACAACATTACCATAGCAACAACTCATAACACGCCCTTGGGTGTTATTTATATAACAGCCCTGAAAGTAGGGTTATTATGATAACAATAGCATACCAGTCGGACCTTAGTTATTAACGTAATAAGGCTGATATGAAGCAAATAACAGATCGCCTCGATTTTACAATCAACAGTATTTGTTATTTATACATCGGCCGTGTGACGTTCAGTATTTTTCATAATAACATAAAACATCTTCTGTAAATTCTATTTTCTAGGGCATATTGGCAGGTGATAGCTCTTCATGGCACACTTTATGATGCTGCGATTGGTTTAGAAACACTTGATTTTTAATAATTGTACTGTTATAAAAAAATAACAGCCGTGGCTGTTTTGATGCATATATTGGTTGAGCATAGAGTACTGTTAAATGTGCTTTAACAGTATGCTCAACCAATATATGCATCAAAACAGCCACGGCCGTTATTTTTTATAACAGTACAATTATTAAAAATCAAGTGTTTCTAAAAAATCGCAGCGTCATCAAGTGTGCCATGAAAAGCTTTCACCTGTTAAAATGCCATAGAAAATAGAATTTTCGGAAGATGTTTCATGTTACTGAACATCACACGGCCGATATGCAAATAACAGACATGGGGTAGGATTCTGTAACTCGTCCGTTATCAAACGTTACCGTTATCACTATAGCAACGTATTTTTTATAAGATGATTGGCATATTTACGTCATAGTTGTCAAATAAAATGTCATTTTCGCTTGTAACCATAGTGATAACGGAACCATTTGATAACGGACGAGTTACAGAATACTACCCATGGTTGATTATAAAATCGAGGCGATATTTGCTTCATATCAGCCTTATGACGTTAATAACTATAATAAAATAGTAAATTTATTAATTTATATTTTATTGGTTTTTCGTCACTGCTCTTTTGTGTTTGTAAAATTTTTACCTATACCGTAACCCAGATAAGGATGGTACAGAGACCATAGTAAAAATCGCAATGATATTTGAATAAAAAAGCATCTTTTCCGTCCCTAGAATCTATTATAATATTCCATTGCCTAATTTTCGTTCTTAGATACTCTGAAAAATAAAAATGACAGTGATGTTTCTCTTACTTTTTAAAATAAATGTAATAAACATTGTAAAGTAATTGTTTTTAGACATTTTTTAGAATTTGGATATGGAATATGGACATTTTATTTCAATTACTGCAATTTCGCTCACTAGTCCATCCGGAGAAGTTCTCGTACTTTTCTTGTTACTGGCTTGGATATAGGACTCTAAATAATGAAGACATTTTTTCAGCTTTATTTTTGGAGAAGTGTAGGCCCTTAAAATAAATACATCAAAACAGATTACATTTTGTTTTTGGTGTAAATAATGAACGCGCGAAATATGAATATAATGAAGTGCAGTAACTTCATGGGCCAGATTTGATTGTTATGAAAATAAGACATGAAAAACGCAAAAACTGATGCAAATGAATTTGAATGTTATGAAAAATAAAATTGAATAAGGTTTTGAAGCCATTTTTTTACTTGTTTTATATTTAATAATGACAATTTATATTGAAAATAAGTTTTAGCAATAAGCGAATGTATGGAATATCGCCTTTGTTAAAAATAAGATTTACAATTTGAGCTGTTGTATCTGTTACTTAATACGAGTAGTAATAGTAATTTTTGTTTGGTGTATTGCCAATAAAAATATAATTTAATGTTTTTTTATTAATTTACCAATAAATAAAATTCTTAATGTGACCAGCCCATTAAAAATCCTTGTGGAAATATTGTTGCTAAAAATATGATTTGGTCAAAATATGTCCTGCCGCTATTTCAATATTCAATTCTAACGGCTGTATTCAGAGTTTCAAGCAGTATTACTTCCAGTTGATCGTTTATAATTTAACATGGAATTTTAGTTTTACGCGATTTCTTGCTCTCCTCTTCATTTTACGACGAAAACTGTAAGGTGCAAAGCTGTTCAGAATTAAATGTTGCATACAATACTGTTTCTACACTATAACTTTTTGATTTCTTCACAATTTAAAAAGAAATTTCAAAAGTTCCGTTAATTAGTAATAAAAGCCATGACATGATATTTAGTATACATCTGATAGCTATAGTGAAATTAAGATTATCTTTAAATTAATATTAACATAGTATGAAATAAAAGTAATTTCATTCAAAAAATAAAAAAATCTTTTATTATGATTATAAAGCAAAATCATAACTGAACAGCCATTATATCATTTAAAACAGGAAAATACAAGTCCAGTAACAATTATCTTAAAGATGTCATCTACAAATTTTACTGTATGTAGAGTTTTTAGATTAAATATTATTTCCATTATACAATAACGTTAATTATTTTATGTGTCACTATAAATAATATGAACGGTATAGGTACCTATAATGAAAATTATTTTCTTTTTAATTATAATTCATTACAATAATAATAAGGATTGATTACCACAATTAATACATAAATTGATTACAACAATTTATTAAAATAAGAAAACAGCTTTGAAAGCCCAACACAAAAATAATTTTTTCTACTCCCATGCGTGAAGTGGGTGCTTCACATATTAATTTCCATGTGCGAAGTTTGATTTTTTGAACACTGTGCGTGAAGTAAATAATTCAGTTTAAACACATGCAATGAATATCTGTATATATACGTAAATCATGTGATGGTAAACGGTCCGAAGAAATAACAACTTCATGAGAGATGTATAATTAATTTATATAAATAAAATAAATTTTGTAATTCTAAATTTACAACTTTGTGTTAAGAGCATTCCCGGTGAAGATAGGAATTCAGAAATATAGTTTTATGATTCAAGTTAAGACTGCATTCGCAACTTCTCCCTCCACTTTTCAAGAAACGTAGATCATAATTCGGTTTTCTCCTTCTAGTACCTGCGTACTTACATGCGTCTATCTTTCTTCTACAAAATATCTCGTCCGTACAACAAGCCAGATCACTTGAATTGCATTTTCCATTCTGTGAGTCACAATAACAAATTGACTAATTGTTCAATCTTTGCAAAGCACTTCTATCGAAGAAAAACCGACGTGTCTGTAAATATTTGGCCGAACTATTATGCATTAGGTTATATTTGTAACACACATAATGAAATAAGGGATGAAAGAAACGTTTCAAATCGTTATGTTATTATATTACATATTTATTACTTACTGTCATTACATAATTATATAATTGACACCATGAAAAAATTATTTGTTTAAATTCCTATATAATAGTTATTTGTGTATCAAGAGCGTAAAGTGAATCTTTATTGCTCGTGCTCGTAAACTGAAGCGCGAGCGCTACAATCGAGCTAGAGCAATAAAGATACTTTACGCTAGAGATGCACACATAATTTTTTCTACGACTTTACTAACGAAATAAAAAAATAATAATACCTATTTAGTAAGTTCAATTCCACCAATAGCCATTGTCAAAAGGTAAAAGTAACACTTTCACAATTTTTTATTTATAATAGGTACGATGGATATTCGACACTACTGTTACATTAAAATCCGTGGTTTGTCTTAAATACTGTAATTATTTGAAGAGGGGATAGGGTAGAGAAGAGGGGTGTAAAGTCTGATCATCATTCGCTATATGTATTTTTAATTTTATTTGTATTTATTTCTTAGAACTTCATTCTAAAAAATAAATTTCGTTTCGTATAAACAACAAATACGTCTTTTGGATTCAGCGGATGAAATACTTTGGGAGTAATATATCATTTTTCTTTTTGAGTAAATTTGATTGACACGAAGAAATGTTGTTTAAATGTAAATAAAATTGTATTATTTTAAAAAGAACCGCATGATTTTATGAAATTTGATATATTTGTAACAAATAAATGTATAATTTGTAACATTTGTATCAAAAATAATATTCTAAAATTTCGTATAGGTGATAGGTAATTTCTTTCTAAATTAGGCTAAAATCATCAATATTTATTAATTTAATAACGCATATTAACATCTCATTGAAAACAAAACACAAAGATTTAAATAGCCTGTGTCTCTTTTATTTAACATAAAAAATTACAAACCAAAATAAGTAAGTAAGGAAATTAAAGTTTGATCTATATTCTTTAGAAATTAAAATTTAAGTTCTTTGAATGAAGGTTCAGGATTTACTCCGAGAGGTCACACTCACACAACGAAATACAATTTATATTTCAAACATTTCTGAAATTAAATTGGAACTTTCAACAATTTTTACATAACTAGCAACGAATCGAAAATATCATGTACCACATTTTTCTCCCTGACATTGATCTTGGTGTTTAGTTTGTACATAATTTTTTTAATAGGACCAAATGAACTCAAACGCTTCATTTTGTAAATCTGCTTGTACTCGTACTAATCTATCATGTTAGAACAAGAATAATTATTGAGACCCTAAAGAAATTACTAAAATAAAATAAGGCGTATAAGGAATTTGAATTTATATAATTTTTTAAGGCGCTTCGGCGCACTGCACACCTAGGCGGCGCGCCCCTCTTTATTTATATATCGTACTGATATAGGTTTATTTCCTAAAAAGTGTACATTTGTTAATGGGAAATAAATGTGTACTAAAGAAGTGGTATTTGTGTATAGTGAACAAAGCAGCTTTACTTATTTATTTATTTATTTCTATATTTCAACAAATAAATCATTCCACATAAACATCTTTTTCTTAAATAATCCTATAGCCTATAGGGCATTAATGAGTACTGCGAATATTTTAATATCGTAATCTCATAATACAGATTTTCCGAAAATAACAGAAAATAAAACTACCAAATTAGTGAAAGGGATAATTGGACGGAATATACGTAATGCGATTATTTTAAAGAAAACAGTGTCTTGCTGTATCATTTACTATTACCTAGCCTTGGTACCCCATGCTGTGTGGGACTGGTAAACAAACGGAATCAGGGGAATGACTGAAGTAGGGAGTAGGGGAACGTTACCCCTCCGATAGATATTTTGAGAAAAGGCAATGAATTTTGTATGCTACAAAATGTGTTTTTGTAGCCGCAAAATTAATTAAAATGATTTACATTCTTCAAAAAATTATTCACAAGTAATAAATACATCGGGGGGAATGGTTAATTAAAATGAAAAATACCTGAAATACATTTTGTAGCTCATTATTAAATTCTATATTTTTCCTGGTTTTTAATTATTATTTTTCAAGATGACAGTAATAAATATTTAAAAAATTCACCATGTCCCCGATGTATTACACTTAACTGAATTAATATGAGTTTATTTTACATTCATATCTTTTCTGGTTATTGAATAAAAACGTATTTTGTAAGCATGTATTTTGCCCTATGCCAAGTGACACCGGGTATGCTCTTAAATATAAATCCAAGTCCAACAAGCATTCAAAAGCAATAAATAAAAAATTTCTAAGCAATCTAATACAAATTTTATGATATTACAGGTTATAGCAATTACAAAATATAAAATAATTATATTTCCTTTTAATATTTTAATACTATTTTTCCTATATTATTTATTTTATTTATTTAAAGAAAATACTACTAAATACATCAGATATTTGAGTGATACAGAGTTGGAATTTTTCAAATATTTTACGTTAAAAGAATGACAATGTGAAGAAAAAATTATATTTTATTGCAAGGTCGTAGAAAAAGTATAGTATGTAACACGTGTGTGAAGCCTATTTTACATTCGGGTTATACCCTCATGTAAAAACTTCAGCTTCACACACTTGCCACATAATATACTATTTTAATTTAATTATAATACTTAAAATTGATTATGAAAAGGATCTTAAAAAGCAATTTACTTTCACCACACATGTAAATAGTAAGTACGTCGAATTGCAGACTGCAATGTTTCGCATTGATTTTTGACGAATGATGGAACAATAATTTTTTGGGGACGATATTTATCCACGTTTGAATTAATTTTTGATATTATTTACCGTCACATGTGAGTAATCCAAAGCAGTACAAACTCTCTAAAATGTAATCATATGCAGAAATAAGTGCATAAAAAATAAAGAACTGAGATGTCAATGATGTCATGTGAAAACGAACCTCAAAATATAATACTTGCATTTTCTAGAGACGAGAATGGAATAATTAGGTGAACATTTATGCGTTTGTCTTCCTCAAAGTATGCAGAAGCATTCAAAATAATTTCTTTACACCGTTTTGATAAAATATCTTCCGAAACATCAAATTCGCCCATTCCATCACCTCCAACGGTATATAACGTTGATGTTTTAAAAATAAATAAACGTTGATAACAAGCTGATAATAAACAAAACAATTAAACAACATCCTTAGCAACGCCAAAGCTTAAGCATTATTGTAATCAAATAAATGAAAACTTATGTCACATATTCTAGTGAGACAAAATCTCGTATGCTCCACGAGCGTTACTAGATGATAATGCCCGTCGGACGACATTTATCCCTCGGGCCGAAGGCCCTCGGGCTAGATCCTCGTCGCCTTCCTGGCATTATCATCATAACGCCCGTGGTACATAAAATACAATTATGAACTGTCCTATGAATTAAAAAAAAATTAAAACAAAAGAGCATTAACATAGCCCTAACTTAAGATGCATTAAAGAATTTATTTTATTAATGACGCGCTAGGTACGCCACGTGAATAAACAATATTAATTATTTCACGAACCGTTTAATGTATTTCAAAAAAATTAAAAATTAAAGCACAGAAAAACACTCTCGAAGCGCTATCAAAAGATGTATTAAATAATTTGATATTTTATTAATGACGTGCGGGGTGGGAAGTTCACGTCATTGAATAATGTTTATTATTTCATGAACCGTTCTATGAATTTTAAAAATTGATAAAGCACAAAAGAGCTCTAAAAAGCACTAACAAACGATGTAATAAATTATTTGATATTTTATTAATGACGTGCTAGGTGTGAAGTTGGCACGTCAGTAAATGATGTTAATTATTTAATAAACCGTTTTATGTTTTTCTAAAAAAATTAAAGCACTTCGTACAAGGAAGTAAAAACGAAAATTTTTTTTACATTACCTCATTTTGTTGTTCGTTATGTGTGAAGTTGCACATTTGGCTGAATTTTGTTTTATAGAGAGTTAATCAAATAATAGTTATTTATATATCGAGGTACTGAAGTTCTACTTTTTATCACGATAATGTGGAATTTTAGCTGCCGAGGTCCGTGGGCCGAGGAAAATAAACCAAATGATATGAAAAGAAACTTCAGCGCTTAGGTTTCATATCAGTTTGATTTGATATCGAAAAATTGTGAAAATGAAAAGCATATTTATTTTATATGTTATGTTTCTTATATCTGTCAGTCTGACACTCAATGTTGCTAATCTCGGACATTGACGTTATCGTAAATAACATTCAAAATGATGTGTTTTATCTCGAAGTTCTTCATCGGAATTATTTAGATCGTTGTTCTTGCACGCCCATATTTTTTGACATTTTATCTACAAATTTACTATAATAATTGGATTATTTTAGTGGAGATTTCTAAACTTTTAATGACGATTTTTGTGCACTTTAGTGACGATTTTGTAGCAGCTTCATCTAGTAGTCTTAAATAGACCTTTTCAATTTAACGGCTATCTCTTTCTATCGCTGCAAATATTAAGAAAATGGCGCGAACAACTGCCAGTTGGGCTGTCAAACGAAACGTAAAAATACCTGTATTCCCAGCGAAAATTTGCATCGTTAGACATTTTGACTTTAATAAAAGTTTTTGTAACGTTTCGTAAAATAAAAAATACTATTATGTCTCACTAAAGTATTATGAACTGTTTATTGCTAGGATTCGGTGTATATAAACATATCTATAACAACCGGGGCATAATGGGAGGGCATAATATTTCATTATGCCCTCATTATAATCCGATCATCTTTTATGGACTTTCGATAAAATATCTTCCGAAACATCAAATTCACCTAGTCCATCATCTCCAACGATATAGAACGTTGATGTTTTAAAAATAAATAAATCGGACATCTATCCCTCGGGCCAATGGCCCTCGGGCTAGATCCTCGTCGCCCTCCTGGCATTATCATCATCGTAACGCCCTTGGTACATAAAATACTATTATGCTGCAATTCTGAACAAATCTCTAAGTCTTGGTCTTACAGATCTGTAAAAAACTGACAAAAACGCATCTATTTTTGTTGACTGATGGAAAATTATACATAAGAGTAGCGATTTTGTTCATTATTTACAGGTTTGCAGATCTGTAAGACTTACAGATTTGTTTAGAATTGCAGCATTCATTTTATATACATTTTGTCATTCAACCAAGGCATTCAACCCTTGCAATCAATGAAAGTAAAGCAGGTGAAATTATATTGATTTGTAGTTATATTTAATATGGCAAAAATGCTGTAAAATTAGCGTTTTTTGCACAAATTTAACAAAAATATAAATGCAAAAAACATAAAATAATCTATGAATTTGCTGCTTCGCACGCATTAATGAGGACTGGCAATATTGCCGGGATCAGGGAAATCCGTGGCCAGGATATATTATGAACAGTGGTAAATGCTTTTGTTATAGTCTCAGTTAGCAGTGTAATAAAACATTTTCTCTATTTATTTAAACATAAACTCATTTTCATATTTTCTTTTAAAATTTTAATTAGATTAATAATTTTTTACCTTCCGTCACCTTTAGGTAAGGAAGGTATTGTCTTTGGTCAAAAAATTCGGTGGTGAGTTTTTGATGAATAAGCACGTTTTAGGGTCCCTAGAATACGATTTTACAATTTTTACGATGATGTCTGTATGTGTGTGTGTGTGTGTATGTATGTATGTGTGTGTGTGTGTGTAACAAAATTTTCGTCTACGATAACTTCCATACTACAATTCTAAAAATTATAATTCTTTCGTATTTCTCTTCGTTACATCCATGCGAAGAGCTGATTAGATTTTGGTTAGAATTGGACAACCGGAAGTACCCTCATTTGAAGATTTTAACAGTTTTTCTTGAAAAAACTATGTTAAATATCATTTTTTCACATTTAATGTTATTATAAATATTAAAGAATATTTTATTTTCTATACGATTTGATTGCATTTTATACCTAATATTAAATGGATATAGAGTTAAAAAATTATAAAGAAATTAAATTTCATAAAGTAGCCATAGCTGTGGAAACAGCTACTATATTAAGAAAATTTTGATTGAAAGATGTCAGTGTCAAGTGAAATTGACATAGTGTGTTTGTCTTATAATTTTACTGGAAATAGGTACAGGATCTTTTGCTTTCTGTATGGAATTTGTATAAAATACATACAACTGCTTTAAGGTAATGTACAAGAAATAATAATAATAATAAATCTTTTATTTCTGCAGATACATTACACTGTGTATAGAAAACGTTACAAAATAATAATTTTCTGTATGAAATTTGCATAAAATACATGCAACTGCCAGAAGGTAATGTACAAGAAATAGAATATTTAATTTAGCAAGGAACTTTCCGTATGAAATTTGTACAAAATACATAGAACTGACGGAAGGTAATGTGCTGGCCACATCATATTTTTTTAATATTAGAATAATTGATCCCTTTTAAATATTGCTATAGTCCGTTTCCCCGAAACGAGAGAAATTGGAACGCACCTGGGATCAAGTCATTCTTATTGGTCGATGATGACAAATTTGAAGTTGAATCTTCAGATTTGTCATCATCGACTAATAAGAATGACTTGGTTCGGATCCCGGGTTAGTTCCAATTTGTCTCGTTTCGGCGAAAGGGCTATATCAAAAAGTATTAAATGTCTCAATTTTTATGAGGATAATCTAAATCGTTCATACTTTTGTTCAATATATTCATAGCACAATTTTCTTATAAAAATTCTATCCCGTCGAAAATGAACATGAACATCTTCCTCTTTTGAATCACTGGACCACATGTTTTTTACATTACATAAGAAAATTCCTATAATTAATTGTCATAAAGAATTCAATTGTCAACTTCTAATTTTCAAATGACCAATCTTTCATTTATGGTTACTGTTCACTTGTAAAATACAAGTAGTAAAAACCAGTAAATATTTTTTGAAACGCTACACTTGTAAACTGCAAAAATACATTTGTAGAAACGGACTAGTTTACTTGTCACTTGTAATTTACACTTGTAGGGTTTTGAAACAGAAACTTGTCAAATTATTCGTTTGACAAGTTCTACAGTGGTAATTTACAAGTGTAGAAGTTTTATGAAACAGGGCCCAGGAAAATGAGCCTGATTAACAATTTTGTAAAGTACTTTAAATGAAAGTTTGTGCAATACTTTTTCATAGTTATAAAGAAATATTCTTATTTTAGTTAATAATTAAGTAGAAAGATTGGTACCAGAAATAATAATAAAAAAACACCCCCCCCCCACTCCTGTGACGTCGGAGTATATACAGCACGTCATCCATAGCCAATAGGAAAACAGTTTACATAATTTATATAAATAAAAGCAGGCAATAATTCGTCACGTATTCAACTGTATGTACTCTGACGTCACTTACTGTATCAGATCACGTGACTTTTACAAAATATTACACAAATTTCAGTAATTAATAATAATTAAACTATCTAATAGATATATCGTGATATTTTGAAATTTGAGGCTGTTTAAAGAACAATATCTTTAAAAATTTATTACTTAGAAGTCATATAAAAATTCTTGCAACAGCCCTATTATAGAAATTGTTACTCTTGCTTTAAAAATAATAAATGAAGATAGTCTGTTTTGGAAAATTAAATAAATTACGTCAAAATTATTCTTTGTATTTTATTGAAGTTATAAAATTTAAATAATATTAGTTTTTGCAAACCAGTACGTTACACATAGGTATAGTATTTATTTAAAACAATACATATTTGATATCGTTGACGACCACAACGTTGAAAAATTGAAGTTCTCCGCGTTAGTAGATTCTTAAAGTTTCGTAGTTCTAATCTCAACCCATCTAATACTTTGTGTTTAGGTAATTAGGACGGCGTAATTACACCCATCGAAGAATTTGAAATGTCTATAATTTTATCTCCCAATCATGCCTTTTGTTTTAAGTTTTCTTTTTAGAGGAAATTAATGCAATTTGTACACGGAGTTCAAAGGTTAAACAAAATATATTCAACTGTTTTTATACAGATATTGTAACATTCAGAACCGGGAATGATTCCGGTGAAGTTCATGAATTTTTCACAAAATATTTCTTCATATAAATATAAAATATCATATTCTCGTAAAAAAAATAGATATTCTCAAACCTATACATATTAATTTAAATTGGTAAAAAATAGATATAAATAGATTGAACGTAAAAATAAAATATTATATTCCGGCAAAAAATTTGATATTCGCAGACATATTACACATATCATAAAGTGGCTAAAAAAAGATATTTTTAATGTACATTAAAAATCAAAGTCTCATTGTATCAATGAATCTATACAATCGGCATACATTGAACCAATGCAATGTCATAAAACAGAAAAAAATTATTGCAATAATAGCCAATATAGATAGCAAAATTTTGAAGAGCTTTGTGCTAATGCTATAGACAGTTTAAATTTCAGAATTAGTAAAATTTGTAATCAACATTAATATTGCAGAATAACAAGTTTAATAGAAATATTATAAACAAAAGCTTGACATTGTTTATTTATTTGAATAAAGAATTATTTAAAAATTACAGAGTTTGAATGAAAACAGCAACACTTCAAATTTTTTAAGGTTTGAAGACAGGGGCTGAACATGGATAAGACCAATTGAATGTCGGTGTATTCTTGATTGCGAAAATAACAGGCATTTCTAGATATTTAAGTATTACGCCACGTATTGCAAATTCAACGTAATTTATGACAACCAACAAATATTGTTTTTTGGAACAACTTGATTTTTAGATTTTAACTTATTAAGAAGCTGGTTCGTAATATAATGTAATATATTTGAGATTATAACTTCTTTCAATTCTCTTCACCATATCTTGAACTATGGCACATCACTTACCTAACACCCAGTAATAAAATAATATGAATCTTGTATGAATTTGGTCTGCAGGACCATCAAAATGTTTTATAGATGCGCCTGAATGCGCGGTTCTCAATGAAACACAAATAGTGTGTAAAGAAAATGGTTTTATTTACAGCTATTTACATCAAAGCTTCAAATGAAGTTTGGTTGCGTACGACACTCAGATTTTTTTCTTACCCCCGTGAATTCTCGAACTGACTGACAAGACACCGGCGAAAAAATTTACAAATCAGCATGTTGGGTGTGGCAACAATATCATTGGTCGTTACATTGTGACAAACAATGCCATTGGACGGCAATAACACCACTTTTCTCAAATGAAATCCCTACAAGTGTGAAAAACCCGTAATTGGGAATATTAGGAACGTCCGAGAGTCGTACACCTGCATATTGTAAAATGTACAGTTCTCCTAATCTTCTAAATACATTCCTTACAGTCCTAAAGTTCTATTGTCTCTAGCACAAGCGGGAAAGCCAACAAAATGTACATCTGGCTGTCATGGAAACACCAAAAAATCTTTTAATTTTGTCAATCATCTACCCTGCATAGGGTATACCAAAAAAAGGGTAAAAAGTTTAAAGGTATATAGTACTAACTAAAATAAATAAAAAAGCTTAATTTACATGGGTTCGATCTTCAATAGTTTCCGAGATATGAGGCAATGAAAAATGAGTTTTTACCAGGTTTGCCTCTGCTATTTCGAAAACACTGGTATTCATAGTCCTTCGTCTAGCGAATCGCTGGCGAGCCGCCCGCCAGCGCTTCGCTGGCGAATCGCCGACGAATTTACTTTCATAGTAAATAGCCAGCGGGCGGCAGATACAGATATTGTACCTACTATTCTTTATAAAAACATTCGGTGATTTTTATTCATTTAACCAAATTGTAGCTGACTATACCGTCTAATACATTGCAAAATCGTCTATAATAGTAGGGCGTACACTAATCGGCTGTCACAGCGAATCAAAGTGTCAATCAAGACAAGAAATATGGCAGTGTCATATACGATGGAGGATAAGGAAATTTTAATTCAATTAATTAAAAAATATCCGGTTATTGAAAGCAAAGAAACTAATAAGGACTTATAAATTTGACGTCACTCGCGGCGGATCGGCGGCGGACCTCCCTCCACACAATTTAGAAAAGGACAACAAATTTTTAGAAAAAGCGAGGTGATATACCACGGCCGACTCAATTATTATGCTCTCCCCTTCAGCACTTCGCCACGTTCTACTAAAAATATGTATAACGATATCGTTACCATACGACTGTCGCTAAGCATTTGGTTGAACGACTTTAATAACGACAAATGCCAAAAAGGTATTCTACTAATCATATCGTTATCGAGTTATCGTTATGATGAGTTTAACGATAATATCTAACTTCATGTTGATTTTGACAGAATAAATTTATATTTGTTTTTCAATTCAAATTTGACATTGATTCAAATTTGAAATTTTCATCGTACATAAAATTATTTATTTTTCTCACCCTCGTTTTACAGTTTACACGCTCCATATCTACTTGCGCCGTATGAAATTTGATATAGGTATATGTCTATAAAATGATCAACAATAATATTGCAGATTTCTATTAATGATATGATTATTAATGATTGATGTAATACCACATATGAATCCTTTTCTACCGATATCCTCCTTGCTACTGATTTCTGATAGCTTCCATGAGAAAAAAAAAATGCAAAGCTGCCATCATCTGAATTGAAAACAAAATATTTATGTGCATTCATATGTAATGTAATACGCATAGATAATAATTCATAAATCATCTAGAAATTTTTGGCAAACCATTACTTCAACGAGTTCCTCATATATGGTGATATTTGAGCAAATAAATCTCTACATGCTTCTTTACTCATAAAAAAAATTCTAAAATTTTCCTCCGGTACAGTAAAAGGACGATTATATAAAATGTCAAATTAAAAATGTAATAATATAATAATAATATCTTTGTCATCTACAATTAATAAAATATATTCTTCAGCCATTTTTACTTTTATTTTCAAAATATATCTAACTTTACGACTTCAACGAGGCATGTGAACTTATCGTTCATAAACGACATAAAATAACGATAAGTAACGATACGTAACGATAAATAAATTAGTAGAATAGGGTTTTGGCAAAAATCGTTATTATAACTACATGTCGCCTGGTAACGTCTCGTAACGTTACATATTTTTTTAGTAGAATAGGCCTGTTAGTCAGCAAAGTTTGGTTATGATATTTTGTGTAGTTTCTGTTATTAATTATCTCTTGTACTAAAGTGTAGTGTTCTTTGGAATTTGAAATATTTCTAAAAAAAAAAAAACAAGTTCACAAATAAATAATGAATTTAACACAAATGATGTACCGGGGGCACGATTTGTGTTTAAAAACATTGAAATCATTCAGTCTTACAGTTGAAAACATGGTTAGAATGCCGGGGTTTAAAGAAAAGTGGAAATAAACATGAATTAATTGCAAATTCAAGGTATGCACTGAGTAGATCATATACTTAAATAATTATATAAAAATGTTTACGTTTATCACATGATAAATGTCAAACTGTGGTGCTAAATCTTGCTCACTACATAACTACTTTTTAAATACATTTTTACTCACTAGATGACGCCCAAAAAGTTTGAATTGTATAAGTCCCCATGCCAGTAACATCAAAAAGAAAAACGAATGTTGGGAACAATTTACAAAAGTACGTTTTCTATTACGATATACTTCTGCCAAATTACCGCCTGGACTTTTTATCGGAACGTGAGTGCAGTCTATACAACCTGAGACTTGAGGAAAGTTCGCAATATCGTAAAATTGTTGCATAGTTCTTTGCAAATCTTCATTTTCAGGAAATTTGATTTCTTGGCGGGCCAATGAAGCAATAGTATGTGAAGCATTTTCAATGCATCGAGATACTGTGGGTTGCGAAATTCCGCGCAAATCTCCAGTTACTATCTATAATTAAATAAATAAAATCTCAACCTATCCATTTCATTATTAATAAAATAATTCTGGTATCTGATAATAATTGCCCGTTTATTAAAGAACGTGTTTTATAAGACATGTTTTTTTCGCATGCGTCAAAATTTAGAAAACGAGCGTTAGCGAGTTTTTTAATTGACAAGTGCGAAAAAAGTCTCATAAAATGAGTTCTTTATACTATTTTTTATATTTTGCGTCTTCTACAAACTTAAATATTTTACTCAATTTGTGATTATATTTGTAACCATTTGTACATTTTCATGTAAATAATCTTCCCTAAATAAAAAAAAAAAAATATAATAATTTCGACATTATATTATTAAAATGAATTGTCAATTAACTAAAAATAAATTAGGTAAAAATGGGTTAAAGAAACGTTATCTAGTACCAACCGTCTAAAACAAAAAATTGCGTATCGAAATGAAGGTCATTACGCTGGCGACCCATTGGCGAACGACTATGAATACTAGTGAGAGTTACGACTTTGATTAACTAAGACTTTTTTTACTTTTTAGAGGTTAACTTAGATGTGCTTTTGTATTTTAAAAAAGATCAAATAATTGTACTAAGTTGAATGTTGTGAGCTTGGCTAATATTTAATTTTTAAATAATTTCGTAACTCATAGAAATTAAGAAAAATGTTTCATATAAAATGTTATTGTTTTTTAGTCTATTTACTGACAGACAAAATATTGTTTGATATCTAATCTTTGTCGGTTCGCATTTTCGTTTTTCTCCGAGTCATTTGAAGATCACACCTAGGTTGATTGAGCTTTTTTACTCATTTTGGTCAGCACTATATGCCCTTATTTTTTGCCCTTTCTTGAAACACCTTTATATGGTAAAAAGTTATGAATAACGCACGATCAACAGACCATGTTTTTGTTAAAGTTAAATAAATCAGGATAAAAATAGATCAAACATAAATATAAAATTTTGTAAACGAATTACTGAATACGTCTACTTTAATATGCGTATGTATATTGCTGATGTAGACTACTTAAAATGTTATATTGTGATTACAAGGTATTTTTTTAAATTTAGATTGGTTGTGCTTCATTTAAATTAGATAAAAAGTAAATACAAAAAAAGGTTAAGGGTTAAAATCTGGCAGAAACTCAAAGTTAAAAAAAACCGACCCAGTGAGTTTTTTAATGTTTAATTGCGCTTTTTGGGTTTTTTGAACTGTATGAAGTATACGGTTCATTCAATTACTTTTATTTAATTATACTATATCAATTTATTTATGTTTTATTTTAATTAGAAACACAATCTGTACGTTACAATTAATTTAAACAATTTTCCTATTCCGTTTTATGTTAACTTTTTGTATTTTTGTTTGTCATTTTGAATGTCACCATACTTTTTCCCTTTAGTACCTAAGTACGTTTATCTGTCACTTTTTTGCATTCAACCAATTAGTGATAGTGATTTATTAATTTCTTCTTGTATATGTTACATCTAATCGGTATTAGATAAAAGTTAGTTTCTTATTCGATGCAAAATATAAATTCGTGTTTTTCACGTGTGATGTGTTGCCGACCTCACTTCTTTCGTTGTGCGAAAAACAATCATAAATAGCTAATCATGGTGTTACTCCGTTTTTTACAGGAATTTTTAATAGTTTTTTTTTTTGGGCTGAAGATAACACTAATTCTGCAACTACAACTAATTTGTCCCTCAATTGCTTTTTATGCACCAGAAAAAAAATGTGAAAGGTTCTTTTGTTTCGATGAGAACTCGTTGTTCAATTGGTTAGAGCGTCCAACTAGATATTGGAAGATTCTGGGTTTGAATTCCAGCGAGCGAGATCCATCAATTTTTCACAATTTTTTTTGGTTAATTTAAAATTCTTCTTGATCCATTGGCCCATTTCTACGATTTAAACATTTAAGAATGGTCATAAATAATTATTCAACTCTATTTACGTTTTTTACTGTAATAAAATCGGCTCATACAATTTCATGAAAGAAATAAGAAGTAGGTACTTTTCTTAGTAAAAAATTAAATTTACTAATACAGATTTCCTTTCTTTGTACCCAAATAGTAACGGATTTGCGAAAACTTAGTTAAATGTGCATATAACTTTGTAATGTCATTTATTTAAAAGTTTCAAAGTAAAACCGGCGAAAACTTAGGATGCTCTCAGCATTCCCTTGATGTTATTGACAGGCCAGGTATTTCTCAACTGTGGAACTGTGACAAATTTTGCTACACTCAGTTAGAAAAACGAATTTATCAGTCTCACTGAAATATCCACCTTACGGCCACGCATTAATTAAGACCAAGATTAGAGAGCTTCTTATTAGCATGATCTATAGAGTAGAATTGTTAATATTTATCATTTTATTTCATTACATTCGCATGGCAGGCAAATTAGTTGAATTTAATCCAATGTTAATATTAACTGTATTAATAATTAGTAAAGAACGTTTAACTTCTATGTTACTGTTTTTGTAGCATACATAAATTCACAATTTTTTTTATTAAAATTTATATTTACTTAGTTCAGTGTGTTAACAAATCAAATCTGATGTGACATTGAAATTTGTTTTAAAATAGTAAAACTAAATATTATCCCAGCTTATTACCCATTTCTGGGTGTGCCAATCTCCTTCTTTTCGCAGATTTCAGTAATGGCAATATACTTGTATCTATAACATTGAAGACGTATGCCTCAAGGACACTCAAAGCAGTCATGGTGAAAACACCACATTGTTCACTTTTGTGCTATGTATTCGAAAAGTTTAAATATTTTTTTGTTCAATCGTTCGAGAAATAAGTATTTTCAAACTTAAAATGAGGATGAGATATAGTCAATAACCACACTACTACAGAATATAAATAAAAGATTTTTGTTTTATCATAAAAGCAATATTGTCATGCATCATCATAGTCACCCAAGACTTAAGTGATATGTCAAAACTACATAATATATTTCATAATTTTTACTTTGCCTTATTATTTCCATTTCACAGTCAAAATTTAGTCGAAATACTTGTATTTTTTCTAAAGCAGATTTGAAAGTGTTCTTTTATTTACTCAAAGAGCGGATCAAGTAGCACTTTAACCACTTGTAAACTGACTGTTTTTTTACAGCCACGTTTTTCTCTTGCTGTAAATCTTGTGAAGTATACGCACATATTTTGTTCGCACGCAGATTCGCATTCTATACCTCAGCTAGCCCAATAATTTTTTAGTTATTACAGCACTTATATTTTTATTTGAATTTGTATTTACGCTACAGTGTATAACCTGTGCATTTTTAGTTATATTTACACTACGCGTGTGTGTGTTATTTTTTCTAGAGCATTTTCACATGTGACATTCATCACACTAACAGAAATATATCCTTTTTATATTTATTTCAGCCTGTATTTAGCTATTACAGCACATATACTTATTTTCTATGCATCTGAGTTCATCCTTGCTATAACCAGGTATACTTGTAAAATTTGACTGCATTTCTAATTGCATTTTACACACACACAAACACACACACGCACACACACACACACACACACACACACACACACATACACACATACACACACACACACACACACACACACACACACACACACACACACACACACGCACACACACACAGGTATTCTGTATACATTTACAAGTCTCTAATACACAGTAAGTCTTGTTACATTAAAATACAGTTACACGTGAAATATTCTTAAATTTGAACTAAAGTGCAATATATTCTACTCTACATTTATATCTTATTTTTAAATTTATTCTGCATTTTCTGCACATAGTTACATAAGCATTACATTTTTAAGGTTTGTTTGGCAGTATTTAGTGTACTTTTAGTGCAAGTGAATTTGACACGCATTTGTACTCGTGTTCATGCATCATATGTTTTGTATACAATCGCCTATATCACTTCGCTTTATTTATTATTATTTCAGCATCATTTCTGGCACTTCTGTTTATATTATTTACTACACAATACTTTTAGTTTGGAATTACACTTCAACTCTGAATAATATTTAATTATTTTCACTTAAGTTTAAGATTTATTTATTTATTTCTGGGTTAAGTTTAAATATTTTAAGTACACATATTTTCCCATATTTTCAATTATATATGGGACTTTGTTATTTATTATTAGAGTTTTTCAGTGCTTGAACAACTCACACCATACTTATTTTATATCGCTTATAATAAAGCTAATATCGTATGTTCTTTGCACGCTACTATATATTTAAAAATATATTTATCGTTTAGCACCACAATCGCAATTTCTATAATATATACTACGCTGCTATATAACTTTAATTCTGATACGCATCTAGTTTTCGATTTATTTGCATTTTTCTTCTTTATCTGTGTTGTTGTTAGGAATAAGAGTTTATTATTTAGTGTCGCTATCCTACTCAACATTCTGGGCTTTTGTATAATTATCCTATCTCTCCTCAGAGCTACGGTCTTGTGTAACTCCTGTAAAACGTTCGTGTAGGCAAAGAGTGTCTATCCTTATTCCACTCCTCCTCGCACTTACTTTCTGTTCGCTTTATCACACAGTCAACCCTCAAACAGGCATTCTTCATAGGGTATATTTTCGCACACGCTCTCTCTTTTTTCATTCACCGCTGCACCACTACGCAACTCTCCAAATCCGATGACACATCAATGAACCAGCGCACATTTCGAAGTTCCAGACATCAATTTACCATCTACAGCAGGTGCATCAGAAGTCATCACGAACATCTATTGGGGATCAGAACTCTCACGAATCTTTGGTCGTTCGAGTTATTTTTTGATAGTCGAACTCAGTTGGCCCCAGCTTCTTTTTTGCACTGTGTCTGAACAACCTACATGTAGCAATAAAATCTTTAAAATTCAACTATTATATTTTGTGTCAAAACATTCAATAAATTCGTGAAAATAATTAAAATGACAACATACTTTATTTATGAGTAAACGGGAATCGTTGGTAGCAATACACTATTAACACAACACAATACTCGATCCCTATACATCCCTTACATCGTACTTAAGGTTTAGAAATAATTCACCTGCGCCATCTCAACCACTGCGCCATCTCACTCGACTTTACCACATGAATAAGGAAAATTAAATTAAATAAAACAGCTCTATTCGCTTAAAATAGTTTACGAGTATATAAATATTTGACTAGTTTTAATTGTTTTCAAATAGGAATATCCGGATGAAAATTTTGTTTTGAACAAACATATTACTCGTATGTTAAAATTTTATTTTTCCGTTAAAATAAGCTGTTGAATTTTGACATTTTTGCATTTATAATTTAAATCAAATAATATTAATTAGAGATTTGGAACATGTTTCTACTTTTTTATACGCAATTGTAAAATATACTTATTTATATTTTTCAAAGGAAAGATTTACAAGAAAATCAACGACAATTGAGAGGTGATGCTTGCTCTCCTCCACTAAC
Organism: Harpalus rubripes; assembly: GCA_963082715.1. Lineage (NCBI taxonomy): Eukaryota > Metazoa > Arthropoda > Insecta > Coleoptera > Carabidae > Harpalus > Harpalus rubripes. The sequence goes on from OY720454.1 coordinate 35,946,531, forward strand.
ATTTAAAACAAATTTATTTTCTCTTATTTTACGCTTGATGTTCGTTTTAAATTCTGAGAAAGCCTGCTCACAAAATATGTACAGTGTGCCCACTGTAAGCGGGCTAACTATCTCATTTGATGAGATAGAAAAAGAATTAAATGTACAAAGTTGGGCGATATTATACGACAAATTTAACGGTGAAAAATGCAAAACAATTGAACATCAAATACGCAACTTATTTAACAAAGTAACATTTTTACCTTCCGTCACCTTTAGGTAAGGATTTGTTATGTCTTGGAATTAAGAGAGAACCAAATTTATTGAATTTTTAGGATGCTACAATTACATATTTTTGATTTATATTTAATTTATAAACGATGTTTATTACCTTCCGTCAACTTTAGGTAAGGAAGGTATTGTCTTTGGTCAAAAAATTCGGTGGTGAGTTTTTGATGAATAAGCACGTTTTAGGGTCCCTAGAATACGATTTTACTATTTTTACGATGATGTGTGTATGTATGTATATGTGTTGGTATGTATGTATGTATGTATGTATGTGTATGTATGTATGTATGTATGTATGTATGTATGTATGTATGTATGTATGTATGTATGTATGTATGTATGTATGTATGTATGTATGTATGTATGTATGTATTTATGTATGTATTTTGGAGTCATAGAAACTAACTTTCTCTTCCGGTTGTGAAAAAATATTTTTTTTATCTGAATATAAAAGTTTATTAAGACTATACCTTTAAAATTAAAAACAAACGAGTTATTTCAAATTTAAATATTATATTTTTTATTATAAAATGTTACTATTTCTAATATGGCATTCTATTTTAAAAAAATGTTATTTTGTTGAATAAGTCGCGTATTTTATGGTTAATTGTTTAGCATTTTTCACCGTTAACTTTGTCGTATAATATTGTCCAACTTTGTCCATTTGACCAGTCTTTCTATCTCTTCAAATAAGAAAGTTAGCAATGGTGGCCCGCTTACAATGATTTTTGCTTTGGCTTTTTGGGTTAATATTACCTGTATTTAAATTTGTTAAATGTGCCCATTTTTTTGAAAAACAAAACAATTTCTTCGGGTTTGGGTTTCTTTTTTCCATAAACACTATTGTTTGGTTATTCCTTGTGACCAGCTAAACATTTTGTTATATACACCTATATTTTGTATTTCAGGAATGTGTCATTTACATTAATTAATTGACACATCATTCAAAAACGCAGATGACATAATACTGTTCCAATTCAAAAATCTGCGATAAATTTAAGAAAAACTAACGTTTTTGGTTAATCTATTTCTCACGTCACATCATTTCTTAACAGACTTGTTAGAAATAAACAAAGTAAAGGACCGCTAAATGTTTGAATTACAGATTAGTAATTGTCAACAATCATTTTAACGGAAAAGTTGCAGAATACACCCAATATAATATTAATTTTAATCAAATTAATTTTGAAATTCAAAAATTTAAAAATGAACGTATTTCATGGAAATGTCAAGAATGATTTAAAATTGAATCAATATGAAACGTATGAAAATTAAATGGTGTATTTTATATATAAAAGTAAATTAACATATCAGCTTTTCCAACAATATATATTGTCGCCAGTAATACATCTCGCTAACTGTGAGATTCATTACAGCAGATTATGTTACAGCACGGTCAACTCCCTCTTTATTCTTTTTTGACATATTGGTGAGGCGGTGAGGGCGATAAGTAGGTTATAATTCTCACATTACCTACGTTTAGCGCCACCACAATTTGGTCGACTTTCTACCACATAACAGTCTGAAATTAATATGATAAGGTAAATGTCATTGTTTAATCTGGGTGTATGTGTATATTACTAATCCAGGCTACATGTCATTTAGTGAATCACCCTGTTAAATCGTTTTAGTTTATTTGAATAACTATTTTGACAAACCAAAACAAAACGGCAAAATTGGATAATTCAACATTTCTCACCTATACCTGCCGCATGCTGACTTAGTAAAGAGGGAAAATATAAGTTTCAAATTTCGCGGTTCATAAATCTACTGAAAAAAACGAATAAAGTAAAAGTATTAATATAACTATTAGAGAATTTAATCTTAATTATTATTAAATCATTTTTATAATATAATTTGACAAAATATTATAGTGTTCACTCTAAAGTGGCTACCATTGCAATCCCGAGAACTATAAGAGATACGAATTTGATTAAATTAGCAAAGAATCTATATTTTACATGCGTATTTTAATGACAAACTGAAATAATTTTTTCAACCAGTGGTTCTCAAGGTATGGAGACAATTTTTTTTATATATACTTTATATTTGCTCATTCAATAGGAATTCAACGATATACAATTTTCATAACCTTACATAGCAATATTTTTGAGAAAAAGTTTTGAATTTATTTCCTCAAAATATGATATTAATAAAAAAAAATTTAGTATATATAAAAAATAACTTTTCGTCGTGTATGAATTGATTCATTTTTATTAAAAATGATAGGTAGAGGACAATTTCTCATTTGACAGAAATAGCAATAAACGAAATATTCACTTTTTTAGTCATGTCACTCTTCTTAGTATCATATTTGGAGGAATTAATTCAAAACTATATAAATTTTTTTCTCAAAAATTTTGTTGAATAAGGTTATGAAAATTGTATATCGTTGGATTCAGAATAAATAGCTCTATTGAATGAGCAAATAAGAAGTATATGTTCCTATTTAAAATAAATTAGTTGGTATCCATATTTGAGAACCACTGGTTAAAACATTTATTTCTGTTTATCGTAAGTAATATCACAAAACCCGATTTTATTGATAAATTTTTATTTTGGACGAATTTTTTTGCTTAGCAACCAATACGAAAGCAAACTGCATGATAAATCCCGACTCCGAAGGAGGATGGTTTTACTTAGTGTCAGTTTGATTGAGTGGTTTTGCTTAAAAGCAAAAAGAATGAGTGCTTAAAAATAAAAATCAGAGAGGTCACATAGTATTTGGTGAGATAAATTCCAAAGACAACGCAAAATGAAACAATTTCATTATTTTATTTTTAAACTTAAAATATTAATTAACTGTAACTCTGGCAGTAATAAACAATAACAACTGTTATTTACTTGGTAGCGGAAATTTATCGGGGTAACGGAGTTTTATCAGTATAATACTGTTCCCATTGGTTGAATTTTCAAGTGCTTTGCTTCATGATTGGTTAAAAACTATTGGTTGGAATTTATCATTGAAATACCCATGCAAAACAGAGATTCTTTGCTAATTTAACCAAGTTCGTATCTCTTATATTTCTCGAGATAGCAATGATAGCCACTTAAAAATGAACATCCTGCATATAGACGTATTTTCTATTATAATAATATAAGCGACAGTTGCTGCAATTTGCAACCTACGTTACTATTTCTAGCGTCATAACTGCCGTTTTGCAGTCTGACGTCTTTTGTAGTTTTGACTATGTAGGAGCACAATAAAAGCTACATCGTTTCTAGCTAGTAAGCAATTTTCTGGGAAAACTTCATTTGTGCAATTATTGCTATTTGCAGCTTGCTGTTACAGAAATTTGGTATCATTAGTAGAAGCACGGTGTTAGTTATTATTAGATCTTCATTTGAAACTAAGCTTGGTGAAAATAATTAACTCCCGTCATCTATGGAAGGTAAGGGAGGTATTTGTTTAAAATACATTTTTTATATTTCACGTATTAATATCTATCTGAATCTGAATATTTGATTAGTTTTTAATTATTAGTCAACCGGAAGTATCTCTTCTGGAAAGAATTACATAATTTTTCTCGACTTGCAATTTGCTACAAAGCACCGAGGGAAAAACAGCATTCTTTCCTAACGTGCACATGTACTATTTTTCTCACCACCGGAAGTAGGACACTAAAATTAGAGTTTTTACGAACTAAAGGCTTATAACAAATTCGATCGTCGTCTTTGACAATAGAGTTGTTATAAGAATTTTTATATGCCTTCTAAGTATAAAATTTTAAAATATACTATTCTTTAAATATCGACAATTTTAAAAATATCTCGAAATATTCATTAGATATTTTACAATTAGTTATTGAAATTTGTGGAATATTTTTAAAAAAATATTTGATTTGAAACATAATGTGATGCAAAACGTATAGGTGATGGACAAACTGTTTTCCGATTGGTTATAAATGACGTGATGAATGTAATTTGACCACAGAGGAGTGGGGAGGGGGGGGGGTTGTTTTTCATATCTGGCGCCAATCTTATTGTTTAATATTGTGTAAATAAATGATCGTGTTTAAGTACATTTTAAATAATATTCTCAGTCTTTAATTAGTGTGTATATTTGTTTATTTATAGTGTTCCTTATTTTTATTGTTTTTTTATTTATCGTTTGTTAAACTTTTATTTTACATTTTATTCAAATAAATTAACGTTACAGTACAATTAATAAAATGAACAAATTGGAATCAATTTTCACATTATCATGACATTTAAATCATTGGTGTCAAAAATTTCCTTTGCATTTGTTCCTGTAATAAAATCTACTTTGGAACTGAATTTAACTGTACGTTCATTATACCGACCATAAATTTTATAACTCTTACAATCTATTTCACTACACCACGGAAGCATTTAAATGTCAAGTGCAATTTATATAATATGTTCGAGAAATAAATTTACTGAAAGCATAATATAATGTTTTGTAAACATTCTGTATGAAATAAAATACGTAGGAGTATATAGAATTAACGGAATGTAATATGCTAGTCATATCAGATTTCTAAGATACGAATAAACAAAAAATACACGTTAATTCGATTAACGGTTCTATAATAGGTAATAATGTTTAGCATAGCATAAGGGAAAGGACATGTTGTATAACAATGGTCGCATTTGGCGGATACACAAAGTTACTAAATTCGGTTATATTGTTCTATATAAGTACATGCACATGGTCTCTGAATATTGTTCACCAACTAGTCACTAACTAACTAGCTAAGTGACCATGAAAATTAATCCGTCAGGGATGCTTAGATAAATATGACATTTTAGATATTAAATGATAAACCGCTATTTTAATCCGTTCCTGATGGTTAATAATTTAGGAACTAGCGAATTTATAATCGCGAATGAAACAGAAATGGAATAATATGAATGTTTGTGTTACGTGATCCCGTGACCGGTTGTTTTGTGATTCGGATAACCCGAGTTCCGACAAACTGAAAAAATAATTTTCAATGAGATTAACTAGTTTGTTATTTTTTTTCTAATAATTCGGCATGATATACATATATTCAGTAGTGTTTAACTGAGTTAAAAATTATTTGTAGTAAATAGTAACAGATAATTTCTAAAATATATTTCTATAATTGAATAATTTTCTGATAACGTAGCCGCCACTACTCCAAGACTGTTTCCTATCTCATCTATTAGGGACCACGTCAATGCTTTCAAAGATTTTCTACAACGAACAAATATAATATTTTTTTGGAAATTAATTTAAATATGAGCAAAAATCGTTTTTAAACTATAGATATATTAAATTTTGAATGCATATTTAACAGTAGTCAGATACATATGTATGTATTTATATTTCATATTGTTGAACTGCATTTTGTTTAATAAACAATTTTACTAGGCCAACTGTGGCCTGTGACATCACGTGTTAAACGAAAATTACCATATGATGAGGTAAATTGCATAAATAATTATTATAATTACGTGCTATACACGTGCCTTGGTTGCTTGGGCATTATAAACTTTCGCTCGTCCATTAAACATACGTTTCATAACGTTATCATAAATTTGTGAATAAAAGCAGATTGGCACACCCTGAAAAAGGAATGGTATAATATAATTATGAAATACTCACACTACGCTGTTGTATTGGTATAGTATACTCGTATTTCATAACTAGTATCGAAAGTGAGAAATATGCGAGTATGAAGTTTGACGAGTGAGTCAACAAACGAGCAATACGATATTACTTACGAGCGAGTTATGAACACTATTTTTTTAAACGACCACAGAGAATAACATAAGTATTTTCAAGAATTTTATTTCACATGGATTCAATACCTACTGTTTCTTTGAAGCTATCAAACAAAGCAAAGTTGCCTGGATACGTTGATTTGGTCTCATCATTGCGATATAATCATATCGTGCTAGTACGATATTCATATCATGTTATTTGTACGATATTGTCAACTTTTTTAAATAGGCTACTGTTGCGATATCTATTATTTTCTAAAGTGGCTGTATAACAATTTTTTATTATACTTGAACCTCGTAAATTAAATAATAATCAGTAATTTTAGTGAATTATAAGTACAGCAGACAAATTTGTAAGGTTAGAAAAACAATTATAAACAAAAGTGCGAAACACATCTCCTTTGCTGGCCAAAAGGCAAGGGAACGCGTGTGCGCATTGGATCCGTTAGTAGCATATCAGAAATCGGTCGCCCCGAAGTATTTTAATTTAAAACTATTAAACAGGTACCAACATCGGTAACCTAGAACAATAGGCAAATGTCCAATAATAAGAGAGATAACCTCACGCCAAAACAAAAAAGGTCCTGAAAATAAATTTTAGCAGGAAGTGAAAAAGAGGAAAACTCTTATCTTTGCAACTAGTAAAAGAGTCCTAAGGTCACCGGAATATAAAAGCAGGCAGCAACAGGAAAAAAGAGAAACCAAAAACACAACAAATATAGAGATATTAACAGTTCAACACAGATCCGTAGAGAGCGGAAATAGAGAAGAAGATAAAGATAACATTAAATAAAAGGATAACAAAGACAAAAGGAAGATTAACCAGCACGCAGACGCAGAAAACATGAAAGAACTTAAGCAAATGATGGTAGAAATGATGAAAGATATAAAAGAATTAAAGGAAGATATACCAACAAAAGAGAAAATATGGGAAAAAGAGAAAGAACAGCTCAGAAATCAAAGAAAAATGAGATAGTAGAGATCAAAACTAAAACGAGAACTTTAAAAATAAGAACGTGGGACATTAGGAGTATAAAAGGAAAAGAACATAACCTCATTAATGAGGTGGAAAGAGCAAAACTAAACATCATAGGTGTAACAGAAACCAAAAAGAAATAGAGAGGAAGAACTCAGATAGCCAAAGGGTACTGGATGTATTCGACTGGAGTAAAAGAGAATGAAAGAGCACAGTGTGCATTTGGGTTGATTATGAAAGAGGAATGGTTGAAAAACACAGAAGAAGAAGAGTATGTCAGTGAAAGAATCATGACAATTGACGCAAAACTGGACGATACAAACGAAATCTATGTTTTAATCTTAGTCTGTGGGCCAAACGAAAATAGCTGAAACGAAGAATACATTCTTCGAAGAGCTAAAGAATGTAATAAACAATAAAGGAGACAATATCATATTAATGAGACACTTAAACGGAAGAGTAGGAGGAAATGATAACAAAGGTATAGAACAGTACTTGAGAAAACACGGAGAGAAAACAAGGAATACGAAAGGAATACGAATTCTAGATTTATTAAACGAGAAAGATATGGTAAAAAGAAACACAAAATTCGCGCACAAAGATATTCACAAATACACAAGAGAAGAGCCAAGCAGATGAGAGAAGTCAATAATCGACTACTTTTTAGTAAACAAGAACGTCTCGTTGGCTTCAAAATTTTAGGAAATGGTAGGGAGGGGTTTTATTATAATTATCTTTCACCAGACCTGTAGCGAGAACTTCTTTTGGAGGAAATGCTCTTAAAATATGAAACACGGGTTATTACGAAAGATTAGAATGAACAAAATTTATAATTTAGTATTTTATGTACCAACAGAACGCATCAACTTCAATAGCAATCTTCTGGTCTTTTTCCTAGCCATAATGTCCATTACTTTGTCTGGATTCACAGTGACATCTTAGTTAACTGTGATCATGGCCAGTGCACTCAATCTGTTGTAGCTCATACGTGGTAGAATTTTAACTTTTTTTTTATTCTAGGATATGATCTCTGCACACTAGCCGGGACCGCCGAACAGATGCACAAGAAACTCCTTCCACTAACGAGCGCTAAATTTGAATAGAACGTTGCTATTGGTAACCCGTTTTTACACAGCTGCATGAATACGACTACTTGTTTGGTAATAAAGGAACGGGTACTAAACCCGCCATTGGTTTGGTGTTTGCATTCGTATCTCTGTGAAATATTTTTGATGTTTTCATACCCATTGCTGGGTGTGACAATCTGCTTTGTAGACAGATTTCGGTATTGCTGATGACGGTGATATACGATTATCTTATTTGAAATTAATATTATAAATAGTAATTATTAATACTTCAAGCATATACTTTGTGCAAAAGATGTGTCGGTAATGCAAATTATTTGTAATTGTAAAGTGACGGGAGGTAAAAATGAATATGTAAATACCTTTCTTTTTATAATTTCTTTTCATGTAAAGGTAAACTATATTTCGCTTTAGATTCAATTTCGTCTTTAATTTATACATTTATTTCAAAGAAAAAAAGAATGGGGTCATGCCACATTTTCCATTTTTTTTTTTTTGAAAGTACATTTAAAACTACTTACGAAAATATATATTTTATGACACATAAGTTTATAGTTTTACAGTTATAATTTTTTAAAGTTTATATAAAATTTCGAACGACGTAACAGTTTTGCGGCCGTAGTGACATCTACCGAGCATAAATCGAACTACTTTCTTCAAAACTTCTGGAGTATTTATTGCCTTTTACCATCTTTCCCTTACATCTTAAGCCATAAGAATATAAACAAAATTTTTATTTTTACTTCTCAACGAGTTATTCTCGTAGGACGACACAGAACAAAATTGTAATATCTAAATTAATCATAAATTGTATTTATTTATATTTTTATTTAGCATATTTCGTTATTTGTACTTACTTTTTTTTTTAAAATAACTTGTTGCAAGGATGTTGACGTTACTTTAAAAATATTGGTTATATAAGGTTATGTTAGAAAAAAGTGACAGATCTGTTCATGTACAGTAAAAGCACGAATACGGGTACGTAGAAGTTAGCATTCACACTTTACATTTTTAAATTATTATTGTATCATAGTTGTATCATGAGATATTCTTCTGTTCTATAAAAATATAATTGTCATTACTATAAAAAATAAAAACGTCAAGAGTTTAAAGTTAATCTTTTCTTTTATTTGCTTTCTCATAGTCAATACGCTAATTACACTGTCAATACAGCTAACAGGTTATGGGGCCCAGTGTGAACACGAAGTGAGAATAAAGTAGTAAATAAAATAAGGAAAGTGAAGGTAGAGTTCTTGGCGGGAACGTTTTAAGACGTTTCGTTTTTTCAGTTAGAGTTCTTTATGCAATTAATATCTTGAAGAATGGCAGAAGCAAAACTAAGCATTACAAAATTGAATGCCGAGAACTATTTCATATGGAAATATCGCATGGAAATGCTGCTAATGAGAGAAAAGTTGTGGAGTGTCGTGAATGAAGTTAAGCCTAAGGCAGCGGCCAATGGTGCAAATGCTGCAGAAATTGCTAATTGGCAAATGCGTGACGATCAAGCTCGCGGATGGATTGGATTATTAGTTGATGACAGCCAACTATGTCATATCAGAAATTCAAAGACAGCGAAAGAGGCATGGGGTACGCTCAAAAACCACCATGAAAAGGATACGTTGAGCAATAAAGTATGTCTGATTCGACGTATATGCTGTACAAAGATGTCTGAAAATGATAATATGAAAGAACACATTGCAAAATTAACAAACTTATTTCAAAAGTTAATTGATTTAGGTGAAGAACTCAATGATAGTTGGGTCGTTGGAATGATGCTAAGCAGTTTACCCCGAAGTTACGATACACTTGTTACAGCGTTAGAGACAAGGCCGGAAGCGGATTTAACTTTGAGTTTGGTTAAATCAAAATTGCTTAGTGAATTTAATCGTCGACAAGAAGCGGATGACATTTACAAAACAAACAAAGAAACGATACTTAAAACAACACAGAAAAGAATATCATGTTTCTTTTGTAAAAAAGGTGGTCATGTAAAGCGTGATTGTGTCAAATATAAAGCATGGAAAGAAAAGCAGAATAAATCTGAAAATTTAAAGAAAGACCAGCAAATAAAGGGCGAAAAAGTTCATAAAGTAGAGCATTCCGAAGAATTTTTATTTATGGTTTCGAAAAAGGGGATAGAAGGCTGGCTTATTGACTCAGGAGCCACTTGTCATATAGTAAGTGATAGAAATTATTTTACTTCTTTAAAGTATGGGGAGCATAATAACGTAAATGTGGCAAATGGTGCAGAAGTTAATGTTTTGGGAAAAGGCATCTGCAGAATCGAATTTTTAAATGACAATGGTGAAAAATCTAATGCCACAGTTTCCGATGTTCTTTACGCTCCTGATATTAAAGGAAATTTACTCTCAGTTCCGAAACTTTTAGAAAAAGGTTTTCAAGTAAAGTTCAATCAAGGTATATGCGAAATATTACACATGAACAAACAAATTGGAGTTGCAGATGAGTATTCAGGATTATACAAATTACGTCAACAACATATACCGTGCTCGTATAGTGTGAAAGAACACAAACCAAAGTGTATTCATTATTAGCATCGAATTTTTGGGCATCGAGACCCGAAGGCAATAAAATCTATGAGCTCAAACAAGATGGTTGTTGACTTGGAAATAGACGATTGTGGTATTCAAATCGTGTGTGAAACATGCGTAAAAGGTAAAATGGCACGTTTAACTTTTCCGAAACAATCATCAGGAAAGTCTATGGCAGTACTAGACCTCATCCATACGGATGTCTGCGGACCAATGCAGACAATTTCACCTAGCGGTAAATGCTATATACTCACATTTATCGACGATTTCTCCAGGTATACAATTATTTACATACTTGAAAATAAATCTGAAGTGGAAATGAAAATTAAAGAATATGTAGAATTAGTGAAAAACAAATTCGGAAGGAAGCCTAAAGTAATTAGATCGGATCGAGGAGGAGAGTACGTTGGGAATAAAGTTACAGAATTTCTGCGAAAAGAAGGAATCCAAATGCAACATACAGCGCCATACACACCACAACAAAATGGTGTAGCAGAAAGGAAGAACAGAACCCTCATTGAGATGGCGAGATGTATGCTCTTAGATGCAAAACTCCCACATAAATTTTGGGCTGAGGCAGTCAAGACTGCAAACTACATTCAAAATCGCACTCAAACTCGAGTTGTTGACAAAACTCCTTATGAGTTATGGAATGCAATCAGGCCAAGTATAAAACATTTATCGATTTTTGGGTGTAAATGTTTTGTTCACATTCCAGAGCAAAAACGCAAGAAGTTGGACAATGTGGCGGCACCAATGATTTTCCTTGGCTACGATGAACATTCAAAGGCCTACAGGTGCTATGATCCATGCACAGAAAAAATTGTGATAAGTCGTGATGTAAAATTTGTGGAAGAGTTATACCAAGAAGCAAATGTTGATTCCAAACTGACAAAAGAGAAAAATGAAGAAGATGAGTCTGTTGAGATCAAGATAGACTTAGAAGAGCAGAATAAAGATATTTCGACAAACATTAATGTAAACGAAGATTTCAATGAAGCTGAAGAGGATATAGCATTGGAGCAAGAAATCGTGCGCGCATCACAGCGTGCAAATAAAGGGATACCACCAACACGACTCATTGAAGAAATCAATAAGATTCAGACTCAACTGGTTGAGCCAAAAACTTTGGCTGAGGTATTAGACAGCGTTGATAAGGAAGAATGGATCAAAGCAATGGATAGTGAGATGAATTCTTTGAAGAAAAATAGGACCTGGATACTAAGCAAGTTGCCCAGTGACCGAAAGGCAATAGGTTGCAAATGGGTTTATAAATTAAAGACTGGTGTAGGTGGTGAAAAACACTGTTTTAAAGCCAGGCTAGTAGCGCAAGGTTTTTCGCAAAAGTATGGGACTGACTACGATCAAGTGTTTGCACCAGTTGTAAAGCAAACAACATTTAGGATTTTGTTGACTCTTGCTGGTAGTCAAAGAATGTTGGTACGGCATTTAGATGTTAAAACGGCATTTTTAAATGGTAAGCTAAAGGAGCCCATTTATATTAAACAACCACCCGGTTATGAGGATAAAAACAAACTATGTAGATGAAGTTTGTTTACTTAAGAAAAGCATATATGGGCTTAAACAAGCAGCAAGATCATGGAACCAGACAATACATGAAGTACTTATTAAAGCGGATTTTACACAAAGCACAGCTGATTCATGTTTATATATGAAAAATCACAAAAATGAATGGTGCTATGTACTCATTTATGTTGACGACATAATTATAGCGTGTAAGCTAGAAGAAGGAATTGAACTGGTGAAAAAGTTACTTTCTTTGGAATTTGAAATGCATGATTTGAGTGATATTCAACACTATTTGGGTCTAGAAATTATAAAGGATCCAGATGGATATTACCAAATTTCACAAACGGGTTACATCAACAAAGTGGCAGAATCGTTTGGGCTGAAAGATGCAAAATTATCAAACGTACCACTTGATCCATGCTACTATAAATCGAAAGACGAGACTAATGTTTTGCTCAATAATACAGACTACCAAAGATTGATTGGTTGTTTACTTTATATAGCTGTAAGCACTCGACCAGATATTTCATCAAGCGTGTCAATTCTGGCACAAAAGGTAAGCAAACCAACTCAGCGTGACTGGAACGAGCTAAAACGTACAGTTAGATATCTGATTGGCACATCGAAATTAAAATTAACCCTGAGGAGTGTAAAGACTGAGGGATTCGTCATTGGATATGCTGATGCAAATTGGGCTGAAAATAAAGCAGACCGTAAATCTAACAGCGGGTACGTATTCTTAATGAATGGTGCTGGAATCAGTTGGGCTTGCCGAAAACAGTCATGTGTAGCATTGTCCTCTACTGAAGAGGAATTTATCGCTCTGTCATGTCAGGAAATGAAATATCCCGTACAAAGTCCTATCAAGATATATGAAGACAATCAAAGCTGTCTGAAGCTCATTGAAGAAGAGAAGATGTCTAATCGCACTAAACATATAGACATACGTTATTGTTTTGTAAAGGATTTCGTAGTAAAGGAAAAGGTAAAGTGCAAGTATTGTCCCACGGATTTGATGCTGGCGGATTTACTTACGAAACCACTACAAGCAAGAAGACTTGAGATACTTCGTAAAAAATGTGGTCTTATGTGAATGAGAAGGAGTGTAGAAGTTAGCATTCACACTTTACATTTTTGAATTATTATTGTATCATAGTTGTATCATGAGATATTCTTCTGTTCTATAAAAATATAATTGTCATTACTATAAAAAATAAAAACGTCAAGAGTTTAAAGTTAATCTATTCTTTTATTTGCTTTCTCATAGTCAATACGCTAATTACACTGCCAATAGAGCTAACACTATCGTGTATTTGTGTACAAAACTGTGACGTCACAAAACCAAACTCAGAATCTTTATAAAGAAAATCATGAATGAAAAGTATAATAATATTAAATATTTTTCATGCATTTATGCATAATATTAGGTAAATATTTAATTTATGAAAGAAAAATCAACATTTTTTCTTTTTGGTATGACCCCATTGTTTTACATTTCTTAATTTGTAACGTATAAAGCTAACATCTGCGTACATTTTACTACGCTAGTTAGGCTCTGCCCATTAATTATATTACTGCATCTGTTCACCGACTTGAGTATAGTCATTGCGGCGAATGTTTTTAGCGCGTCAGTCAAATAATTTGAAATTAATACAAGTGCGTTAGTGTATATTCATTTCTCACGAATAAATTAATTAATTCAAATAAATATGAATACATTTCAACAAATTTACATGATTCAATAAAATGTCTGATTTTTAATAAACTTTCCGAAATTTATACATATTTAGATAAATTTAAAGTAAATGGACTACGAAAGTGATGATGTCAGTGGAGGGGATACATTTTAGATACATTGCCAAACAATTCTAAATTACATGTTATTCTTCCATAAGAGGCTAAAAGAAAGTTAATAAAATTATTATTAGTTGCAAATAAGACATTACCTATAGATATATTTCAGTAAGTACACTTCCCATTGGATTGTTTTATATATTTGGTTTATTTCTAAAATTATGAATATTTTAGTTAGACGTTAAAAACACTTCAAAGTTAATTTTGAGGTTATATTTACATTTATAAATATACAAAAAATCAAGATTTGTGATTCCAAAATGTCAACAAAACATGTTTTTAAGTTATCAGCTATAATTGCATATTTTGATAACGAGAAAAAAGTTATTTCTCGTGGCGAGAATGCTTTGGAATCGGGACATGTTTTAAAAATGAATTTTGATGGAGATTTACTTATATTAACGGGTGAAGTACAAGCCAGTATGAAGGATAAAACTTATAAAAATCAGGTATGAAAATTAAAAATTAAATACATACTTACAAGTTATTAAATTCTAAAGGTATGGCTTAATGACGTTGCTGATGTGACGGAAGCTAAATGTACGTGTCCAAAGGAATAAAATGCCATCACATTGCTGCATTGTTATTTTTTGGTCACTATAACATATCTATAACAGACCAAACATGCCATTGGAATGCCCCGAAGAAGAAGACAGATGATAAAATTGTGAAGAGTTGTTTCCACCGAAACCATTTCAGTCTATTAAAAGACAGATTTCTCGTGAAGAAATTGAAAAACTGCAGAATAAATTGCAGGAAATTAATGTAGGATTAAAATGGCTATTAAAAGAAGAACCTACCGGAGATATTACTTTACTTGTACCACTGGTTGAAGATGTAATATTCAGTAACGATTACTTTCTGTCAACAAATAGGTTACAGTATTTGGAAGATAAATTAAAAGTTACTGGAGAACTGATAAAAAAAATAGCAGAACAAACTATTGGGCAAAGCGAAAATGAAATGTGGGTTCTAATAAGAAAATTCAGATTAACTGCTAGTAATTTTGGTCCAATTTTACAAGCTTGTAGCAGAAATCGCTATCCTTCTTCGCTATTTAAAATATTATTAGGTATTTTTCATATTTATACTATTATTGTTATCGTACATATTTTAATAATTGTATTTAAGGTGTTTACAATTTGGACGGCATCAAATCTATCCAGTGCAAAACTCACGAAAAGGAAGCTATAAAAGAATTCACAATTGCGACTTCCTTAGAAGTAGTACCTACAGGACTATGGTTACATACAAAAGGATTGCTTGGTGCTAGTCCAGATGGGCTTGTTAATAATAATGCAATAATTGAAGTTAAATGCCCATATTCCTATAGGAACGAAATATTGTCAATAAAATTAAAAAAAGAGAACAAATATATTATATTTTACAATGAAAATAATGAAATATGTGTTAATGAGAAACATCATTATTTCGATCAAATTCAAGGTCTTCTTCATATACTCAATAGAGATATTTGTTTCCTAACTATATGGACATTAATAGAAACAGTTATAGCAATTGTGAATAAAGATGAAAAGTGGAAACAAAATTTTAATTTATTAGAAAAGTTTTATAAAACAGAATATTTACATGCTATATTACAAACTAAAAAGTAAAATGTGATTTTGTTAAAAATGTTATTACTGATATAATTTTGTATCTTAAAATAAAAATAAATAATTATTAATAAACCGAATTATTAATAGTCCTATTTACGATATAAATATGTACATTATTTTTAACTTATATTCTAATTAAAATATTCCTCAACTTCTTTAATTAGAGGGTATTGAAAATTGGTTAAAGTGGAACATAACTGAAATATCATTGTTGCATTGCAAGCTAAATATTGAGGTATTTTGTCTAGTATTGAGAAGCATTTTATTCTTCTTACAGCTCTTTCTACATGGATCCTTGCTCGAGTAATTCTTTTTGTTTCTATTACTTGCATTTCTGTGAATTGTGGGGTTGATAAAAAAGGTGGTATATTTACATGTACTCCTTTCGGTAATATATCACTTATGAGAAAACCTTTGTCAGCAAGAAGTAAATCTCCTTCTTTCATTTTATCTAAAATTTTGGAATGTTGTACTATTTTTTTATCGGACACAGATCTTGCTCACAAAAGTTACAACACCATTAGGTGCAACCCCAACTAGAGCTTTCCACGTATTTTTGTGCTTATACGAACTATACGTAAGTCTTTGGGTGTCCATTTTTTTTGGCACAATTGTACAAATTTCTGTACAATCTAAAATTATCCTACAATTCGTGAAATCGTCAAAAGCTGCTGGTAAACAAGTGCGGTTTTTTCGTCTTGATGGAATGTGCATCAATTGCACATATAAAACTTGATACAAGGCGTGTACCCACGTTAATACAATATTAGCAATTGTTGACCTGCTACTATTAAATCGTATAGCCAAATCTTCATGTGGTATATTCAGCCTCAATTCAATGAGTGTAATAAATAACTGGTCTATTTTTGAAATTTTATTTACCGTCCATCCTGAATAATAAGTAAGTTCGAAATCACTCATTAGGTCATATAAAATCATAAAAATATCTGCTGTGGGTAATCCGGTATACATTAGCACATGTGAATCATTATTTTTTATTTGTGCAAATGAAAAAGATACTTTTAAGCATTCTAATTGTTGAGTTAGTTTTTCTACTTCTTGTTTTAAAAAATAGTTTTTGGCCTCAGTTGTAACATTTGACAAATTACTTAATCTTCCAGTTCTTTCTTCGTGTGAAGCGGCTAAATTTTCCAATGAAGTTGTAGAAAGTATTTCTGATGTGGATGTGGAAAATAAAGCTTCTACTGAAGATTTTAGTGACTGTAATGACGCTAATGGCATTGATTCAAAAGATGAGGTTTTAGACAGAGTTGCTTCAAACGCTGCAGCTAAATTTTCAACAGCATCCATATTTTTAGCTTTGAGTTCTTTTTCTGAATACGAAATAAAATATTAATCAAAACAAACCTATGCGTTACAAATTTATTACCGTTTTTCAGACGACACAAATGCAAATTTCCTTTTAACATTTTGGTCAAAAATTGTAGGACGATTCTTTCTATCTGCGTTGACGAAGTGGCAACTACATACTAAACTATATTTGGTTGGAGGTCTTCCACTCCTAAAAAAATATGAACTAAATATAGTGAGCTCAAAACATGAAACATTATGATTTACCTTATTAATTCGATCCATTTCTTTTTCTCCTTTTCGTTTGCCGGGAAACAAAAAAATTTACATTTATTTTGTTCGCCATAATGCTTACAATTTGGTACAAAACACATAACCATTATAAAAACTAAAAATAAAAACATATTTTTAAATTTTACTTAACATAAAATTTAATTTAATCACTTTTTAATACATCAAATATTAAATTAGGAAACAACAAACATTACAAATAAAGTCTATAATATATATGATATACGTTCTTACCGTTTAAATACCTTATTTATTATTAATAATAAAGTATCTCAACTTAGAAAAATCCTTTATGGCAATTTACATTGATTGTTGAATTGTTTGGCAATGTTTCTGAGTGTATCCCCACCACTGACGTCACACTTTCGTAGTCCATTCATAAAGAAATATCGGAGAGGGGAGGGGGCTCGAGCCCCTCCTCTAGCTATGTGCCTAAAAAGAAGGACTGGCAAATTAGAGTTATATCACCAATATTTAAGAAGGGAGACCCGAGAGACTGCAAAACTATGGAGGAATAACACTTTTGAGCATCCCAGGAAAGCTAAGAAGAACATTAGCGAATAGGCAATAACACATATGCTTCATAGACCAAGAGAAAGCATAGGACAAAATAAAGGGGGAAGACGTATGGAAATGTCTTAAAAGACGAGGAATAGAGGAAAACCTTATCCAAAACATAAAAAGTTTGTATACCGATTTCAAGACCTATGTTAGAACAAAAAACGAAACACCAGAAATTTTTAAAACTAAAACAGGACTCGGACAAGGATGTGTGCTTAGCCCACTTATTTTCTCATTCGTTCTATACAAAGCAATGCAAAATACAAAGAAGACAGCCAAATATGAAACTGGAAAATGAAACCCATCTAAATCTCAGAACTATGTTACGCAGACGATATGGCAATAAT
The DNA here is from genome assembly GCA_963082715.1 of Harpalus rubripes. NCBI lineage: Eukaryota > Metazoa > Arthropoda > Insecta > Coleoptera > Carabidae > Harpalus > Harpalus rubripes. The sequence goes on from OY720454.1 coordinate 35,964,639, forward strand.
AGAAAACTCCAACACATTAATAACATATATAACACCAAACTGAAAAAAATTAACATGAAAATAAGCCTGGATAAGACAAAGACAATGATAAGAAAAAACATCAAAACCCACAGAATAAGTAACAGTGTTTAAATACCTATGAACAGTTATATAGGAAAATGGGATATAGATGATAACGAAAGAGTGGGAGCAACGGGAATAAATATATCCTTCCTAACAAACTCCGGATTAGATATTTAAGAAAAATTGAACGTAAGACCAGATTAGACAGAATAAGAAACGAGACCTATCGAAAGCAACTAGGAACAATACCATCAGAAGAATTCATAAAAGGGCAACTGAGATGCTTTAGACGGATGAAAGAATACCAAAAAGAACTTATGAAGAAAGGACTACGAGCAAGAGAGTAGTAGGAAGACCAAGAAAAAAATGAAGAGAAGTCGAAGTAAGTAAGTAAGTAAGTAAGTAAGTAAGTAAGTAAGTAAGTAAGTAAGTAAGTAAGTAAGTAAGTAAGTAAGTAAGTAAGTAAGTAAGTAAGTAAGTATGTGAGTAAGTAAGTAAGTAAGTAAGTAAGTAAGTAAATAAGTAAGTAAGTATGTAAGTAAGTACGTAAGTAAGTAAGTAAGTAACGAAGTATGTATGTGAGTAAGTAAGTAAGTAAGTATGTAAGTAAGTAAGTAAGTATTAAGTAAGTAAGTAAGTAAGTAAGTAAGTAAGTAAGTAAGTATGTGAGTAAGTAAGTAAGTAAGTAAATAAGTAAGTAAGTATGTATGTAAGTACGTAAGTAAGTAAGTAACAAAGTATGTAAGTAAGTATGTAAGTAAGTAAGTAAGTATTAAGTATGTAAGTATGTAAGTAAGTAAGTTAGTAAGTAAGTAAGAAAGTATGTAAGTAAGTAAATATGTAAGTAAGTAAGTAACTAAGTATGTAAGTAAGTAAGTATGTAAGTAAGTAAGTAAGTAAGTAAGTAAGTAAGTATGTATGTAAGTAAGTATGTAAGTAAGTAAGTAAGTAAGTATGTAAGTAAGTAAGTATGTAAGTATGTAAGTATGTAAGTATGTAAGTATGTAAGTATGTAAGTATGTATGTATGTAAGTATGTAAGTATGTAAGTATGTAAGTATGTAAGTATCTAAGTATGTAAGTATGTAAGTATGTAAGTATGTAAGTATGTAAGTATGTAAGTATGTAAGTATGTAAGTATGTAAGTATGTAAGTATGTAAGTATGTAAGTATGTAAGTATGTAAGTAAGTAAGTAAGTATATAAGTATGTAAGTAAGTAAGTAAGTAAGAATGTAAGTATGTATATAAGTATGTGAGTAAGTATGTAAGTAAGTACGTAAGTAAGTAAGTAAGTAACGAAGTATGTAAGAAAGTAAGTAAATAAGTAAGTATGTAAGTAAGTAAGTAAGTATTAAGTAAGTAAGTAAGTAAATAAGTAAGTAAGTATGTAAGTACGTAAGTAAGTAAGTAACGAAGTATGTAAGTAAGTAAGTAAGTAAGTATGTAAGTAAGTAAGTAAGTATTAAGTAAGTAAGTAAGTAAGTATTAAGTAAGTAAGTAAGTAAGTAAGTAAGTAAGTAAGTAAGTAAGTAAGAAAGTAAGTAAGTAAGTAAATATGTAAGTAAGTAAGTAAGTAAGTAAGTAACTAAGTATGTAAGTAAGTAAGTAAGTATGTATGTAAGTAAGTAAGTAAGTATGTAAGTAAGTAAATAAGTATGTAAGTAAGTAAGTATGTAAGTATGTAAGTATGTAAGTAAGAAAGTAAGTAAGTAAGTAAATATGTAAGTAAGTAAGTAAGTAAGTAAGTAAGTAAGTAAGTAACTAAGTATGTAAGTAAGTAAGTAAGTATGTATGTAAGTAAGTAAGTAAGTATGTAAGTAAGTAAATAAGTATGTAAGTAAGTAAGTATGTAAGTATGTAAGTATGTAAGTATGTAAGTATGTAAGTATGTAAGTATGTAAGTATGTAAGTATGTAAGTATGTAAGTATGTAAGTATGTAAGTATGTAAGTATGTAAGTATGTTAGTATGTAAGTATGTAAGTATGTAAGTATGTAAGTATGTAAGTATGTAAGTATGTAAGTATGTAAGTATGTAAGTATGTAAGTATGTAAGTATGTAAGTATGTAAGTATGTAAGTATGTAAGTATGTAAGTATGTAAGTATGTAAGTATGTAAGTATGTAAGTATGTAAGTATGTAAGTATCTAAGTATGTAAGTATGTAAGTAAGTAAGTAAGTATATAAGTATGTAAGTAAGTAAGTAAGTAAGAATGTAAGTATGTATGTAAGTATATAAGTAAGTATGTAAGTAAGTAAGTAAGTAAGTAAGTAAGTATAATATATTTATATTTACAGTACGCTGGTGTGTTGGTACAGTATATTTCATAACGAATATCAAAAGTGAGAAATATCATGCGAGCGTGAAGTATGATGAACGAGATGCAACCCAGTGAAAATGATATTACTTCCGAGAGAGTTATGAACACTATTTTTTAGACGACCACAAAAAATAAAATAAGTATTTTCAAGAATTTCATTTCCAATAGATTCAATACCTACCTACTGCTTTTTTGAAGCAATAAAACAAAGAAAAGTTGCCTAGCTAAATTTATTTGGTATCATCATTGCGATATACTCATATCGTGCTAGTAACATATTCATGTCATGGTAGGTATTTTTACGATATTTTCAACTTTGTTAAGTAGGCTACTGTTGCGATATATATTATTTTCTATAGTGGTCGTCTGGTATACATAAAAATATTTCCAACATTTTGGTGGTTCTTATGTGAATATTTAAAATAACATTTTTGCATCATATTATTGGATCTCTATGAATTTAAATACTATAATTTGTAAATTTGATAATAAATTTATAACCTCTAAAACTGCATTAATGCTTCACGCAAGTTTAGTTTTAATTTCTATTTGTATCATTTGTAATACAAAAAAATGTACCTATGTATTTGTCTTCTTAGTCCAAACTAATACCTAGTAAAAAGTTAAAGTAAGTTTACAAACAAATCACATTCTAGGAAAGAAGTTATCAAAACTTCTATTGTTCTTCCATTCTCTTGGATAATGTATTTAGCGTAGGCCTGTTTTACCTCTACAGGGCATTTACTAATAAGAGTGTAAGAAGAAGAAAATGAATTCAATTTGTTGTTTTTTTCTTTATAAAATGTTAAGCTAATAATTAAATTGCTTTGAAGTATTTCAGGTAAATATAATCAAGTTGTGATTAATTAAATAAAATATTTCAAATATGAATATGATTATGTTTTGGCATTTGGCAGATTTATGTCAAAATTATATGAATTACAATTCATTTCCTGAATACAAAATTAAGATATATAAATTTTAATATTGCAAAAAATACGTACCTAAATTAATCAAAATGTAATAATAAATGAAAAGGCTTTTGGAAAGCCGCAGGGTGCAAATTAAATTTTTCAATTCAATTTTAACCCTTTCAAGTTGACGAAAATATAATTCTTTTAAAGAAAATTTATATTATTTGATATTTGAAAATGTTTTATAATAGTATATTATTCAGTGAGCATGTAATGTGTGGTATTATTCATGATAATAAAGTTTGCATTTCGAATGCAAGTGCTGTAAATCATTCGAATGAGTAATAACCATTACATGCGAATAGAATACTATACTTTATCCACATTTGTCAAAAAATAACATATCAGCGACATATTTGTATTGACAAATAATTAGAATTTTTTCACTGACAAATACAAAAATGTTTTTGTTTACATAAAAAAATTTAGTTATCGTTATTGTAACAAAATTATGAAGTGATTTGACATTTAACAGAAAATCTTAAAACCGACTATTCAGCTACAATTCATTCCTAAGAAGAAAATAAAAGTATGAAAAATGGCAAAACTGGTGTAATTTCAGCTTTTTATGTGGAAAGAATTACTTATTAAAAGTAATTTTGTTTGTAGGTACTCTTTGAAAGGTAGGATTTGAACTGTCAATATTTTTCAATGAGCAACAGTAACGGAGGTCATTAATTGATAAAAATCGGTTGAATTATGAGTATATTACTTGACAGTTGTGGATAAAGTAATATATTAATATTAAAGTTCAATTATGAGATAAATATATTTTTAAACAGTACCCTCCAAAAATCTGAATATAAAACACAGTAAAACTCAATAATTTAGCTTATATTTTACACTGCGATTACCTTTTATTTCTTTGAAATTTCAAATCATATTATTGTCATACGTAATATAACAAGTGATGTGATTATCATCGATGATATTCTCCAGCAAAACCGAGTTGTAGATGTCACAAGTCGGAAGGACGAGTGAAATGTGTTGCTCCGGTTTCACGAGCAATATCTTCGATTATTAATCATATCACGAGCTTATATTTATTTATTTGTTTATTTAATTAATTATACACTTCCCAACAAAAATACTTCCAATAATGGGGCGAGAAAATTAGACATAAGTATTTTGAAGCACTTTGGTTTGTGGAGAAAAACATCAACATTAGCGAATTTAGATTGGTAAATATGGCACATACGGTGAATTGGAGACTTAAAGCGGATATTTATACGTGGTGTAGGTAGGTAAAAGGTATGAGTCCGAGTAATAAAGGAATAAGGAGTGTGAAAACGAATGAGACTAAGGCATTTAGGATCATCTACTTCACCATGAATCAATTTGCAGAGGTGTTGAACAGCAAGAAATTCACGACGTTCATATAAGGTGTTAAAGTTATATTGTTGAAGTAATTCTTTGTAACTGATATGAAGGTCCGGGTATCTTTTAAATTGCTTGAAATATAGGAATTTAAGAATTTTTTTGTAGACTGTCAATGCGGTCCTGATGATGTTCATAAATAGGATTCCATAAGTTGAGCAGTATTCTAATTTTGAAAGTACAAAAGAGAAGTAAAGGGAAAGAATAAAAGAAGTGTCATGCAAGGAACGCGTATTGCGAATAATGAAACCTAACATTTTGATAGCAGATGTGTATATTATACGATCAATGTGATTATTAAACGTTAGTTTACTATCAAATGTGACACCGAGATCATCAATTACGGAACAACGCGATAAAATAATATTGTGAAAAGAATAACTGAAATTTAAATGTAAACTTTTTCTGGTGTATGACATTACATAACACTTGTCAAGATTTAAAAATAAATTATTAAGGGAGCACTATTGGGATAATTTGTGTAAGTCTTCTTGTAAAAGTTGACAGTCATTAATACAAGATATAGGATCAAAAATCTTTAAATCGTCGGCAAATATCAGCTTATCACATTGTAAAATATTAGTAACGTCATTTATAAATAAAATAAATAGAAGAGGACCAAGGTTAGAACCCTGGGGTACTCCGAAAGTTGCAGTAAATAGGATAAAATTGTACCCGAGAAAGTGTACAAATAGTTGACGAAGAGCTAGATAAGAGGTAATAAGAGAAATTAAGGAGGAGGAAAAGGAGAAGGAACGAAATTTTTCAATCAAGATACCATAATCTATCCTGTCAAAAGCTTTGGAGAAATCTGTGTAAACACAATCAACTTGGCCTTTCAGGTCTAAAGCAGAAGGAACAACATGTGTGAAATAAGATAAGTTACTGGTGGTAGATCTATTCTGCATGAAACCATGTTGACAAAAATAAGTAGTACCAGATTTAAAGATGCGGGTTATTTTTTTATTTATTTATTTACTACAATACCTAACAGGCTCACGCCCAGTTCTAAGGTAAGGAAAACAGAACTTGGTAGTAGATTATTAAATATATATTATGCATTAAATAGCAATAGTAGTCGGAGTAATTTTTTTTATATATTTAATATCATGATGGAATAGATCTATATGGTCTTCGAAATGCTTGTAGCATGCTATAAGTTGATGCAACGGAGATTTTTGAGGGGAAATGGTTCGTGGAACATTAACATTGAATGTGGATTTACTTCTTGCTGATGGTCGTGGGACGTGAAAGCAGAATTTGTTTAGGAAATATTGACAATCAATAGTAGAATTTACTATTTTATGCGGGTAAGTTTCCATATATCGGGAAAGCTATTAGTTTTAAGGGCCAAGTTGAAGATACAGTAGAGAACATTCGACCAAGGATAAACACAGTCCCTGATTAAAAAGCTAGGAATAAGATCAGGAGCACAGGAAAAATTAGACTTTAATTTATGAATGAATATTTCAATCTCTTTGCTAATATGATTCACGGTAATAGTATCATTGAAAACAGTAGGAGGAATAGTAGGGTTAGAAGTAGATGGAATGGAGTACACTGATTTAAAATTAGAGGCAAAACCATTGGCAATATCTATAGGTTCAGATAAATCGGTACCGTCCATTTTCGTAATAGTTGGGAATGTTGATGATTTCCTCTTAAAGTTCACAAATTTCCAAAGCGTACAAGGATAATTTTTTATGCTAGACTCACATTTCAAGACATAGTCCGAATACTCTTTTATTTTTGAATTTTTTACTCATTTTGTGAAAATGCTCTTTACGACGTATTGCAGCCTTGATTTCCAAAGTGAACCAAGGCGGGTAAATGTCTTTTAAATGTATGTTTTAAAGGTACACACTTATCAAAAAAATAATAAAGTACATGGTAAAAATATGTACAAGCTGAGTTCACGCCAGAAAAGTTTTCAAGTTCATTCCAGTTAAATTCAGCAATTAGTTCATACAATTTATTAAGATCAGCTTTCTTAAAATTATACGTAGAACAATAATTTTTTTGAAATTTTTAGTATTACTATTAGAGTAAACATCGATTTCAAAGTAAAGGGCTGGATGATGATTATATTCATCATCCAGGATAAGGTCACTAGCATGACTTACAGTGCACTCACTGGTTGAAATAATAATATCTAACATTCTATTATTACTATTTAGAACAGTACTGTATTGCTTAGCATTAAAAAATTCTAAGAAAGCATTTAAATTATTTATGGTACGGCTATGATTGGGAGAAACTAAATCAGGTAAATTAAAATCACCAACTATTACAAAGCTATCATGACTTAGAAATGGAAGACTGTCAAAAAAGTTAAATACAGAATCATAATTGGATGAGCTAAGTGCTGGAGGAACACAACAAAAATATAAAAAGGTTTGTCATTAGATAAAAATTTTGCGCAAACAATGTCAATGTTTAGAGGAAGGATGGGTAAATAGTCATGTAAGTCAATATAAAATGAGGTGATACAAATTTAATTAGTAGAAGAACACCTCCGCCACGAGTGGCATGGCAAGTATTAAAATCACGGTCACATCTATAAACAGTGTAGTTATTACCATCACATATTTCCGAGTCAAAGAAGCTATTATTCATCCAGGTTTCAGAGAAAGCGATAATATCATAATCAAAAGTAGAGCTCTGTGAAAACAAATTACTAAGCTTTTGGTTCAGGCGTTGAATATTTTGATAGTAACAACATAATATTTTTTGAGTGGATACACGCTTATATTTCGGTAATTGCTATTGGCCTAGTATATATGATCCCATACACTATGAGAGGTATTGATGTTAGTTTTATAAATTTCATTGGATTTGACACAGTTTATACATTTAAGCTCTTAGAATTACAGTCTTTAACAGCATGATTACAAGCACAACGAGGACAGGATATTTGTTTAGTACATTTATTTGAAAAATGGTGAAATCCGCAGCAGTTATAACACCTGCCTAGCTCAGTGGCATCGTATACTGGGCAATAATCATATCCAATGAATAATTTGGGACAGTTGATAATTTTGTGGTAGGTAACCTTGTCGACTTGGATGAGAGCTTGGTAAACGTCTTTCTTCTTTTTTAGGGGACAAAAGTAAATAATATCACATTTATAGTCGCCAACAAAACAAGATTTATTTTGATTTATTAAAAAGTTTTTAAATTGTTCATTTGTCAGTTTAACAGTTATCCCAACAACTTTTATACGCGGATTGAGTACAGAAAGTTGTCGGACATCATAATTTGAACTTAAGTTGGGATGTTACAAGATTTTGAAATTTGTTAGGACCGTCTTAGTTGTTACATGTAATGATCATGGCATTTAATGAGAGAATATAATGAATGAATATAATGTGTGCTGCTAACCTAACTTTTAATATATTGTATGACAACATGATTAATTTGACAATTATCGAATTATTTGCATTATTGTTGATATCAACCCAACGATTATCGCACATTTTTATACTCAGTAACAAATATAAATAAGGTGACATTTTTTTTTTGTTTTTTATCACCGCTGTGATAGACATGTAACTAGGGAGATTCTGAATGTTGATTGGCGGAAAACATGTCACGTGACTCATGAATTATATCCTCATGTTTATATTCGAAATTTATTCTCATATCGTCAAATAAATCATATTATAGGTAAGTAGTATTATTCATGTTTTTTTTTTGTCCACTTACCTAGAAATTGACCTATTTCATGTCCGTTTTGCGTGCGCAAAGTGGTTTATTTCTTAACACTTCGACATACCGTGCCCAAAGCAAAAGAACAGTGCGCACGGCTTGTTCGCAGTGTTAAGAAATAAACCACTTTGCGCACGCATAAAAGGGACGAAAAAGGTTCATTTCTGGGCGGACAAAAAATATTGTGCGTACCACGAGTGCAAAATGACAATGGCGCAGTCGCATCATTAAAGCTTCCCGCTGCGCTTCAAACTTCATATTTCATGCTCGTGCGACAATGTAGCATTTTGCACCCTTAGTACACAAATAATTATTTCTTAAAACCGTGCGTAAAGTTTCACTTTTCAAGCACTAGTGTGTGAAAAGTAAATAGGCGTTGCTAAGCAACTACACACTGTTAATTTATCTATCAAGTAAATAATTAGATGGTAAATAATAATGACAGTAATAATATTTATTAAGCAATATTAATGTATATTTTAAATATGAATCTTACATCAAATCTGGTAGTTCCGATTTTTTGCTGAATTGTTTATGATGTTGGCCCAATGAGTTTGTCAAAAATCCAGAAAACAGTGAAATTTTTGACCTTTTTTCATTTTTTGTGGATTTCGATCTTGAAGGACTAGTTTTTCGATAATAACCTTCCAGTATTTTTTTAAAGTAGACTAAATTTTCTACAAACTGAGACGGTTTCTGTAAGCCCAATAATTTCCGAAATACACCTTTTTAAAGTTTCCAATATGCCATCTGCTCAATAAATAAAATCTTGATTTAAATAAAGAAAATTTAGTTACAACAATGAAAACTTGATTAAAAAAATGAAAATTCTACAATTTTCTGACAAAGCAATAATTATTATAGGCGATGAGAAGTAAGCAATATGACATCTGGTGGTATTTCGCGGAACCGGAAAACCAAGGGAGGCTAGTGTGACCCGGTACCTAAATTTTTACCAATATATCACTGTTTGTGCGTAGTTTTCCGTCTCGTTTGAATTCAGAATATACAAAATGTTGGATCCCTGATCCTCTGTGAGTTTGTGTTTTATGTGTAAGGAGAGTTTGAGTGCAGGTGAAGTTGTGTTGGTGAAGAAAAGAAATGAGGGGTTCAAACCTTTCGAGCGTCTAGTGTTTCACTTAGAGATACCGGAAATCAAAATATCGAAAATAGAAGAATTTACTTAAAAATATAGAAGTTTCACAATAGTTATTCGTATATCAAGTGCTGAAAGTCTATCTTAGTCGAACCAAAACGAAAGTTGCAGCCTGAGCGATGTCATTAGTACTAAAATCTTCCACTCTTTGGAGCGAGTATTCAATGCTAAAGGCAACTTTAATAGTAAAGAAGTATTTAAATATTTCTAGAATGGCTCAACTCTGTGTATTTTGAAACGAAAAGCAGAAGGGTATAAAGCAAAAAAATCAAGAATTTTTAGCAGAAAAGACATTATAAATATGACACCTACCTGTTTATGAAGGTGAATATACTTTATTTTTGACTAATTTTTCGTATTACCAGCCACTGTTTTTGTACTGTAGGTACTGTTGATAATTGGAATAGCCGCAGGATGTCGGCGAGAAGAATTAAAAATTTAACTTTAAATGCCATTCAGGATATGCGCTCTCTCTTGATTATAAAAATCCCTGAGTCAAAGACTAAAATTGAACTATTACTATTACATCCGGTTCTACTGACGATGGATGTGATTTTATTGAAATATATAGAAAATATGCTGCACTCAGGCCAGTGGATACATGTATAAACCGTTTCATTTTGTATTACAAAAACGGAAAATGCACAAAACAACCAGTGGGTCTAAATACATTTGGGAAAGTTCTACAAATAATTGCCACTTTCCTAAAATTAGAAAATCCTTCATTGTATACCGGCCATTACTCTCGTCGGTCTTCAGCAACGTTACTGGTTGACGCTGGTGCTGACATAACTTCCCTCAAAAGACACGGAGGGTGGAAATCCACAACTGTGGCTGAAAATTATGTGGCCAACTCAATAGAAAATAAAATCAGTATTGCTAGAAAAATTCTTGGCGGAAGTAGCACTTCATCCATGGAAGGTGGTATCACAGTTTTGAACAATACAAACGAAGATAGAAACGTAAATGTTAATAATATAAATACTTCGGAAGGCCTAAATCAAAATACAAAGAAATATAATATTCATATTTCTAGTTTAACTAATTGTAATATAAATATATATTTTCAATGAATTGTTTGATATGTTTCTCTTAAGTTTTCATAAATAAAATTCTTTGTTTTTGAATTAATGTTGTCGTTCTTTAACCTATTATAACCTAACTCTTTCAATATAAAATTTCTTCTTATGTTTCATATAACAAAACATAGATGGCTCTCATAGCGTCAATTTCAAACGAGTTGCCAATCGTATCCTATTCAAAATTACGCGGGAAATCGATTTTAGATAGCCACTGTTGTATTTTTTGCAATTCATCTGAGCTTCCCGCGAAATTTTGAATAAGAAATGGGTGACTACTCGTCTTGTTCAAAATTGAAATAGCCAGTGTTGCAACTTACGCGATATACGTTTATAAGTAAAATTAGTTGCTAGGATACCGAAGCGTGAGCAAAGTTTTGCAGCATGAAGTGCTACAAAGATTCACTTTCAGCATGAAAAACAAACCAGAAAATTGTTTTTTCAAAGCAGGAGGAGAAAAATATATAGAAGAATCAAATATATAATTTATTACTATCTATTACATTATAATTACTAATTTATGAAAAATAAACACATATTAAACATATTCAGATAAATAAAAATAAGAAGGACTAAAATAATAACGATTAAACATTTTAAATCAAACTCAACAAATAAAACATAAAATATTGCTTTAAACTGATCATTGCAAGTCTATCATCTTCCTCTACTTCTATAAGTATAAAAATAACTTGAAAAATATAGTAAAATAAAACACTTTAAAAACTTTTATGCAAGTATGCCAAAACTATTTTATTTTCTTTGACAAAATCCAAAAAGTTGTGCAATTCTTTTCAAAAGTAATTTTTATTAGTAGTTCTGACCTAATTAATTCTATAGAACATCGATTCCTGGAATCGATCCCCTTGTTCCCCATAATAGAAAATACCCGTTCTACAAAAGCGGAAATGGCCGACATACTTAAAATAAGAGACAGTATTTTAAAAATATTGGGCAAATCTGTCTTTTGAAAGATTATATGACAAAAATCAAAATATTATATTATTATTATTATTGTATTATTCTGAATCGCCGACATATAGAAGATTTTGATTCTATGTTTTAGGAAGATAGAAGACTTTCGTTGAATATAGAAGACTTCTGTTAAATATAGAAGGTCTGGCAACCCTAGTTTCATTGAAAAAGAAAATATCTGTACATAGGTAGTGCTTGTTAGAAGAAATATTACAACCCAAAGCAGCTTAAGGGCGCGTCGAATACAGTCCAATCGTAATTCCGTTCGTTTGATTGAAGGAATTAATAAAAATAAGTGCAGTGTTGTTTATTGTTTTTGAGAAATGTAAATCGAATGGTTGAACTTATATTTAATTTTTTACTAACAATAATAATATTAAAGTCTTTACTTTACTGACAATGATATTCTTTCCCAATAATAATATTGTTTATAATAATAACTCATGCATTAAAAGAAAAAAGGAACGGGTTCAATGTAAATTTATTGCAGCGTTTCGCCGGAGCGCGCTTCTGGAGCTCTGCCGTCGTCCTCTATAAATTCTAGAACTGATATTGAAAATTTAATTAATTTGTATATAAATATTCTATAAAGAGTTTAATAATATTTGATTTTAATTTTGGTTTGTTTCACTTCACAAGGTTGGCAAAATTATTATGTTTGTTATACCTATCTCCTTCTAAAATTTTATTGTACTGTACTAGGTGAATCCAGTCACCAGTCACTCTCTGCTCACCAACAATGTAACAACTATATTTAACTGTTCTTGTGCGTTCCGTAATTTTTACTATTCCAATTTAAAAATTTGAAATGTATTATTCAACTATAATTTAGAACATTTAAAATAATTCATTAAATGATTTTCTCATTTTGTAATTTATGATTTCTTCTGGAATATTTTATACTGGACTGTCTCAACGGTATGTACTAATTTATAGTCTGTACGATAATAACTTGTAATTTGTTTTTTGCTTTATACTTGTATGAGATATTGTAACACAATGTTTGTTGTTGTTTTTTATAGAATCCTCGGAGGATGGTTTTAAAGTAAACTGAAACGTTAGCGACATTCGAATGTAAATTTGTTCGCTCCTGTCCAAATTCCGATTAATCCTCATCAATTAAAAACTGTCGTAAATAAATCCATGTTAGAACCACCTTAAATTTCTTTCGATCGTTTACTAATGTACTACAACCAAAATTATAAAAAAATTGTGCGTGCGTGGGTGGGTGCGTGCGTGCGCGTGTGTGTGTGTGTGCGTGCGTTCGTGCGTGTGCGTGTGTGCTTGCGTGCGTGCGTGTTTATATGGATGTGTGTGTGTGTATGGATGTGTGTGTGTGTGTATGTATGTGTGTGTGTGTGTATGGATGTGTGTGTGGGTGTGTGGATGTGTGTATGTGTGTGTGTGTGTGTGTGTGTGTGTGTGTATGGATGTGTGTGTATATGGATGTGTGTGTGCGTGCGTGGGTGCGTGCGTGCGTGCGCGTGTGTGTGTGTGACGATTTTTTCCGCCACGATAACTTGTATATCAATCTTTCTTTTTTCCATATTTAAGCTTTCTGCATTCATATAAAGAGTTGATTAGATTTTGGGTAAACAGCCGGAAGTTCATAACTGTTTTTAATGATAAACTATATTAAAATATAATCCAGAACTTTTTAATTTTAGTATTTAAGACTTTTATATCAAGGGCAATAACATATTACATTTTGGCTAAAATTTATAAACCGGAAGTGATACTTTATATGAAACTCTGTACAGTTTTTTTCTGAAAAATATATTGTATAATGCAAAATTTTTCAAAATTGGTATTTTATATTATTGAGAACGATATATTAGATTTTTCTAACATTGCTAAACCGGAAATAGTACTTTACAGTAAGCTTTAAACATATATTAAAATACAGAACAATAGCTAAAAGGTTGTAGGTATTATTCTCGTTATATTACAATATAATCCAATACTTCTCAAATGTGCTATTTAAAACTCGTATATAATTTGAAACAACATATTAGATTTTGACTGTACCTATATGATAAACCGGAAGTGGTACTTAAATTGAAGCTCTTAACAGATTTTCGAGGAAAAACATACTTAATAAAATATAATCTAAAATTTCGTATTACAGACTTTTCTATTTGTTGGAAGAACAAATCAGATTTTGTTTGCAAACGATAAACCGGAAATGATACTTTACTTAATCTAATTGTTATTTTAAAAATAGAATTGGCGGGAGATCATGTGCTGGCCACATCGCACTTTCTTAAGGTATAGGTAACATAGAAACAAAAGAGAATCGAAAATGTCTGTGGTGACTAGTAAACTTTTCTTGATAAGTTGACTTTGGAATGTGCAAACGGTTTTGCTTTATCGTTATATATATATATATATATATATATATATATATATATATATATATATATATATATATATATATATATATAGTCTATTTCTCTTATACCCTATGGGTGTCGAGTTTATTATCATATTATAATGTGCAGTGCCCGCCCTCGCCGCCACTGTTACCGTCTCTGTCCCCGTCGGTGTCGCCGCCGCTGTCGCAGGGACGAGCGCGCGTCTATTGTTAGCGATGACGCAACCGACTGGCCGGCGCCTGCTTAATTACGCGGTTGATGTAACCTATTGTGTTGTATCTAGAAGTATTCCCGTGCGTTCTCGAATGTTCGGCTACGGTATATAAGCACCGTTGGCGAAGGCACTGGACAGTCTGATATAAATAAGCGTTGCGTGTTAAACAGTTGGTGATATAAACAGACAGTAGACAAGTGGTGGATATAAATAAACATAGTTGTATAAATAAATAAGTGATCTATATATTGTTGAAATAAATAATCTTAGTGTTTAAGTGTTTTATAATATTCTTAGTCTTAATATTTGTTTAATCGTAGTGTTAGTTATATTTATCATCTTTTAATTATATTTAATTTCTATTTATCGTTATAATAAACTTTTATTTTCATTATTAATAATTGTCTAATATTTGCACTTCACCCAGATAAATAAAAACGTTACAATTGGTGTCAGGTGTGGGGTTAATAAATTGTGAAGTGTTAAATAAAAATAAATAAAATGGTGACTAAACAATTAAAATTAAATGAATTAAAAGTAAGTGATCTCAAGAGAGAACTGGAAGAGCGGGATTTGGAAACAGCAGGAAAAAAGTCAGTGCTTCAAGAAAGATTACGGCAAGCATTAATCGATGCTGGTGAAAATACTGAAGAATATTTATTCGACCCATCCGATATTCATAAACTTATAGAAGAGAGTTCTAGAAAACCAGAAGAAACTTCCAGAATACTAAAAGAAGAATTGATAGAAACTTCTAGAACACTAAAACAGGAAATAGCCGAAAATTCTAGAACATTAAAAGATGAATTGACAGAAAATTCTAGAACATTAGAAGAAAAATTAATGGAAAGTTTTAGAAAATTAGCGGACTTGGCAGAAAATTCTAGAACATTAGAAGAAAAAATAATGGAAAGTTCTAGAAAAATGGAAGAAAATACTAGAATTTTGGAGCAAACTTTAGAACAAAAATTAGAGGAGAATTCTAGAAAAACTGAAGAAGAACTGAAGAATTTAAAAGTTGACTATGACAAGAAGATTGAAGAATTACGAGAAAAATTCACTGAAATCACATTGTCGTCAATGTTGAATTCCGATGTAGTAAAGTCAGGTTTACACGAAGAAAAGAAAGTAGTAAAACTTGATACTAGTACAACAATGCACATCAAAACACCGGAATTTGATGGAAAATCTTCGTGGCCGAATTATTTAAAACAATTTGAAGCGGCTGCGAAAGCAAATAACTGGACGTCTACAGAGAAGGCTACAGCGTTGACTGTCTCGTTGCGTGGGGAAGCCATCGACATCCTACAGACGCTGAAGGAAGAAGAACAAGAGGACTACGATCAACTAGTCAAGCGGTTGGACATGCGGTACGGCAATGCGCACCTGGAGCAGGTATACCAGACGCAACTGAGGAATCGTTATCAGAGTTCAAAAGAAAGCCTGCAAGAATTTGAAGTCGACGTAGCTCGTTTAGTTCGCCTCGCACATCCTGCAGCTCCTGACAGCGTTTTGGAGTGCCTGGCCGTTCAAGCATTCATCTACGGAGTTCGAGATAGCAAAACGCAGCAAGCACTGCGATTGGCCCGCCCAAAAACATTAATTGACGTACTCTCATATGCACTAGAACAGGAAGCTGCCAAACAAGCTTCACGTACTCAATCTCGAGTGCGAAATATTGATGTCGAGAGAGAAGAAGACACGGAAGACCTAGAAGAGAAAATGCGACGAATTGTAAATGAAGTGGTTGCTGAAAGAAAGAAACTTACTTCTTCGAAAAATGCAAAAGCATATGGGATCGACAAAAGAAGAAAAGGAGTTGGAAAACTAAGTCGGGTTGATGCGAATGGGCAATCGTCAACTCGTAATCTGACAGCCCCACAATCCATCAGTTATGTCGCATCCCTTCATCATCAAGCCAGTAGCATCTACGTGAATGGCTCTGTTAATGGAAGGCCACTGAAAATGTTACTAGATACGGGTGCGACAAAAACTATAATTCGACCCGATTTAGTAAAGAACACAAGCAAGACGCATCTTCAACCAACCAAGTGGAGATTACGCACAGCGACAGGAGAACAAGCTACCACATTAGGAGAAATAGATATGACTATCACTGTTGGAAATACATCCTTTAAACATCGTGTGCTGGTAGCTGACGTTGAAGATGAATTAATACTCGGTATGGACGTAATGAAAAAGCACGGTTTCAAACTTGACCTGAAGAATGGAGTAATGATGGTCAATGAAGAAGAACTTGTTTTAAACCCACGAGAAGACAAGGCTGTGCGCGTACTAATGGCTGAAGATGTTACCCTTCCAGAACGAAGTGAATCTATTGTGCAAGCACAATTAGATGGTAGTTTCTGTGAGGGGAATATTGTTATGCTTGAGCCAAAGAATGATGATGTGAAGACTGGTACTGGAGTTGTTGTAGGAAAATCATTGATCAAAGCCAGTCAAGTAATACCAGTTCGAATAATGAACGTAAATTTTTATCCAGTTGTTCTTAAGAGCGGAACAATTGTAGGAGAATGCTTGACTGTATCCTCGATTATTCGAACTGTTAAGGCCAAAGGAAACACATCTCAGGAAGTTCCGGATACGTTAATTAATGAATTATCAACATCCTTCCAAGAACTGACCGCCGACCAGAGAACCAAGGCGAAGAAATTAATTGGAAGTTTTCAAGATGTGTTCCAATTTGACAACACCAACGGGAGAACAAATGTGGTTCACCATAAGATAGACACCGGCGACGCAAGACCCATCCGCCAACCAGCAAGAAGACTACCATTGGCGAAGCGTGAGGAAGCGGAAAGAATTATTGAAGACATGAAAAAGGAAGGTGTGATCGAACCTTCAAGCAGTCCGTGGGCTTCACCAGTGGTGTTAGTAAAGAAGAAGGATGGCTCTACACGATTTTGCGTCGATTACCGTCAACTTAACAACGTCACCAAGAAGGATAGCTACCCGCTACCTCGAATAGACGATACACTAGACACTTTGGCTGGCTCGAAGATTTTCTCCACTCTGGATCTAAAGAGCGGATACTGGCAAGTCGATTTGGATCCAAAAGATAAGGAAAAGACGGCCTTCACAATTGGTACCGGACTGTGGCAATTTACTGTAATGCCATTTGGGCTCTGCAATGCCCCTGCAACGTTTGAACGACTCATGGAAACAGTATTGGCTGGACTATCATGGAAAACTTGTTTAGTCTATCTCGACGACATTATTGTGATAGGTAAGACATTCGAGGACCACATGAAGAATTTGGAAGAGGTTTTCCAGAGATTGCGGAAGGCTAACCTGAAGCTCAGCCCCAAGAAGTGTCACCTGTTCCAAAAGGAAGTTCATTATCTTGGACACGTGGTTTCTGATAAGGGTATTGCAGTTGACCCGGAAAAGATAAAGGCCGTGAGAGATTGGCCAGCGCCTAGAGACAAACACGAACTTAGAAGTTTTCTTGGTTTGTGTACCTATTATCGGCGATATGTACCTGGATTTGCTAACATAGCCAAGCCACTGACAAAGCTTACTGAAGAAGGTCGAAGATTTATCTGGGAAATGGACTGCAAAGTTGCGTTCAAAGAACTTAAACATGCTTTGACAAGCGCACCTGTCCTGAGTTATCCGTTACCTGCAGGAGAATTCATACTAGACACAGATGCAAGCAACGTGGGAATTGGTGGTGTTCTTTCCCAGATACAAGACGGACATGAGAAGGTTATTGCTTATTTTAGTAAGACTTTGTCAAAACCAGAGAGGAATTATTGTGTTACTAGAAAAGAACTCTTGGCAGTCGTGAAATCCGTAGAACATTTCTACAAATATTTATACGGAAGGAAATTTTTGATTAGAACTGACCATGCTGCATTAAAATGGCTGCTACAATTTAAGAATCCTGAAGGTCAGGTGGCTAGATGGATTGAAAGACTACAGGAATACGATTTCAAAATCGAACATAGGACAGGTACCAGCCATCGTAATGCCGACGCATTGTCCAGAAGGCCATGCCAAGATGAATGCAAGCATTGTAGTCGACTAGAAGAGAAATTTTCTATTGTCGCCAGGACAACAGTAGTTGACGATAATTGACAGCCCGATGGACTACGCGAAGACCAAGAAAAAGACCCGACTTTGAAAATTATACTGGAGGAGAACAAACCAGTATGGGAAGATGTTGCACCGCACTCACCGAGTGTAAAATCGTACTGGGCGCAATGGGACTCCATGGTGATTGAGGATGGCCTGTTGAAGCGTGTGGTAGAAAATGCTGATGGAACTGAGAAGAGAACTCAGTTAGTTATTCCTAAGAGTAGAGTACCAGACGTGTTGAGAGAGATCCATGACGGATCTGGAGGCCATTTCGGAGTCATTAAAACGTTAGAAAGATTGCGCCAGCGGTTTTACTGGGTTAACTTCACGGAAGATGTTAAAGATTGGTGCAAGAAATGTGTGGTTTGCGCTGGAAGTAACGGTCCGCATAAACGACGAAAAGCTCCAATGCGTCAATACAACGTTGGCAGCCCATTTGAGCGTATTGCGATTGATGTGGCTGGACCATTCCTAGAAAGTGACGAAGGAAATAAATACATCGTGGTTGTTATGGACTACTTCACCAAGTGGGTTGAAGCATATCCATTACCCAACCAGGAAGCCACCACGGTCGCTGAAACATTAGTTAAGGAATGTATATGCCGATTCGGAGTACCGCGTGAACTCCACTCCGACCAGGGAAGAAATTTTGAGTCTGCCGTTTTCCAAAATGTCTGTAAGATATTAGGAATTAATAAAACTAGAACAACTGCATTACATCCGCAGTCTGATGGCATGGTTGAACGAATGAACAGAACGATCAACTGATATTTGTCGAAGGTAGTCTCCAACCACCAAAGAGACTGGGACCGACACCTCCATCTGTTCCTGTTGGCTTATCGTTCATCCGTGCATGAAACAACGGGGCAAACTCCTGCGAACATCTTATTCGGGCGCGAGTTGCGCTTACCATGTGACTTGTTGTTCGGCAGTAAACCTGGGGAAGATCTGGCCGGGGAAGATTACGTTACGGACTTACGGAGAAGAATGGATGACATTCATGAACAAGTCCGTACAAACATTCAAGCTGCCAGCAATCGAATGAAAGACCGGTATGACATCAAGGCCGAAAAGGGTGGATATCAACCTGGGGATTTAGTGTGGCTTTACAACCCACAAAGACGTCGTGGGTTATCACCAAAGCTGCAAAATAATTGGGAAGGCCCCTATGAAGTAGTCAAAAGGATAAACGACGTGGTATACAGAATTAAGAAACAACCCAGCGGGAAGCCGAGAGTAGTACACTTTAATCGGCTAGCCCCTTTCGCTGGAGACAACCACGAAGTCCATAACGGTGCAACGGTTCGTCGGATCATAACACAAGAACCAACTTTTGAAGACTTCATGGAGAACTATTCCTTTGGCCGCAAAGCGCGGTTCGGCGTGACGAAAGAAGAACACCGAGATCTATTCACTGTGTCTTCAGATTATTCCCTCGGTCACTGCGTATCAGAAGACTTAAAGATGTCCCGTGGCATAGCTTCAGCCTTTAAGGCGAAATTTGGGCGACGACAAGAACTGGCCAACCAACGCCCAACTGTTGGGAAAACGCTGCGCCTGAGGGTTAACAATGCAGACCATCAGCGGTACATCTATTACCTGGTTACAAAACCACGCTCGTACCAGAAGCCGTCGTATCGTGACCTGTGGAACTCGTTGTGCGATTTGAGGGATCATCTGCTTAAGAATGACATTTTGAAGCTAGCCGTACCGAAGTTAGGATGTGGTCTAGACGGTTTAGATTGGAGGATTGTTAGGAACATGATAGAAATCCTCTTCCGTTTTACCGGTGTTGAAATTCTCGTTTGCAGCTTTAACCCTAACGGACATAAAGAAGAAGTCGAGCGGGACCATCGACTGTCATTTCTTCAAAACTTCGAAATGCACCAAGGGTAATGCATGCAGATTTAGTCATCAGGAACTGTTCCGGGACGAAACAGTCTTAAGGAGGGGGCAGTATAATGTGCAGTGCCCGCCCTCGCCGCCACTGTTACCGTCTCTGTCCCCGTCGGTGTCGCCGCCGCTGTCGCAGGGACGAGCGAGCGTCTATTGTTAGCGATGACGCAACCGACTGGCCGGCGCCTGCTTAATTACGCGGTTGATGTAACCTATTGTGTTGTATCTAGAAGTATTCCCGTGCGTTCTCGAATGTTCGGCTACGGTATATAAGCACCGTTGGCGAAGGCACTGGACAGTCTGATATAAATAAGCGTTGCGTGTTAAACAGTTGGTGATATAAACAGACAGTAGACAAGTGGTGGATATAAATAAACATAGTTGTATAAATAAATAAGTGATCTATATATTGTTGAAATAAATAATCTTAGTGTTTAAGTGTTTTATAATATTCTTAGTCTTAATATTTGTTTAATCGTAGTGTTAGTTATATTTATCATCTTTTAATTATATTTAATTTCTATTTATCGTTATAATAAACTTTTATTTTCATTATTAATAATTGTCTAATATTTACACTTCACCCAGATAAATAAAAACGTTACAATATTATTAATTTTCCACAAAGTTTTTCCATGCTAACTTGTCCTTGGCTAGTTGGTGTGCTAGTCTGCTTGTCGTCTTTTTCTTTTTTGATATGTGTTCTATTCTGTCGTCCCATTTTTTTTGGGGCCTTCCCCTACTTCTTTTCCCTGTAGTGCAAGATTTCCGTATGGTTTTTACTGTTCTGTACTGTGATAATCTTTCAAGGTGCCCATACCAGTGTAGTTTTTCTTCTATTTTTTGTTTGACGGACTTGACTTCAAGCAGATTTCTAGTTTCTTTATTTCTCACTCTATCTAGCTTTGTTGTTCCTGCTATTGCCCTCAAGCATTTCATTTCAATAGCTTGAATTTTGCAGTCTTGTCGTCTCTTTGTGGTCCAGCTTTCACTTCCATAGAGGAGAATCGGCAGTACTATTGTTTTGTAAATTGTTAGTTCGGACGACCTGGACATGTTCTTGTTCTTTAAGAAAGTTGTTCTAAGATGTTGGTAATTTTTCGTAGTTGCTTTTATTCTTTTGTTGATTTCTTCTTCGTGGCCTCCTTTCGTCTCTATTATGCTTCCTAGATATTTAAAGATATGTACCTGTTGGATTTTCTTTGTGTTGATGTACAGATCTATGTTTTTATATTCTTCCCCAATTAACATTACTTTTGTTTTGTCTATGTTTATATTCATTTTAAATCTTCATTCCAGATGTCTAAGTTGTCTTGTAGTGTATTTTCTTTATTTCCAAATATTACCATATCGTCAGCAAAGATAAGTTCAGATATTTCTACTTTGCTCAAGTTTAAGTTTCCAATTTTTGTCTTTTTTATTATTTCTGTCGTTTTCTTTGCTATATCGTCCATGTAGATTATGAATAGGAGCGTGCTTAGGTTGCCACCTTGTTTTAGTCCATGGATTGTTACAAATTCATCGAAGATATTGTTGCATGATCTTACGTAATTTTTTGTGTTTATGTACATATTTTCTATAGCCCTTGCTAGTTTGTTTCCTACTTTCCTCCTTTATCGTTAATATTCCCCGAAATACCTTAAAAAAAAACATCGAAAATGACACGCCTGTACATATATTTTAATGTACATAAATTATTCTTCTTTGTGTGAATATGCACTACCAGTTGCTATAGTACCCAATTTGTGTGTGACATCTTTCAAACTTTAAGTAAGTAATTAATACGTCAGAATTTTGTGGAATTTTATTTGCAACCTCATAGGAATCTAACAAAATTCTTCTAGGATTGTGTGTGACATTGTGACGACAGTGGCAATTGGGCCAACAAGATTTCCTGCGAAATTGTTCCTTCTCCTGTCTATAGCTTGTTGGTATAACCTGAGATGAGTTGGCGACGAGCACGGTGTAGAATTTATACCATTAGGGTCTGTCGGTCGTCTTTATTGCGTCGCGTAATTAATTTTAAAGGTATCTACTGAGGAGTCTGGAGTGCGTAATTTTACATTTTGTGTTAATTATTCTGACATATAGGTCAATTTACATTTTCCCGAATTTTGTAACTCTATAAGGTGTCCATGATAACAACATGGGAAACCCAAGAAAAATAAGAGATACGAAGCCTGTTAAATTAGAAAAAAGTTGCCCCTTTAGAACACCATGTTAATGGTGTTTTATTATTTGCGAAAAAAGGCAAACGTCACTAAATATAGGTGCAAATGTAAATTTTGCTGTTTTTTATTCTGCAAATACTTCTAAGTGTTAAATAATATTGGATTTTTGGTTTGCACATCTTTAGGGAACTTTTTATATTTTTTCGACTGGTGAAGCTCAGCTTTTCTTTATACTGTATATTTTCGAGTTATGATGCAAAAGTTTTAATTTTTATATTGACGCCATATTGTAAAGTTACACCAGTTTTTTTTCTTCCAACGATATATAATATGTCTGTTCATTTGTTTTAAAATGAAAAATACAATAATTACTAAGTTCATGGATTAAAAACAATGGTTGTTCCCATGTGATAGGAAACTGATAAAAATACAGACAATTTATGCGATAATTTCGTTCCTGCGTGTTGCATTACCCACGTGGCTATATTAAATTCATGACTGGGAGATCCCCAGCCAGAGGCTGATGCACTAGAAAAACATTTCAAGTTTAAACCTTTTGTTTTATGTGACACATAGTAAGTGAAAAATGACTGCATCACCAATTATGATGATTTTTGCGGTAGTTCGAAATAGTCATTTTTCTATTAAGTTTTGTTAATAGTTATGTGGAGCTAAGAGAAAATTTCCTTTTTCCAAATTCCAGAAACTTTAGTTCTTGCGTTGGATTGAAGTTACATATTTCTCTGTTAAAAAAGAATTACAGTGATTCAAGGAGTTTTACTGTAGATACACATTGATACTAAATTCTGGTTTTGTTTTTTGTCATTATTAGTATGTATGATATGTGTTTTTACCTAAATGGCAAACAAATAATATCATATCTCTGATATTTGAAACTAAATCTAAGGTATTTTCCAGATTTGCTTTCTAATAATAGTAAAATCAAGCGTGTTTGAAAACTATATTTGCTAGGTAACAATTATCAGTAATAGTTTAGATACTATTTTAGAATCCTCGAATTTTAAAAAAGGATGTAATATGAACATTTTAGTTCTACTACTATAAAGAGTAACTTAGAAACAGCCTATTCATATTTTAAGTTGACTGTTTCCAATAACTGTTTTAGATATAGAATTTTGAAAGGAATATTTTTGAAAGGTATAGCGAATCCGTATATCCAGATTAGGACTTTGTCTTGCGTAAAAGCCTGCCACTTACACAATTACACCAGTAATTAGGCAGGGAACCAGCATAGTTTCTCACGTATCTGTTGTCCTTTTATTGCCCTGTGTTTAACGCCTCCCTCCTCTCTTTTAGCATGTTGAAGTTCCGATGCCGCTGTTAGTTACACGGTTTTGAATGAAGGAGTGTTCATTTTTACGTCTTCATAAAGATTTTTGTTGAAGAAATAAATCATCCATACCTGTGGTCTTTCACCATTTTACTGCACTCTGTATTTTGGTCAGATGAGAAAATGTATTTTCTGTAAAGCGAGATTGCGTTATGCACAATTGCGGCATTATCAATAAACTGAGAAGCGTCTGCCAATTTTGGCAAAGAATCTGCCAGACAAGTTAGATCGTTTGTTAGCATTTTACTCATTAAGATAACCAAAGCTAAAAAGGCTCTGAGTAATCTATTCATGTAAGGAAAATGTCTTGTTTGACCACTGTTTCCGGTACGCACGTTTGAATTTCACCAATTAGTTTAGGTGGGTGCAAGGCTTAATAAATGGGTACCAACGGATACTTGTGAGCCATTTCTTCCTTAAAAATTTTGTTAATTCTTACAACAAATTCATGTTGTATGTTTACGTTTTGGCCTTTGTTAATCGGTAAGATTTTTCTTCAAGAAAAAAGTAAATCTTTGCTTAAGACTTTAGATACAGAGGCAAAAACTTGTCTCCGGAACCATGTACCTAAGTAAATTCTCGTTACCGCACACCGGACGAGCATGTATCATCTCCTTGTGTTGAAACTATATGAGTAAAATATAAGATTCGTAAGTAACGTGACAAACTACCTGAATCAAGGAAGGTTTGATGTTTACATAACAAATGTAACACTGAAGGTATGTAACATTGTTACCCATAGAAAGAAGCCAACACTAAACCTAGACTATGGAAGGTTACTATAAAGTACTTACCTTAATTACTAAAAATTGGATAAACACATGTTTTCAGGAATGCAGCGATAAGGCTCTTGACTATCTCCTTCGGATTAGTGTAATTATACGTCATAATGAACACATGTTCATCAGATCTAAAGGGGTAAGTTCCCCGATTTCCATATCCAAATGTTTCAGGGCAGAAAAAAGGATGAACACGCGTTCATCGGATCTATGAGGGTAAGTCACATGACTATCAGATCCTTGCCATAACAAAGTATCTAGTACTTACTAGGACTTCAAAACCAGTTTTCTTTTCAATCTATTTAATTCCTCCTCCACAATATCGTTTTCACAATATCGTTATCACTACACTTTATTTAAAAAACACAACACACAACTATTTGTTGAACGTCCGTATCCGACAGGTATAAATAACGGAATGAGTAACTAAATGAGCTGTAATGAGGTGTTACGTCGGGTTGATTATATACTTTCAAATGTACCGATGACATAACGCGACACTACATAGTAATTATATCGGAGGACAAGCGAAGGAAAATTTAAAAATTTTAAGCGCCTATTTACTCGTCTGTCACTGACAGATAATCTCAAACTAATGTTTTGTAAAGTGCGAAATATATATATATATATATATATATATATATATATATATATATATATATATATATATATATTGTGACAAAACTGTTGTTTGTCACTTGCAAACATTCAGTAAACTTTCATATCATTATAAGGTCAAATTTAAATCTGACGGTTCTTTAGTACGCAGCTGTCCGAGGGAGGCGCGCCTGCTGATTCCCAAAACCTCGTTCTGAAATTTTATTTATATTTGTTTGGATTCGAATTTGGTACCTAGTGATATAAGATTAAACTATGCGGGCACTCTGTACAAAATAGTCTTATTTTAAATTTATAACATTTACAGTGGCCAGGGGTTGACATTTTTGCCGCGAGAGGCGCGGAGTTGGACTGGCGAGAGGAGTTTTTGCGAGTTAGTTTTTTTTTGGCTGGCGACTCTGGATCTGGTGACATCTCTGAAGGTCTGGGTGTTGTAATTTGAGTTTAAAGCTCCGAATATTGTTTGAATTTAAGCTACTGAATCCGTAGTTTTGTCTTGTGGTGACTTTTAGACCTTTTTTCTTGCTTTTATTTAAATTTGTAGTAAAGTTTTGGCCGTGAGGTCAAAGGTCAGTTCAACCACATGTGAATAAAATTTGTGAGCTATGCTTCAGTTCTTTTAACAGCTTTTCGATTCATGTTTGTAGTAGTTTCTGCACTCTCTGTATGTTCTAAATTACTGGGTATTGTTTATTTAAAGTGCACTTTTAGTTTTCCAACTTTGAGAGATGGCACTTACGTCGAAGTCCTCCAGTTTGGCGTGGTCACGACGACCATAATTAAATTTTTATTTGAGTTCTAGTATAAATTTCGGCTAGGGTTTTTTTGCATCAAAATTCACCTAATTTTATTCTTGGTCAGTAAATTAGTTTTTTTTTGTGTCAAAATTTTTATAAATTTTTTGAGGTTTTACCACGTGAGTAATTCAGTTTATTATTTTCCGAGGTCGTTTACCTTCGACTTCCAGTCCCCCGGAGCTCGGCTCCTTCAATTTTGTTTTCTTTCCTTTTAAGTAGTTCAGTTTAAATTTTAGCAAGTTTTGTTACCTTGGAACTTCCGGTTATTTCCGGTGCCCGAGGGCACCTTCAAAGTTTTGCTGTAGCCATTTTTTATAGTCATTCTGCATAACGGGTTCCTCGAGAATTCATCCTTCCAGTTCCTTTTCCCAGTGTGGGTGTGAATGTGCGGACTGGGGATTTTTTTGTGACTAGACTCCGGTTCGGACGAGTTCCGCTTGCGTACCGGTTGATTTCGGATTCAAAATTTTTTGTATTGCGTAACGTTTAGTTTTTTGGGTTTAAGGATTTTTTTTTGTAAAAATTTTCGTCCCTCTTTCAGACCCGGAATTAGTAAATTTTTTGGTAACTTACCAGAGCTGAATTTTTGGGATTAAATTTTGGGGTATAAAATTTTTGGTGAAGCTCGGAAATATTTTTTTAGGTCCCCGTTTTCTATTTCCTTAGTCCTGTTTACTGCAGTTTCCCTAGTTAAGAACGTTTGTAAATCTTTGTATTGTTTCTAGTAGTTGTGTAAAAGCAGAGTTCAACGAAATTTTTTTTCTACTTTTTGGGTATCCGCTGAGCCTAGTACTTAAAATTGTAATGCACCCAGGCCCTTCAGGCCCGCTGTAAACTGCTGAGGCAGTATTGCTGTTCATTTATCTTTACAGGAAAATTAGGAGTGACCGGTGGGCCAGGGACTCGCTGCTCGGCCGAATTCTGGCCTCTGGCAGGGACCTGCAGTTCCAGCTAGTCGGAGAAGTTTACGAGCAGCTAGGAAACCGACGGCAAGCAGAAGATTCAGGGGCCTGCCACCAAATAAGTACCAGGCCGTTTATTTTGCTGTCAGAACTGACGAGTAACCGTCGGAAAAACATCGTCTTTACACTGGTGAGCCGTCGGGAGTACCTAAAGTCCTGCCATTGGGCACGAAGCCGATACGAAGGTCCGAGAGCCTACGCCGTCACTCTTGGCCAAGGCAGAATTCCCCGAGCGGCGGATACCAGGCTCCGAGGCACAAAGAAGACCATCCTTAGATAGCTTAGGACTCTGCGGTGCCATTAGTAGCTCAAAATTTGTAAGTAATTTATTTTTGTCATTGTAATAAACCCTGCTTCAAATCTTATTTTTCTATTGCTTCGCTGGAGCGCCCTACTCCAGCTTCTCCCCTTTCTAGGGCTGGCGCCTGGAGGAACCACCGAGGCCATACCAAGTTTAAATTTCTCTTTCGTTGATTTTTTTTCTTGTCATTTTTTTTTCTTTTAAAGTCGGGCGTAGATCTGGCCTCGTTGGGTTCTTCCGAACCCACTCCCGTAGCTCCCGTTACATTTCAGAGCTGCCGTAAATTTTGTTTGACAGAAGGTAGGTACAGTCTTCCTCAATTTTGTCACACAAAATTGGCGCCCAACTGTGAGGGCCTTGTAACTTTAAAAATTTTGTTTTTACAATTGTTGTTTAAAAATTTTTTTTTCGTAACGGAAACGAGGTGAGTACCTTCTATCATCCCCTCCCATATTTCCTTATCTGTCATTTTTGGATATTTAATTTGTTTATTTTCTGGGGCTCACGATGGAGATCAATCTTTTACGGGACGATGAGATTGATTGTGAACTGTGGATTCGAAATGGCGATACTTCCGGAACGGTAGAGGACAGAAGAACCAGACTGCTAGGACTAGGAGTGAATGAGAGTTTTGTTAACCCCTCACAATTTCCACTACCACTAAGAGAGCAACACATCTGCCACACTAAGTTACAAGAAATGTTAGGTATGTTGCAACACTCCACTTATTTTTTACCGGAAGGCTTCCAGCAATTTAGTAGAGAGTGTAACACTCGTTTGGTTCATTTAAACAAACGCATTCTACGTTTGCCAGCACGTTATCAAAGTAATCTTTCTACCTTGCTGGCTGCCGTCCGGGAAAATTTGCATAATGGACAGCCAGCTGAATTTAGCGGAGAAAATCTCATCAATTTGGATGATAATAATTTAGAGAGCCTAAATTCAGCTGGGGTATCTGATTGTCCTCAAATTCCCCCGCCACCTGTCACGCTAGATAGTGCTTGTCAACGATTAATAGACCGGTTAGACACGCTACAGCTCTCTGATGTTCCCCCTACACGATTTATGCCACAAAGTAACGCGCAATCGCCTATACCGAATCTAAACGCGCATAGTACCCTTTTGCCAATCACAAGGGCCTCCGAGTTCATCCCACAAATTAGCAAATGGAACATTACATTCGACGGTTCTATCGGCGTAAATGAATTCTTAGAAAGATTGCAGGAATGCGCTTACGCCCGAGAGGTGTCTGAAGAGCAGCTCTTTAGGCAGGCTTCCGATTTATTCACGGGAAACGCCCTTATCTGGTACCGCATGGTTCGTAAAAATATTTCCTCTTGGTCCGACCTCGCGGAAAAACTCCGATCTGCTTTTCTCCCGGCGAGTTATGACCTTGCATTACAAGAAGAAATTCGATCACGAACACAAGGTCCTGGCGAAAAGGCCGAAATATTTATTGCCAAGATGGAAAATCTCTTTGCTCGGTTAACCCATCCTCCGGAGGAGAAAACACGAGTCGCGACGATGTTACGTAACCTTCAGCCAGAGTACCAACGTTTTTGTGCGTTCCATTCTGTCCAGTCATTGTCGGAGTTGAGTCTCACATGCAAAAAGCACGAAGATACTGAAGCAAATGTCACTTCATTTCGGAATTCGTCCTCCAAAAGTACTTCCCTTCTGGAACCTGATTTGGCCTTTAGTAAACCTCCCCGCCTAGCTCATATAAATTCCATCGAGGACAATCCACGAAGGTGTTGGAATTGTAATAGTGTCGAGCACCTATATTTAGCTTGTACTGAAGATCGTACAATATTTTGTTTTGGATGTGGTCGGAAGAACACTGTTATCACGAAATGTCCGACATGTGCAAAAAAACGGGAGACGCGTTTCGGCACCGTCAGCCACCGGAACAAGTCGCGCCCCCGTGCTGACCGAATAGAGTGGACCATTTGGCTTAATGTAGTAGCTAACTTTGTAAAACAACCCAATGTGTCGCCCATTCTTCATCCGCAGGGCTCTGATAATCGTCCTTTTGTTACTGTGTATTTTGGCAATACACCTGTTACGGCTCTGGTAGATTCTGGGGCCAGTGTCTCGGTTCTTGGACAGCGTGGCATGCGTCTGCTAAAGTCGTTTAAACGTTCTCTTGTAACCGGGGCGGTTAGTGAGATCTCCACTGCTGACGGTACAGCGCAACCCGTCCTCGGCAGTATAACAGTGCCTTTAACCCTTAACGGCTCCACAAAGAACAGTACTCTACTAGTTGTGCCCTCAGTGCGGCATTTGTTAATACTGGGAGTAGATCTTTGTCGGCAGTTTGGGGTAACCCTTAATTTTGAGTCTAATTCGTGGTCTTCCGGTGGGGAGGTTGCCACCCTGTCCGGTTTAGCGGGGTGAGGATCTTTCTCCCTCACAGACGGAAGCTTTAAAGCGCGTCGTAGTAGAATTCGAAAAGTCGGGTTCTGTCGGCTTGGGAAAAACACAGCTAGTCGAACATATCATTGACACAGGGGATGCACTTCCAATAAAACAACGACAATATCCTCTCTCTCCTCCCATGATGGAGCACCTCCATGCCGAGCTTAATAAAATGATAGAAATTGGGGTCGTCCAAAAGTCGACCAGTCCGTGGTGTTCGCCGGTGCTGTGTGTCAAGAAATCTTCTGGCGAGTTTAGGCTGTGTTTCGACGGGCGGCGCCTAAACTCTGTGACCAAAAAGGACGCCTACCCCCTCCCCCGAGTCGACACTATTTTGAGTAAGCTTCGTGATGCGAAATATCTTTTGTCTATTGATCTCAAAAGTGCCTTTTGGCAAGTGCCCTTAGAAAAGTCTTCATGTGCTAAGACCGCCTTTGCTATCCCGGGACGAGGTCTTTATGAATTCACCCGGACCGCATTTGGTTTGTGTAACGCTCCCCAAACCCTTCAACGGTTGATGGACCAGATCTTAAGGCCTGAGTTGGAACCGAAGGTTTTTGTTTATTTGGACGATTGTATTATTGTCACCCCCACCTTCGAGGAACATTTGAGTACCCTGTATGAGGTCCTTAATCGTCTTAAGAACGCCGGTTTAACTGTAAACGCTGAAAAGTGCGAATTTTGCCGCCCCTCTTTAAAATATTTAGGTTTTTTGGTAGATCGAGAAGGGCTTAGGACTGATCCTGATAAGATTAGCGCAATAGTCGATTATCCTCGTCCTACTACGGTCACGGAAGTAAAACGTTTTATGGGAGTACTCGGTTGGTATCGGCGTTTTGTACCGAATTTTGCTTCTATTGCAGCCCCTATTAACGACTTAACTAAGGGTAAAAAGAAAAAGGCCCCTATATCGTGGTCTTCCGCCGCTGAAAAGTCCTTTTTGCAACTTAAACACGCCCTGTCAACTGCCCCGGTCCTTGCGAGCCCTAATTACAGCCTCCCCCTAAAGCCTTTTAAGATTTACACGGATGCTTCCAATTATGGGGTGGGGGCCGTACTCACACAGGTTGGCGAAGATGAGGCGGAACACCCGTTCGCTTATGTTAGCCGAACTTTGAATAAAACTGAGCGAAATTATTCCGTTACCGAGCGAGAGTGTCTGGGGGTAGTATTTGCCATTGATCAATTTAGGCGGTATTTAGAAGGCATTTCCTTTACAGTTATTACTGACCATTATTCTTTACTGTGGTTAATGCGAATGTCAGACCCCACGGGAAAATTAGCTCGCTGGGCCGTAAAGTTGCAGCAATTTGATTTCGTAATAGAACACCGTCCCGGAAAAATCAATGACGTGCCCGATGCACTGTCCCGCGCCCCTCAAGAAATAGCTGCCCTCGATACCGCGTCTTGGAGTGATTGCAAAGATAAATGGTACCAAGAACTTAGACAAAAAATTTTGTCCACCCCCCACCTCTACCCTGATTGGAGAGTAGAAAACAACCTGGTATATAAGTTAGTTTCGCTTCCCTATGATCCCCCAGAAAATCTTTCGCCGTGGAAGCTTTTAGTCCCACGTGAAAGTAGAAAATCGGTCCTCCATGAGTGTCATGATCATCCTACGGCCGCTCATTTAGGGGTGTTCAAAACCTATAATCGCGTGCTCGAAAACTATTATTGGCCCTGGATGCGTGCATCCATTAGTTACTATGTACGCCACTGCAAAGTGTGCCTAGCACAAAAAGTTCCCCAACTTCGACCCCCGGGTTTAATGGGAAAGGAAAAACTCATAAGGTTTCCCTGGCAGGCTATTTCGATAGATTTGATGGGCACCCTACCACCGTCGTCAAGCGGACACCAGTATATTTTTGCCGTGTCGGACTGGTTCACGAAATTCCCTCTGTTGTTTCCTCTTAGGAAAGCCACAGCGCCAAAAATTTGTCAGCTGCTAGAGGACAACGTTTTCCTGTTATTCGGTGTACCCCAGATCATTTTCTTAGATAACGGTACTCAATTTACGGGCGATAAGTTTGCTAACCTCATGAAGAAATATTCTATCCCAAAAGTCTGGTACAACGCCAAATTTCATCCCCAAGTGAATTTTGTTGAGAGGACAAACCGTACTGTCAAAACCGCTATTCGTTCGTATTTAAGAGACAATCATCGTAAGTGGGATGAAAATCTTCCGGCCATCGCCCAGGCTATTCGTACCTCCGTACACGAAGTCACCGGATTTAGCCCCGCATTCTTGAACTTCGGCCGGCACGTACCAATTTCAGGAAATTTTTACCACCCCTTACCAGAAAACGTCTGTTCCGACAATCGTATTGACTACGCTAACACCCTATCGCCCCTCGCGGATCTCTTCAAGACTGTACAGTCTCGTATTCATGAAGCATACAAACGAAATGCCCGCTATTACAACCTCCGGCGACGCCCGTTGGAATTTTTCGAAGGAGATAAAGCTTGGAAAAGAAAT
The DNA here is from genome assembly GCA_963082715.1 of Harpalus rubripes. Taxonomy (NCBI): domain Eukaryota; kingdom Metazoa; phylum Arthropoda; class Insecta; order Coleoptera; family Carabidae; genus Harpalus; species Harpalus rubripes. The sequence continues at coordinate 35,996,749 of OY720454.1, forward strand.
TATGTTCTCTCGGCCGGTGCGCGTCACTTTTCCTCCAAACTCGCGCCGCGTTTCATTCAGTGTACTGTCCTTAAAAAATTGTCCAAAACTTCTTATCGGTTAAGCGATGGGGAAGGCAATGACCTCGGCGTCTGGCACATATCCGACCTGAAGTCCGCCCCGGACGACGCGGAGCACCCTTCTCTGGTTGAGGACGACGACGTTGACTCGAAAAGCTAAAAAATTTTTTTTGTTTGTGGTATAACAAAAAAAATTTCGGGACGAAGGGGTCGTGTGACAAAACTGTTGTTTGTCACTTGCAAACATTCAGTAAACTTTCATGTCATTATAAGGTCAAATTTAAATCTGACGGTTCTTTAGTACGCAGCTGTCCGAGGGAGGCGCGCCTGCTGATTCCCAAAACCTCGTTCTAAAATTTTATTTATATATGTTTGGATTCGAATTTGGTACCTAGTGATATAAGATTAAACTATGCGGACACTCTGTACAAAATAGTCTTATTTTAAATTTATAACATTTACAGTGGCCAGGGGTTGACATTTTTGCCGCGAGAGGCGCGGAGTTGGACTGGCGAGAGGAGTTTTTGCGAGTTAGTTTTTTTTTTTTGGCTGGCGACTCTCGATCTGGTGACATCTCTCAAGGTCTGGGTGTTGTAATTTGAGTTTAAAGTTCCGAATATTGTTTGAATTTAAGCTACTGAAGCCGTAGTTTTGTCTTGTGGTGAGTTTTAGACCTTTTTTCTTGCTTTTATTTAAATTTGTAGTAAAGTTTTGGCCGTGAGGTCAAAGGTCAGTTCAACCACATGTGAATAAAATTTGTGAGCTATGCTTCAGTTCTTTTAACAGCTTTTCGATTCATGTTTGTAGTAGTTTCTGCACTCTCTGTATGTTCTAAATTACTGGGTATTGTTTATTTAAAGTGCACTTTTAGTTTTCCAACTTTGAGAGATGTCACTTACGTCGAAGTCCTCCAGTTTGGCGTGGTCACGACGACCATAATTAAATTTTTATTTGAGTTCTAGTATAAATTTCGGCCAGGGTTTTTTTGCATCAAAATTCACCTAATTTTATTCTTGGTCAGTAAATTAGTTTTTTTTTGTGTCAAAATTTTTATAAATTTTTTAGGTTTTACCACGTGAGTAATTCAGTTTATTATTTTCCGAGGTCGTTTACCTTCGACTTCCAGTCCCCCGGAGCTCGGCTCCTTCAATTTTGTTTTCTTTCCTTTTAAGTAGTTCAGTTTAAATTTTAGCAAGTTTTGTTACCTTGGAACTTCCGGTTATTTCCGGTGCCCGAGGGCACCTTCAAAGTTTTGCTGTAGCCATTTTTTATAGTCATTCTGCGTAACGGGTTCCTCGAGAATTCATCCTTCCAGTTCCTTTTCCCAGTGTGGGTGTGAATGTGCGGACTGGGGATTTTTTTGTGACTAGACTCCGGTTCGGACGAGTTCCGCTTGCGTACCGGTTGATTTCGGATTCAAAATTTTTCGTATTGCGTAACGTTTAGTTTTTTGGGTTTAAGGATTTTTTTTTGTAAAAATTTTCGTCCCTCTTTCAGACCCGGAATTAGTTAATTTTTTGGTAACTTACCAGAGCTGAATTTTTGGGATTAATTTTGGGGTATAAAATTTTTGGTGAAGCTCGGAAATATTTTTTTAGGTCCCCGTTTTCTTTTTCCTTAGTCCTGTTTACTGCAGTTTCCCTAGTTAAGAACGTTTGTAAATCTTTGTATTGTTTCTAGTAGTTGTGTAAAAGCAGAGTTCAACGAATTTTTTTTCTACTTTTTGGGTATCCGCTGAGCCTAGTACTTAAAATTGTAATGCACCCAGGCCCTTCAGGCCCGCTGTATACTGCTGAGGCAGTATTGCTGTTCATTTATCTTTACAGGAAAATTAGGAGTGACCGGTGGGCCTGGGACTCGCTGCTCGGCCGAATTCTGGCCTCTGGCAGGGACCTGCAGTTCCAGCTAGTCGGAGAAGTTTACGAGCAGCTAGGAAACCGACGGCAAGCAGAAGATTCAGGGGCCTGCCACCAAATAAGTACCAGGCCGTTTATTTTGCTGTCAGAACTGACGAGTAACCGTCGGAAAAACACCGTCTTTACACTGGTGAGCCGTCGGGAGTACCTAAAGTCCTGCCATTGGGCACGAAGCCGATACGAAGCTCCGAGAGCCTACGCCGTCACTCTTGGCCAAGGCAGAATTCCCCGAGCGGCGGATACCAGACCCCGAGGCATTAAGACCATCCTTAGATAGCTTAGGACTCTGCGGTGCCATTAGTAGCTCAAAACTTGTAAGTAATTTATTTTTGTCATTGTAATAAACCCTGCTTCAAATCTTATTTTTCTATTGCTTCGCTGGAGCGCCCTACTCCAGCTTCTCCCCTTTCTAGGGCTGGCGCCTGGAGGAACCACCGAGGCCATACCAAGTTTAAATTTCTCTTTCGTTGATTTTTTTTCTTGTCATTTTTTTTTTTGGACTTTTAAAGTCGGGCGTAGATCTGGCCTTGTTGGGTTCTTCCGAACCCACTCCCGTAGCTCCCGTTACATTTCAGAGCTGCCGTAAATTTTGTTTGACAGAAGGTAGGTACAGTCTTCCTCAATTTTGTCACACTATATATATATATATATATATATATATATATATATATATATATATATATATATATATATATATATAATTATGCCTTTCTACTATTGTTGCTTCCCGGATTGTGATTTGAATCAATTAAATAAAAAGGAATATCTTTTGCTTTTTTTCCTAAGAATAGTAAAGAGAAAAAAAGTTAGTATTGTCAACTTAATTGGAAAAATTAAAAATAGTTTGACACCCCGGCATGCTTTTTTCATTTCATAAATCTGCCGGCAGAGGCCCTATAGTAAATAATTAGTTGTATATTTTTATTAATAAATATACTTGTTGTTTTCCTTTTATTGTTATAAGATATTTACAACAACAATTTAACTTTCTTAATACATAGGTAACCCTAAACTACTAAAAATTGAGAATATCTACTAGCGGAACATTCCTAGAGCTCCGCCGATAGTGTTTTATAATGAACTATATTTACATACATCCAATCCGTGTAGGCACACTTTAAACCCAAATTGCTAACGTTAATAGTCTTCTACAGTATTTCCTACCCTGCCCACCGAACACAGGGAAACTGTGAGAGAACGAAATATTTATAGCCAGTTATAGCCAACTATCGTCTTGGTACACGCACCACAACATAATCACGACCTCTGATTGGCTTTTCTATAACTGTCTCTTTCCTTCCCGCAGTCTATCGGGCATCTTTAACGATTCTAACGTGCTAACGTCATATATACCTTCTCTAAATTATTAAATTTCTAATAACAATAATATTACAAATTAATTTTTAGTTTTTATTATTACAATAAGAGGCTATAGTGGTTGGTTTTTATATTTTATGATTTGGGTGTATATTGAAATTTGAATATGGTCACATAACATACCCCACAACGCAGGTACGGTGAACTGTGTGTTTATTTACATGTCTTGCTTTTGTTTGTTGTTATATCGACTGTATTGTTGCAATTTAAATGATTTTTATTTTGTTTTATACAAGTGTTAAGCAACTGTCCATTTAGTCATTTCCTCCGAAACACTGCCTATAAGTACACTGGTTTGCAAAAAAATCGCGTACACCTTAAAAATCAAGTAATCGAGTTTTTACCTTTTTACAGCTAAGTAAATACGATTTTTTAATCATATGTCAATGGAGTTGCCACTATCATGTCACATTTTTATATATTGTTGTACAAGTTCGTCATTGTGTTTTAAGTTACTTTGCAATTACACATACACATATTCCAGAAAAATGAGAGAACAAGTTTGTATTTCTAGTTTTCTTTGAACTTTGAAATTTTAATTGACACAAGTGACATTGACAAGTTAAAATTCAAGACAAACTTAAAAGATGCGATTTTTTGCAAGCCAATGTACTCATAATTACATGTAATACATATATATATATATATATATATATATATATATATATATATATATATATATATATATATACAAATAAAGTAGGTGTGTTCAAAATAATTCCAAATAATGCAAAAAATGTTTGACGTCAGTTGTGACGATCAACAAATTTTTGGAGAGAACACATTGATTTTTATTTATTTACAAAATTTTAAACTACAAAGTAATTGGTCAGTTTTGACCCCTACAATTCTTATAGAAAGAATGTAAAACAAAAATTACTGCCAAATTTACTATCTCTGAAGTTAGTTCTACCATAGTTTAAGCGTTGTACTTTTACGTATATAACACCCTGTACCTATAATATTTTTGTTCATTTGTATTTTCTGATTCAAAGGATTTTAAATATTTAACCCTATTCATATTTAATAATAATATTGATATTAATTTTTTTATTTAAAAATATTTATACTCATTGAATCTATTAAAAATTATAAATAATATACAAAATAAAAAAATCACACAAAGAAAATTAATTTATCCTTATAAAATCGTATGAATATTACGAGATTAATGCAATAGCTTGCGACACAGCAACAAACTTAGTGTTTTCCGATGTAAACGTCATCTCACAAGCACTCAAAGCAGTTGCAGAGAATGTACTTCTTATGTGCTATATGACAAGAAATAATTTTTAAATTTGACTACAGAATTATGATGAATAAGATTTAAAAAAATCATAATATTTTGTACTTTCATCGTGTATGTGGTAGATACAAGTCAAAGTTCAAAAGTTTAGTTTGAAAAATAGAAAACCTGTTTTTCAAATACAATTGTATGTACGTACAACAGGGTCGAATAAAACATAGGTCCTTTGTTCGAGAAAAACAACTGATTTATGATTTGAATTGTTTTCTAACGTTTGTTGACAAAACCGCAAAGTATCACATCATTCATTCGAGTGGGCTTTCTACATTATCGATGTGAAAAACATCTTAATTTTGAAGTTCGGTATTGTGAGGATTCAATGTTCGAAATTCGAAGAAAATTATCACAATTCAAATGATAAATGTCATATTTTGATGTGGGCAGTAATTTTTATATATACAAATATAGAGTGAAAATACAATTGAAAGTACTAAACTACATATTCACAACCGGTGTGATGTTAGCGACGAATTTTCAGCGACAAAATAAACTCTGTTCACGTTGCAAGGAGGCGGAATATGTGGTACATAGGGCAAGCGACGGATTCATATTATATGTAAGACACGTTTACAAGTGAGAAGTAAAACGGTTTGTGATAGTACCAAACTCATATATATATATATATATATATATATATATATATATATATATATATATATATATATATATATATATATATATATATAACATACTGATTTATAATTAATAGAAAATTTTTCTTTTATCAGGGATATAATGGGTAAAAAGGTTTGTGACAGAACCAAACTCACAGGAATTAAACTACGTAACATACTAATTTATAATAAATGAAAAAATTTCATTTTATCAGGGGTGTAATGGGTAAAACAGTTTGTGACAGGACCAAACTCACAGGAATTAAACTACATCATCATCATCATCGCATTCCAATTAAAAGAATTATTGCGAGACGTTAAGCGCCAAAATCCGTTTTTGAGGTGGATTACTTCTTTTTCTGTTTTATAAATTTTCGTGTTGTTTTGCTTTGGTTGTTATTTCTTTCCATAATTTTCGGTCTTTGCATTTTGTTTTCTATTCTTTAATATTCATTGCTCTCATATCTTCTTCTATTTCTTCCAGCTATCTCTTCCTGGATCTTCCTCTGTTTCGTATGCCTAGTGGTGTCCAGATTATTATTTTTTATGAGTTCTGTGGGTGCTCTTCTCATTATATGGCCGTACTATTCTAGTCTAAGTGATTTTATATGTTTAACTATATTTCCGCCTTCCAGGGTTTCTTTTATTTTTGCATTTGTTTTCAGTCTTCTTTCTCCTTCTATAGTTACATTAGGGCCAAGTATTGTTTTCATTACCTTCCTTTCAAATCTTTTTAGGTCCTCCTCTCCTTGTTTATTATTGTTGTTTCCATGGCATACGTAACCGCGGGCCTTATTAGCGTCTTGTATATGTTTATTTTTCTTCTTTTACTCAGCTTTGTACTTATTAGCGGAGTTCTGTTCCTTCCTAAGGCTTGGTTTCCTTTTTGAATTCGGTCTGCTACTCTTTCATTGCCAGTTTTTCCTATTGTTACTCCTAGCTAGTTAAACGTAGATACGGCTTCAAATTTGTATTTTTCTGTTATTAAGTGTGTGCTTGTATCCATTCTAACTTTTGTTAGACTCGTGTAATTCGTTTTTTTTTTCATTTATTTCAAGCCCTAGTTACCTCGCTATGTTGTCTATTTCGTCTATACATCTAACTAGTGTTTTCCTTATGTTTGCTGCTATCATTACGTCGTCTGCGTACGCAATTAATTGCACTTGGTTTATCATGATGTTCTTGTTTCTGAGTTTTGCTTCGCGTACTATCCATTCTAGTACTAAATTAAAGAGTTTTGCTGATATTGGCTCCCCTTGCTTTACTCTTTTATTTATTTCAAATTCTTTTGTCGTGATTTTTTGGAATCGTACTTTTGCTTTTGCATTCCTTGGGCTTATTTAAACTAATTTGATTAGGAGCCTGGGTATTTCCAACTCTTCTAATATTTTTATCATTTTGCTTCTGTTTATTGAGTCAAATGCGCCTTTAAAATCGATAAATACAATATGCAGATCTTTGTTGAATTCGCGGGATTTTTGACATAGTTGTTCGGCTGTATGTATTGCGCTGGTTGTTGCTCTTGCTGGTCTGAATCCGTTTTGATAGGCTACTATTATTTGTTCAGCATGGTTGTTGAGTTTAGCAATAACTAGGTTGGCAAATATTTTGTATGATATGTTTAGTAGGGTTATAGGTCTATAATTACTGCACTCTTCCTTGTCACCTTTTTTATAGATAGGGATAACTCCTGTATTCCATTCTCCTGGGATTTCTTGCCGAGTCTAAACTTCTTTTATTAGGGAATGGACATGTTGGTGCAGGTCACTTCCTCTGTATTTTATTGATTTCGCTACGATTTTGTCTTTCCCTGCTGCTTTTCCATTTCTGAGTTTTTTTTTATTTCTATCTGTATATCGTTTTCAGATGGAAGCTCCATGTTTTCTATGTCTTGTGGTTCCATTTGTATTTCTGTGTCATCTGTGTGATGTTCCTTAGCTTTTTTTCATCTGCATTTAATGTTTTCTTGTAATATTTCACCCAATTTTTTTTTAATTTGTTCAGGTTCGTGTTCTGCGATGCCCTTAGTATTTTTAATTCCTCTCACAATGGATCCTGGTTTGTTAGTACTTGTTTTTATTTGACGATACAACTGTTTCAGGTTATGATTTTGTCTACTTTTCTCTAAAGGCGAATTCTTGCAACGGAAACAAATGTGTTAGTGGGAAACATGGAATAACCGAATTCTGGCGACGAACTCATGACGTCATGAGTTAGTATTCCGTCGAATTCTATGGATGCAGCTAGCGAGCAACTTCCATTGGTCTGTCTTTTTCTTATTATAGATTATTCTCTCTCAAGCTGATGTTTATATTTGTTTTATCAGTGCACAAAATAGATTAGGTGAAAATGAATACTGAAATGACATACTTATATCGAAAATTATTTCTTCATAGTAATTTTGTATGCCATTATATTTTTCTTTATTTAAAATAACTGCATTTGATACAGTATTAATAAATTGACTCCCACGATTCATTTTACTTTAAATGCTGTCATATATACGAGTATATACTCTTCATCATGATAAAATAATACATCAAAAGATGATACCAGAACAGAAGTTATCGAATCCATAACTTTACAAAATTTTCACGTGTTATTACCTTACTACTGTCGCTCACTCATTTGATGGAATCAAAACATGGAATTATTCATTCTAGCGTAACGATGGAATCCAGAATTCGCCTTAATTCTTCTAATTTTGTGTTAATTCATTCGTTCTTTTTACTTTTTACATTCGCTCTGTATCTTGCTATGTTATATTCTCTTTTTGATTGTTCTGTTTGAGTGTTTAGCCATCTTATTCTCGCAGCGTTCTTGTTTTTTCTAGTTGCTTCATAGTTCTGATCATACCATTCTTTATTAGTTTTTGTGTCTTGTTTTTCCCCTAAAATGTCATTACTTGTTTCTGTTATTTGCTTTTTGATTTCCTTCCATTTTTCTACAATGTTAATTGTTTCCCTAGTTTGTTTTTGTGATTCGTTCCTGTATTTTTGTATCTTCTAATAAGCTTGTATTCCAGTTCTCTTTTTTTCTTGCGCAATGTAGTGTTTTTTTGTTATGGGGTATTTTATTTTTGCAACCACTAAGTAATGGTCCGTGTCCGTATTTGCTCCTCTGTATGATCTTGTATCGATTGTTTTTTGGCAGATTTTCTTATTTGCCATTATATAGTCTATTTGGTTTTCAATTTTACCTCCTGGGTGTCTCCAAGTCACTTTGTGCTTTCTCGGGTGTTGAAATTTTGTTAATAGACATATCAAGCCCATGGTTCCCGCTAGTTCGCAAAATCTGTGTCCCTTATCATTAGTTGTATCATGTATTGTTTCTTTACCGTTTCCTATGATTTCTTTCAAGTATTGTTCTCTCCCCAGTTTAGCATTTGCGTCTCCAAGTATTAATATGTTGTCCCCTTTCTTTTTTATTTCTTCACATACCTCGTATAGTTTTTCATAAAAGTCGTCATTTTCTTCTGATTTGGCTTTATTAGTTGGAGCATATATATTTACTATTGTTAGAAGGCATTTCTTTGTTTTCTGTCTTAGGTATGCTATTCTTCCGTTTATTGGGTTAAAGTTAATTACTTTGTTTCTTGTATTACCTGTGATATAAAAATCTACCCCATTATTTCCTTGTTTTTCATCTCCACTATATAGAAAGCTGTATTTATCTTTTGTTATTTCTCCTGAGTCCTTCCATCTAACTTCCTGTCTTGCTGCTATTTGTATGTTATATTTATCTAGTTCTCTTGCTATTTCTTCCATCTTTCCCGTCTTTAGCATTGTTTTTACATTCCAGGTAGCTATTTTTATTTCACTGTTTTTCTTTTCACCCTTTTCTTCTTTAGTGAGTATCCTTGTTTTTTTCCCTCTTTGGTCTGTGTCTTTGTCCTTATTCTTTGCCAGGTTTTTTGCCGTATCTTTGTTAGTCGTTGCCGTCGTTAGTTTTTTGAGTCCTTGGTGTACGTGTTATTTATTTCTCTCTGTTGTTGTATTAATTTTTTTTTGATCCCATTTCATTATTGTAATGTGCAGTACCCGCCGTCGCCGCCACTGTTACCGCCTCTGTCCCCGTCGCTGTCGCAGGGACGAGTGAGTGTCTATTGTTAGCGATGACGCAGCAGACGTGTCGGAACCTGCTTAATTACGCGGTTGATGTAACCTATTGTGTTTTATCTAGAAGTCTTCTAGTGAGTTCTGGAATACGGTTGCCGAGCTATATAAGCACTGTTAGCGAAGGCATTGGAGAGTCTGATATAAATAAGCGTTGCGTGTTAAACAGTTGGTGATATAAACAGATAGTAGACGAGTGGCGAATATAAATAAATACAATTGTATAAATAAATAAGTGATCTATATATTGTTTAAATAAATAATCTTAGTGTTTAAGTGTTTTATAATATTCTTATTCTTAATTAGTGTTTAATATTTGTTTAATCGTAGTGTTCGTTATATTTATCATCTTTTAAATATATTAATATCTATTTATCGTTATAATAAACTTTTATTTTAATTGATAATAATTGTCTAATATTTACACTTCACCCAAATAAATAAAAATGTTACATTATTTTGCGATTTATTTCGAGTTTTTGGTAGAGTTCTTTGACTGTTGCTCCTTTATTGTTTTCGATTTTCGCTATTTTTCTGAGTTCTCTTTGTATATTTCTCTCTTTTTCTGTTAGTTTCGAATCTATGAAAATGTTTTAACCGCTTAGCTTAGATTTTTCTTTCAATATTGCTAATTTGGCTTTGAAATTTTCTATTTCTATGATGCATATCTGTTGTTCTATCTTATACGCTTTCTTCACGCTAATTTTTATTTCCAGGTTTTCTTCAATCATATTTTCTATTTCGGTTTTCAGAAACTTCTCGTCATTGGAATTAATATTCAGTCCACTGATTACCAAGTTATTTCTAGTTTTTTCTTTCAGTAGCTTTTCTGTTTTCTTTTCCATGTCCTGTATTATTCTTATAAGTTTCTCTTTTTCTCTGCTCCACTCTTCTGTTTTTTCTGCAGTTCATCTTCAATATCCTTTTATTTCTGTTTTTATTTCTCCGATACCTTTTTTGATATTCTTTCTAAGGTCCTCGAACATTTTCTTAAGTTGGTCTATGTTTATGTCCTCTTTTCTGTCTGAGATCTTCAGTTCGTTTTTTGTTGGTGTTCTTGGTGTGAATTTGCTTCTTTGAGAGGCTATTTGTTCTTCGGGCGATATGCTATTATTTTCTCTAATTATTTTTTGGCTTGTTTCTTCTTTTTGCGCGTTATCGTTATACATTTAAGCGTTACTAAGTTTTCGAAATTTAATTAATTTTATTTAGTTCACAGCGTTTAGAGCAGAGAGTGATTATTAGAACCGGAGTTTTAGCTCACTTGCCTTTTTAGTATTTATTTTAGACCGCGCAGCTCGTTTCCGAGAAAATATCTTTACACTTGTTTATAACCAGTTGAGACTCTTTTTCGAAATTTGGTAATGATCACAAGTTCTTTGCACTTGTTATAACCAACATAGAGTCTCTTATGAAGTTCAGATAGTTTTATTTGGGTCCCAAAGCATTTAAACTATATTTAGATTTGAAAATATTGTTTAGAATTCGCGTTTAGCTTACTCTCCTTTTTAGAACTTATTTTTAGATCACGGAACTGGTTCCCCTGCCGTGCCAGAACGCTTTTATTCGATTGTATCTGTTATGGCTTTGTGGGGATATTAGTGTATAATATGCTTTACGAAATTTAGCTACTTTTATTTAGACCACAATGCCTTTAAATTATATGTAGATTTGGAAATACTTTTTAGAATTCGCGTCTTTAGCTTACAAAAAATTTTAGAACTTATTTTTAGATCACAGAACTGGTTCCCATGAGTTGCAAAAAACTTTTATTCGCTTGTATCTGTTTTGGTGCTTTGAGAGGAATTTAGTATATAATCTGTTTTAAAAAAGTATTATTTATACTTGCTTAGAACCGTCATATGTTCTTACGAGGTTTAGATAATTTTATTTAGCCCACAATGCTTTTAAATTATATTTAGATTTGAAAATAATTTTTAGAATTCGCGTTTTAGCTTACTATACTTTTTAGAACTTATTTTTAAATACCAGAGCGCGGTCCCAGAAAATGTTAAAAAACACACCTGATCTTAAATGTTTTTGGTAATTTAACATTTTTACCCATTACACCCCTGATAGAAAGAAAATTTCCTATTTATTATAAATCAGTATGTTATGTAGTTTATTACCTGTGAGTTTGGTTTTGTAACAAACATTTTTACCCATTACACCCCTGATAAAAGGAAAATTTCCTATTTATTATTAATTAAAATCAGTATGTTATGTAAAGTAATATCTGTGAGTTTGGTACTATCACAAACCGTTTTATTTCTTACTCGTAAACGTGTCTTACGTATAATATGAATCCGTCGCAGGCCCTCCGTCTATATGTACCACATGTTCCGCCTCCTTGCAACGTGAACGGATTTTCGTCGCTAACTTCACACCGGTATATTCACACATTTATTTGTTATTATCGGCGTAATTAGGTATAAATTTTGTAATATTTTTTCAACAAATATGTGCGAAATCTGTAATCATCTGAGATTATTAGTGTTCAATTCTCGAGGCCCACCATTGGGTTTTTACTGCTGAAAGGAAGAAGTGACTGGCCAGCCGGGTGAATCGAGTAGGCGAGCCTGTCACCTGGCCTGTATTGTACAACATTTTATTTGTTACTCACTTGAAATAATAACCAAACCTATGGAATGCCGTTTTAACATTTATTCCCACATTTTAAAACAGTCGTAAAAATTAATGTATCGTAAAAATAAACTCTCATTGAAAAGAATGATTTAAACTGATTGTTGAATTAAAATGTTTGTTGATAGTATAATTACAAATTTTTCAAACAAACATTTTAAATCAACGGTCAACACAAAACTTTCTTTTTAATATTAATTTAATTCTATGTTTATTCAGTTTCTATGATTGTTGATATTTTCTAAACAAACGTAAAAATTCTATCGTAGAAATGAAGTAACATTTATAGGGATTAATTAAATTGGCCCTTTATTTTCATGACACATGAATTAAAACGATTGTTTATTTCTGTGATACTTGAATTAAATTCATTGTTTAATTCTACGATACATGATTTAATATGATTGTTGAAAATTTTAAAACTATCAATTTAATTAGCGCCGTTGTGTCTATTTCTTGAAGTATTTGCAATTCGGCTATTCTTTCACAGATGACTCCATCGATCACCTGCGTAATATAAAACAAAAAAAACTTTTATCAAATAATTGTGATCAAATTTTGGAAATTATTGTTTGATTACATATTTATTATGTTTGATATTACACACATATACTCTTATACTCATCTTCATGATCTGGCGTCACTAATAAATTACAACTACCTTCAAAATTACGTAGATGATCTGTGAAAGTATGGCAGAATTGCAAATAGTTCTTGAAATAGACACTACGGCGCTAATTAAATTGACTGTTTTAAAATTATCAACAGTCATTTTAATTCATGTATCGTAGAATTAAACAAACAATCTAATTCAAGTATCACAGAAATAAACAATCGTTTTAATTCATTGCCTAGTGCTTAATATATATTAAGCGAAGATAATAATTTTTCAAAACTATTATTTGCTAAAAGTTTTATTTCATTTGATATGACAAGTGTCACTCACTAATAACTTACAGAGATCTGTACAAAGCTACAATATGAGGAGCCATCTGAGGAAGAATGACCAAATTGCAATTTGTTCTTGAAATAGTCACGACGGCGCTAATTAAATTGACTTTTAAAATTATCAACATTCACTTTAATTCATGTATCGTAGAATTATACAAACAATTTAATTCAAGTATTATGCAAATAAACAATCGTTTTATATCATGTGTCGAGAAAACAAAGGGTCAATTTAATTCATTCCTATAAATGGTTCTTCAATTCTACGATACTTGAATTTTTACAATTGTTTGGAAAACGAGAACAATCATATAAATTCAACTAATATTATAGAATGAAAGAATTATTGAAAAGAAAGTTTTGTATTGACTGATGATTTCAAATGTTTGTTAGAAAATTTTGTAATTATATAAATTTTTAATACAACAATCAATTTATATCTTTCATTTTAATAAGAGTTTATTTTTACGATACATGAATTTATATGACTGCCTTTTAATTTGATTGTTTTAAAATTAGGAACAATCATATTAAATCAAGTATCGTAGAATTAAACAAACGATTTAATTCAAGTATCACAGAAATAAACAATCGTTTTAATTCATGTGTCATGAAAATAAAGAGTCAATTTAATTCATTCCTATAAATGTTACTTCATTTCTACGATACTTGAATTTTTACGTTTGTTTAGAAAATATCAACAATGATATAAATTGGACAAACATAAAATTAAACTATTATTAAAAAGAAAGTTTTGTGTTGTCTGTTGATTTAAAATGTTTGTTTGAAAAATTTGTAATTATACTATCAACAAACATTTTAATTCAACAATCAGTTTAAATCATTCTTTTCAATGAGAGTTTATTTTTACGATATATTAATTTGTGCGTCTGTTTTAAAATGTGGGAATAAGTGTTAAAACGGCATTCCATAAAAACCTATCAGTTGTAATTGACACTTTTTTTAAACGTGTATGACAGTAACACAATTTTCTCATGTCAATAACGTAAAATTTGAACAAGTTAGTTGCGAAATTTACAAGGCAGTATTTAATAGCAAAGTTTAATTTTCAAAAGTAGTAGGCGGTATCAATGAATAAAGTTTACAAGTGAGCAACAAATATTTTTTATCACTGTTAGACTTCCAGTTGTGAGGTCAAAGTTATAATTTTTATATGGACGCCATAACGTTACACCATTACAGTTGAAAATATATATTTAGATTTCTAACGATGCAAAACTCTGTTTACGTTCGTTACATACATAAATTAATACAAATGTGTACTAATAACACAAGTTTGTTCTAATTAAAATACAATTTCGACGAGGTTGGGAATCGAATGAGGATGATCCAGGCCTGTGCAAGCAAATGTATAAAGGAAAACATCAAAAGATTGAATTTTAATAGAACGAATTGAAAGTGAAACGTTTTAATTTAACAAAAATGATTATGTAGAGCAGGCTTTTTTAAATGGCATGAACTGTAAATAATGTACTTTGCTTAACCGAAACTTGAGAATTTGAATTAATATGACTAGCCTCTTTAGTACAAACTTATAATGGAACTTTTTGGCACACTTACTACAAATTGCTTTATATATATATATATATATATATATATATATATATATATATATATATATATATATATATATATATATAGTTAATAACATTCCAGGATTGGATACTATGAAAAGTCTTCCCTCTTTGTCTTAATCAGCAGCTTTAATTATTCCAGTTATTTATTGTTTGATGTATATTTATTTTATATGCGAATGGCACAAGTTGTATGTCTAGATTTATTACTTTTGTGATAATTGCGATGAAATAGTAGCTGCCTCGATAGCTGCCCTGTCGCACATGAATGGGATCCAAGAATTTAATGAAGAAAATTAATTTTTCATAATTAAAATTTAATAAAGACAAATTATTTATAGTAAAAAATAAGTATATTAAATATTTAATACGTATTGCAATTAGAATAATTATAAAACAAAATAAAGACATTATGTTTGGCGCATATCAATTGGATCAAACCTGGAACGAGGAGTTAAATATTGGGCTTGCTTTTGTTTTTGTGGGAAAATAGAATATTCCATTACCTAGATAAACAAATTATCACTTTTGATTGTTTTATGATAATTCATTTTACCTTGTAGAACCAATATCTCAGTTTTTTTCATACAATTTCATAAGACGAAATCATTATTAATCGATCCAAAGTAACAAATACAATTTATAGTAACTTTAAACGAGTAGCTCTAAAGGCATCTTTAAGTTTACTTTAGTTTAAAGAACTACCTTAAACAAAAGCTACTTTAAGAACACTTAAGGTGCATTCACAAATGAAAATTAGGTTTATGGTTTTTGTTTAGTTTTAAGTAAGTCATTCATAAATGTAAGTTCAAATTATCCGATAATTAGTTTTGATATGTACAGACATCTGTGTATATGCTTCAAAAACAAGATTAAAATATCGGTAGAGCAGTACTCAACAAGACACCGCCGTGAAACTGTCATTCACTTGGCATTATTGGTTATATTTTAGCAATTAAGTTGTACCTTCTCGCATTTGTTTAAAAAGCCGAATCCACCAAGTAGATACTAAATAAAGACTCGTTCTCATTGGTGAAGTTTTTGACGACAAACTAAATCATAAACCTAAAGTTTGGACCTTGCAATGTTTAGCTTTATGATTTGGATTTAGATACCATATATTCTGAAGTGTGAATGGAGTCATTATATAATATACGGCCAAAGTCTTTAAATCTAAAGTATAATTCATAAATCTAAACCTAATTTTCATTTGTGAATGCACCTTTATGAAACGGAATTTACATACAAAAGTTTTTTTTTAATTTTAAAAGTAACTAAATTTATTAAGAAACCGGCCGTTAGTGAATTCAAATAACTACAATTAAAATAAATGAATAAATTATTAATTTACATTCATTGTTTCTTTCATGGCTAACTAGATAACATTGTAAGGCCCAGTGGCACCACAGACACTTAAAATTTAAACTTAGTTTTATTCAGTTAGCCAAATAAATTAAAATTGATATTACCTAATTCTAACGGAATAATTTTTTAATCACAGTGTAATCACTAATTGTATAAAACCAAGCTTAAATTTTAAGTGTTAGTGGTGCAAGTGGGCATTAGTCATCACCATCTATAAAACTATAAATATTAATTTATAAAATTTCTTAAAACTCAAAATGCAACGCCCTAATTTTTATTGCATTATTTACTTCCTCAACTCTTTCAAACTTTTTTGAAATTTTCAGTTGCTATAAACTGCTTCATTCACAAAACCTGTACAATAAATTCTTTACATATTCATCCAAAATATCCATTTCATGCAGAAATTTACCTCTTTTCCTGTACTTTTTTCAAGAGCGCCGCTTACGCGAAAATCAGCGTCGCTTCAGGATACAGCACAAACGTCACGAAGCGAGTACGGACGCTTACTAACTGAAACTGAAAGCGGAGCGCATTTACTTGACGCCGGCGCGGCCGCTCGAAAGCTTTCTCAGGAACACTGGAAGGGATGGAAGTTACGGTACATGAAAAAGTAATGAAAAGTGAATACAAAGAAGGTGGAAACTGTAGAAATAAATTGAAAGTAATGTCTCGAAGGATTGTGTTTATCAAAGTATTTCAATGTGGTTCGTGTTTTTTTTTCTTCGGTTTAACTGCCAAAATTTTGTCGATCTATATTTTTTTTTATTATTTTTTAGCGCCCTATCTTGGACCTTACCCGAAAGCAATTTTAAATGTACATATATATATATATATATATATATATATATATATATATATATATATATATGTTTCTAGTTTTACAGAAATATATAGGTATTTTTTTAATTCAAATTTTTTGAACACGTCATAATTTCGTAACAATGTCTATCCCTAGAACTGCAGTTTAATTTTTTAAATATGATTAATTAAGTTCTTCTGTATAATTAACGAAGTAACAAACTGGCATGGGTATATGTATCTCTTATATTTACGTGCAATAAAAATATATATTACACGCTTGTCTTTCAAAAATTCATAATGTTTGGGTAAATTACGACATTCCATTTTAAAGCGATACGCGTTGTTGACAATATTGCCGCTGTAACTAAATTCATTTATTCTTCCAGATTTATGAAGCCGGTGCGTTTAGCGTTATCTTATTTTTCATATATTTGGTTTTACTTATGAAGGGTACAGGGGAACAAGGCGGTTTGTCACTAAAAATTTAAAATAAGGATTTTCATGCCATCTTGTAGCCAAAGACCGAGGCTTTTACGCGGAACATTCCTTTTGCGCAAAAATACGGTAGGTCAGACATGATTACTATTGAAAAATTTGGCGTACAGGGGAAGTAGACGGGATGTCCATGCGGTACCAAGCAAAAAGGGGGACTGTCCACTCTTATGCATCAAGAAAGTCGTGACACATTTTACTGCGTCATTATGTTTTTGTCAGTTATCGCCGGTGTTTGTGTAGAAACAGTGTCAAGTTGTAGCATTATTGCTAGTTAATTGTATACTGAAAATGGAAGGTGAAGCGGAACAAGATGATAGAAGTTATTGCGTTGAAGGCGAAGGGAGAAAAAGGAAGAAGTATGGAAGATTACACACGGTCAACAAGAATCTGAAGCTTTAAAGCCATGAAATTGGAGAAAATTGTCATTGCAAAAGACTGAAATGTTTTGATAACGTCCCTTTGACGACCAGAAATATCCTTATTAAAAATTAAATTTACTTAAGAGCGTGGATGAACAAAACATATATTTGTCTGGTATGAACACAGTTCATCCTGTGCAGCAACGTCGATCAAGAGAAGTTGATAAAAACAGCAGAATTTGCCAGTGGATTCAAAGAGAAAAATATATATTAATGGAATATCATACCTACTAATAAGTAATAGTAAGCATTACTGATATTATAGTCAAGAATTAGTTGTTTTTATTTCTTGCATTATTCATGTTTAAGTTTGTACTGAAGCTTTATTTCTCTAAAAATGCCTCAAAAAAAGTTCTGTAATTTTGCTATATTTTCACGAGAATAAATTTTGTTGACATGCCCCTTTTTTGCCCGTTACATTTTGACACCATTATAAAAAATTGAAATTTCCACCAACATAAAACGCTAGACAAGTTTTTTAATATAAGGTACTCATTTAAAAAACTGTAAAGAATCCTGCATCAAAATTGTGCATAGCTGAAGGCATTATCCAAAATATGACACGATCTTTAAATTTTAAAAACGATCTCCTGCAAACTTTACAATTTTTGACAAACCGCCTTTTTCCCCTGAACCCTTCATATGGTAATAACCAGTTGACTGATTTTTAAATTTTGTATGTTATGTTGCAGCATATACTTTTAAACAAAATATCAGTAGTATCATATGTTTAAACTAAAGGCTACTATTTATTAGATCAATATATTTAATTAATAATCAGTACTAAATGATCTATAACTTATAATAAAAATATTATTTAACCTAATGTAACTTAATTTAATCTATGTAGCAATGTACCTAAACTAAACTAATCATAAGTTAACCTTACCTAATCCAACCCGAAAAACAATATTTATATTTAATGATTGTATATTTTACAAAATACTGATCATATAGATAAAAAATCATATAAATACAAACTAAATAAAGGGCACTCCTGAATTTGTCAGAATGGGCGAACATTTCAAAGATTACTTTCAACCGACACTTATAAAAAATTTACCTTTGATGTTTGTATGTTATCTCTTGGCTTATATTATTAGCTTATAAATTAAATTTGAAATATTTGTGTTGGTTATATTAAAATAACAATAACAGCTGTAAGCTTGAATAATTTTGAGCTCTTTGCTGATATTTCACATGCAATATGTGTGTGCATGAGTAGCTATCATTGTATATGTGTATGAAACTATAACATCACAGAATCAGACCCGCAATTATTTTGAAGGAAATCATGAATACGATAATATGATGATTTTATTTTTATTTTTGAAACAATAGATATTTATAATGTCTTAGAAGTGACATTTTATTTTGTGAAAAGGAACAGTATCCGGGTCCCCAGTTTGGCGAATAAACACTAAGGCTGCGAGACCGTATTAGTATATTTGTGGTTTTTTCAATTCTTTATTAAAAATTATATCAATGAAAGCATTAAGTCATTTAAAAATTTAATTAAGTATCTTTCTTTCAAATGGTGGGTATGTAAAAGATTTTTTAAACAAATTAGATCCCCTTTAATACTAAAAACAGTTTCAAACAAATTGATAAAATTGTTCGCGCCCCGATTTTAGTGTCAACTGATTCAACTTATACCTGTGGTTTTGTCTCACAAGAAGCTGGTAAGCTTTATTGGCGGATAGAGGTCGTACAAGTAGAATATTTATTTTAAATCTATTTTAGGGGTAAGATACATGAGATATGTATGTGGCTATATAAAAGTTATGTTATTCCTAATTAGCCTATATCAGTCCCATTGAAGATTAATCAATATTTATATTATTAAATAATGAGGAATTCATGACATTGGGCGAGAAAATTAATGAAGAATTTATATAATCATTAAACACAAAATTTTCACTCAGAAAAGAAACAATTTTCATGTGATTAACATTTATAATTCTATTAATATGAATACAATGAGGTGTTGCACGTTTTTTTTTCTTTGCTTTAATCAAAAGAATAAGAAAAAATATTTAGCCCCTATTTTTTATTTTTTTCGTATTATTCTTTATTCATGAGAAAATTGTATTTGAAATTATAATGTTTGAATTTCCGCTTCCCCTTTCGCCTGATGACGTCAGAATAAACCTAACCAATGAGGGTGTGGCTTACATTTGCTTTCGACGGAATTTAAACGAGTGACAGTCATGACATCTGTCAACTACTACTGATTTTTGTATTTGGAAATAATCAAACATGGTTGTAAAAAAGTGTTTTGTGCAGTGTTCCCAAATAGAACTTATAACAGGGAAACATAAAACATAGTGCCTCAAAACAAAGAAAGAAGAATGAAATGGTTGTCGCAAGTAAAGATAAAACATAAAATCAAAACTTCTTTGTTGTAAAGATCATTTTGATGTAAATATAAATATTTTTATAATTAAATAAGAACTATTGAATACATTTATTTTTTTAGCTGGAAAATGATGCACTTAGGCTACGGTTTCTTATACCGGCTAATCTTTGCACTATTGGATAAATCCAGGATAAAATATTATTTGACGGTATTGCTAAAGACCACTACTGACGATAATGTCAATCTCCAACTGAAGAGGATCTATTCCAAACAATGTGTGGCTGGAATATGTTTTATATATGTTATAATATTGTATTCTGTATGTTCCTGACACGAAATAAATCCAAAAGTCAAAATAGAAAATAAAGTGTGTGTGTGTGTCATAGTGTCAGGTGTCAACTAAAATGGGAAAAAGAGAACGGGGCAAAATTACTCAGAAATAGACAAAGCAAACATGTTGGAGATAAATAAATGTAAAAATAATATATGGGATTAAATTTATAACGAATTTAATTAAATTAATGTTGACATGTGTTAAATTTATTTTACACAATAAAATTTACTTCCTCGAACATCGGTGGAGTAATTTATTCTATAGATTTACTTAGCTAGTATTTTTATTCTTGTTTTGACGAAAATCTCTGGAATAAACTATTTTACTTCAGGAGTAAATTTTACTTTGCTAGTGCTTTACGTATCCATCTTTTATAATACTGGGCATGAAACTATGAATTATAACGCTATAATATAATAATAAATAACTAAGAACTACGCTAAAGAACCAAAAATCACGCTGCACTATATGTCAGACCTTATGTCACACAGTTGTCATTAAAGCAATCATTGACGTTGATGTATAATACATTTGTTTTTTTTATCATCTTTCCAGTTTTGTCATTGGCTAATGTATGTCTAATGCCACAGACTGTGTTATTTGGCGCCAATTCAAAAAGTATATTTTTAAACTGCTACTTTGCTTAATATATACAGAAATTTGAACAGAAAATCATATTTAATCACACTGTAGAACGTACTTATTCGAATTTCAGAAGAAAAAAGATATGTTAATTTTTTTGCAACACCTCATTTTTTCTATATACGTCGTAAATAGCTTTGTATACTTTTGCATACTAATAACATTTACCCACTTAACATGGCATACGCCCACGCAAATGCTTATTCCCAACCACACCCACAAACATACGAGTACCTACACGTACTATTTAAGGGTTAATTCGCGTTTTCATACTTTATGATCTTAATTACTCTGAAATATTATCTGTTTCCAGCCACCATAAACGATTTGGAAAAAATACTACTGTTACATCTAAATATATTATAATTAAAATATTTATCTATAAAAACACTAACTAAATAGGTAAAAATTTGTTATTATAATAATAATAATATTTTACTTATTTTAATATATATATATATATATATATATATATATATATATATATATATATATATATATATATATATATATATATATATATAACTTTTAATGAAGAATACCATAAAAAATTTGTACATTTCACCCGGCTGGGGTAATTATGTAGATTATTTCCCGAGAGACAAAGTAACTAGTTATGGCCTTGGAGAAAGAAACTGTTATTCTAGTCTTAATTTTGGTATCACAGAAACTGCCTCTCTCTCCGGCTTTAGGTCGACGAAAAATTTGTTTCTAGTGATTTCAAATAAATAGATATTCATAGCAATCAACAAAATATGCGCTGGTAACTACTAAAATTAATATAAAGGTAAAATGTTAAATTTTCTTTAAAAATTATATATACGGACCCTGGGTCATAATAGTTCGGCCGGTTTATATTTGCAACAAACAAATTACGAGTATACAACCTACGCAAATTTCTTTTGAGTAGTTCAATAGAGAAGTTCATATAGATTTTCCTTCGCTTGTCCTCCGATATAATTACTATGTAGTGTCGCGTTATGTCATACCCGTCGGTACATTTGAAAGTATATAATCAAAAAAACACCCGACGTAACACCTCATTACAACTCATTTAGTTCTACAAATGGTTGTGTGTTGTGTTTTTTAAATAAAATAATGTGATAATGATATTGTGAAAAAGAAGTCATTCTTCACCTTCAGGCTGCCGCTATGCTGCGTTGGAGAAGGAATTAAATAAATTGAAAAGTGTTATAAATGACGATTAAATGTTAGGGCTGAAAATTAGAATATTAAAACACATTTATCACCCAAACCGGTATATACAGTATTAACACAAAAATAATAGCAAATCTAGATGACCGTAGGCTGGCCGAACCCGGTCATGCGGAATCCTCCTTCACGCCGTGATTATTTCTGTAAAAGAATTAATACATGAGAAATACTCAGTGAGGGGGCAATCATTTACAAAAGGTTCAGGCATTCACACACCGTACACACATGTTGGCAACTACGGGCAGTACCGCTAGTTACTACGGACCCTCTGCCGTTTCGTTGGTGATCTGGAGACAATCCTCTTAACCAACTGGATCAGATCACTACAGCCCTAACTGCTGCAAGGCTGGCGACCACAGGTGTGGGTCACTACAGCCTTCCCTGCTGCTACGCTGGCGACCCTCGGCTTCACACGAGCGGCCACTACGGAACCACTGCCGCTTCGGTGGTGATCCGGAGACATTCCTCTTAACCAACTGAATCAAATCACTACAGCCCTAACTGTTGCTGCCGTTGGCGACACCAGATGTGGGTCACTACAGCCTTCCCTGCTGCTACGCTGGCGACCCTCGGGTTCACACGAGCGGCCACTACGGAACCACTGCCGCTTCGGTGGTGATCCGGAGACATTCCTCTTAACCAACTGGATCAGATCACTACAGCCCTAACTGCTGCTGCCGTTGGTGACACCAGATGTGGGTCACTACAGCCTTCCCTGCTGCTACGCTGGCGACCCTCGGGTTCACACGATGCGGCCCCTACAGTACCCAGTACTGCTCTCACGCACACTCACAATCATACGCATGCTAAATTAACTCTCTCACCTGAATCACTATAATATCGATGTTCTCACACTGAAATCTAGAAATAAACTGAAATAAAATACGTGAATACCAGTATCATTAAATGTAGCTCTTATCCAACAGCATCGGTTACGTACCTAAATAGCTAATTAGAGACAAAACATAATAAATTTAATAAAAATAATCTTACGCAAAATAATATCTGTGACAAAAAAAACTGGTTTTGAAGTCCTAGTAATTACTAGATACTTTGTTTTGGCAAGGATCTGGTAGTCATGTGATTTACCCTCATAGATCCGATGAATGCGTGTTCATCCTTTTTTCTGCCCTGTGACATTTGGATCTGGAAATCAGGGGACTTACCCCTTTAGATCTGATGGACATGTGTTCATTATGGCGTATAATTACACTAATCTGAACCAGATAGTCAAGTGACTTATCGCTGCGTTTCTGATAAACTTGTGTTTATCCAATTTTTGGTAATTAAGGTAATTATTTTTTTAGTATCCTTCCATAGTGCAGGTTTAGGGTTGGCTTATTCCTATTGGTAAAAATGTTACATACGTTCAGTGTTACATTTGTTATGTAAACATCAAACCTTACTTGATCCAGATAGTTTGTCACGTGACTTACGAACCTTATATTTTACTCATATAGTTTTAACACAAGGAGATGATACATGCTCGTCCGGTGTACGGTAACGTGAATTTACCCAGGTACATGGTTCCGGAGACAAGTGTGTTTCCTCTGTATCTAAAGTCTTAGCCAAAGATTTACTTCTTTCTTGGGGAAAAATCCTACCGATTAATAAAGGCCAAAACGTAAACATACAAGATGAATTTGTTGTAAGAATTAACAAAAATTTAAAGGAAGAAATGGCTAACAAATATCCGTTGGTAGCCATTTATTAAGCCTTGCATCCACCTAAAGTAATTGGTGAAATTCAAGCGTGCATTCTGGAAACAGTGGTCAAACAAGATATTTTCCTTACATGAATAGATTACTCAGAGCTTTTTTAAGCTTTGGTTATCTTAATGAGTAACATGCTAACAAACGATCCAACTCTAACTGGTGTAGCAGATTCTTTGCCAAAATTGGCAGACGCTTCTCAATTTATGGATAATGTCGCAATTGTACATAACGCAATCTCGCTTTACAGAAAATACATTTTCTCACCTGACCAAAATACAGAGTGCAGTAAAATGGTGAAAGACCACAGGTATGGACGATTATTTCTTCAACAAAAATCTTTATGAAGACGTAAAAACGAACACTCCTTCATTCAAAACCGTGTAAACTAACAGCGGCATCGGAACTTCAGCAGGCTAAAAGAGAGGAGGGAGGCGTTAAACACAGGGCAATAAAAGGACAAGAGATACATGAGAAACTATGCTGGTTCCCTACCTAATTACTGGTGTAATGGTTTAAGTGGCAGGCTCTTACGCAAGACAAAGTTATCCTAATCTGGGTAAATGGATTGGCTATACCTTTCAAAAATATTCCTTTCAAAATTCTATACCAAAAAAAGGTTATTGGACACTGTCAACTTAAAACATGAATAGGCTGTTTTCTGACTTACTCTTTATAGGTAGTATATCTAAGTGCTAGGTACTCCAAATAAGTTCATATGAAGTTATTTTTTAGCAAAAAAACCCTAATAGGAAATTTAGCTTCATTTAAAATTTAGTAGAACTACAATGTTCATATTACATCACACGCTTGTTTTTACTGGTAATAGAAAGCAAATTTAGAAAATACCTTATATTTAGTTTCAAATATCAGATATGAAATTAATTATTTGCCATTTAGGTAAAAACATATATCATACATACTAATAATGAGAAAAAACAAAACCAGAATTTAGTATCAATGTGTATCTACAGTAAAACTCCTTGAATCACTGTAATTCTTTTTTAACAGGGAAATATGTAACTTCAATCCAACGCCAGAGCTAAAGTTTTTTGGATTTGGAAAAAGGAAAATTTCTCGTAGCTCCACATAACTATTAACAAAACTTAACAGAAAAATGACCATTTCGAACTACTACAAAAATCATCATAACTGGTGATGCAGTCATTTTTCACATACTATGTATCACATAAAACAAAAGGTTTAATCTTGAAATGTTTTCTAGTGCCTCAACCTCTAGCTGGGAAGTTCCCAGTCATGAATCTAATTTAGCACGCGGGTAATGCAACACGCAGGAATAAAATTATCGCATAAATTGTCTGGATTTTTTAGCAGCTTTCTATCACACGGAAACAACCATTGTTTTTAATACATAAACTTAGTAGTTATTGTATTTTTGCATTGTAAAACAAATGAACAGAGACATGTTATATATCGTTGGAAGAAAAAAACTGGTATTACTTTTCAATATGGCGTCCATATAAAAATTAAAACTTTTGCATCAGAACTCGAAAATATACAGTATAAAGAGAAGCTGAGCTTCACCAGTCGAAAAAATATAAAAAGTTCCCTAGAGATGTGCAAACCAAAAATCCAGTGTTATTCAACACTCAGAATTATTTGCAAAATAAAAGCAGCAAAATTTACATTTTCGCCTACATTTAGTGACCTTTGCCTTTTTTCGCAAATAATAAAACACCATTAACATGGTGTTCTAAAGGGACAACTTTTATCTAATTTAACAGGCTTCGTATCTCTTATTTTTCTTGGGTTTCCCATGTTGGAATAGTTATCATGGACACCTTGTATAGTTACAAAATTCAGGATACTGCAAATTGACCTATGTGCCAGAATAATTAACACAAAATGTAAAATTACGCACTCCAGACTCCTTCTCAGTAGATACCTTTACAATTAATTACAAGTGTTGCTTTTACGCTTTTTTCCGCATTTTTTTCAATAATTAGTTACAAATAATAATACTTGAAAAAGCGATCGGTATTTTAACAGTCGGTATTCATTATTCCAAAGATTGCTCACAGAGACTCAAAATTTTGTTGAATCAAAAATTCCTTACTCTTATCACGTTTCAGAGCTACACATTCGTTGTCCAAGGATCTTGCCCTAATAGAACGGACATTATCCGGAGAGTGTTTATAAATAAAAACTTTCCTCAAGCTGTTCTGCTTTTAATACTGTCGTTGTTGTCCGAAGGAACATTATGGGTGCTGTCACAAAAATAAACCAAGAAATTTTCTTGCTCAAAAAATTTTGAACCATATTCATATTGTTTAGAATATAATATAAATTTAAAACTAACTCCGTCCATGTAGAGAGTTCCTACTACACAGGAATTTCTTATAGAGCTGCTCTCAATATAATACAACTAGTAAAAAGCGAAGATGAATTTGTAATTAAAAGACAAATTAGAGAAATTACACTACAAGATCAGCAAATCGAAAATATAAAGTTACATACATAGAATCGAGTTCGAATTCTAAAATATATCGGAAACATTTTCCCTTACAAGGACCACTATCAAACTAGTTACCTTAATGGCTCTTAGCAGTGCACATAAGGTTCAGACTCTATCAATAAATGTAAACCTTACTACAAGAATACAAGATAAAATAGAAAATACTGAACGAATATAGACATCACGTTCTATTAGACAACAATCTTTACTTGTTTTTCAATTTTTCCGCGAAAAACCAGAATTTTACACTGCGTCAACAATTATTCTCTACATTCGTATCACATATGAATATCGTTGAAATGGCCAAAGATATTTAATTATAACATATCAAAAACCAAGTCATCCAGTATGGTCTTAAACTATTAGTAGATGGGTAAAGCTAGTATTAAAAAAGAGCCGTATAGTTACTAACATTTTTCCAGGCTACACTATAAGACACGCTTCCATCTATGTAGCAAATAGAACAGGTGTTAATATAGACACGACATGTTGAACACCGAATTCTCAATATTCAATCATCTTTTATAATAAACCTGTAATTACCTAATAGTCAACTTTTGCAAATAAATATATTTAGTTTAAATTTTTAGGATTTATAAGGGACTATTGTTATGTATAGACTATTGCAAACTGGGTTGGTGCTTGTATGAGCTAAGTATATCATGATGTGCGAAAACTGTTTTAAATACGATAAGGTTCAACACGATTTAGCACCTATCACTTTAAACATCTACATAGTAATTATATCGGTGGACAAATATAGGAAAATTGTAAGTTTAACCGACTTACCTGTAAGGAAGATTGATCGTAATTTTCCGAGCTTGTCCTGCGATATAATTGCGAAACCCCCACCTCAGCCGAAGAACCCAAGTGCGAAATGCGTATCACAAATAACGAAATGAGTAACTAAATGAGCTGTAATGAAGTGTTACGTCGGGTGATTTTTTTGTTATATACCTTCAAATGTACCGAACGCGACACTACATAGTAATTATAATTACGATCAACCTTCCTTACAAGTAAGTCTGTTAATCTGACAATTCTATATACTTACAAAAACTGATTGCGTTATTTAAGTATTCCGCCATGTAATATTGGGTAACATCTCCTTTATTGAATAGCAGCTTTAATTATCGCAGAAAAAAATTGGTTTCATTTCTGTGTTAAAAATTAATAGTTTTTTCTGTTTTAAAATATTCAAATTAAAATCAAAATAAATTTTATGTCAATTTTACATTTTTCGACATTTGATCTTTGTGTTAGAAAAATTCGGTGTAAAAGTCTTTCCAAAAACACAGAAAAATGTTAAACCAAAAAAATAATAAATAATTCAATTTCACACTTTAAGAAAACACTGAATTTCACACACAACAGTGTTATATCGACACTGTCTTATTTAAAACTTGTAAAACTAACACCGAGTAAGCATTGTCAGACTTGCATATTACGCAGTTTGGCAGTTTTTTCCAAAGCTTATTAGTATATATATATATATATATATATATATATATATATATATATATATATATATATATATATATATATATATATATATATATATATATATATATATATATATATATATATATATATATATATATATATATATATAGGTACCGTGTGTCTATCTTAAAGGTGTACATAGGAGATTAACATGGGAAATCAGTTTTTTGCAATTTCCTGCTCGCCTAATTATTTTAAGCAAAAACGCGTCAAATAAAAGTTTTAGGGCATAAAATTCTGCATCTACATCAATAAACAGAATTACCTTTGCATGCTTTGTAACGACAGAAATTAAATATGAAAATGTCGAAAATTACGTTGAAAATATCAACAGCCATGGAATTGAACAAAAAATAAATAAATGCTTGACGTTTTATCAAATTGTCAAAAACGTCAAATGAGTTAACTTACGTTGTGACAGATAAAACGTCAAGCATTTATTTATTTTTTGTTTAATTCCACGGCTGTCGATATTTTCAACGTAATTTTCGACATTTTTATAACTAATTTCTGTCGTTACATAGCATGTAAAGGTAATTCTGTTTATTGATTTAGATGCAGAATTTTATGCCCTAAAACTTTTATTTGACGCGTTTTTGCTTAAAATAATTAGGCGAGCAGGAAATTGCAAAGAACTGATTTCCCATGTTAATCTCCTATGTACACCTTTAAGACAGACACACGGTATATATATATATATATATATATATATATATATATATATATATATATATATATATATATATACAGGGTGTAAATGAAATATGTGCATTAAATTTAACCAGTAATATAACTTGTCGAGAGCAACAATATTTCTTAATAACTTTTTCTCGAAATCGCATATTTTTTTTAGCATTTTTACCACCCCGTAAATTGACGAGTCCAAATATTTTTGTAATAAATGAATGCAGTAGCAATACCTATGAAAATTTTGTTTTAGTAATTGACAGTCCTGGCAGATCTTGCAATTAAATTTTAACATTAGTAATAAACTTGTTTCTGAAGTAAAATTCTGGAAAAATGCTTATGTTTATGATTAGCGGATACACAGACATTGTAATTACCTATGGTGTTCTCAAGGTCAACGAAGTTACATGAAAATCATCCTCTTCGTAATATTTGTAAATTTATGTTGTATCACATACAATATCTTCCAGATTATCACAATTTGATGTGTCACATATGACAATTTGGAATATTTTAAAAGAGCAACAGTTACTTCCATACCATGTGCAAAAATTTCATTGTTTCCAGCATTTCAATTTTGCGAATGAGTTATATTGTTCACTGATGGGGCTGGATATATCAGAGAAAGTGTCTTTAATAATGCACAATACACTTATCTGGTCACAAAAATCCTCATACTGTAAGAAGGAAACACAATTTTCAACAAAAAATATCAATAATTGTTTGGGCGGGAATATATTGACGAGTTATTGATTCTCATATAATCCCACATCGTTTAAATGGACAAAAGTATGTAGTTATATTTTTTGAATAACGTATTTAAACTATTATGATTTGCCGTGTTGACACACGAAGATTCATTTCATAACCTCCATAACTAGTATGCTCTTCCCACGCTCTTACTCTATTCATCTAAGATCAGAAACCTGTGTTAATACACAATTTTATAATCTTGTTATCCAAATATTAAATTTTTTTATTTTAAAAATTGTACTGTAACGTTTTTATTTATTTGGGTGAAGTGTAAATATTAGACAATTATAAATAATGAAAATAAAAGTTTATTATAACAATAAATAGATATTAAATATAATTAAAAGATGATAAATATAACGAACACTACGATTAAACAAATATTAAAACTAAGAATATTATAAAACACTTAAACACTAAGATTATTTATTTAAACAATATATAGATCACTTATTTATTTATACAACTATGTTTATTTATATTCACCACTTGTCTACTATCTGTTTATATCACCAACCGTTCAACACGCAACGCTTATTTATATCAGACTGTCCAGTACCTTCGCCAACGGTGCTTATATACCGTAGCCAAAAATTCGAGAACTCACGAGAATACTTCTAGATACAACACAATAGGTTACATCAACCGCGTAATTAAGCAGGCGCCGGCCAGTCGGTTGCGTCATCGCTAACAATAGACGCTCGCTCGTCCCTGCGACAGCGGCGGCGACACCGACGGGGACAGAGGCGGTAATAGTGGCGGCGAGGGCGGGCACTGCACATTACAGTACTATTATGAATTTATTAATAATAAATATGTTTTCCGTTGATCGTTTATGAATTACTATATTTACAAGTATGCAACCAGCACCCGGAAATTTTTGTGCTGTGTACATGGAACTTTGATTCAGACAGCTGAGGGCAGCAGAGGTCTTTCCAGTGGCAAGTAACGAAATTTTAAACAAATCTTTAAGGAATTTTAACTCAAAAACTAGAAGATTTAGAAAAAAAAATATTCAGAAAAATTGTTGCTCTCGAAGAGTTACATTACTGGTTAAATTTAATGCACTTATTTCATTTACACTCTATATATATATATATATATATATATATATATATATATATATATATATATATATATATATATATATATATATATATATATATATATATAGCAGTGTCGATAAAACCGGAAAGGTATTTCTTGAAATTCATGGACAGAAATGAGAAAAAATTTGTAGTGGTGCAAGAGATAAAAATAGAAGAATGTGTGTACATATTTGTGGTATATGTGTAATGTATTATTCGTGTATATGTTTGCACGGTTATATAATAAAATTAATTTGATACTAAATCATATAAAATAAATACATTTAAAGGTTTCACAGAAGTACGGGCTACAACACCGGCTACATTTAAATTTTACAGTACTCAGTTTTAAAATCAACAACAACTTATATTAAAAATACACAGAATTAGCACTGATATGTGTAAAAAATTAAGTTGTGTTATTTTTCAGCATTTTTATGTTTTATATCATATTTCTTTACACACTTTACTGTGTTATTATTTGAAAACTGACCTGTGTGTTACACACAGAAAAAAGTAAATTTTTAACACATTTCTGTGTGGACCAAATGGGATTCATAGTGGTGTTAAATTTTATGTTAATTTTTTACTGTGAATTCTGCATTATATTTGCAAGACCTGCACATTATTTTCTCCCATATGTCTTGCAAGGTAGGTTTTACGCATTAGATTTTTACGAATCTTTTCATTTCACATTGTACAAAAGTAAAGGGTCTTGGTAGAAGATAAATTAGGACTACAAGGTGATTACCTTTTAAATGCTGGTTGAACTATTGTCATTTGGGCTACAGTTTTTGTTGTTTTAAGACTATATTTAAAGTAGTCGAAAGAAATTTATAAAAATTTCTTACCATTTGTGTAGATTTTATAATTTGTTGAAAATGTTAGCAGGCCGAATTATTGTGAGTCTGGGCTCGTAATATATTTTTATATACAAAAACAACAAAAGGCTGAAGATATTCAGGATCAAATTTGAACACAGCGCAATTTCTTGCTGGCTTAATTAATTAAGCTAAGCAGAAGTATTTCCTTCAAGCCATTTACAAATAAAATTATGACCCGGCACGGTATGGGTTTAGATTGTACACTGACTGGGTTCAAGCTTTTAGTTCAATTCTGAATCGATAGTGAATATTTATTTTAAATATGACTATTTGACATTTTTTGCTTTCGTGGGGTTGCATTTGATGTTGTTTCATGTCACCTTTTTCAATAAACTGTATAAGGCAAAATTTTACGGACTTTATTATTTTATTTTGTTTCTCATAGATGACTGACCTAAATTACAGTAACAAGTAAAGAGTGGTTGCAAATAGCTTAAGTTTCCACTTGTACAAAGTAAGCAGAATCTAAAGTGATTGTGAATGTACCACAACTACAAAAGAACCAATGTCATTTTATAATCTAAAAATTAATAATAAAATATTGCAATAATAACCAATGTAGACATGACAGTAAATCTTGAATAGTTTTAGTGCTATAGTTTAAATCATAGAATTAATGGCATGTCTAGTTTCTAGTTTCACAGAACGATCGGTATTACTATAAAATACCTTGCTTCTAGGGTATTCGTTGCAAAATTGTGTTTTTAATACATGACGTGTTGCCAAATGAAAGAAGTGATTTCGGCAATCTTCACGGCGAGTCCGAAAAACAACCATTTTGCAACTAAGTACCTAAATAGCTATTTTATTTATTGTCAACATCCAATACTACGTTAGATAAGATTCATATAAAATTCAATTAATGAAGTTCCCAGGTTGCCAGGCTAATATTTAGTAATAGCTAAGTTGTGTAGTGGTGCAGACTGTAAATTTTTGAAGGAAATTGATTACCAGTCTACGTTTGATGGATGTTTGTTAACGTAAAGTGCATAGTTTGGTTACCTGTCCGCCGCAGACAACGTTTAGGAAGACAAAACTTTTTTACTGAAAACAGGTTTTCGTTCATTCGCTTTCGTAAACTGCAAATAAATCTTTCACAAACTTTGATTATATTTTTCTACTAAGAAAAACAATTTTCAATTAATTGTGAACGCTTCTTTATTAATAGATTTTTGACTAAAATAGGTAAATTTTGGGTAAATTAACCTTGTATCATTAATGTAAGCCCATATATTGATTCTGCTCGAAGCATCGAAATTCTCTTACCAGATTCGTATTTTCAAATGTTCCACGTGTAGCAGAAATTACATTACATAAACCAACAAACAATTCTTTTCGGAATAAGGAAAAATTAATTCTGATATGAAATGTTAGAAAACTGTTTTCATTTCATATTAAAATTTAAAATAATAATGGACGAATGAAAAATAATTGGACACGCACTCTTACATAAATTATTTATTTCCTGGCTGACGTTTCGAATGTACAACAGTCTTCTTCAGGGCTTTAAAAGTTCATGGCGTCAGTACAAACATGAAGATTACAAACATTATACAAAGCACAATTATTAACATAAAACATAAACAAAAATAATTAAATAATTTTGTCTACTTACAGAAATAGTGAATTATCACGTTACAGTTAAAATAATTTAAATTTGACATAATATATATCTCGGCGGTGAACACTGATATTCGTCAATCCCGGTGTTGCCTAGTTGGTACAGAGATTGTCGGTAAGCAATAGAATGATCAGAAAACCGCTACACTGGCGATCCGGGGGAAGCCAATCACTCCGCTTCACTCCGTGTTGGCTCCCATCGATGCTTAATATAACATACCTAACTTTACAGGGACGCGTAGAACTACCTGGGATGAAGAAAGGCTGGAATTTAATATTGGCAAAAATTAGTTCTGTTGGATTATTCCACTGGACGCCAGCATTCCCTGTACCATCTAGGCATTACCGGGCTTGCGGATTTTAGTGTTTACCACCAACCTATACACTATATTAAATGACACTACACCTGCTAATCTCCAATGTTTTGATGGAGTTTTCCTTTGTTAACCTTTTTATAATTGACCACTTGCTGTGCATTATAATCAGCCTTAATTGTAAATCACCTTAAAACCATCATTATTAGTTTACCTTTAACTCCTGTTTGTGTTATTAAGTGATTAAATTGTTAACCACGTATTTACCCATTAATCTTGCAACCCTACATATATTTAGTTTTGCACTCAGTACAGGCATTGACGTCATGCCCGGCATTAGTTGTTACAATACGTACATATTGCAAAACCCAAGGCATGTTTATTAGCTGTCACTTTCAATACAGAGGTTGTAGCTATAGAATGAATATCACTACACAAGATTCGTTTCCAATATTTCTTCTTATTTTCTTATATATATATATATATATATATATATATATATATATATATATATATATATATATATATATATATATATATATATATATATATATATATATATATACCGTGTGTCTGTCTTAAAGGTGTACATAGGAGATTAACATGGGAAATCAGTTTTTTGCAATTTTCTGCTCGCCTAATTGTTTTAAGCAGAAACGCGTCAAATAAAATTTTAGGGCATGGAATTCTGCATTTAAATCAATAAACAGAATTACTTTTGCGTGCTTTGTAACGACAGAAATTAAATATGAAAATTTCGAATATTACGTTGAAAATATCGAAAGCCATGGAATTGAACAAAAAATAAATAAATGCTTGACGTTTTATCAAATTGTCAGAAACGTCAAATAAGTTAACTTACGTTGTGACAGATAAAACGTCAAGCATTTATTTATTTTTTGTTCAATTCCATGGCTGTCGATATTTTCAACGTAATTTTCGACATTTTCATAATTAATTTCTTTCGTTACAAACCATGTAAAGGTAATTCTGTTTATTGATTTATATGCAGTATTTTATGCCCTAAAACTTTTATTTGACGCGTTTTTGCTTAAAATAATTAGGCGAACAGGAAATTACAAAATACTGTTTTTCCATGTTAATCTCCTATGTACACGTTTAGGACAGACACACGGTGTATATATATATATATATATATATATATATATATATATATATATATATATATATATATATATATATAAATTTGATAGACTGCACTGGCAAAAACTGACGATCGTAGTAAGAGCAAAAAAAGTGCACACTGAGTAAGGTTTAGGCGCACTGATAATATAAATGGTAAACTATTAACGATTTATGCACTCAGTGCATAAAAATGCACACTAAATATATAAATGAAAAACGCTATAAATATAGTATGTATTTATAATTTTTAAACCACCGATTAAATAAAACTAATTTTTATTCTTATCTCTGTAACACTGTATAACCTTTTCCCAATTATTAAATATTTCAGTTTAACATTAAATACTTGTGGTCAAATAATAATGTTGACAAAAACAATGAATGCAAACTAAGAATTCTCCTAATTGCTTCAGTACAAATAATATTTAGTGGTGTCAAAAACCGTTGAAAATGGTAACCTGTTAACCGTGACAACAAACTGCGGTTAACGGCCATTATCGGCTAACCGCCAGGAATGTTTTAACTGCATAACGGATTAATCGCCAAAAATATAAATGTACTCTTATTTTATATACGTATATTTCCTTTTCAGTTTGTGTTACATTATTAGGTTGTAATAGGCAATATGAAAAAAAAAACATGCAAATAAATAGGAACACAAGTTAAAAGATTTATTATTTTATTTCATAAAGTAAATATGTAGATATATAAAAATAACACGCTCTCCAACGAATATAAAATGGGCTACTTGCGTACTATTTTTTTATTTAATATTTTTGAAGAAACAATAGAAACTTGCTACCCATATTTTTTCTTATGGCAAAATTTTCATTAATTGGCCAGAAAAGAATTGTGAAATTGGAATATTTAAAGTACCGCCATATATGATGTAGAATTACGCCGCACCAATAAATGATCGTAAAGGCATAACATCAGAAGGCCCCATAGCAACGGCATGTGAGGGTAATTGAAACATGACGGATCATCTGTTTGCCGTTTGAAAAATAGTTTGGAGGTTAATATTTTAGATTGGCATTTTAATCTCGTCCGAGTACAAGAGAGAAAAATGAACTAATGTCAAATTTAAATTAAAACTGGCACATGCACGCCATCTACAGGTTACATTTTCAAATATGCTTTCTTTTCTTTAGTTCAAAATAATGACGTCACAGAAAATGTTCTTTCTTAATTTACTAAAAAACATATATTTTTTAAAAAATAAAATTTATATTTTTACATTTGTTTTCAACATAACTTTAGGAATATAGTGACAGATATCGGATTTTCAGTACCATACAAGTAGCCTATTATGTAAGTATTAGAAGTAATATTTTTTTACTAAAGTAATTAAGTATAACGTTTATAATTATTGAATTTTGTGCTTCACATAATCCATACAAGAAATATCTCAAACGTAAGGACAAAATATACCAATGTCGATTTACATTTTCACTAATTCATGGGTTATTCCCGAATAACGCTTAACCAGTTTTTGAAGACTAGCCGATTATCCGGTTGTTGTCGTCTATTCGCGGTTAACCGGACTAACCGGTTTTTATTTGTTTAAAAGCTCTATAAACTGGCTAACCGGTTAATCGGTAAACCGAATACTTTTCACGGCCTTCTAATATATACTAACATAAATTATAGTCATACTCATATTTATTTCATACATCTTGCGCTTTAAGAGCAAATTTAAAATAAATTTCTACTTCTATGACATATAAGCTTCTAAATGTGGTATAAATGAGCCACTTTAAACCTCTGAGTTTCAAAGGGTTAAACATTTGCATATTTAAATATCAAACAATTGGAAAAATAATATTTTCAGAAAGGTAATATTAAGTCAGATTTGTATTATACGAATATATTCCGCTCACTGTACACCGCAGATTGTCAGCGTTCTGTCAAAATATTGTAAAATCCTTTCTGCATGGTAAGTAATATTGGTATTAATACCCGGAACACACTGCACTTTTTATTATCATTAAATGAAATTTTAATTTGTCGCGTGTCCGCAACATTGACCAAGAGCATTAAATTAAAAGTTATATAATTCTTTTAGTTTTTTCGAATTAATGTTTTCAATTATTAATTAATTAGTGTACAGACCTATTTTTAATGTGTTTCAAAAAATAATTTAGTCACGCGAATACTAACGAAGCGACTATTTAAAAATTAACAAAAATAGCTTAATAAAAAAATATTTGAAACTAGGGATGTTAGTTGTCGAAAGTGATTTTATTTTGTTCGAAGTTTTGGAGCACTCCAATTCGCGTCGTGTTCCGAACTTCCTTATCACAAAATGAAAGGCATTTTTAACACATATCATAAATAACTATTAAGTATACTATTCTTTTACATGTTTTCTTATCATCCAAAGCTTGGCCGATAAGTTTGTGTATCATTAGTGATACACACGGACATTGCACATGATATAATGAATTGTTGGAACTCAAAGCTTTTTAAAACGAACCGTATAAAAGAGTTCACTCGTAGTACAAAGGCGTATTACACATGATGCATAAAGCGTATATGAATGAAACAAAATATCATAATTTTATTTTAGCCTGGATTAATGATACTCTAATTCATAGTTTTTAATATCCGAAACAGGAAAAACAAAGAATTAAACTTTTAATTAATTAAATCAGTGGTGCCATTAAATAATAAACAAAAGCGCACACTGGTAAATATTTTTATAATTAACATTTTGTGTTTAAGATTAGTAATTATCATAATTAAAATTTGTTTTATTAATAATTATTCTTTTGTGCTGTAAGATGGTTGCTGTTTGTAAAGTATAAAATTTATTATATCTGAGTTTTTAATACCTCTAGCATGAATTAATTTTGAGTAATTTTAACCACTTCATGAGAAAAGAATTGGTATGACCTCTGGCATATGTAAAAAAAACAATTAAGACCATATTTGAATGTGGACGATGTTTCATAAAATAAAAGATATTTATTAATGGTATAATTAAAAAATTATAACACGGGAGAAAGTTTAAAGCTCGACGCGTAGATTCTTGGTGTTGCTATTTATTGTGTGTTTACATAAAAATTTAATTTAGTGACAAATGAAAATGACAGATATCGATTAAGTATTTAAAAGATATATTGGATGGATTTGAGGCAGCACCGGGCAAGATCGTTTCATAGAGGTCAAGAGACATGTTTTGCGAGTGACGGAGTTCAAAAAATGTTATTTGTCGAATTTGTTGTATTGTTTAACATTTATCCATAAACCAAAATTTTGCTGTTTGAATAGCTGTTGCCTGACAACTTTATAGATTTTCGGGCGATGAAAGCCAAATTGCACCGTCTTTTGGAGGCAAATAAATAAGTTTATTTTATTTTGGAATCATAAACATTTATTCGCCTTCAAAAGCGGGCGTAATTTGAGTTTTGTTACCCGAGGGTGTAAAAAGTTGCCAGGCAACAACGATTCAAACATATCAAAATGTAGGTATATGGATAATTGTCAAACAATACAACAAATTCGATAAATTTCATTTTTTGAACACCGCCACTCGCAAATTTTTCGTATTCTTTCTCGTATACGTCTTTTGACTTCTGTGGAACCAAAGTGCCTTGTGCAGTTTCAATTTCATCCAATATGTCTTTGGAATAACCAATATCTGTCATTTTCATTTGACTCTAAACGACAGCATGCTTAGCAGTACAATTCATAACGCCAGCATAACGACAAAGAATATACAAATATACCTATTGAATCTTTGTATTTCGACAAACAAAATAAAATAAAATGTTGTAGTACCATAGGCATAATTAAGATTATAGCACTCAGAAAAATTAAAATTCTTCGCTACGCATTGAGCTTCAAACATTCCCCAGTGTTACAATCTTTTAATTATGCCATTATTACTGTTCGACCCTAAAGAAAAATTTCGTTTTTCGATTTTAAATATTCGCCAAGATCTATACAACCAGTGCAGCACGGTCGACTCACTACAGAATTTTATTGTACTGGAATTATTCACAAAAGGATCATAAATCATAAAATTTAGACCCTAATCTCTGCAGGTAAAACTGAGTTTCACTATTTTCCAAGCGACACGGTCTTCATTGTAAAATCTTCAAACTTAGGAAAATAAAATATAAATGAAAAAATCTGATGTGGCCAACCCAACCTCTCGCCATTTAATTTTTATTAATTTAAATACATACTGCTAGAAACTATATTAATTTATTTTCCATATAACTATTGTTATTCATATCATTTTCTTTTTAAAACGTCACCATTATTAATTTGAAATGATTATTTTTTTGACAATGACATTTATCTGTCATCTACATACATTTGCGATCATAAACTGTGTAACCAAGGAAATACATATTTGCAAAAACAAAGCTACAACACCCATGGGAAAGAAGGTTTTTAATATACTTTATAATAGCTTTAAAGGAAACTTAAATACCATGTACGGAATTCAAAATAAAAAAATTGCAATTCAATCATTTGAAGCGAAATTTAATCTAAAAGTTGAATCAAGTGGATTAGTTATCGACGAAATATTACCATTCTTAGCTGCTTCTCCAGATGGGCTTATTGGCAATGACAAAATCATCGAAATTAAATGCCCAGTAAAAGCAAAAGCCTCCACCGTAAAGAACGTGGTAGAAAATAATGAAATTGATTTTCTTAGAATAAATAATGGCGAAATTGGGCTAAAAGAAAATCATAATTGTATCTACCAAATACAAGGACAACTCCATGTAACAAAAAGAGAGTAATGTAATTTTGTTGTTTGGACTCCACAGGATATGTTTGTCCAAAATATTCATCGCGACGATTTGTTTTGGCAAGAAAAAATAGAGAGTCAGCTAAATAAATTTTACTTTGACGGAATTTTGCCAGAATTAATTGATTCCAGATATGTACGAAACTTTCCTCCCCGCGTAGCATATTAGTTTTTTTATTATTTGTAGAAAATCAACTACTTCTATTGACAAATTACTTATATATGTACGCATTTATACATGATTTTAAACTTAGTTCTTTATTTTATTTAACTTTATTGACAAATTGTATATGTAAATTTATTGAAAAATTATGTATGTATGTATGTATTTATATATGTTTTTAAACTTAATTTTATTATTTTATGTAACTTTATTGACAAATTATATATGTATGCATTTATTTACGGTTTAAAATTAATTTTATTATTTTATGTAACTTTATTGACAAATTATATATGTACGTATATATTTATTTATGTTTTTAAACTTAATTTAATATTATATGGCAATTATAAAATTTAAAACTATTTTGACTTATGAACAACAATTGAGACAAGACAATAAATTAATTCAATTATTTATTGCAACCGTTTGTTTTTGCTATTTTGCTTGCATGTGATGTGATCTTTATTCAATATTTTCAGTAATCTGTTTTACATACAACAATCTATTTGGTACTACAAACAAGTAGTAATAAAATATTTAATAAATTAGAAAATGTAAATTATCATTGTAAAAGCCAAATCCTACTGTTCAGTTTACAAAATTTTGCATGTGTTTCATATGAAGGGATAAGATTTCTTTTTCATACCTGCACGTCATTTTGTTGAGAGATTACTACCTACTGTTTTTATTACGGCTGAGATTCTTCAAAGAAATAGAATAGAAAAGTTTGAGTTAAATAAGTTGCCTACAAACCGGCGTAAATAGCAGAAATGTGTCTGAGAAATTGGATTTGCTCAGCACATTTTTCCAGTATTTCAGAGAATAGATAATTTATTAATTTCGCAATTAAGTTTTTCGAGAATAATTAAAAGAATGCTATCAAATGTCAAAGAGCAATTTTTAATTAAAACGTCGTAACGGAAAATATGAACATGTTTAATATGTAACTTGTAGTCGCTGTATTTCTTTTTATAATTACATATTTAAAATTTTAAGCCTGACAGTATGTTTATAAAGTATTCAACAACATGCATATTTTATTTTAAATCTTACAATCTTCTCAGTCATGAGAAAAAAGGTATTAAAGTTAGGCATAAATGATAATATTGAGAGGCTAGGGTCGAACAGCTTTAAGTAACTACTATGATTCTAAAATAAAAATTAAAAAAATATACTTCTTTGTAAGCTCATGTATTTACTATTATAATTATTATGAATACAAGAAAAAAAATTAAATAAACGTAGGTATATAAATTTGAATTTGTACTAAATTGCATCTCATTCCGATATCGTAATGCTCATAAATGAATGCTGACAATGACGGTAGCCTTGTTCAATTTGCAGAGTGTCACGTATTGTACAACAAACACGCTTAGAATACAAACCGTTAGATAGATTTGGAACGACACTTCCAATTAAAATTAACGTTACACCAAACAAAACATTCTTGTTATTTAATTTTGGTCTGGTAATGATTGGTACGTCACGACAAAGGAACTATTTTACCCCTTTATTTTACTTTCCAGGATCTCTTACTAACTACTAAAATAAACTAGTAGTTGAATTTCCAAATTTTTGTTTATTTTCAACAATTAACTTACCATAAACTACTTCATTATTCATGTTCAAAGTAAAGTAGTGGAAAAGAAAAATGATTCAATTTGAAAATTGTTTGTAAGGCACCTGCAAATCGATTGAATTAGTCAAATCTTAGAAGATATTTTTTGAAATGAAAGTCGGAACATGCATTTCGGTCATAGCTTACATTTCAATCTCATTTTAAAATCTTAGTTATTTTTCATTTTTTTACTGCATTTCCCTGTAGAATTTCAATAATAATAATAATAATAATAATAATAATAATAATAATAATAATAATAATAATAATAATAATAATAATAATAATAATAATAATAATAATAATAATAATAATAATAATAATAATAATAATAATAATAATAATAATAATAATAATAATAATAATAATAATAATAATAATAATAATAATAATAATAATAATAATAATAATAATAATAATAATAATAATAATAATAATAATAATAATAATAATAATAATAATAATAATAATAATAATAATAATAATAATAATAATAATAATAATAATAATAATAATAATAATAATAATAATAATAATAATAATAATAATAATAATAATAATAATAATAATAATAATAATAATAATAATAATAATAATAATAATAATAATAATAATAATAATAATAATAATAATAATAATAATAATAATAATAATAATAATAATAATAATAATAATAATAATAATAATAATAATAATAATAATAATAATAATAATAATAATAATAATAATAATAATAATAATAATAATAATAATAATAATAATAATAATAATAATAATAATAATAATAATAATAATAATAATAATAATAATAATAATAATAATAATAATAATAATAATAATAATAATAATAATAATAATAATAATAATAA
Organism: Harpalus rubripes; assembly: GCA_963082715.1. Taxonomy (NCBI): domain Eukaryota; kingdom Metazoa; phylum Arthropoda; class Insecta; order Coleoptera; family Carabidae; genus Harpalus; species Harpalus rubripes. The sequence goes on from OY720454.1 coordinate 36,038,559, forward strand.
TAATAATAATAATAATAATAATAATAATAATAATAATAATAATAATAATAATAATAATAATAATAATAATAATAATAATAATAATAATAATAATAATAATAATAATAATAATAATAATAATAATAATAATAATAATAATAATAATAATAATAATAATAATAATAATAATAATAATAATAATAATAATAATAATAATAATAATAATAATAATAATAATAATAATAATAATAATAATAATAATAATAATAATAATAATAATAATAATAATAATAATAATAATAATAATAATAATAATAATAATAATAATAATAATAATAATAATAATAATAATAATAATAATAATAATAATAATAATAATAATAATAATAATAATAATAATAATAATAATAATAATAATAATAATAATAATAATAATAATAATAATAATAATAATAATAATAATAATAATAATAATAATAATAATAATAATAATAATAATAATAATAATAATAATAATAATAATAATAATAATAATAATAATAATAATAATAATAATAATAATAATAATAATAATAATAATAATAATAATAATAATAATAATAATAATAATAATAATAATAATAATAATAATAATAATAATAATAATAATAATAATAATAATAATAATAATAATAATAATAATAATAATAATAATAATAATAAGAATAATAATAATAATAATAATAATAATAATAATAATAATAATAATAATAATAATAATAATAATAATAATAATAATATCATTATTGTGTTAATTCGTTTTAATTTTTCTTATTGTAGCAATATTAATGTCTGAGTAAGGAAATTTGTTTTACCTCTATAAAATTTGATAAGAGAAATACTTAAGGCCCATAAGTCGTTTTAGCATTTAAAAATTCTATAACTTTTTTGGTATTGTTTTTACTTCCTTGTACAAAGTAAAGGAAGTATTGTATTCGCGAATAATTTCGGTTTCCAAATTTCAACGGAAATATCCATTTTGGCCATCCCTGAATCCATTCAGACCAATTTCGTCGAGACGTCTGTACGTACGTATGTACGTACGTACGTACGTATCTCGCATGACTCAAAAACGGTAAGCCGTAGAAAGTTGAAATTTTGTATTTAGGACTTCTATAACATCTAGTTGTGCACCTCCCTTTTTGGTCATTACATAATTTCCAGAAAAGGTACTTTATTTGAAGCCTATAATAGATTCTAATGAAAAACTATATTAAAATATAATCCAAAACTTTACAAATTTAGTATATAAGACTTTTATACCAATTGGAATAACATAGCAGAATTTGGTTAAAACAGGCTAACCGGAAGTGATATATTACCTGAAGTTGTTAAAAGTTTTTCTTGAATAAAATGGTTTCATTTTGATTTTAGAAATAAATGCTTCAAATAAGAGTTTTAGAGAATTAAATTATGCGTCTAGCACATCAAGTATTATTAAATTAGCCCTTTGTATAAGCGAGATATGTAAATTTAAAACATATACTTTTTGGTTTTTGTAATGAAGCTTGCTATGGATTAGGACAAAAAATAACAAAAAAAAAATAAAAAATAGATGTTAGTGTCAAATTACGTCAAATACGTGCAATTTTATAATTGAGGCATACTTCATCTTCATATTGGTATTGCGTACAAGGAAGTCGTGTGGTGTCCACATGAGATTTTTTTATATTTAAGTTAAATTAAATTTCATTATTTAGAAAGACAACAATATTATTCTCAAACTGATCATGGGGGATGAAATACATTTTAGCTATAATGTTAATGTCCGGAGGACATTGATAATTATGAAATAATTTTATGGTAATTACCGAAAGCACGTTGCTTGGCAACCGCCCAACGCCGGAGTAGGAGGGATGTTACCAAAGAGCAACGTTTTAAGTTATCAATGTTCAAGGGATATTCGGTGAGAATTTCAATTTTAATACTTAATTTGCAAAGAATTTGTAGTATTTGATAGAATTAATCGTCCAGTAAAAGTCAGTTGTCAGTAGTAGGTATTACCTATGAAAGTGGCTGTGAATATGTTCACTATGTGGCTTAACTTTTCCCTAAAGGGTTTTTCTAAGTCATGGATACTCCACAAAAATGTTCTGTTGAGAGGCCGCCAACTTTTAACAGTGGAGACGGGCAGGGTTGAAGTCCACAAGAATGGTTAAACGGGAATAAGGGCGCTACGTAAATTTTGACCGTAAAATTACAAAAAGGACGGTACCAAACAAAATACTAAATGGCTCTTACCTACCGTAACGTTGTTGCTTGTAAACGACTGAGGTTTGTGAAATAAAAGAATTAATTTGTAATACATAATTTAATTAAAGCAAGTAAATAAGTGCTGCAGGCACGACAAGAAATGTAAAAAAATATAAATTGTACAACAATTAAGATTTAACAACGATAAAATTGAATGAAGATGTGATGGTAGAATGGCCGAATCCTCTCACGTAGATTTGATTTCCAGAACAAAAATGTGATACTCGTAAATCAACACAACACACCTCCAAAATAAAACAACAATGAACAGTCAAAAAAGGCACCTCGACGCTGTCAAAATCCGCAATTATGGAGAAACCAAAAATATTGATTCAAAACGATAACAACCAAGCGCTCTATTTTACATCGACACAAAAAAAAACTATAGTAAAATCTACGACGAACAACGGCCATGTGCCGAAATACGATGATCCAAAAATACGTATACAACCCGCCATATGAGAAAATAGAATCCCAGACACAGACAGCGCCACAGTAAAACAAAACAAATACCATAAAGAAGAAATAATAACACGAAGAAGAAATACATTTAAAAACGAAGCTGCGCGCCCACTGCACATCTGAGCGCTCGAACTTGTCAAAGAACATCAATATACCGCAAAGTCGCCACGGAATGAAAATTTGGAAGAATCACTAAACATAGAAATATGGCGAAATTAATCAAGATAAGACTGGTAAATTACTAAATAGAAATGAAATATATTTTACACGATTGATGCAGAAACAAATGAAACACTAAACATAACCAATAAAAAGAGGAAGGAAAGTTGCAGAGATGATTCACTGAACAGAACACTAACTAAAGAAGGTATAACAATCGGAAAACACAAATATATAAAGGATTGACAGAATAACAGTTACGACGAGATAATTCTAGATTTAAATGAAAGACAAATACGTAGAAGATAGCAATATGAATATGCAACTTTTCTAAATAATTACTCCCACAGTGTACTTTGCAGTTCGATGCCACATGTACATCATGCGGCCACAATATTTTTTCGCTAATAGCCGCGTGATATCAATGTTGATTTGGAAGATGAAGGGCGAAAATGTATACAAAGATGTCATAGCTTTTACGGAAAAATATCCCAAGCAAGCGGAGAGTAGTTGCCCAAAAAATCTGAATACACAAAACTAAAGTATCATTCACAACAAAAAAAAATTAAGGTAGCGGTAGAATTAGAGACAGTGGTAGTGCCCTAGGTAAAATATTGAATGCGTTATAGCAAACGTATTCGTTCACATCCAAAAATTAAGAAAATTAGTAGTAGCGATGTGGCATCGGCAGCAATAGGAGTTTGTAAAGGCACATTCAGAATTAAAAAAAATTAACGGTAGTGTAAGAATTAGTGGCATCGGTAGCGTAAGAAATTTATAGTAAAAATGATTTCCGTTCACAATAAAAAATTATTGAAATTATAATTTCTACGAATTTTTACCTTCCGTCACCTTTAGGTAAGAAAGGTATTGTCTTTGGTCAAAAAATTCGGTGGTGAGTTTTTGATGAATAAGCACGTTTTAGTGTACCTAGAATCCGATTTGAGTATTTTTACGATGATGTATGTGTGTGTGTGTGGTTGTGTGTGTGGTTGTGTGTGTGTATGTGTATATGTATGTGTATGTGTGTGTATATGTGTGTGTATATGTGTGTGTATATGTGTGTATGTATGTGTGTGTGTGTGTGTGTGTGTGTGTGTGTGTGTGTGTGTGTGTGTGTGTGTGTGTGTGTGTCTGTGTTACAAAATTTTCTAATGCGATAACTCTAATACCACAATTCCAAAAATTATAATTCTTTCGTATTCCTCTTCGTTACATCAATGTGAAGAGCTGATTAGATTTTGGTTAGAATTGATCAACCGGAAGTACCCTCATTTAAGATTTTAGCAGTTATTCTTGAAAAACCGATTGCTAAATCTCATTTTTTCACATTTAATGTTATTATAAATATTAAAGACTATTTTATTCTCTATACGATTTGAATGCATTTTATACTTCATATTAAATAGATATAGAGATAAAAAATCTGATGTGGCCAGCACATTACCTTCCGTCAGTTCAGGCACCGGACAGCTAAATGAATGTGCCAAAACACTATCATAGTTCCAGGAAGCAAACTGTAGAGGCGCGACAGTGCATAAATTTCCAAAAAATTGATTGTCACCTTTGAATTCAAAACATTTTGCAATATTTTGCATTGTGATGTCACATAAGTCATCACACATGTCATTAAACGTACATTTTTAATTATTTGGTAATTCAATTTATAACAGTTTATGGTTTTAGTTATAGTGCCAGTAGTGATTTATTTCGTGGTTTCTCCAGATTTTAAGCGTATTAACTGTGTTTATTTCTTGTCGTAATATAAAATTGAAATTCAATAAGCTGATGAACATTCGTTGTGCTGTTTGATATAAAGTGCAGTGCCAAGAAGCAGATAGACGTTTACTTTTATATTTAACGATGAAATGTACCATTTTCAATACCCTTTTATCTTACATATAAACAAATATTAAAATAGAAGTGTATGTCTGTGACAAGTAATTTTAAATTTATTTAGAAATTAATTTATAGTTATTGTTTTGTGATTATTTAAAATATATGGATGTACCTATATTCAATTTTCATATGTCTTTTAATTTAAAAATTCAAAATTACAATTTATCTATACATGACCTGTCTCCTATGTCACAAACTACCAAGCCGACCAAGTCATCACAGTGTACGTTAGTTCATGGAAGCAATCTGTAGATGTCACTATTTCGTATTTCGAAAAATACATTGACTGTCCTATCTGTAGTTGAGGTGATCCGTGCGTCAGTTCTATGTATTTTGTACAAATTTCATACAGAAAGTTCCTTGCTAAAGATTATATATCTTGTACTTTAGTACCTTCCGGCAGTTGCATGTATTTTATGCAAATTCCATACAGAAAATTTATAGCAAAAGATCCTATATTTCCAGTAAAATTATACGACACACTATGTCAATTTCACTGACATCTTTCACTGACATCTTTCAATCAAAATTTTCTTTATATAGTAGCTGTTTTCATAGCTATGGCTACTTTATGAAATTTTATTTCTTTATAATTTTTACCTTCCGTCACCTTTAGGTAAGGAAGGTATTGTCTTTGGTCAAAAAATTCGGTGGTGAGTTTTTGATGAATAAGCACGTTTTAGGGTTCCTAGAATACGATTTTACTATTTTTACGATGATGTCTGTATGTGTGTGTGTGTGTGTGTGTGTGTGTGTGTGTGTGTGTGTGTGTGTGTGTGTGTGTGTGTGTGTGTGTGTGTGTGTATGTATGTGTGTGTGTGTGTGTGTGTGTGTGTGTGTGTGTGTGTGTGTCTGTGTGTGACAAAATTTTCTAATGCGATAACTCTAATACTACAATTCCAAAAATTATAATTCTTTCGTATTCCTCTTCGTTACATCCATGTGAAGAGCTGATTAAATTTTGGTTATAACTGGTCCACCGGAAGTACCTTCATTTGAAGATTTTAACAGTTTTTCTTGAAAGAACGGTGTTAAATATCATTTTTTCACATTTAATGTTATTATAAATATTAAAGAATTATTTATTCTCTATACGATTTTAATGCATTTTATACTTCATATTAAATGGACATAGAGTTAAAAAATTATAAAGAAATTAAATATCATATATATTAGTCAGCTTTGCTATAACTCTGGAAACAGCTGCTACATTAAGAAAATTCTGATTGAAAGGTGTCAGTGTCAAGTGCAGTTGACAGTATGTTTATGTTATAATTTTACTGGAAATATAGGATCTTTTCTTAGAAACTTTCTGTATGGAATTTGTATAAAATACATACAACTGCCTTAAGGTAATGTACAAGAAATATAATCTTTTGGAAAGAACTTATGTATGACATTTATATAAAATACATGGAACTGACGGAAGGTAATGTGCTGGCCACATCAGATTTTTTAATTCTATATCCATTTAATATTAAGTATAAAATGTAGTCAAATCGTATAGAGAATAAAATATTCTTTAATATTTATAACATTAAACGTGAAAAAATGATATTTAACATAGTTTTTTCAAGAAAAACTGTTAAAATCTTCAAATGAAGGTACTTCCGGTTGTCCAATTCTAACCAAAATCTAATCAGCTCTTCACATGGATGTAACGAAAAGAAATACGAAAGAATTATAATTTTTAGAATTTTAGTATGGAAGTTATCGCAGACGAAAATTTTGTTACATACACACACACACACACACACACACACACACACACACACACACGGACACGGACACACATACATACACACACACGCACACACACACACATACAGACATCATCGTAAAAATAGTAAAATCGTATTGTAGGGACCCTAAAACGTGCTTATTCATCAAAAACTCATCACCGAATTTTTTGACCAAAGACAATACCTTCCTTACCTAAAGGTGACGGAAGGTAAAAATTATAAAGGAATTAAATATCATATATATTAGTCAGCCATGCTATAACTATGGAAACAGCTGCTAAAATTAAGAAAATTCTGATTGAAAGGTGTCAGTGTTAAGCGCAGTTGACTGTATGTTTGTGTTATAATTTTTCTGGAAATATAGGATCGTTTGTTGGAAACTTTCTGTAAGGATATTTTTTCAAAATACATACAACTGCCTTAAGGTAATGTACAAGAAATAGAATCTTTTGCAAGGAACTTTCTGTATGACCTTTATACGAAATGGTCAGTTCCCGAAACGTCCTTATAAATATGAATAACATGTAATCTAAACAAGAACTTGTCATTTATACCTACCTCCAGACGGCGGAACTTAGCACACGCTATATTTATACAAAATACATAGCACTGACGAAAGGTAATATGCTGGCCACATCAGATTTTTTATTATAAATTACTAGGGTGCAAGGTTGACAGTTATAGCTGTCATTTTATTTTAGCACAAAACGCAACTGACATAGATGATGACTTATTAATTACACTTATCCACAAGCTCTCCATTGTGTGAGATAAGCGAAGAGATTAAGGGAATTAAAAATTATTTCAAAAAAAGTAAATGCGTGGGCACAAATTGCCTGTGAAATAAGCGAAAATGGTAAGTTACGTGTTCACTTTTAATTGTGCAAAGTTTATTAATAAGTCTGTTTGTTTATATAGCGCAACATCTGAGGCACACCACAAAATGATCCTTTTTCTATTGCTCATTTTATCTAATGAAATCAGAAATCTGAAGTCAATAAACGTCAAAACCGTAAAAAAAAAATTAAGCGGTAGTGGCAACGTAGAAGTTTGGAGTTTGCAAACTCCTACCGCTGCCATTGCAACTGCGCTACTACTAATTTTCTTAATTTTTGGATGCGAACGAATACATTTTCTATAACGCATTCAATCATTTACCCAGACCACTATCACTGCCACTAGTTCTACCGCTACGTTAATTACCTTCCGTCACCTTTAGGTGTCAGTGTTAAGCGCAGTTGACTGTATGTTTGTGTTATAATTTTTCTGGAAATATAGGATCGTTTGTTGGAAACTTTCTGTAAGGATATTTTTTCAAAATACATACAACTGCCTTAAGGTAATGTACAAGAAATAGAATCTTTTGCAAGGAACTTTCTGTATGACCTTTATACGAAATGGTCAGTTCCCGAAACGTCCTTATAAATATGAATAACATGTAATCTAAACAAGAACTTGTCATTTATACCTACCTCCAGACGGCGGAACTTAGCACACGCTATATTTATACAAAATACATAGCACTGACGAAAGGTAATATGCTGGCCACATCAGATTTTTTATTATAAATTACTAGGGTGCAAGGTTGACAGTTATAGCTGTCATTTTATTTTAGCACAAAACGCAACTGACATAGATGATGACTTATTAATTACACTTATCCACAAGCTCTCCATTGTGTGAGATAAGCGAAGAGATTAAGGGAATTAAAAATTATTTCAAAAAAAGTAAATGCGTGGGCACAAATTGCCTGTGAAATAAGCGAAAATGGTAAGTTACGTGTTCACTTTTAATTGTGCAAAGTTTATTAATAAGTCTGTTTGTTTATATAGCGCAACATCTGAGGCACACCACAAAATGATCCTTTTTCTATTGCTCATTTTATCTAATGAAATCAGAAATCTGAAGTCAATAAACGTCAAAACCGTAAAAAAAAAATTAAGCGGTAGTGGCAACGTAGAAGTTTGGAGTTTGCAAACTCCTACCGCTGCCATTGCAACTGCGCTACTACTAATTTTCTTAATTTTTGGATGCGAACGAATACATTTTCTATAACGCATTCAATCATTTACCCAGACCACTATCACTGCCACTAGTTCTACCGCTACGTTAATTACCTTCCGTCACCTTTAGGTAAGGAAGGTATTGTCTTTGGCCAAAAAAATCGGTGGTGAGTTTATGATGAATAAGCATGTTTTAGGGTCCCTAGAATACGATTTTACTATTTTTACGATGATGTCTGTGTGTGTGTGTGTGTGTGTGTGTGTGTGTGTGTGTGTGTGTGTGTGTGTGTGTGTGTGTGTGTGTGTGTGTGTGTGTGTGTGTGTGTGTGTGTGTGTGTGTGTGTGTGTGTGTGTGTGTGTGTGTGTGTGTGTGTGTGTGTGTGTGTGTGTGTGTGTGTGTGTGTGTGTGTGTGTGTGTGTGTGTGTGTGTGTGTGTGTGTGTGTGTGTGTGTGTGTGTGTGTGTGTGTGTGTGTGTGTGTGTGTGTGTGTGTGTGTGTGTGTGTGTGTGTGTGTGTGTGTGTGTGTGTGTGTGTGTGTGTGTGTGTGTGTGTGTGTGTGTGTGTGTGTGTGTGTGTGTGTGTGTGTGTGTGTGTGTGTGTGTGTGTGTGTGTGTGTGTGTGTGTGTGTGTGTGTGTGTGTGTGTGTGTGTGTGTGTGTGTGTGTGTGTGTGTGTGTGTGTGTGTGTGTGTGTGTGTGTGTGTGTGTGTGTGTGTGTGTGTGTGTGTGTGTGTGTGTGTGTGTGTGTGTGTGTGTGTGTGTGTGTGTGTGTGTGTGTGTGTGTGTGTGTGTGTGTGTGTGTGTGTGTGTGTGTGTGTGTGTGTGTGTGTGTGTGTGTGTGTGTGTGTGTGTGTGTGTGTGTGTGTGTGTGTGTGTGTGTGTGTGTGTGTGTGTGTGTGTGTGTGTGTGTGTGTGTGTGTGTGTGTGTGTGTGTGTGTGTGTGTGTGTGTGTGTGTGTGTGTGTGTGTGTGTGTGTGTGTGTGTGTGTGTGTGTGTGTGTGTGTGTGTGTGTGTGTGTGTGTGTGTGTGTGTGTGTGTGTGTGTGTGTGTGTGTGTGTGTGTGTGTGTGTGTGTGTGTGTGTGTGTGTGTGTGTGTGTGTGTGTGTGTGTGTGTGTGTGTGTGTGTGTGTGTGTGTGTGTGTGTGTGTGTGTGTGTGTGTGTGTGTGTGTGTGTGTGTGTGTGTGTGTGTGTGTGTGTGTGTGTGTGTGTGTGTGTGTGTGTGTGTGTGTGTGTGTGTGTGTGTGTGTGTGTGTGTGTGTGTGTGTGTGTGTGTGTGTGTGTGTGTGTGTGTGTGTGTGTGTGTGTGTGTGTGTGTGTGTGTGTGTGTGTGTGTGTGTGTGTGTGTGTGTGTGTGTGTGTGTGTGTGTGTGTGTGTGTGTGTGTGTGTGTGTGTGTGTGTGTGTGTGTGTGTGTGTGTGTGTGTGTGTGTGTGTGTGTGTGTGTGTGTGTGTGTGTGTGTGTGTGTGTGTGTGTGTGTGTGTGTGTGTGTGTGTGTGTGTGTGTGTGTGTGTGTGTGTGTGTGTGTGTGTGTGTGTGTGTGTGTGTGTGTGTGTGTGTGTGTGTGTGTGTGTGTGTGTGTGTGTGTGTGTGTGTGTGTGTGTGTGTGTGTGTGTGTGTGTGTGTGTGTGTGTGTGTGTGTGTGTGTGTGTGTGTGTGTGTGTGTGTGTGTGTGTGTGTGTGTGTGTGTGTGTGTGTGTGTGTGTGTGTGACAAAATTTTCTAATGCGATAACTCTAATACTACAATTCCAAAAAATATAATTCTTTCGTATTCCTCTTCGTTACATCAATGTGAAAAGCTGATTAGATTTTGGTTAGAATTGATCAACCGGAAGTACCCTCATTTGAAGATTTTAACAGTTATTCTTGAAAAAACGATGTTAAATATCATTTTTTCACATTTAATGTTATTATAAATATTAAAGAATATTTTATTCTCTATACGATTTGAATGCATTTTATACTTCATATTAAATGGATATAGAGTTAAAAAATTATAAAGATATTAAATATCATATATTAGCCAGCTATGTTATAAGTCTGGAAACAGCTGCTACATTAAGAAAATTCTAATTGAAAGGTGTCAGTGTCAAAGTGCAGTTGACAGTACGGCTGTCTTATAATTTTATTGGAAATATAGGACCTTTTGCTTTCTGTATGGAATTTGTATAAAATACATACACCTGCATTAAGGTAATGTACAAGAAATTAAATCTTTTGCAAGGAAGTTTCTGTATGACATTTATACAAAATACATAGAACTGACGCAGGCACAGGACAGCTAAATGTATGTGCCAAGGTATGTGCCAAAACACTATCATAGTTCCAGGAAGCAAACTGTAGAGGCGCGATAGTGCTTAAATTTTAAGAAAATGGATTAAGTCAACTTTGAGTTCAAAACATTTTGCATTATGTTGTATTGTAAAGTCACATAAGTCATCACACATGTCATTGAACGTACAATTTAACATCCATAATTATTTGGGAATTCAATTTGTAAGAGTTTATGGTTTTAGTTATAGGGCCAGTAGTGATTTATTTCGTGAATCTCTAGTTTGCAAGTCTATTAACTGTGTTTATTTTTTAAACTAATATAGAATTGAAATTAAATAATTCAAAATATTAATCTATGTATATGAGTATAATGACATGTCACTTATGTCGCAGACTACCAAGCCGACCAAGCCATCACTGTGTGCGTTAGTTCATGGAAGCAATCTGTAGATGTCACTATTTAGTATTTAGTATCGCTTGATTTTTTTGACGTTTATTGACATCTGAATTCTGATTGCATATGATAAAATGAGCAATACAAAAGATCATTTTGTTGTATACATCAGTTGTTGCCGGCTGTTGCGCTATATAAACAAACAACAAACAGACCTATTAACAAACTTTGTACAATTAAAAGTGAAAACATAGCTTACCATTTTCGCTCATTTCAGAGGCAATTTGTGTCTACGCTTTTTCTTTTTCTGAATTAATATGAAGTGGATAACTGTTATTAATAAGTCATCATCCATGTTAGTTGCCTTTTGCGCAAAAATAAAATGACAGCTACAACTTTCGAAAAGGGAATCGGACTTTACTCTTATGAGAGCGAAAATACAGTAACGACTGATATCGAGCAATGCTGGAAGATTTTGTGCATCTTGTAGTGAAAGGCTTCTCTGAGACATTGTGGCAGATATACAGATTAACTATTTATACGGCCAGAGCCATAATACAGCTGTTAAACCAGATGTTCGAAAAGCGAATAATTAAACTGAATGCAGATTTAAATTTTATTAAGTTCCAAGTTCGCTCGATTTGACAACACTATCCTCTCTTCTTTGGGACTATCCGTAGGATCGGAATTATGGCAATAATCTCAGGCCTATTCGGCAATTTAACAAATTTAACACGCGCCAAAATTTCTTCAATTTTAAAAGGTAAATCGACCTGCATAATTGCATTTTATTTCCTTAAATTGAAATTTTAGACTATTTTCTGCAAAAAATGTGTTACACAATACTAACAATAATTGTCAGTTGTCGAATGATATCAAACGTAATTCACAACGTTTTAAATTGTATTTAAATTTTTATTAACGTTAAAGCAGTGCACCTACATTTTTAAAAATATGTGGTATAATAGTTATGCTACATTGTCGCACGAGCAAGCAATAGCGGCAACGTCATTTTGCATTCGTACTACACAATATCTTTTGTCCAGCTTGCCCAAAAAGTGACCTTTTAAGTGCTTGTTTTGCATGTGGTTCGTTTCTTAACACTGCGAACATGCCGTGCGCAAAGAAAAAGACCCGTGCAGACGGTTTGTCGAACTGTTAAGAAATAAACTACTTTGCGCACGCAAAACAGGCACGAAAAAAGTCATTTTCTGGAAAAGCGGATAAAAACATAATTTCATGAATTTAATTTTTTTTTGTCTCGTATTGCTTGTAAAACCAGTCGATACTCAAGCGCCACTCGTTCACTATTAACTATAAATAAAGTATATATTATATTAAATAGTAAACAGGCATTCGTTTGTTTGAAAAACTTATTAATGCCCGGTTGCAGAAACGTTAATCAACGCGTTGTTCAGTTAGCGGTTCATCAAAACGAACAAATGCAACGCGATTTTTTGACAGCAATGATTTAAATGTCATAAGAACAAGGAAACTGATTCGAATTTGTTCGATTTGATGAACCGTTAATGGAAAAATCCGTTGATGAACGTTTATGCAACCGGACATAAATATATTTTGTTTCATCAAAGCCGTAACCAAGGTAACTGTTATTTGATAGCATTGTTTAAGAAAAAACCACGAGGGCAAATAAAAATTCATGTCACGTAGTGTTATTTTTCGTGAAAATAGTGAAGTAGATAATTTCATGACGAAGATGTTTCTTGGTTCTTTTCGCGAAGTTTTCCTGTCTATAATCTACATGCATATATGTATTAATGTTACATAAATAAGAATATAATATCACAGCTTTCATACATTGACAAAGTAATAAGTTTGTCTATCTACTGAATCTTAACTTCGATGGGACAACAAAAATAGTTTTCCCACAGAAAGAATAATACGAACATTGGTTATCATATCCTACACATTTATGTAATATTGAAAAAATTAGTCATTTTTACCTTCGTTCGCATTAGGTAAGGAAAGTAGGTATTGTCTTTGGTAAAAAAATTCGAAATAGAGTTTTCAAGGAATAAGCACGTTTTAAGTTCCCTTGAATATGATTTTACTATTTTTATGATGATGTCTGTATGTATACGAGTATACGTGTAAGTGTGTATATAACAATCTTTTCGTCTCCGTTAATTGAAATACTACAAATCTGAGAAATACAAATATTCATTTCCTACATTTTTGCATCCATATAAAGAGCTAATTATATTTTAGTTATAATTGTCAATCGGAAGTTTTTCTATACTTGATAGCTCTTATAATTTGTTCTTAAAAAACGCAGTTAATATCATTATTTAACATTTTTGTAAATATTAAAATTTTTAATTCTATACTATTGATTCGATTTTTTTCTTCATATTTAATATGCTTAGAGAGAAACATTTATTAAGAAATAAAGTTTAATAAACATTGCCAGTGCCTTGCAACCTATGCTGCTACAAGCAACATGCTCTACACGTCTATACTCTACACATCATGGGAACAGTTCAGATGTTCAAATATTATTAATTGGCAAATGTCAGTGTTAAAGACAATTTACACACATAATATGTTCGTGACATGAAATAATTCTACTGCAACACTGGAAGTATATACTCTGTTCGTTGAAACGAGAGAATGTGAAACTAATTCTTGAACAGAAACAAGTCATTATATTGGTTCGGTTCCAAAATTATCCTCTTTTGACCAATATAATGCCTTATCTCTGTTCACATTTTTGTTTCAGCGAACGGAATACAGAATTTTTTACAAGGAATTTTCTGCAGGTATATGGATTTGTACAAAATACATGGTATTCACGGAAGGTTGTGTTGACCACATTGTTATACCAAGAGGATAATTTTGGAAGCGAACCAGTAGAATGATTTGTTTCTGTTCAAGAATAGTAATAAAGAAAATATTGCGTTTATTACGAGTGCATAATGACGTTGCAGCTTCCGCATGCTCGTGCGACAATGTAGCATTGTACCACATTTTTAAAAAATTAAGGTACACTGCTTGAACATTAATAAAATTTAAATAAAATTTAAAACGTGAATTACTTTCGATTTCATTTGACAAATGACAATTTATATTAGCTTTGTGTAATACATTTTTTTGGTGTAAATAGTCTAAAATTAAAACTGAAATTTAAGGAAATAAAATGCAATTAAGCAGGTCGATTTACCTTTTAAAATTGAATGATCTTTGGAGCGTGTTAAATTTGTTAAATTGCTGAATAGGCCTGAGATTATTACTATACTTCCGACCTTTCAGATAGTCCCAAAGAAAAAAGGATAGTGCTGTTATCGAGCGAATTTAGAACTTAATAAAATTTAAATCTATATTTACTGAAATTATTCGCTTTTCGAAATTCAGTCTTACTAGCCGAGTCAATAAAGGTTTTACTTCTAAACCCACAAAAACAGATCCGATTTTAAAGATGTTTTTTTTAAATGTTTGTTATATTCAATTATTCAAAATCGGAAACATTTCAGCTGGGGCGCTCAATTATTTATACATGTGTCCGGATTTTGAAAGCTATCATTGGGGTCTCGGGAACTATAAGAGATACGATTTCAGTTATATGGGACTTGTGGTGCGCCTTTGGGAGGCCATCTTAAATGTGCTTTTGTTTTGCCAAAAATTCTCATAGGTTACTAGATAATGGAGGAGTACTGAAGTAGGTCGAATTTTTTCATTTTGAAATTATTCCTAAACTATCAGAAATCGAGAAAAATGTTTCTTATAAAAAAAATAGATAATTTTATTGTCTATCTAGTGGTGTACAAAAATAATTTTCTTATCGGTAAATTTTCGAGATATAACACAAAATTACATGTTTTTAAATGGCAGCCATATTTCATTATTACTTTAAAAAAATACTTATTTATTTTTTTCGATTAGTATAAAGGTTATTGTATTTTAAATATGTTTCACCTATCAAACCATAGACTTTTCGCATTTTTTTTATAACATTGTAATATAAAATTTAATGGAATAAAATGTTTTTGTCGTAAGTACTTTCCTGTACAACTATAGGCTTACCGGTCTGATATCGAAAAACCCCAATACTCAGATCTGGGTACCAAATTTTTTTTCTTCCATAATATAATTAAGATTAGTCTAATATAGTCAAGTCAATAAAATGGATAAAACATTAAAACATCTAAACCCTTAAAAACAGATACGATTTTAATGAATTTATTTTTGAATGTTTGTTATATTCATTTATTCAAAATCAGAAACATTCAAGCAGGGGCGCTCTTTTATTTACATAGGATATCCGGATTTCGAAGGACACCATTGGGATCTCGGGATATATAAGAGATACGACTTCAGTTATATACAACATGTGGTGCGCTTTTGTGGAGCCATCTTAGATGTGCTTTTGTACAAGATAGTAAAACAGTACCATATATTATTCATGGAATTAAAATAAATATGTATTTACTTTACTTAGTTAAGAAAATTAAAATGGAACTAATATCAAATATCTTCCAAATTGTTTTAATTACATGTTTAAAAATATATTACATGGTACACATAAACTGAAAAGTGTATTATTTTACTCATGAATTGGTCAAGAAATAATACAATACTTTTCATTTTTGTTATCCTCTTATGATTCGACACTTGTTTTTCAGTTCGTATTTTCCTAAACCAGCCCTCTCTTTTGCCGATAAACTCCATTTTACCAAATTTATTTCGAATGTCACTCTTCCTCTCACTAATTTTTGGGACAGATAATTTCTTACTACACCGAGAATGATAGCCATAAACGCAGCAATTGACGTTGTTAATATTTTTTCGTTCTTTGCTCATATTGCAAAGTAATTTACATGTACTTTAAAACAAAAAGACAAACAAGAAACCGGCAAGGAATCCAATGCAGTATATATATTTACTGTATAGTTGAATAACAGAATACCATTTTCAAGAGTTGCAAATATCGTCCGCGTGAGGGATTCACGTTAATTTTAATCGCCAATTATTAGAAATAGAAGAAAATCATACAAATACAAGTTGTAGTAGATAAAGGGGGACATACACTTATTGAATAAAAATTCTTTTTAATTAGTGGTACTTAAACTATAACATAAAATTATATTTTTTTAAATGGGATGGTATATATTTTTAGGCCCAATCGATAGAGTATTTTTCTATATTTATACCGTTATAAATAGCAAGAATGAGAATTATGCACTAAATAATTTAAATTCATATATAACAGTTTTGTTTTCTATTCGTAGCCTACTGAAAAATAACAAAAAAAAAATATATTTGAATTTCATTTGCCTTTTTCTTAATATTTTTGTAATGTAAGGATATAAAATTATTACATGGTTGAATTCAGAAAATAATAGTTTATCGAATGATCCTAGAAAATATACAGCAATCCATTTAAAAAATATAACTACCTGTTTTACGAACGCTGTAATCGATTTTGTAATACATATACATATTGATATAAAAGTTCAAAATACATACACAAATATACAGTTTAGATTGAGATATTAGACAATATACGTCGTAAATGCAAATATTGTATTGAAACAAATAACCTTATCTTCAAACGCAACACTTTAATGACAGCGGTTCCCAAACTGTGATCCAAAGCCCAGGAAAATAATAAAATAAATAAAAAACAAATACAAAATTGCTTATAAATTAGCGAAACAACTATGTTAAATAGAATACCTAGTTATTTACGCGTATGTAATAAGGACGTAATTAAAAGATTATAGCACGGGCGTAGGACAAAAGCTTGACGGGTACCAGAGAGCTTTTAATTTCCCGAGTATAATTTAATTACACAAAATTACAGATTGAACTGACATGTAACACATTCGATATTTTCTTGTTGAAATAAATACGTTTTACTTTTTGTCAAGGGTATCTAAAGCACCGTTACCTTTATTAACTATTGATATGACATGTATAAAAAATTAAATATACTTAAATAAAAAATATACTTGTAAAATGATATGACAAAAAATCTCATATATAGGTACACCTTGAGTCGTATAGTGCAATTTTCGGTCTCGAATGCTTACAACACCTTTGCCCTACAGGCTTTGATTTTAAACTGCATTCTCGGCCGAAAAACTGGATCTACGACTCGTGGTTCATGAACAACTATTACTGTGAAAAAATACTCGCAATTTATTTTATATTAAATATATATTTATATTTCATGCTTATTATGCAGGATCTTTCCTTTAAAACAACCAGCGCTTTTTTGGACAAAAAACTATCAAAAATAATGGGCTAATTTAACAGTAATAAGAAACCGAAAATTCAATCAGTAGCTCTCAAACGGTACAATAAAATTATATTTTTTTAAACAGCACCCTATATAATTTTTAGTTCATTAGATGGGATTTTTTTCTGATTTCAACGATATTAATATTGTATAGGGTCGTATAATAATTATTTTGAGAAAAATGGTATTTAGTCCAGTCAACGAATACTTAAAAATGTGTTGTAGACAGACTTTTGTGCGCACTTTTTTGACTTTTGGGTTCCTATACATTTTTTTCTTATCTTTAACCATTTCCTAGTTTTAAGCACCTGATAATCGTTATTTTTTCCAAAAAATAATGTACATACGTGTTTGAACACATATGCATAATTAAGAAGAGGAAAAATATAAACATTAATCGAAAATTATAATTATATAAATAAAAAACACAAATGACAGTGTGAAAATAATTTTTGGTAAAATAACGATTTTCAACATCTTAAAACTAGAAAACGGTTAGGGATAAGAAAAAAAGGAAAAGAACTATTTTGTGCCGAATTTTGTCACCTTAATTTTGTGTATAAAACATTGCGCACTGGCGTCTGTCTAGAAAAACCATTTCTTGACTGGACTAATTCAAAATCAGAGACAATGTAATACAAATGGCTTTACTACTGGTGTAACAGAGGTAACAGACATGTCCATATTCATGTATTGTGTAGCCTATTGCAATATTATTACATTATTCTTAATTTTAAATACCATTTTTCTCGATATAATTGTTATGCAGCATGCAGAGAA
This sequence comes from Harpalus rubripes, assembly GCA_963082715.1. Classification (NCBI taxonomy): domain Eukaryota; kingdom Metazoa; phylum Arthropoda; class Insecta; order Coleoptera; family Carabidae; genus Harpalus; species Harpalus rubripes. The sequence continues at coordinate 36,056,799 of OY720454.1, forward strand.
CCACTGGGTGAATTTTCGGTTTGTTATTACTGATAAATTAGGCCCTTATTTGTGATCATTTTTTGTATATAATGTTTTTCTCTAGTCATTAGTTCGGCAAAAAAGTGCTGGTTGTTTTAAATGAAACATCACTCTGCATAAAATGCAAATGATAATGTTTCTGAGAAACAATATTTGCCATTATTTTTTCACCCGTTCCAAAATATATTAAATTCACGGAATTGTTCACTACAGAATTTAGTTGTGAGAAATATGTAATATGCATTTTTACTTTATACTTCCACGAATTTATATATTTTTTGTTTCCACTTCTTCGGGATATGCAGCAATTTCCTACCTAATAATTCGTAAACTTTTGTATTTTTCATAACAAATGGCGCCTATAATAATCATTACACATATTGACAATAATATATATATATATAATAAATAATTTTTGTAACCCCCGAAATTTCAAAGACTAATGCGTAACGAAACTAAAACAATCGAAGTGTTGAAATAGGAAGACAATGACAAAGCTGGCTGAGAATTGGTACAAATCTTTCAGTGGTCTTTAAGATTTAGAAAAAGTCTTGTAAACTAGTAGTTAATTAAATAGACATCAAGACTTTTTTAATGTCGGAATTAAAACGGCGGAGATAACGCACTTTTAGATTAAGTACATAGACATAGAAAGACCAAAAAAAAAAAAAAACTTTGCAGATGCAGCAAAGCTTTTATTATCTTTAAAAAAATATTGATTATTTTATGACGTTCATACTTCATTGTATGTCACGTGTCTGCGTTTTAACAAATCCTGTCATTATTATACTGAGAATAAAGCTTTAGTGATTATTCCCGGGAATAATCTCTGTAGCTTTTATTTTTGTTGACATATGCCAGATCATGAAATAAACCAAATTATTATAGAAACCATTTCTAAATGTACCATAATTAGTAACTATAAATATAATTCCTGATTATGTATACCTATTTTGCCTTGTCAAAATTATGTTTTACATGTCAAAACAGACTTGCCAACTAGGCCATGTAAATAAAGGAAGCTAGTTAATTACGACAGTGTATGGCATTACAGTAGCACGAAAGCCTGGTTCCGTTGTTTGAAACAAATTTGTGAATCAAAAATAATCTAATTAAACATAATTCGAAAGTTTGATAAATTAGAAAATAAATCTCCAGTTTCTTTCTAAAACTTGTTGCCATTTGGCAAAAGCCAATCGAAGTGTCCTACGGACTTTCGTGACTATTGCCTGGCAACAAGTTTATTATTTATTGTTTTCAATTTATTCGCTCTCTCTTTTTATATTATTACTGATTATTTTCCAGGGAATGGTGCCTCATTTGATAATTCTTTCGTTTAATGAAGCAAAACTGTGAGTTTTTTAAAACATTCTTTTTTGATAAAATCAATCGTATTGTTTGTTGTATCGTAGTTGGTTCATAGAAAATCTTGAATTGTGATAGACTGTATATGTAAAACATACTAAGAAACAATGAATAATGGGATCCTCTACTATTTTTTTTATTTATTTATTTATTGTAAATTTACTCTACAGGATAATATCCCAATTACAGAGGAATTGTTTCACAGAATGTACAGAAATTTCGTCGCGTGACGCGCGAGTAGTGACACCTTACAATAAAAATAGAAAAAGTAAAAAAATACATATATATTTATAAATAAACTATTATTAAATTTAAATTATAAATTATCGGTTCTTGCAAGAAGTATAGAAGACAGTACTTTTTTAATGAAACTATCAAAATTAAAAGCGATCTGTAGTTTTAGATTATCCGTTATTTTGTAGGCTGGAACTGTAACCTGTAAAATGAATAAAAAAAGCTTAATCAACATATAGGTCTGATGTTCAACAGTTTTTGAGAAAGTGGCCATTTTGTATTAAAATCGAAGAAAAACTGACAAACACAGTGATCGAAGAAAATTTTGTCTTGCTATTAAATAGACTATAAAATGACAAAATTTTATATGAAACATTTTTCACAATTGATAAAATAATGTAACGGATGTAGTTGTTAATTTTATTTAAAATTCCAATATTTCGTAACAATTTCGTTGCTTCATCAGCGAATAAAATATCTTCAACTATATACAGGGTGTAAATCGAGAAGTGGAACATAGGCGTTTAACATGGAAAATCAGATTTTCTTTGCGCAAATGTTACCTAATTATTTTATGCAAAAATACTTCAAATAAATGTTATAGAAATTTAAATTCTACATTTAAATCATGTGAAACAATTATTTTACCTCTTCTTATAAACGTAAAAATTTATTATAAAATTACAGTTGTTATGAGCATTTAGTCTAGGCAGCTATGAATTTATGACAAAAAATAAACAAATGCGTTTTTTGAAAACAGGCAATTAGAAGTAAAATAATTTACCTTTTTGTGTTTTGTGATAATTTAGTATTGTAATCTAAATTTAATTCTAATTGACAGTTAATAATAACGCATTTGTTTATTTTTTGTTATAAATCCTTGTCTGTCTATACCAAAAGCTCATGAAATCTGAAAATTTATAATTAATTTTTATGTTTATATGAAGAGCGAAAATAATTGTTTCACACGATTTGGAAGCAGAATCTCGATAACTTTTATTTGAGAAGTATTTTTGCGCAAAATAATTAGGTAACGTTTGCGTAAACAAAAACTGATTTTCCATATTAAACGCCTATATTCCACTTTTCGATTTACACCCTGCACGTAAATTGGCAGATATAACAGTTGTAAAAACATCTATGTTCTTTAAGCTTTTTTACTCAATTTGGTTTTTAATATATGCTCTTAAAGTTTTTGCCCGAAGTTGTGAAACACCCTGTATTGTATAGGATAATTAACAACGCTCTAACATTTTTATTGCCGCAAAAGGTATCGCCATCTTTGTAATATAATTATACTACATACTCGCAGCATAATTCTGGCATATTTAATTTAATTATATATTTATTTTTATCAAATGCACCTTCGATTATTTCATAATATTTTAGAAAAAAGTCAGTCATCAAAACAAAAAACAATTTAATATAAATTATATAGAGACGCCTCCCTTATTTCACAACGTAGATAAGTATTGCATCACTTTCTTTCCCACAAATTCAGCAGTTTAAAGTTAACTTGAGAATCCTGAGAAAAGACTCCAAACGAAGACTATCTTAGTATAAATACGGTACTGTGTAGCAAGTAAGTCATTCCTAGTGTAACTACGACACATGTTGTAACCTTATATCATCTTATCACTTTTAAATAAAGTTTTTAAAAATATAATTTCGAGTTCTCAATTTATTATTGGCGCAGTCTTGGTAGGATTGGCAATCAAGTTTTTGTGAATCGAAAACCAAGTGTTCAATTCGTCAAAATTCACAAATCCGTCGATTTTTATCGTTTAACTCTGCCAATCTCGAATCTACGAGTCAATCCTGCAATCATCAGCGATACTCAAGTAAAAAGTGAAAAATTTTGAACTCTCCACAACAATCCACGAGGAATCCTTCTGCGGCAACCCCTGAGCGAAAATCAAGGACCCGAGAAGTCAACTACACCCACTCTTCGCATCGAGCGGACATCGATCGAGAGCCAAACACACCACCATCCATCGCCATCCCACATCGAATCGACATCGATCGAAGGCAACATTCAACCCCCTAATGATTAAAGAAATTGTATTTTTACTGTAAGTACATTTTTTAACTTTTACACCCTGGAGGAAATTTTACGAACACTAAATAATTTAAATATTAATACCAATATGGCACTACCACCGACAGTACCAGCACAAAGCAATATACTTGCTAATTTAAACAATGATATTGTAAAATTATTAGATTTAATACCATGCTTTGACGGAGACATAAAATCTCTGCCAAATTTTGTAACCACAGTAGACGACATCATTTCATTAGTCAATCAGTCAAGTCCATCAGAGATCACAAAAAAAATAGTTATACTTACTCTCAAAAACAAAATTAAAGGTAAAGCAGCACAAAGCCTCAGTATTACTACCATATATACATGGAAGGAATTAAAAGAACACCTTTTGGCAAACTATTCAGACACCAGATCAGAACATACTTTAATGTATGAAATTACCCATTGTAAACAAACTAGAGATAACATATTAGAATATTTTACAAAATTCAACGAATTATTTTTGATTTACAAGAGTAAAGTCGAATGTAAATATAGTAGTGCAAGTAGCAAAATAATTTTAGAAAATGCTGTTAAATATTTCACTCAATGCTTTATAAATAATTGTAAAGACCCATTTAGACAACAACTATCTGCCAGAAACCCACAAAAGTTGACCGAAATACTCGACCTCATCACCAACGATTTACAATATATACACAACAATTACACACAAACACAAAGAACACCCCCACCAAAAAATCAAATCCAATTTAACCCTCCGAGACATCAATCTCCTATGCATAAATACCCTCAACAACAGCAACAACAATTTAATAGACCCTTTGCCCCCAGTGCAAATATACGCAACGCACAGCAACAAAAAGTCACCCCTATGAGTATTCAAACCTCTCAGTTTTCTAGACGTGTCCAACCACGAACAGAACAATTATTTAACCAAGATATCGAAAATAATACACCCGTAGAATATCCTGAACCCTCAGAAATAGGGCAAGAAAACGAAATAAATCAGGAAAATCATTTTTTAGACATAGATCAATTATTCCAACAAGAATCGAATCCTTAACTAATAATTTCAGTAAACTACCTTTCATTAAAGTTGCGAATTTCAAAATTTTATTAGATACCGGATCTACCCAAAATTATATTAATCCAAAATTAATTAAACCAAACTTCACGAAATTTCCCGAATTATTCACTGTACATACTTGTAACGGCAAGTCATCAGGAAAAGAATTCACATTTTTTAAATTTAAAAATAACAACATAAAAAGTTATATTTTCGACTTTCATAAAGATTTCGACATATTACTAGGTCTACCAGGAATAAAATTACTTAAAACTAAATTTGACTTTATAAAAGAAGAAATAACATTTCTAAATAAACACAAATTCAAATTACAATATTTTAAATCAAATAAAGACGAAAATTTTAACATAGAAATTAATAATCAACAAATACGAGACGAACACTTAACCCTTGAAGAGAAACAAAATTTAAATATATTATTAAACAAATATAAATCCCTAATATTACAAGAAAACGAGAAACTCACTTTTACGAACAAAATCAAACATCAAATTAAAACCACGGACAATATCCCCATCCATACCAAATAATACAAATATCCAGAGACATATAAACAGGAAGTACAGACCCAGATGGACAAAATGTTACATGACGATATTATACAACACTCCTACTCCTCTTGGTCCGCCCCTATTTGGGTCGTCCCGAAAAAAATGGATGCCTCAGGCAAACAGAAATTTCGAGTAGTAATTGATTACAGAAAATTGAACGAGAAGACAATCACTGACAAATTTCCTATCCCAGACGTTACTGAAATTTTAGACAAGTTAGGAAAATCAAATTATTTTACGACCATCGACCTGACATCGGGCTTCCACCAAATCGAAGTTGACCCAAACGATATTTCAAAAACTGCATTTTCAACTGACTTCGGACATTACGAGTTTAAAAGAATGCCTTTCGGCTTAAAAAATGCACCATCGACTTTTCAAAGACTCATGAATTTTGTACTCAAAGATCTGATAAATAAAATATGTTTCGTCTACCTCGACGACATAATAATATTAGGCACCTCCCTTCAAGATCACCTAAATAATATCGAAAAAGTTTTTCAAAAATTAAAAGAGGCCAACCTAAAAATTCAATTGGATAAATGCGAATTTCTTCGCAAAGAAGTCGCGTATTTAGGGCACATTATAACAACAGAAGGAGTTAAACCAAATCCCGACAAAATTCAAGCAATAAAAAATTTCCCCATCCCTAAAACCACAAAAGAAATAAAATCTTTTCTCGGACTCCTCGGCTATTATAGAAGATTCATCGATAGTTTTTCAAAAATTACGAAACCGTTAACCAATTGTTTAAAAAAGGGACAGAAAATTGATATAAATAACCCGGAATATATTAAATGCTTCGAAAAATGTAAAACACTCCTCTCTAACAGCCCCATCCTGCAGTACCCAGATCTCTCAAAACCATTTATATTAACAACGGATGCAAGTAATTATGCGATCGGAGCCGTTCTGTCACAAAAGAACGAAAATAACAAAGACCTTCCTATAGCATATATTTCACGAACTCTTAATAACCACGAAATTAACTATTCGGTAGTTGAAAAAGAATTACTAGCAATAATATGGGCAACAAAACAATTTCGACGATACTTATTAGGACATCAATTCAAAATTGTTACAGACCACAGACCTTTAGTTTGGCTAAATTCATTAAAGGAACCAAATTCTAAATTAATAAGGTGGCGCCTGAAATTAGAAGAATTTGACTATACAGTCGAATATAAAAAAGGATGCCAAAATGTAGTAGCCGACGCCCTATCCCGAATTAAACCGGAGTTTAAAATAGAATTTAAAAATTCAAATATTTTCGAATCTGACAAACCACTCGTTCATTGCATTTCAAAAGATACAAAAATGAGTAAAGGCTTTGCTTATCAAGTGAAACAAAATTACCCTTGCCAAAATTATCATAACTTAGATAACAAAATTCTTATACAAAAAGATCCACGACTAATTTGCCATTTAATTACAAAAGATAATTATTTCGATGAACCAAGAATTAGGAATATAAGAATATGCTTAGAAATATTATTAGATTACTGCGTACAGAATGAAATAAACGAAATTGATATGCCAAAAATTTGTTCCGGCCTTGATAGAAAAAATTGGAATAAAATTGAAAATTTAATAAGAGAAATATTCATAAATTCTAATATTAAAATTAATGTCTATATAAAATCTAACAATGCAGAACTAAATTTAAATTCGGACACAGATTCTACTATAGTAGAAACAGGCAGTGACACAGATTCAACTGACACAGCTCATTCCGATAACGAACACCCAGTAAATGGTTTAACATATTTAGAAACACCCATAAATACGTGCAAAAATCAAATAGTCGTGAAAGAAACTAATGGCAAGAACGATATTAAAGTAAGTAAACTTTTTAGTAACAATATTCTACGCATATATCTTTATTTAAATAAAATTGACAGTAATAAAACAATTCTAAATTTCATAAAAGAACTCCTACAACCCGGGAAAACGTACTATTGTCTAATCCCCGACAAATTTAAAACTAACTTCAACGCCGTATTACAAACATATTTTGACGCTAACAGTTACAAACTAGTAGCATGTAACTCAATGAATACCGATATCGAAAGTAAAGAAGAACAACAAATCACCATAAAAAATTATCACGAGGGAAAAACCAACCACAGAGGTATAACGGAAACATACAATAAATTAAAACTGTTATTCTATTGGCCTAACATGCAAAAAGACATTCAAAATATCATAAACAAATGCAACGTTTGTTTAACGACAAAATATGAAAGAAATCCTATTCAGATACCCAATATCAAAACACCGACAGCAGACAGACCTTTCCAAAAAATTCACATAGATCTTTTATCATTAGAACAAACTAAAATATTAACAATTGTAGACTCCTTTTCAAAATTTGCCGCAGCCTATATAATTAAAGACAAAAACGCTATAACAATTCTAAATAAATTAATTAAATATTTTACTCACTTCCTAACACCCAACGAAATAGTATCCGACAACGGCTTAGAATTCAATAACAAAACACTTCAAAATTATTTGGCTCTTAGAAAAATAAATATTCATTATATTTCTATAGATAATCCCAAGAGTAATGGAATAGTAGAAAGATTCCACTCGTCGCTCATAGAACATATGAGAATTATAAACCAAAATCCATTAATAAAAACATTACAGCTGAAAGAAAGATTAAATTACGCACTAATAGCGTACAACAATAGTATACACTCTATCACAAAACGAACACCTTTAGAAATTATTTTCGGACACCCCTCAGAACCAAATTTGAAATCGGAAGAAATACAAGTTGACGAATATTTACAAAAACACTCCGAAGTGTTGAAACAAATAAACGAACATGTAAAAAATAACATAGAAAAAAGTAAAGCAAAATACTCAGAACAAATCGAAACAGAGTACGACATACCAGAACAAGCCTATGTAAAAATACACAAAAGAAATTCTGGCAAAATAGAAAAACCAAAATTTAAAATTTTAAACGTTAAAACAATACAACCTGCAAGAGGTCAAATTGTAGATGACAGTAATAAAAAGCATAAAATATCAAACCTTAAAACACCTCGACTTGTTACAGATTAATTCCGTTCGGAATATCCCAAATCACGCAAGATGACACTAATACTGGACTTAACATACTTGACTTAGGGACAGCCTACATACAGGTAAACACCCAAATAATATCATTCCAGATTCCTTTATCTAATATAGTCCAACAACATCATATTTTGGAAACTAACATTAACACATTATACCAAAAATTACAAAACTATAAATTTGAAGACCGTATCACAAATAATAAAAATATTCTAAATAATATCATGTTACATTTAAAAGATAAAATACAACTCTTACACATGAAAAGAGATAAACGCGGGTTGATAAACGGGCTAGGTTCCATTATCAAAAGTATTACAGGCAACTTAGACGAAACAGACAAAGAGCGATACGATGAAATAATAGAAAAAATAAATATTAATGAAAATAAACTAACCGACAAAATTAATACAATGGTAAAAATTAATAACAATATTACCGCACAATTCAATAATAAAATTAAAACAATTAACGAAAACAACATCATCCTAAATAAAAAATTAGATAATTTAGAAAAAGCACTTGGAAAAGTAATAGACGAAATAGACATCTTAAAAACTCAAAATATAATAAACGAATTAATACAAGTTGGACAAGAACTTTACTTCTCGTTAATCCTGTTAGAGGAAACTATAACCTTTTGCCAATTAAATATCCTATACTTTGGTATAATAAATTATAACGAATTAGTAAATGAAATTAATAAAATTGAAAATAACTTTATAAAAACAATTTTAATAAATAATATTCACAATAACAACATTCTAAAGACGTATTGCTCTATAAAAGACGAGAACCTCATTATCCTCATAGAAATTCCATCAAACATCCTTAAGGAAGAACTTTTACAAGTCACTTCAATACCAACATACGTACACGATACATACAAAACCGTTAATATCCTAAATGGGCTATATAGTAAGAATAATTGCAGAATTAAACCAGTAAATAAATGTACTAGAATAAGTAACAAAGAATACTACTGTCTATCCCAAAACAACGAATATGAAAAATGTTTAGAAAACGTCATTTGCTATAAAGATTTCCAGTACTGTACATATAGTAAAATATCATTGATAAATTCTATCATTGAAATAAAAAATTCAAATTTAAAATATTTATATTTCCCACATAAAAAACAAGTAAAATTCTATTGCAATAACGAATTACAGATTAAAGATTTAAAAGGAATATACTATACTAATAATTGTCAATTTAACGACCAAATCAAAATAAAAGATAACTTTGGGGACTTAGTAGAAATTCATATAAATTCCACAAATACCCATATCGAGAATATAAAAAATGAAATAAAGAATATTTCATTAATCAAACATAATATAGAAAGTAGTTTTCGCTTAGATTCAATATATGATGTAACTACCGACTATCATTATATTATAATTTATGTTATAATTATATTAATTGTTGTTGTAATATTAATTTGTAAGTACAAAGATTGTCTTCAACGGAAATTTAAAAAGTCTAACGACATAGAACTAAAGAAAATTAAAAGTTCCAAAAATGTAACTTCCAATCTTGAGGAGGGAGGAATTATATAGAGACGCCTCCCTTATTTCACAACGTATATAAGTATTGCATCACTTTCTTTCCCACAAATTCAGCAGTTTAAAGTTAACTTGAGAATCTTGAGAAAAGACTCCAAACGAAGACGATCTTAGTATAAATACGGTACTGTGTAGCAAGTAAGTCATTCCTAGTGTAACTACGACACATGTTGTAACCTTATATCATCTTATCACTTTTAAATAAAGTTTTTAAAAATATAATTTCGAGTTCTCAATTTATTATTTATATACATCCATAATCTTCTTCGTACGGCTAAATATTAAAATAATCAAAGATGACACTATAATACCTGGCGCTCAAATTGAGGTACATAAATGCTCATAAGGTTACCAAGAAGACCAAATCTTGTTTATTTCTAGAGATCACAATAACAATATTTAAAAATAAAAGTGATTGTATAATAACAACATATTTTTTATATAATGTTGATTTCCAAGTTGTTTACTATTTTGTTTTGTTTTTGAAATCACACACCCTACGTTCTGCTCGCTTTTATTATCAGAAATTTCCATCCACATTTTTTGTTGCCACACATTACTGTGTCACAGATATTATTTTGCGTAAGATTATTTTTTATTAAATTTATTATGTTTTGTCTCTAATTAGCTATTTAGGTACGTAACCGATGCTGTTGGATAAGAGCTACATTTAATGATACTGGTATTTACGTATTTTATTTCAGTTTATTTCTAGATTTCAGTGTGAGAACATCGATATTATAGTGATTCAGGTGAGAGAGTTAATCTAGCGTGTGTATGATTGTGGGTGTGCGTGTGAGCAGTACGGTGTACTGTAGTGGCCGCATCGTGTGAACCCGAGGGTCGCCAACGGTAGCAGCAGGGAAGGCTGTAGTGAGCCACATCTGGTGTCGCCAACGGCAGCAGCAGTTAGGGCTGTAGTGATCTGATCCAGTTGGTTAAGAGGAATGTCTCCGGATCACCACCGAAGCGGCAGTGGTTCCGTAGTGGCCGCTCGTGTGAACCCGAGGGTCGCCAGAGTAGCAGCAGGGAAGGCTGTAGTGACCCACATCTGGTGTCGCCAACGGCAGCAGCAGTTAGGGCTGTAGTGATCTGATCCAGTTGGTTAAGAGGAATGTCTCCGGATCACCACCGAAGCGGCAGTGGTTCCGTAGTGGCCGCTCGTGTGAACCCGAGGGTCGCCAGCGTAGCAGCAGGGAAGGCTGTAGTGACCCACATTCTGGTGTCGCCAACGGCAGCAGCAGTTAGGGCTGTAGTGATCTGATCCAGTTGGTTAAGAGGAATGTCTCCGGATCACCACCGAAGCGGCAGAGGTTCCCTAGTAACTAGCGGTACTGCCCGTAGTTGCCAACATGTGTGTACGGTGTGTGAATGCCTGAACCTTTTGTAAATGATTGCCTCCTCACTGAGTATTTCTCATGTGTTAATTCTTTTACAGAAATAATCACGGTGTGAAGAAGGATTCCGCGTGACCGGGTTCGGCCAGGCGACGGTCATCTAGATTTGTTATTATTTTTGTATTAATACTGTATATACTGGTTTGAGTGATAAATGTGTTTTAATATTCTAATTTTCAGCGCTAACATTTAATCGTCATTTATAACAACTGTATACTGTATCTAACATTTTTTCATCTGAATTAATATTTTTCATAATAAAATTTGCTTAATTCACCCATACCCTTGCATACCAGCCATAATATGATGTATAATAATCTCTTTGGCGACAATTCTCTTTTATAAGTAAATGTGGACTGTGATGGATCAAAAATCAACTTGCAACAAATATTTGTGAAGCAGATAACCTACTGTAATTTAAAAAAAATGTATTTTTTATGAATACGTTCATTGAGAAGTGGTGTATCCCACTGCAAATAAGTTACCAGTATTTATAGAGTGTTGCATAAAAGGTGTTAACAATTACTCGAAATCTCAGTCAAACAGCATTTATTCTTCGTACAGCACCGACGTTTCAGTGCACACCTTCTTCAAGGTCTTATAATCTTATAAATTGTTTTAGTTCATGTGCACAGAAACAATTCGTACAATTAAACATTCAAAAAGGCACATATACATCCTGTTTGAATGTTTAATTGTATGAATGTATTGTGTGAACATGAATTGTAACAATTTATAAGATCTTACTACCCTGAAGAAGGTGCAAGTTTGCACCGAAACGTTGGTGTTGAAGACGAATAAATGCTGTTTGACTGAGATTTCGAGTAATTGTTAACACCTTTTATGCACCACTCCATAAACACTGGTAACTTTTTTGCAGTGGGATACACCACTTCTCAATGAACGTATTCATAAAAAATACATTTTTTTAAAATTACAGTAGGTTATCTGCTTCACAAATCTTTGTTGCAAGTTGATTTTTGATCCTTAGAAGTAGACGTTAAATCGCATTTTTCTGACGCTTCAACTTATAACTAGAGTATAATTAAAATTACTTCAAAGTATATGCATTACCTTGAGGACCATCTCCGGAATAAATTCTTATTAAAATGGAGTTTTTAGGGCAAAAGCACAAGCAAAACTTTTTTTTCTTTGGTAATTCACTCAACAATTTTAGAGTTCATTAGTTCATTTCATTTAACACGACGCACTACTGAATTCGGATTTTGATATCGCACACTGTGATAATAGCAATAGCTTATAAAGTTTGTTGTTTTAGGTTTTATGTTTGTTGGTAAACAAATGGAGTTATGAAATATCAAACAAAAATGAAACACAAACAATTACTTTAGATGCGTCAACAGTTCATAACCAACTGTGCAAATTTTAAAATATATTAGCCATGGGAAAACAAGATAAATGTCACAAAATGTGTTTTTTAATACGCGAATTTTAAAGATTAAAACCTTATAGAGCGTTTTTGAAGTGTTGTTGATTAATATAAAATTATACATAAGAATGGCAGCTTTCGGTGCGATTTTCTTCACTATTTACAGATTTAAAGATCTGTAAGGTTTATACATTAGATCAGAATAGAGCCGTTAGTTCAAAACTCATATTGATCATTTCTTAACATTGTTATACTCACGTATGGGTTGAGTTTCAACTTATGTGGGACCTAATAGAATTTTATCAGTCTGACTAACGAATTTATTTGGCAAAAACATTTACACTCATCATTTTTAGCTCTCTTATTGCAATTTCTAATGTCTGTATCTTAGGACTGTTACAGTTTTGCCTTCTTTAATCTACAACTTAAAAGCCAATCCATCGTATTTTCATATTATGTAATATTCCATTTAAAAAACCAACAATGATAACGTTTGCTTCGAAATCAAAAGCAGAATTAGAAATTTTTACACAAAAAAATTACATTTATGTTAGCAGCTTTGCGCGCAGCTTTGTAATGTAAACTATATGTCTAAAATTAATAATGCAGATATTATCTATTTATCGTGTCACATATATTTTTATTTTGCATATGTATTACAATTTGGAAAACATTTATTTGTATAGTAATTATGAATTCATTACATTGTTATACAGGATTCATTACGATAGTCAGCCGCGGGCGAAATATGTTACTTTCCGCAGTTGTGAGTAAAAACTATATTCAACTCTTTAATTAACTCAGCATTCAGTATCAATAAGTCTTAATATTGAGATTTAAATAAATAAAAATAAAATAAAAATTCTATTTTTCTTTGTTCTTTCATCGTTTTGCATTATTATTACAAGAAAACTATTCAGATCATATTAAATATCCACATTTTTGTAGAAGTTGTGTACTATCTTAATCAATTTTCATAAGCATCACCTAAGTAAAAATGTTGCTTACTATTGAAATTTTCATATATTTCAAATATCAAATCAAATATTAATTATCAGATAGACATGAAATTTCATTTATTTAATTTATAGATAAATAGTGTTGTTATTTACATTAGTGCTACAGTTTATGTTCTGGAAACATCTTTATTGATACATGATGAAAAGTTATAACCTACACAATTTTTTTAAGAAATCCATATCATATACGTTTACTAGTCAATCTCTTGATGAATATTGAAAACAATATTTGATGTGATTATATTTTAGAAGCTTTGATGAACTTCATCAGACAGTAAAATATATCGTTTGAAGAGATTAAATAGCTTACGTATCGTTGTCTCAATTATAGAAATATAAATGGAGTAGACTTTCAATTTGATAAAGTTAAATAACTTTCTTACAAAGAGATATCTCGATACCTATCCTTGTCATATTAACTTTAACTATACAACTATAAGCTGTCCTAAAACCAAATAGAATAGTACTCGTAATTTCATGAATATGTGACCAAATTCTTTTTAATTCATTTCAATAAAGGGTAAAAAATACTATAATCGTGTTTTTTAAAATTTGTTAAATATTAACACAGTTTGAGAAAAACGGCATTAAAACTTCTGTAACATTACCTGTGCGTAGTAATACGAACAACAAGAGCAGGGAAATAGGTCATTATTTGTCTCTTTTGATCTCGATTATATTACTTCACAGAATTATTAAAGCCATTCTTCTTGACTTCTTTTAAAGTTTAATAAATTTAAAATAGTACGGGTACATATATTATTAACTCCATAAATAATATATTAACATTTTCTCTAATTAGATCAAGGTCACATATCTCAATAAGTATGTAATACGTATATCAGCCAAATGACCTCTTATATTCCTTTGTCAGGAATACAATTTTTAACAAAATTTTTAGACATGTCATGGAAAATTTTAATCGAATATAACAATAACTTAACGAATGTTTTCTTATTGTAACTCTTAAATTGTTTTTGGTTTTATTGGCATATAGACTTTTAATTTAAAATAACTTCAAAAAAATAAGACTATTGATATTAAATTGCAAAATCTAGGCAGCCAATTAATAATTGCAAAATGCATTTGTAATATTCTGAGTTATAGAAGTTCTGTGTTCTATGACCGTGTAGTATTGCATAATTAATTTAGCGTCATTCAGTGTAGACGACAATTGTTAAACATGGCAGATAATTTAAAATTCTTGTTGCTGTTGGGATACAATCTTTTGCCCAGTGTCAGTGTTATAATCGACATTAAAGATTTAAACTTGGTTTTATTCGTTAGCCAAATAAATTGATGTTAAGTTCAATTAAATATTTTTTAAATTACGGAGTACAGTTGAATTAACTTAACTAAATAAAACCAAGTTTAATTTTTTTTAAAGTTTTATGGGCTATTAGAATGTAGGAAGTAAAATGTTGGAGAACCAGTGAAAATTTGTATTTAAGGTTCAATTACAGCAGACGTTTCGGATCCTATTGATCCATCTTCAAGGTCTAGAAAACAGATTTTATACTAGATATTGGTAGATAATTACAAACATTTTACCATATACAGATAATTAAAGATTTATGTAAATAAAATTTTGACTTAATTTGTTGTAATCATTAACCGTTCATCCCGAATAATTGGCCTAGCGTGACAATTGCATCATGTTTTTGTTATTTAGTTTGAAACCTTCGCCAAAAAATAGTTAAACGTTTTAATCCTCATTCGCATAAATTATGCAGTGTATTGTTTTTTGTGCAAAAATTTTACAACATACCATTTGAAGATAATACTAATTCTTCTTCTGAGTTACTCATGGTTAGAAACGGTTCACCTTAGTTGACATTCATCATTTTAGAATTATTAATCGTTAGTTTTTCTACTTTGACGATAATTGTATTTAAAAAATTGAGATCTCTTATTTCTGTCTGGCGATATTAAATTAATTTTTAAAGTTCACATTTAATTTATCCCATTCCAGCTTGCACTAACTACGCCACTTTAAAATTCAGCCCAGAAAAGTGTGCATTGGAATTGATTTTTTCTTGTTGAACAAGGTGCATAAAAATTGCACTTTTTTCAGCAACCGCTGAAGTGTAAAAACAGTAGAGCTAATGGAAGATATAGAGAAAACCTCTTATATGTTATGTAACTTTGATTACCTATTGTAATATATAAAGTGCATAGTTTAGATTGGATGTTTAGCAAAATCCTTTGGTAACTAAATTCCTACTCAAGTCCTTTGTGAGAAAAGGTCAGAGAATGTACAAACGATGGATGAAACAGATAGGAAATAATCAGTATATCACAACCGATCCTTGTGAAGACGAAAATTCAATGAGAGGTTACAAGTCACTTAAGAGATTGATTCCGAGCCGGAGGCCGGGTGAACGACAAAAAGACATAAAGTTTAGCGACGTCGAATAAAAAGTTAAGCCCATTATCTTTAAAGGGACAAAGAATGCACTCCACGGGATATTACTTTAAATTTAAACCATATATTCCATTCTCTATATCAGCTTTACCATATCGGTTAAAGGTAAATACATTTAAAATTTGTTTTAGCCTTTTAGTACAAAATAGAAAAACGAATCATGTTATTTTTTAGGGTTTCCTAAACTTATATTTTATCACCAAATCCCTTTAATATTTATCAAATATCACAGAACCCTTACTATATCTCGATCTCAGAGTAACGCAACTGCGATTTTACAAATATTTTATTTACGGAAAACATAAAAACAACCGTCTTAGATAAGAAAGTGCAAATATATTCGTACATAAATTAATGTTTATATAAATGGAAAAAATTGTTTAAATAATAATTTGTTCGCAAACTACAAGCGATGAAAGCTCAGAGAAAAGGAAGAAATGAAAAGGGTGTTTGTTAGACGACAGGATGAAAGAAGTCATCAAGAAACGGGAGGTTAATTTAATATGATGTATCACTAATTGTAAAATGTTAGAACTAATTAAGCTAACATTCCTATATTTATATAAAATAACCAATAATATGTAATTTCAATTTAAAATATGGAATACAATATTATAATGGCAGGCTTTACGTTGTGTTAGAACTAATTAATTAATTAATAATATTCATTGAATTCAAAATTATGTCAGGACTAAATAGTTTATAAGGAATGGTTGTTTATTTAATATTAATTATTATTGTTAGGTTGGTGTTTCGTAATAGTCTTGTTATAATATAAAAGGTCGTATAACGACAATGGGGCAGTTCTCAATAAACCTCTGAACAGTACGATTGCTTTTCTATCGTTTTTGGATCTACCATTTATTCTCCTCATCCTCTTCCTTAACATTTCAGAAGTGGGATTTGAATCCGTGCCGCTCACTTCCTATAGTGTAATAATGAGTGATCTTACTAGTGATAGTGACTTCGAATGTGGGCAATATGTTACTGTACGAAGGAAGAAAATTTGAATTGTCGACCAAAATAGTACATCAGACATCAATTCATTAGTAGCTGGAAAAGTCTATGATATACTGAGGCAGATGCAAAAAAAGAGCTTTCCCAAATTCCCTTACAGCAAGACTCTGGTAAGTCCGAATTGATTCCGTTGTTTGAACCAGAGAACTCCGACATGACATCGAACTGGTTACATAAAATAGAACAAATTGGACTAATACATAATTGGGAAGATGAAATGATTCCACATGCAGTCTCATCTTGCTGGACTTGCTAAGGTTTGGTATAATGGATTACTGGAATATAATTTAAGTTTAAGTGAATGGAACAATGCTCTCTTACGTGCATTTCCTTCGCATGTAGACTACGTAGACTTACTTAAGCAAATGTTAGCCCGGAAAAAGACAAAAACTGATTCCATGATGCATTATTTCTATTTAAAAAACATGCTAGTGAGGAAATGCGGTATTACCGGTACAAATGCAGTATCATGCATTATAGATGGGTTACCTTTGGAACTTCAGGGAAATGCTAAAGCTGGTAACTACGAAAATCCAGATGACTTGTACTATGAATTTTCGGTTTTGTTCAGGAGCGTTATTTTAAAGATTACAACACTTCAATTAAAGACTATCTATTTTATTAATTCTCACAACTTGACATTTGACACCTCTACTTTCGGCTCTACCCACGCCAACTATATTACATTCCACTACATCCTCCCTCCTAATTTTTTTTCTGACATTTTAACATTTTGAAATTTAACCTTAAATTTTGAAATATGTATTATTTACAAAATATATGAAAATTAACTTAATATCTACTTTCTTCTTTCCACTCTGCTATTCTCGCTGACTGTTTAACTTTTTTCTGACTGCAAGTGTCTGGAGATATTTCCTATTTCTCTCAAACAATCTTCCTTCGGCTCTCACTACATACGATCTTGGTCTTTTCGCCTCTCCTTCAACTCTTCCTTCTTTTTTTATCTTGAATCAGCCATACTCGTTCATTTCTCTTCAGTTCTTTAAATCATGCGCTCGATGTCTCTTATCATAATAACTCTTCTGCTGTTCTTTTTCTTTCTTCATTTTTTGTTGTATTGTTTTATGATTGGGTGTTTTAGGTGTTAATTTTTCTTCTTGTATCGGTAGTTTTTCTCTTAACTTTCGTCCAAATAAGATCTGTGCTGGTGACAGTCCACAATTTAATGGAGTATTTCTATGAACCAGAAATGCAAAAAAAATATCTTCATTCTTTTTCAAAATATTTTTCACTATTTTGACCGCGCTTTCTGCTTGGCCATTGATCTGTTGGTAAATTAGACTACTGTTTACCCATTTAAGTTGATATTGCCTAGCAAATTCTCGAAATTCAGTTGAATCGAACTGCTTGCCATTATCAGATCTTACAATATTGGGAATCCCATGCCGTGCGAACGTTTCTTTTAAAAATAGTATGGTATCTACTGCTCGGATGCCTTGAAGTTGCTTCACTTCAATGTATTTACTATAATAGTCTTGGATAACAATATATATATATATATATATATATATATATATATATATATATATATATATATATATATATATATATATATATATATATACATATACCAAGGTCGTGTTGGTATTTCTGATGGTATCATATATTTAATTGCTGTATTTATACCAGGAAACCAAACAGTAGCTTTGGCTCGTGCTAAACACTTTTGCACGCCAAAGTGTCCTATGTGAATTTGTTTTAAGATTGTTTTTCTTAATAATAATTTTGGTACGATTCGATCATTCATTAATATTATATTTTCTTGGCACTTAATTTGATCACGTTGCCTATAGTATTCTGTAACTTCTTGCGAACAATTTTGTTTATTCTTTGGCCATCCGTTAATTATGTATTCTTGAAGTTTTGTCATTTCTATATCGCATGACTGTGCTTCCTTAAGCTTGCGTAACATACTATATTCATTCTCAAAATCGTTTATCACCTCATTCACATCCGTCGTTGATGTCACAACATCTGGATCATTACATCCTTCTGGTAACGGTGATCTGCTTAAAGCATCTGGAATAAAGAATTCTTTACCCGAAACATGACTGATTGTATAATTAAATTTCAGCAATCTCATTCTGAAACGCTGAAGTCTATTTGATAATTTATTAACTTCTTTTGTAGTTAATATCGTTGTTAACGGCTTATGGTCTGTTTGTATGTGAAATTTTGATCCTATTAAAAACTGTTGTAATCTTTCACATGTCCACAACACCGCCCATGCTTCTTTTTTGATCTGTGCGTATCTGCGTTCACTTTCGCTTAATAATTTTGAGCAAAAACATACAGGTTGCCACGTATTATCATCTTGCAGTTGTTCAAGCATGCCGCCAATCCCATATGACGATGAATCAGCTATTCTGCTCTGCCGTGCTGTGTTAAATTTCGTTAAAACAGGTGTAGATGCTATTTCTTGTTTTAGTCGATCGAATTCTTGTTGATGTACCTCTGTCCATATAAATCGTCTATCACCGTGCAATAATTCTCGCATAAGTATAGTGTTATCTGCAACCTGGTTAACAAATTTTCCAATGTAATTAACCAAACCCAAGAATCTTTTGACATCTTTCTGATTTTCGGGTATTTTGTATTCGGTAATCGCTCTGCCATTTTTTTTTATCTACGCATATGCCTTTGGAATTTATTACATGTCCCAAATACGTAGTTTCTGAACATTGCCATTTGCACTTTTGTTTATTTAGCGTGAAGCCTTATTCCTCCAATGTTTTTAGCACAATATGTAAAGTTTTGTCATGCTCAGCTTTATTTCGGCCCGACACCAATATATCATCTGCATGGACAAGTACATTTCTAAAGTTGAATTTGTCAATAACTCCACTTACTCTCTTTTGGAATACTTCCGGGGCGCTTGTAATACCGAAACATAATCGTTTGTATGCGTAACGTCCAAACGTTGTTATAAACGTGGTAAATTTTCGCGATTCCGGCGACAAATCTAAGTGCCAAAATCCTAACGAAAAGTCTGATTTTGTGTATACACATGAGTCTTGAAGTCTTGACAAAGTCTCTTCCACTGAAGGTAACTGATATCTCTCTTGGAGCAAAAATTTATTCAGTTCTGTTAGGTCGGAACACACTCTAATTTTCCCGTTCGGCTTCTGTGCTAGGACCATAGGCGCGCACCATTCCGTTGGCTCATCGATACGTTCTATGACGTCCTCCTTGACCATACGCTCTAATTCGTGCTTCGTTGCTTCCATTAGGTTCAACGGCACTCTTCTTGACGTTGCTACTGAATACGGCACTGCGTCAGGCAACAGTCGTATATTATGCTGATAATTTTACAATTTTCCCAAACCTTTAAATAATTTCGGGTAGCGCTGCTTCATTTTCTCAGCTTCTTCATTTTCTGTGGTCTCAACATTGTCTACATACTTCAAATTTAACTTCTTGCCATTCCAGTGTACCATCCAGAGAGCTAACAATGCTGGCCTACTTAACAGGCTTTCGGTAGTTTCCACTACGAAATATTTTATTCCTTTTCTTATATTGTTAAATTTATTGCTTGCTGTTGTCCGCCCTGATACATTCAGTTTTCTTGATTCACCCTGTCCTGGGCCTAATAACATTACATTTGTATTTTCTAAAGTGCACTTATGTTTCAGATATTTATTATAATTCTTCGTGGCTATTATATTTTCGTCGGCACCAGTGTATACTTTAAATGGAATTCTGTCACCGCAAATGTTTATTTTTACACGCCACGGGCTCTTTTGTTTCGTCACACTTTCTATTTTTGTCACCTCGTTGACACTGTGTGCACTGTCACTACTTTCTTCAGCTTTATGTTCTCGTTCTTCCGTTATCTCTCTTGTATGTCGCATCCGCATTAAATATTTCGCTGCAAAATGTCCCTTAATACCACATTTATTGCACTTTTGTCCGAAGGCTGGACACTTTGTTACTGGATGACTCGTTTTCAGGTCTCCGACATTCTTTTTCTCCTGTGTATTTTCTTTTCTTATTCTCCTCTTTACTTCTTTCATTGCATCTTTGCTTTAATTTCCATTTTCTGTTGTTCGTTTTCTTAGATATTTTGTCTACGAAGCAGTTGTTTCCTCTTAGTTCTCGGTTTTGCTCTCTGACGGATTCACTTTGTAGAATTTTCTCCACTGCTTTTTCTAGTGTCAACTTCTCGTCGAGCTGTAGCATTTCTGATAATCGATGGTCTCGCAGGCCTACCACTAATCTATCTCGTACTAGTTCGTCGGTTAATTCTCCATAATTGCAGGTTCTTGCCATTTCTACGATGCTAGCAACGAAATCTACCACTGGTTCGCCTTCATTTTGTACTCGCAAATTAAATTTCGCTCGTTCGTATATTATATTCGATTTCTTTATTTAGTAATCGTCGAAAATTTTCTTTGCATCGTCATAACTATTAATATCCGCTTCTTTCTTTTTCAGAGCGTCTAGTACTCGTGACACTTCTTGGCCCATATGTAAAAATAAATTGGTCACCTGTACTCGAATTCGCATGCTTCTCTATATCTCTCGTAATGGATTATCCATCGTGACCAATCTTGTTTACGGAAAGAAAATCTTTCTGGTGCTGGTACTGAACTGGCGAAATTTTTCGTTTGGGTAACTTGTGGTGTCGCCTGAACAACAAACCTAGCAAGAGTGTCCCTCAACTCTTGCATTTCTCTTTGCAAAGTTTCTGTGTCCATTTCTTAAATTGTAGTTCGACCTTGTGGCTTTTTTTTCTAATCTCTCTTGGCTTTTTTGCCTACACAACTTTTTCTATTTTTATTTTACTTTATTTTTTCTTTACCTTTTTGGTTTAACCTAACACCATGTTATGTTTCGAGTTTGTTCAGGAGCGTTATTTTAAAGATTAAAACACTTCATTTAAAGACTATTTATTTTATTAATTCTCACAACTTGACATTTGACACCTCTACTTTCAACTCTCTACCCACGCCAACTATATTACATTCCACTACAGATAGTAAGACTGTTGGTGACACTGTAGGTTTACAAAGAGCAGCTTTATTCATCAAAGGAACGAACCTCAACATTCTATCGCAGTGTGTTCTTGTGGTAAACTTGGCCATACTGAAGAAATGTGTTGGAATAACACCAAAATCAAATGTGCAAATTGTGGCAGGACAAATCCGCGACGCGATCATTGGAACTGTACGAAGAGGTTAAATTCTTGTTCCAACTGTGGTAAGCTGGGCTATTCGGTGGACAAATGGTGGGCGAAATCGAACAATTACCAGAAGGACGTTCATACTCTCGATCGGCAAGTACCTGATTCCATTTATAATATAATTGTTACCATTAATAATCAAAATTTTAATGCAAATATTGATACAGCTAGTCAAGTTAATGTTGCACATATTTCAGTAGCCAATAAATTAAACCTTAACCTAGAACCCTGTGATGTCATGATTAAAAGTTTTGGTAATTACATTAATCCTCCCTTAGGCACTAGTCAGGTTAAATTAAAAATTTTAAATTTTTGTACCAGCACTTTGTTAATATTTGTAGCGACTGAAATGTCTAAATATGATGTAATCATTGGTCATCCTGTAATAAATAACTAAAATGTATCACTAATTGTCACAGGTAGACAGATTCAGTTGAATCCAATTCACCAACGCGAGCAAGTTGCACAAATTTACTCTATAGATGTTAAAAAAATTAAATGTGGCATCATAGCAGATGTTGAATTAAGTACAAATAAAAAAAAACTAGTTATCAACGATGATTTTAAATATTCATTTTTACCAAGTGTAAACGAAATAAGCAATGTGGTAACTAAGTTCACATCGACGGAAGTATTTTAGTGTGGTAACATAGTTCACACTTTTTAATGAAAAGGATAAGCGATGTGGTAACTAAGTTCACATTGAATATATATATATATATATATATATATATATATATATATATATATATATATATATATATTACTTATATTAGTATGGGAACTAATGTCATATTTAAAGAAATGAAGTGTAATAACTAGGTCACATATACGAACTCATTTGTGTGGTAACATAGTTTACACGCTAATATGTTAAATGTGGTAACTAGGTCACATATACAAACTCATTTGTGTGGTAACATAGTTCACACACTAATATGTTAACTATGATAACTAGGTCACATGGGCAAACCCATTTGTGTGGTAACGTAGTTCACATAATATGTTAAATGGGGTGAAACATGACAAAAAAAAATAAAACTATAAGTAATGAAACGTAGTTATGCCTATTTAGGAAAGACTGCGATCAAACATCACACCTTGTGATGAGACTCATTTTAAAATAATTAAAGAGTATTTATCACGTTTTGTTCTAGGTCATAGACAGAGTCAATTCGAGGAGTACTATTGGCTAGGACACCAAATGCTCAGGATGGCCGATTGTTAGAACTAATTAAGTTAACATTCCTATATTTATATAAAATAACCAATAATATGTAATTTTAATTTAAAATATGGAATACAATATGATAATGGCAGGCTTTACATTGTGTTAGAACTAATTAATTAATTAATAATATTCATTCAATTCAAAATTATGCCAGGACTAAATAATTTATAAGGAATGGTTGCTTATTTAATATTAATTATTATTGTTAGGTTGGTGTTTCGTAGTAGTCTTATTATAATATAAAAGGACGTGTAACGACAATGGGGCAGCTTTATAAACCTCTGAACAGTACGATTGCTTTTCTATCGTTTTTGGATCTACCATTTATTATCCTCATCCTCCTCCTTAACAAAAATGTAAAATATAAAATGTAGATTCTAAGCCAATTTGGCAAGAATAAATATAATCTATCTATCTACAAGCGATGAAAGTGTGTGGACGTTTCATGTTCTAAGTAAGTTGGTTGCTTGTCCGACCTTCAAAACGAGACACACGCTCGAGCACTTTGGAGGCCTTAAAACGTCACACGCCAAATTCTTAACTATAAAAATTCATATCTCGTTTCTTACTTATACTTATTTGAATTGTATTTGAACTAAAATTCTTAGTTCATCCTGGTATCGCAGAAAAGCAATATTAAAAAAGCCGAGTGCTAGGATAAGCCGCGAGCATACACGTAAATCGAGTGACTTTGACGTGCTTGGAATCAGCTAATTTGTATGCGCTTGTCACTTTTACAATATTTTGACTGACTTTCATTTTTAACTGATAAAAAGGTATTTACAATTTTCAGGCTAAAACATATGAATTAAAAAAGAATAACTTTTTAACATTTCAAAATAAAGCAAATAAAATTTAATTAGTAATTAATTACCAAAGGGTAATTAATTACTGCCAAGCTTTATTTTAAAATATATAGAAAATTTTAAGTTTCCCTAAACGAAGACGTAAATTGTTTAAGTTTAAACAAATTATAACCGTGTAAATCAGGCTTAAATCTATGATCTTACAATCTTATCTAAAACGACGTGTAGGTCCTTTTTCGTATGACTCAGTTACCATACCGATAAGTCTAACAGCAAACCGGAATATTTATTGTACGTGCTCATGAAAATTCATATCACTTCAAGTTGAAAACTATCCAACTGCTACACTTAAGTAAATGTGTGGACTGTCATTTTATTCGTGTGTCAACAAATTCTGCTGTGTTGGAACACTTTGCTCCATAAATTCAGAAAAGAATCCGTGTCCAAATTTATAATTCTGTTATATTCTACATATTTTAAAAGGACACGGATTCAAGGATAGATATGTATATTTTAAAGACGGGACATATTTCTTCTACAAATTATCTGTAGTAATATATTAAGTGCATTGAGATTGATCGAGAATTCTGCATGAAAATATGTGTTGCCTAGAAACTGAATGAGTTTGTTTTGATAGTAATTTGACAAAACGAACCCAGTTTCTTACAGGCGACACATTTTGAATGCTGAATTTTAAGATCATTTTTAATGCCCGAAATATATTTGTTAGACTATTTCCAGAACATTAAAATTTAAAAAATCATATTAATTTTTATTATTTAAATAGATACTGTAGCGCAAAAAATTCAAGACTATTGTTACCCCTAGTCCCGATAGGTGACAGCACTTGCTGACATGCCAAGTAATATTTCCCGCGCAATGTGACAGATTGCTAGGTAACCTGTAATATAATATGCTGAGGTACAAGTTTTGTGTGTAAATAAAAGTTGTGTGTCAAATAATCATTCACTTTTGTTTTAATACATAACCAGTGTTACAGATCAGCAAATCTCCTGGGAAATAAATAACCCGTAACAATACTTATATTTATATGTAAAATTTGGCTGTAGTATTCCAAATGGTTTTTACTGTTACGTCTTTATATTTTTCTTCGTTAATTTTACCCATTTTGAATGCCCAGTCGCAACATTATCTAACGTATTATCAAATTGATAGGATTTCATCACAAAATATTTTAAACTGCTTCCACACATACACTTTAGATCTTTTAGTATTTACAGGAATGTTTTGTTAATACTATTTTCAATACCTATTATCATATGAAAACGTTCCAAAACGATTCATTTTGGTATGATTATAAATGTCAAACAAACTGTTTAAGTCTGTATATGTATTAAAATTTTTTAGCAACGCAAACAAATTAGCAGCCCTACTTTTTAATGCGGATTTACTGTAAATTTCTAAGTGTCACAATACTCAAAATTCCATATTTATACAAAGAAAAAGATAGTTTTGTTGTTATTTCTATTTCTCTTATCTGTTTTATAAATACAAACAACTTAAAGATTGCTTAAATATGTTTGCAATTTTAGGCTGTCATTTCGGATTTTATATGTCAAATCAGTGCAATATTCGCGGTAGGTTTCTGAAAATTTTCACCTAGTATGCAATATTCGCTGTAAGTTTGCTCTGATTGGTCCGAATATTCAAAATCTTACCATTTCATTGGGTATTAAATTGTTCTGGAAATAGTCAGAAGTAATATCACAAGACCTCCTGATTTTATCGATAGATTTTTATTTTCAACAATTTTTTTGCTTCGCAACAAACACGAAAACAAACTGCATGGTAAATCCTGAATCCGAAGGAGGAGCAGTTTTACCTAATGTCAGTTTGCTTGAGTGATTTTGCCTAAAATCAAAAAGAATGAGTGCTTAAAAATAAGTTTATCTGAGAAAATCAGAGAGGTCTTGTGGTATTAGGTGAGATAAATTCCAAAGACAACGCAAAATGAAACAATTTAATTATTATTTTATTGTTAAACTTGAAATTTTAATTAACTGTCACACTAATACTTAAAAACAATACCAACCGTTTATTTACTTGGTAGCGGAAATTTATCGGAGTAACAGAGTTTTATCAGTATAATACTGTTCCCACTGGTTGAATTTTTAAATGTTTTGCATCGTGATTGGTTAAAAACTAGTCGTTGGACTTTGTCTATATAATCGATACGGGTAGTTCGTACTTATTAACTTTACAGAATAATTGGAGCTACCTACTCTCATTGTATTCAGATATGAAACGCGACTTACTTTGCAGAAAAAACAATAAAAGACGGAATGCAACTAATGAAAATTAAATCTGAAATGCATTTTATATCCTGGAAAAAATACTCTGAATCTGAGATTTATAATAATTTTTATTGATGC
This sequence comes from Harpalus rubripes, assembly GCA_963082715.1. Lineage (NCBI taxonomy): Eukaryota > Metazoa > Arthropoda > Insecta > Coleoptera > Carabidae > Harpalus > Harpalus rubripes. The sequence goes on from OY720454.1 coordinate 36,083,646, forward strand.
AGTCTTATAGGTCATAAAAATATTTTTAAATAATTAAGTGAAATTGTCAAAAATAGAGGTGAGAAACACAATAGATATTTATGATATGTGTTAAAAGTGATATTTTATTTTGTGAGTCGAGTTGCTAACTACCTTCTCACAGAATAAAATCATTTTTTCAGTTGACCGTTTATTAATAGGTTATGTTATGGCGTAACAAATTATTCATTAATGACTTCTAATAATGCATGATTTTTTTATTAATGAACGATTTTATTGGGTAACCTTAGATACCACATACCACTGCTGAACAATTGACAATAATTATGTATTAAACATTACTAATTTAAAAAAATTTTCTCTGAAGAAATTGAGATTTTCCAATTCAGTGAGTTACGGTCAACAGCAAAATATTGTAACTAACACGTGTGTTTATTGGCGATTAATGATCTCAACAATTAACGCGATCGATACGCTTACGCGTTAAAATGTCTCAACCATTAAGACAGTTGATAGTCAAATAACTACTAACACATATACATTATTTTTTCTATAAACATTATCTTTATGTTTTCATTTAATTTTTTATATTGATAATAATGTAATGTGCAGTGCCCGTCGTCGCCGCTACTGTCACCGTCGCTGTCGCCGCCGCTGTCGCAGGGACGAACGAATGTCTATTATTAGCGATGGCGAAACAGACTTGTCGAAACCTGCTTAATTAAGCGGTTGATGTAACCTATTGTGTTTGAGTTTTTATCTAGAATAGTGTTCTAGTGAGTTCTCGAATACAAATGCCGGAGTATTTAAGCACTGTTAGCGAAGGCATTGGACAGTCTGATATAAATAAGCGTTGCGTGCTAAACAGTTGGTGATATAAACAGATAGTCGACAAATGATAAACATAAATAAATATAGTTGTATAAATAAATAAGTGAGCTATATATTGTTTACATAAATAATCTTAGTATTTAAGTGTCTTATAGTATTATTAGTCTTAATTAGTGTTTAATATTTGTTTAATCGTAGTGCTTGTTATATTAATCATCTTTTATTTATATTTAATATCTATTTATCGTTATAATAAACTTTTATTTTAATTAATAATAATTGTCTAATATTTACACTTCACCCAAATAAATAAAAACTACAATAATTATTTGACATATGTCATAAATGTCGATTTGTTGTTCAAATTGCCAGTACTAAGGTAAATAATTAACTTTTAACCCTGGTGTTATAAAATGACATTTTTAACCGTAAAAACAAAAATACTACTTTAATAGATTTTTAGAAAATAGCTAATCATAATGTAATTGTTGTGTCATTTAATTTTATGAGAAGGCGAGTAGGGAGTTTCGGCACGAGTCGCAGCGGACAAAATAGAAGCATTTTTCACAGGTACCTACATCATTCAATATTATATCTACAAACACTATTCTCTCATTTAAATTTGTATATCTAATAATTGTTTGAACTTATGTCAAAAATGTTGATTTGCTGGTACATTCATCAATAAAAGTAACAATGATTTGTCACTTTTAACACCGAAAAACAAATGTTAATAAAGCTTAGTGTTAATAGTATTTGTAGATAATATTAAAACAAGTTTCATAAGCCAATCTGATATCGCTATCGTCCTTTGTAAAACTCACCGCAAGCGCCTAGCTTTCCAAACATGAACATATTTTATGTTATTTTTTTTGAGATAATTTTTATAATTGTGCAAGATTTGTCAAAAATGTAACATGTGTTAGCACTTTTTAACTATTCACAGAGAATATATAAATCAAACACTATTTTCACTTATAAATTCTTTATTTCACGATACCCAAAATAGCCAAATACATAATGCCAATAATAAATTCTACTACAAGTATTTATACATTCACGTAGCCCCAGACTCTATACCATCTGCAATGAATTACATCAGCCCCCAACGTATTACGCTAACATTCGGCCACCCTGTTTAAATTGCGTCCCTGCAATTTGTGGAAGTGTCTGCAACAGAAAAAGCATTTTGTGGGATGATATTTTTACTGCTAAAATGACCAGATTAAATGAAAACTTTTGAGTAAATGAAATCTTGTACTTAGCTGGACGAATGGTAACGTCTGTATCGTTACCTGATCCAACGAAGAGTAATGATAACTTCACTTCTTAGCCATTGTTGGAATACGAATAGTAACTTTAGTATCTTTAATACTTGATTAAACGAATAGTAACGTCAGAACGAATAGCAATACATACCGTAATGCTTAATGAACGAATAGTAACGTCAGTATCGTTACTTAAACGAATAGCAATACATGCAGTAATGCTTAATGAACGAATAGTAACGTCAGTATCGTTACTTAAACGAATAGCAATACACACAATAATGCTTAATGAACGAATAGTAACGTCAGTATCGTTACTTAAACCAATAGCAATGCACATAGTAATGCATAATGAACGAACAGTAACGTCAGTATTGTTACTTAATTAATCATAAATATAATACTATAGCATTATATTATGACTGCAGTAGATCTATCAAATCATCGGTATTTTTAAATCCGTTGTTCTTCTCGTAGTCGCTACTATCTAAAACTTCAGGATTATTAAATGGCTCTAGTCTATCTGCTGTTACTATATTGTTATATTGACGTTGAGTTCTATGTATTCCAGGAATATCACTAATAACATATCGATCATTCCCAAGGATTTTCTTTATTATATACGGGCCTTTGAATTTCGGCAGTAACTTTTTACTTGCCCCATCATTCGTACAGAGTGGTTTATTAAAATAAACAAGGTCGCCTTCTTTGTACTGTTTTGCTTGAACTCGATTTTTATCTAAATACATTTTCATTCTTTCTGCGCTTTCCTTAATATTGTCACAAGCATTTAACCGCTTTTCTAGTACATCTACTTGATTTTCACCTTCCGTTTGAGTATATAGGAGTCGATTATGTGGTCCTTTATTTTGTGGCTAAAGATCAACTTGAATGGAGTGTGTTTCGTACATGGTATTATTTAAAGCAGAATTAATTGTTTTAATTTGTAAATCCAAATCGTCCTCTTTGTCTGTAGAGGTTGCTAAAGAATCTAGTATAGTTCTGTTAAAGCGCTCTACTTGTCCGTTTGCCCTTGGTGTAGCGACTGCATTTTCCACATGTATTATGTTAAAACTTTCGCAAAATTCCTGAAATTTCTTACTCGTAAATGCAGAGCCTCTATCACTAATTATCCGATTAGGTGAACCAAATAATGCAAATATTTCGTTTAAAAACGATAGTGCTGGTGAAACTTGAGTATTTTTAACGGGTTTTAGAAATACATATTTGGTGAATGAATCAATAAGAACAATTAGGTAATTATTACTTCTTTTACTTTTAATAAACGGCCCTAAATGATGTATGTGTACTGTCTGCATTGGAGTAGGTTTCTTTGAAATATTGTGAAGCAGTCCACACTTTTTGCCTGATCTACTTTTTCGATATCCGCACTCTATACATGAATTAACATATTTTCTGACAAACCGTCTTACGTTGGCGAACCAATAACTTCTTTGTATTAAATCTAGTGTTTTATCAAAACCAAAGTGTCAGAAATCATCGTGCATTTTTCGAAGTACATGCCAACGCGCAGATTTCGGAATTGCTAATTTGTACTCACCGTTTATTAGCTTTTCTAGCCGGTTATTTTTTATTCTAAATTCTTTGTAAATAGCGCGTTCTTCTGAAGTGGGACTACTATTTAAAATGTCTTTAACTTTATACAAGTGAGTATCTTTTAATTGTAGAGCTACCACCCAGTCCGATACTGATATTTTGTAAACATTTTTCTGTATAGGGTTTCTGATAAGAGCATCTACATGTTACATTTTGTTGCCGGATCTGTATCCTTTATACTAAACAGTTAGAGGATCTTTCTATATATTCTTTAATCAAAAAGCCGATCGCCAAACTTTAGACACGGGTACAGCTTAAACGGAGCAACCGATTTTCGTGAAATTTGTACCAAGTCGTAGGAAATGATTGGCTTCAGGGCCCTTCTAATGGGACGAATTTCTGTAGGATGCATAGTTTTCGAGGAAAAAATTATTCAAGATTGAAAATTGGAACAGAAACAATAGGTCACAGTAACGATCACAGTTCTCATTGATAAATTTAAGACGAAAAACGCAGTCATGTCATATAGTATGTCAATGTCAACGATTACATATTATCGGTTTTCATCCTTTTAAATGCAAAAAAATGCTAAATTTGATATGTTAATGACAAATTTGAACTACAGAAAATAATGGGTTTAAAATTGCAGAAAAGAATGTAAGAATTAAACGACGTAAGGTACGCTATGAATGTAAGATATTTTTATTCTTATTTTATAAATTATTTTGTAAATAGATTGTTGAAAATGTTCGGCGATATTAAACGACAAAATGGACGAGAACTGTAGGAAAAGCACCAATGACAAGAAAGACTGGGAGGACAAAGTGTACAGTGTACAGAGAGAATGTCAAGGATTGTTTTCTGTGCCGGTCATTGTATTAATCTAAGATATGTTTATTTATATTTTATTTTGTAAATAGATTTTACAAAACTGACAAAAAGACACTGGTAGTATTTGGGCTGGCGGTCCAGCGTACTTTATATGCACGGCTTTACCCTTACCTTCTAAACCTAAACCGTACACAAATAACGGAGTGTGTGGGGCTCTTTAGGGCAGATTGAATGGGCAGTTTGGGTTGTGTGGGCATGTAGCGTGGGTGGTTTGGGTGGGCATGTTGCGTGGGTAGTTTGGGTGGGCATGTTGCGTGGGTAGTTTGTGTAAGCATGTTGCGTGGGTAGTTTGGGTGGGCATGTTGCGTGGGTAGTTTGGGTGGGCATGTTGCGTGGGTAGTTTGGGTGGGCATGTTGCGTGGGTAGTTTGTGTAAGCATGTTGCGTGGGTAGTTTGTGTAAGCATGTTGCGTGGGCAGTTTGGGTGGGCATGTTGCGTGGGTAGTTTGGATGGGCATGTTGCGTGGGTAGTTAGGATGGGCATGTTGCGTGGAAAGTTTGGGTGGGCATGTTGCGTGGGCAGTTTGGTTGGGCATGTTGCGTGGGTAGTTTGGGTGGGCATGTTGCGTGGGTAGTTTGGGTGGGCATGTTGCGTGGGCAGTTTGGGTGGGCATTTTGCGTGGGTAATTTGGGTGGGCATGTTGCGTGGGCAGTTTGGGTGGGCATGTTGCGTGGGTAGTTTGGGTGGGCATGTTGCGTGGGTAGTTTGGGTGGGCATGTTGCGTGGGCATGTTGCGGAGGCAGTTTGGGTGGGCACGTTGTGCGGGTATTTTGGGTGGGCATGTTGCGTGGGCAGTTTGGGTGGGCATGTTTCGTGGGTAGTTTGGGTGGGCATGTTGTGTGGGTAGTTTGGGTGGGCAGTTTGGGTGGGCATGTTGCGTGGGCAGTTTGGGTGGGCAGTTTGGGTGGACATGTTGCGTGGGTAGTTTGGGTGGGCATGTTGCGTGGGCAGTTTGGGTAGGCATGTTGCGTGGGCAGTTTGGGTGGGCATGTTGCGTGGGCAGTTTGGGTCGGCAAGTTGCGTGGGCAGTTTGGGCGGGCATGTTGCGTGGCCAGTTTGAGTGGGCATGTTGCGTGGCCAGTTTGAGTGGGCATGTTGCGTGGGTATCATAAACCACTATCGGCGGAGCCCTAGGGAAAACTCGGCGAAGCCGAGGTTACGCTAGTCCTTAATACCAAAAGGATAGATTCACTATCTATATATATTTTCTTTAATCACGACGATCGCCCAACTTTAGACAAGGCTACAGCTTAAATGGTGCGACCGATTTTCATGAAAGTTGTAACAAACTGTAGGAAATGATTGGCTTCAGGGCCCTTCTAATGGGACGAATTTCTGTAGGATGCATAGTTTTCGAGTAAAAAATTAAAATTAAACAATGGATCGTAGAATACATGTAAAAATTTAGAAGATAAAAATGCTGTCATGTGTAACATTTGGCATGATGTCAATGTCAATAATGAGAAATTATGAATGTCGTATGGGTTGTCGACCATTCCAATGCTAAATATAAATAAATATATTGTGTAAAATTGAAGAAAGGAATATGAGTTAAACGAGGTATGTATACGTAATGAATTTAAGCAATATTTATTGTTAATTTAGATTTTATTTTGTAAATAGATTTAACGAAATGTCACAAGTTACTAAAAACTACAAAAACGTTGATAAAGACTAGAAGAGTTTCACAATCGAACGAAGAATACATGTATAAAATTAAAAAGATAAATACGGTCTTCTTTCACATTTGATATGTTAATGACAAATTTGAACTACAGAAAATAATCGGTTTAAAATTGAAGAATATAATGTGAGAATTAAACGACGTAAGGTACGCTATGAATGTAAGATATGTTTATTCTTATTTTATAAATTATTTTGTAAATAGATTGTTGAAAATGTTCGAGGTTATTAAACGACAAAATGGACGAGAAATGTAGGAAAATCATCAACGACAAGAAAGACTGGGAGGACAAAGTGTACAGTGTACAGATAGAATGTCATGGATTGTTTTCTGTGCCGGTCAGTGTATTAATTTAAGATATGTTTATTTATATTTTATTTTGTAAATAGATTTTACAAAACTGACAAAAAGAAACTGGTAGTATTTGGGTTGGCAGTCCAGCGTGTTTTATTCGCACGGCTTTACCCGTATGTTCTAAACCTAAACCGTACACAAATGACGGAGTGTGTGGGGCTCCTTAGGGCAGATTGCATGGGCAGTTTGGGTTAGCAGTTTGGGTTGCGTGGGTGGTTTGGTTGGACATGTTGCGTGGGGAGTTTCGGTGGACACATTGCGTGGGTAGTTTGTGTTAGCATGTTGCGTGGGCAGTTTGGGTGGGCATGTTGCGTGGGTAGCTTAAGTGGGCATGTTGCGTGGGTAGTTTGGGTGGGCATGTTGCGTGGGCAGTTTGGGTGGGCATGTTGCGTGGGTAGTTTGGGTGGGCATGTTGCGTGGGTAGTTTGGGTGGGCATGTTGCGTGGGCAGTTTGGGTGGGCATGTTGCGTGGGTAATTTGGGTGGGCATGTTGCGTGGGCAGTTTGGGTGGGCATGTTGCGTGGGTAGTTTGGGTGGGCATGTTGCGTGGGTAGTTTGGGGGGGCATGTTGCGTGGGCAGTTTGGGTGGGCATGTTGCGTAGGCAGTTTGGGTGGGCAAGTTGCGTGGGTAATTTGGGTGGGCATGTTGCGTGGGCAGTTTGCGTTGGCAGTTTGGGTGGGCATGTTGCGTGGGCAGTTTGGGTGGGCATGTTGCGTGGGCTGTTTGGGTGGGCATATTAAGTGGCAGTTTGGGTGGGCATGTTGCGTGGGCAATTTGGGTGGGCATGTTGCGTGGGCAGTTTGAGTGGGCATGTTGCGTGGGCATCATTAACCACTTTCGGCGGAGCCCTAGGGAAAACTCGGCGAAGCCGAGGTTACGCTAGTCCTAATACTAAATGATCAGATTCACTATCTATAGTTATATGTATGTATATATATATATATATATATATATATATATATATATATATATATATATATTACGTCACACATTTACTCTGTTCCAAATTTTTACTAGGAATTTTTAAACTTCCTACTATCGCCTTTTTGAAATCAGGAATCTATTTTCAATTACATTAATGCGGAAAATAACGATACAACTAAAGTCAACCAAATATTACTTGTTGAATTTATGATGCCGCGTTGGATAGAAACCAATAATTTTTTTGTCCAATTTGCACAAAAAGGACTTTTTGAGTGTCTGTTTTGTATGCACAAAGAAAGCAAGAGATAAACCACTTTGCGCACGCAAAACAGGCACGAAAAAGGTCACTTTTTGAGCAATTTGGACAAAAAATATGTTTAGATATGGGCAATCAATCCAATTATTAGCGAACTCCACTGTTTGCGAATAAATTGTGCTTAACCCCTCCGTCGATTTTCCACAACTATTGATCGCTTTCAATTTAGATGATGTTTCATTCATCACAAAAACGAACATAAGAAACTGTCTAGGTTTAGAAGCATGTTAAATTCCTATCCTAATTTCTTCTACAGATATTATCTCTAATCAATGTTGCATGCACGAAGCATTTGCGGTTAAGGATACTGCTTCTCTAGGTCACTTTACAATCCACTATAAAGTGTACTGCCCCCGAAGTGTTAGATTACTCCTTGTGAATTTGAATAAACCAAGTCCTCGAATAATTGGATTAGTTGCCAGTTGCCAGGTTCCATTGCTATTGACTATTTGAAACTTTACATTCCGCTAGACCTGAAGCAATATTACATTTTTCTTTTGAGCGTAAAAAAAGGCAAAGATTGGAAAAGAAAGATTCGTATGGAAAAACAGATGGTGTATTAGATTTTTAAATCGAAAGTCAATAAGAAGGGTTGCTTCCTTATTAAAGAATATATGAATTCATTTCTACGGATAACAAAACATTCTTGGGTGAAGCAAAGTTTCCATGCATACTATCAATCCCTCAAGCCGTATCCGTCGCGAGCTCTGATTCGCGAAATTGAAATTTGTGAACTTGGTAGCGGGTTACTGATGAACGACGGACAAGGTTCGTGAAGTTTCAACTCGGTCTGGTGAGATGAACTTTGTTTTGATCACGTGGTCACACATGTGGTTTGTTTATGTTTAAATATAAATAATATATTATTAACACTCTTTTCTGCTGGTAATTCATATTTAATAATATTCGCCAAGATGTCAATTCTTAAAAAACTAAAATGTTTCAGGTTTGAACACAAGTTGACAGTTGTTCAGAAAACGCGCGCACATTCTAATGTCAAAAACTGATACTGTTCACTGTATGCATGTGCATGGAAATTGTGCATTAGTCATATTGTCGACAGAAGACTAAATAATTGTGCAGGTGCATCTTAATTTTTTTCACATTCAATCAATAGAAATAGTTTGAAGTGACTCTCTGATCTCTATGACCTTCAAAACAAATGTAGTAAACATATTAGAAAATAGTAATAAAGTAAGAATTAAATTTAATTTTTCTATTCGATGTCTGTATGAGTCTATAAACACACTGTTTTTGGGGCTTTTCGTTTTTTAGAGGTGGTATGACTGCTTTTAAAACTGATAGACGAATGAAATATAACCTCAAATTACTGCATTTAGCAATTAATTTTCATCCATGAATTTAGTAGGAAGCCCTACCAACATAATTGATAAGAAACACCAAGTGTTGGCGTAATACGTTGGGAGCTGACGTAATTCATTGGAGATGGTATAGAGTCTGGGGTTACGTGAATGTATAAATACTTGTAGAAGAATTTATTATTGGCATTGTGTGTTTTGTATTTGGCTATTTTGGGTATCGTGGAATAAAGAATTTATAAGTGAAAATAGTGTTTGATTTATATATTCTCTGTGAATAGTTAAAAAGTGCTAACAATTTCAGAAGTGGGATAGGGTACCTGTGCGCATATCACAGTGCAGTTTTGTGATAATGAAGAGATTTAATTCAGGGCGGAAATTTTACCATAAGCGACAGCTAAATAAGCGTGTTAAATATGATCATATTGGTGATGCAAGTGATATAAGTGATGATGGTGGTGACTGTGATAATCAGGCGAAGAAAAGCAATTGTGAAAGTGTGAGTGATTTTGGTGAATATAGTGGGAAAAGGGGTCGTTTTATAACTCCTGGGAAAGTTAGTGCGGATCACGGTATGCGATTAATACGTGCTGTTCTAGCTACTGTTAAAGAATAATCATTGAATGAAGGATCTCACCAGAATAATCAGAGTGTACACTTAATACCCATATATGACCCGGAAGAAAGAAAGATCAGTTCTCAAAATTGGCCTTTGAAAATTGAACAGATAGCAGCTATTCACAACTGGTCTGATTCATTACATGTTTACAATATGCAGTTAAGATTGCGCGGATTAGCTAAACTATGGTACAATCAACTAACTGATTACGATATGTCCTGGACAGAGCGTAAAAATGCTTTGGTGAAAGCTTTTCCTCAGAAAGTGGATTACTTAACATGTCTAGCCGGTATGATGGCCCGCACTAAACATCCAAATGAAACAATAACGAAATATTTTTAAGAAAAACAGACACTATTGCAAAGTTACAAGATAGTGGGCGAAGATGCGGTGTCTTGTATCAAAGCTGGGCGGCGAAGTGAAGAGCAGAAGAATAATGCTCGTGCAGGGAATTATAAAACACCAGTAAAACGAGAAAACAACACCTTGAAAGACGGCATACTGATCACCAACATCAGAGTGAAAAAGGATTTCAATAAATCACAAATACACTGTTACAATTGTAAAAGACCGAGGCACATAGCGAGAGATTGTAGAATCGCGAAAAAAAGAATGCGGCCACTGTAAAATGCTTGGTCACGTCACCCACGATTGTAGAAATAGACAAACCACACAATATACATTTAAAAGGAATATAAAGTTGATAAATGTCACAAACAACGATGGAAATTATTTTGTAAAGGCAGTATATGTTAATGGTAAAGTATTTTAAGCCCTCATCGATACCGAAAGTGAACTAATAACTGCAACCACGTTAGTTAAACACATATTAGAGCTTCTAATAAATACTATGAGTATTATCACAATTAAATCATTCGGAGGCGGTGAAGTAAAATCATTGGGTAATGTACGTATTTGCATAAAAATTGATGAAGTTGTGGCGTATGTTGACGTTACTATCGTGCCAAATGGATATCATTCCTACCCATTTATAATAGGACAACCATTTTTGAATAATCCAGAAATTTCAGCAAGTATCAGTGATGGTAAAATACATTTCTTAAAGTCTATACTTAGTAAGCTAGCAAAAATCGCCAGCGAAGCAGATGAGAAAGTAATTGTACGGTGTATGGAGAATCTGACATTGGAACTGAGGACGACATGGTCAATTCCAGTTAGTGTTTCTTGTGCGCCCCTCACCACTGTCAGCATTCCTGCCATATTGAATGGACCTCCAGGTTTGCAGTATTGTGCATTCTTACCAACGAAAATCGTGGCAGGTTCAGGCATGTTTCTAACTGTCACACATTTAGCTGATAAACTAACTAGAGTAAAGAGTAACACTATTGTTACTAGGGGCAAAGAAATTAACAATATGTGTATAACCGAAACAGAAAGTAATAACTATGGTCCATTTAAGGAAAAAAATAACGAAATACAGCTTTCATATTCTGATAAAACTATATTAACAGAATTGCTTCTTTCTTTTAAGAAAAGATTCGCATTTTCAACTGAAGAAATCAGCAAAACATGTTTAACAGAAATGAAAATTAATTTAAATACCGATAATCCAGTAACCTATAAACCTTATCGATTGTCCCCATCAGAACAAAAAATAGTGCAATAACATATTGATGATCTGCTGCAAAACGATATCATTCAAGAATCGGAATCAATTCAAGTCCTATTGTAATAGTGAAAAAGATATCGGGAGAAACCCGTCTATGTATTGATTACAGAGCCTTGAACAAAGTAACTGTTAAAAACGCCTACTCCATGCCAAATATAGAAGATCAATTCAACAGTTCATCTGGTTATTCTTTTTATACTACTTTGGATTTATCGCAAGGTTATTATCAAATACCCATGGCTAAAGAATATATTCCAAAAACTGCTTTTATAACCCCGGATGGTCATTTTGATTTTAAAAGACTTCCATTTGGCCTTGTAAATGCACCCGCTGTTTTCCAAAGTATGATCCACAAAGCACTTGCTCCAGTTAAGAACCTAAACGTACTAATATACATGGACGATATCTTGATTCCATCAAAGTCGGTAGAATCTGAATTAGAAATATTAAAACAAGTTTTATTATGCTTACGAGACGCTAATTTAACCCTAAAATTATCAAAATTTAATTTATTTAATAGTGAAATTGATTATTTGGGGTACGGAGTAACAAAAAAAGGAGTTAGGCCCGGGAAAAGAAAAATAGAAGCTGTTAAAGAATTCAAAACTCCGTCAAGTGTTCGTGAAGTGCGAAAATTTGTAAGTTTATGTAGTTATTTTCGAAAATTTATAAATAATTTCGTGTTAATAGCAAAACTGTTAACTGATCTTACAAAAAAGACTCATTGTGGAAATAAGAACGCGAAGAACGGCAATCTTTCGAAACCTTAAAAGAACAATTAGTTGATCTCCCATATTAGCCCTTTATTCTGCAAATGCACGCACCGAGCTAGATACAAACGCGAGCAAATTAGGTTTGGGCGGGCTATTATTGCAATATCAAACAGACGATTCCCTTAAGCCAGTTGCATATTTCAGTCGAGTCACTACGAAAGAAGAGAAAGACTATCACAGCTTTGAACAAGAAACGTTAGCGGTTGTAGAAATTGTTAAAAGGTTTCGAGTTTATTTATTAGGTTTAGAATTCAAAGTCATTACAGATTGTAATACTCTCCGAACTACATTAACAAAACGTGATCTAAATCTACGTATTGCACAATGGTGGCTATGCCTGCAAGAATATAATTTTAGTATTAAACTAGCCTAAACTTCCAATGAATTACGTCAGCTCCCAACGTATTACGCCAACACTTGGTGTTTCTTATCAATTATGTTGGTAGGGCTTCCTACTAAATTCATGGATGAAAATTAATTGCTAAATGCAGTAATTTGAGGTTATATTTCATTCGTCTATCAGTTTTAAAAGCAGTCATACCACCTCTAAAAAACGAAAAGCCCCAAAAACAGTGTGTTTATAGACTCATACAGACATCGAATAGAAAAATTAAATTTAATTCTTACTTTATTACTATTTTCTAATATGTTTACTACATTTGTTTTGAAGGTCATAGAGATCAGAGAGTCACTTCAAACTATTTCTATTGATTGAATGTGAAAAAAATTAAGATGCACCTGCACAATTATTTAGTCTTCTGTCGACAATATGACTAATGCACAATTTCCATGCACATGCATACAGTGAACAGTATCAGTTTTTGACATTAGAATGTGCGCGCGTTTTCTGAACAACTGTCAACTTGTGTTCAAACCTGAAACATTTTAGTTTTTTAAGAATTGACATCTTGGCGAATATTATTAAATATGAATTACCAGCAGAAAAGAGTGTTAATAATATATTATTTATATTTAAACATAAACAAACCACATGTGTGACCACGTGATCAAAACAAAGTTCATCTCACCAGACCGAGTTGAAACTTCACGAACCTTGTCCGTCGTTCATCAGTAACCCGCTACCAAGTTCACAAATTTCAATTTCGCGAATCAGAGCTCGCGACGGATACGGCTTGAGGGATTGATAGTATGCATGGAAACTTTGCTTCACCCAAGAATGTTTTGTTATCCGTAGAAATGAATTCATATATTCTTTAATAAGGAAGCAACCCTTCTTATTGACTTTCGATTTAAAAATCTAATACACCATCTGTTTTTCCATACGAATCTTTCTTTTCCAATCTTTGCCTTTTTTTACGCTCAAAAGAAAAATGTAATATTGCTTCAGGTCTAGCGGAATGTAAAGTTTCAAATAGTCAATAGCAATGGAACCTGGCAACTGGCAACTAATCCAATTATTCGAGGACTTGGTTTATTCAAATTCACAAGGAGTAATCTAACACTTCGGGGGCAGTACACTTTATAGTGGATTGTAAAGTGACCTAGAGAAGCAGTATCCTTAACCGCAAATGCTTCGTGCATGCAACATTGATTAGAGATAATATCTGTAGAAGAAATTAGGATAGGAATTTAACATGCTTCTAAACCTAGACAGTTTCTTATGTTCGTTTTTGTGATGAATGAAACATCATCTAAATTGAAAGCGATCAATAGTTGTGGAAAATCGACGGAGGGGTTAAGCACAATTTATTCGCAAACAGTGGAGTTCGCTAATAATTGGATTGATTGCCCGTATCTAAACATATTTTTTGTCCAAATTGCTCAAAAAGTGACCTTTTTCGTGCCTGTTTTGCGTGCGCAAAGTGGTTTATCTCTTGCTTTCTTTGTGCATACAAAACAGACACTCAAAAAGTCCTTTTTGTGCAAATTGGACAAAAAAATTATTGGTTTCTATCCAACGCGGCATCATAAATTCAACAAGTAATATTTGGTTGACTTTAGTTGTATCGTTATTTTCCGCATTAATGTAATTGAAAATAGATTCCTGATTTCAAAAAGGCGATAGTAGAAAGTTTAAAAATTCCTAGTAAAAATTTGGAACAGAGTAAATGTGTGACGTAAATGTTAAGACGGGGTAAAAAACATTTAAAAAAAATAATTCTTTTAAGGTCTAGTTTTAATATAATGACCAGTGTTCTAATTTGTTATTATGGTTGAATTAATGCTAAATGTCATACGCAAATTTAAGTTCAAAAGCGATGTTGCAAAATCTGTGTTTATAACTTTAGTGGATAAGAATAAAAAACTATTTCTCTATTATATTTGTAAATCTTAATTAATTCTCTCGTACAAAATTTATGCAGATGCAGTGATGCAGATAGAAATGTTCTATTATTGTCAGTTACACGTCCCACGAATCTGGAAATAATTATAACTTATTCTTTGATATACATAGGTATATGTATAAATGAATAATAAATTTCTAAGTTATTTGTAAGAGTTGGTGTATTGTAATAGTTTTAGAAGTAGACAGGATATCATTTTTCATTTCAAAGCAAAATTAATTAAATGAAACCTCTTCTTTAAAATTTACAGAACTATAAGAATAGCTTGTACATGCCCTGGCAGTCTGCTAATTAACGATTCCAGGATATCTTAATTTATAGTTATTTATTTAAGGTCAGGAAGTGCTTCTTACCAGCTAAGGATAATACATCCGATACCGGTGGCGGAGCACTTACTGATTGCAATAATTCCTATTACGTTTTTTGTGCAATTAATACACAAAATATAAAAACATAAGATTTAAAACTTATTTTGACCGTGTCATTTTGAAAGTAACCTTTGATCGTTTTTTTCATTTACTTTCCGCGCTCCTGAACGCTAAGTGTTTCACATTACTTACCGATCAGTAATTTGTAATAAAGCTTGCTGCCTTCGAAAACCCTATCGGTAAACATTAAAAACCGTTCGCGCAAAAAAGTTATTAGGTGTCATGTAGCATTTATTCTCTTACACAACTGACGTTTCGGTACACTCCTGGTTAAACATCTGGGTCTGTAAACATTAAAATATTCATTTATTTGAAAATGGATTCCGAATTTCAAAACGGCGATGCTAGAACTCTTGAAAGTAGTGAAAATTTGGGATAAAGTAGATGTATAGCGACCCTATAAATTACAGCTGACTCGTCCGCCATTTTGGACTCAATTATTTAATATCAGTGTTACAGAATTATTAATCATAGAAATTATACACAATGACGGGTTGTTCTGCTCCAAATTATGCAAATCATTTGAGAAGAGGTTATAATTTTTACAGGTGCTCATGCAATACATATATTTTTCCCTAACCTCAAAAATCTCAACGCACCGTATTTTTTCCTGTTTTATAATTTTAAATAAATATAATATGGCAAATATGGAAGTTATATTTAATTATGAAAAATAGTTACTGCATAAAACTTATCAAAATTTGGTGTGACATTTGGCTTTTCATATTGAAGACTTTCATTCGCAGATTCATAAAAAATATTAAATATAGAGTTAACTAAGTACATTTAATTACGGGGTAAAATTATCGCTTTAATTCTTAAGTTATACGTCGGTTTGCCCAGTTGCGACCCGTAAACAAAAATATGAAAATCGAGACAACAATGCATATTCATTCCAAGATTCACTTTACATTACATATCGACGTAATATTGTCAATTCAAGAAACGATTAAAATTTAAGTTAGATTGATGCAACCGGCCATTAAAGATTAAAGTCATAATACTTGTGCACCTAAACGATTCGTTTCAACATTTTATATCGTGTTGTGTGAAAGATAGCACTAAATGAAAAATAATTATAAACACTGCACCTACAAAAAAGTTATCTTTTAACAGCACTTACCATTCACCATTAATATTATTTGATAACAACAAAGAAAATGTTTAAAAATGTAATACTTACAGTTTATAAAATATTATGAATATATAATTTGTAAATTTAATAAATAAATGTATTAATTTCGCAATGCATACTTCGCGTGTTCGTTTTTGAAACTACTACTACGTTTACATGCAGTTTTGAAAACGGTTTCAGTTTTCAGTCAAAATTATGCAAAACTGTTTACATGTAGTTTTCAAAACAAGTTTAAAAATTGATTTGAAATCAGTTTTGGCGCATGCACATTTAGCTGATGTAAGTGACAGATCCTCTTCACTCCAAATACTTCGTTTTGCTATTATTCCAGTTATTTTTTATACTTCGTACCACTACTCACTAAAACTACACAACTGACAGTATATTTGAGGGTTATTAACACAAAGCGACAGAAACGTTAAGCTCTGTACGCATGCGCAGTATCGAAACTGAATTTTAAGTGTTTACATGAGTAGTTTTGAAACTAGTTTTCAAGTCCAACCCATGAATTTTAGTTTTGGTTTGAGATAATTCAAAACCGTTTTGACACTGTATACATGGCGTTTTCAGAACTAAAAACGTTTTAAAAACGGTTTCAAAACTGCATGTAAACTCAGTATATGTGACCAAAATTTACGTGTTTGAAACGCGATTTGTATACTACTAATTCTATGCAACACAGTTATCTTTGGAATTAAATAAAATACCTACGTATTATTTTTACCTTTCGTCACCTTTGGGTAAGGAAGGTATTGTTTTTGGTCAAAAAATTCGATGGTGAGTTTTTAATAAATAAGCACGTTTTAGAGTCCCTAGAATACGATTTTACTATATATGCGATGATGTCTATATATATATATATATATATATATATATATATATATATATATATATATATATATATATATATGTGTGTGTGTGTGTGTGTGTGTGTGTGTGTGTGTGTGTGTGTGTCTGTGACGACTTTTTTTTTTAAAAAAACGTTATCATTTTTTTACATTTAATTATAAAAGTTAAAGAATATTTTATTCTATGTACGATATGATTATATTTTATACTTCATATTCAATGGATATAGAGTTAAAATATTATAAAGAAATTAAATTTCATAAAGCAGCTAGCTATGCAATAACACTGGAAACAGCTAATTTAAGGCGATTTTTATACAGGTAACCGGGTTACATATGATTAACCGCACATAACCGGTGTAAATAAAATATTCCCGGTTACTGTTTCTGTCAAATTAATTATTTGATATTTGTCAAATATTTATCTTGTTCGTCGTGTGGCACATTTAATTTAAAGCGCAGTAATGTAAAACAAAATACGTTGCCAAAAAATGCCATACATTCTAGTTTTACTTTCACTGAAAATTGCCCAACTGCCAAAATTTCAGCGTTTTGTCAGCTAAAAAAGGACAGCTATAGTAACCTGACATGTAAGACGTTTTTTATTCAGACCGGTTACATGTTAACCGCATTTTATTTAGCATACTTGTGGTTACGTCAAACATATAACCGCGGTATGCTGGGCGGTTACATGTCAGGTTACTATTGCTATCCTTTTCTAGATGTCAAAACGCTGATATTTTGGCAGCTAGGCAACTTTTAATAGAAGTAAAAATGGAATCTATTATATTTTTTCTCAACTTATTTTGTATTGGATCAATACACTTTAAATTAAATGTATCACACTATGAATAAGATAAATGTTCGACAAATGTGAAATAATTAATTTGACAGAAACATCTGTAGTAACCTAGCATTTTTTATTCACACCGGTTACATGCGGTTAACCATATGTAACCCGGTTACATGAATAAAAAATGCGTGTAACCGTTCTACAAACCGCGATTACAAGTAACCGGAATGCTCAATAAAATGCGGTTGCCCTGTACCCGGAGGTAACCGCTCTGAATAAAAAACGCTTATAATTAAAAAAAATTCTGATAGACAGAGGTCAAGATCAAGTGCGATTGATATAGTATGTTTGTGTTATAATTTTACTGCAAATATAGAATCAATTCTAATAAACCTTTTGTATGGAATTTGTACAAAATACATAGAACTGAGGGAAGGTAATGTACTGGAAATACAGAATCTTTCTCAAGAAACTATTTGTATGGAATTTGTATAAAATACATAGAACTGACGGAAGGTAATGTGCTGGCCACATAAATTTTTTTTACTTGGCAGTTATTCGCAAAAATAAAACATTTCAAAATTTACATTTTCTCAAATAAAGATACACCATTAAAATAGTCTCTTAATTAAGCAACTTTTATATATAAATTACCCGACTTCGTAACTCGTAAATCAGTTTTCCCATATTAATTGTCATTATCACGGATTCTCGGGTTCAACCTGTATACTTATGTTTACATTCATTTAAAAAAATATAAAATGTTTCTAAAAAAAGGCTCATCCAAAACCATCTTTGGTTCATTAATAATATGTATGTATAGTCCAGAATAAGGGGCTCGAAAATCCGAATCGTCACACTCAGAAATACGTCCCAATCTGACACTGTGTGTGACGTAGATCTTAAGGGAGTGTAAGGGCATTAAAACATGAATATTTTGAAAACTTTTTAAAACTTTATTATGTAATTTTAACGCCTAGTTTTAATAAATATAAATGACCAATTTTTTATTTGGTACTATGGTGAATTATCCTATTCCAGATTTTTAAAACACCAATGTTTATTCATAATGATGCTTATCTATCTTTATATTGGTAAAGTTAATCAACATAAAGTTTTATATGATTTATTGAACTACTTTTTGTAGCTGTCATTTTCATGATAATTATTTTCAATGTGATAAAGTACCATGTAAATCGAGTAATATATGATTATTAGATTAATGTCAAATGTGAAGAATTAATCAAAATATTAGAATATTGTAAATTTCGCGTATAATTACGAGCTATAAATGAAGATTAATTAAGTGGAGATAACGGAACGTTTTCTTAATGGAGCTACCAATAGTGAAAAATACGATCAACCCTTTTCCTGAGTCGTTCAAGGAACTCGTGATACTACTGCAGATTAATTTTTTGTCCTTGAGGTAACTGAAACTCTTTATAAAAGTACCTTTTCCTAATTCCGTTGTACAATGTCATCTTTTGTATTTGTCATTTGGATACTTAAAATAATATAGTCAAGGGGCACACCTGAATTTTTTACGATTTTTGGCCCTTTTCAATTGAACATCTGTAAACTTGTGTAATTTTGTCCGCTACGACGCCAGGCTCGCATGTCTATCTCTACCAAGTTCGAAGCAAATATCTCAGGTGCAAATAGATATAATATTAATTTTCTGTTTAAACCCAGCGGTTGAAATGTATCTAAAAGTATAGAAACTAGATTTTTGTATATTTTACTTAAAAGTTGCTGGTGTATGATTTTTGGGGAGTATAAAAATTGATATGCGAATATAACTCGTCTACTGCACTTGAGTTAACATGCGATAGAAGAACGACAAGAGTGAGATAATCATATAATTCTAGGTATATGATCCGTTGTAAAGTTCGTGCAACAAGTTGAATGAAATGTATAATCGTAATCGTATACACTAAAAATGATTACTCGCCTTGTGACATGATAGAAATAGAACAAAATATTATATTGTAACTGCCTTATTTGGTTATACACCAAAATCTTAATTATTAATATAAAATATATAACATAACAAAGAATATATATGCTTTGGAATGTACAGTAACGTAGGTACGTGAAGTTGGCGGACACATAGAAGCACAAACAATATTTTATAACACATTCGTTTGTGCTTCGTTTGTGCTAGTTTGTGCTTTAAAAACAGAATTAACGGGCCTTACCGTTTCCAAATTATAACTATTTCAATGTGTTCCGCTAACTTCACGCTTCATGAAAAGCACAAACGTTGGAACTATGTGCAATCGATTGTGCTTCGTTTGTGCTTCATAAACAAAATTAGCGGGCCTTACCGTTTCCAAAAAAATTTAACTATATCAATGTTCCCCGCTAACTTCACGCTTCATGGAAAGAACAAACGTTGGAACTATGTGCAATCGATTGTGCTTCGTTTGTGCTTTATAAACAAAATTAGCGGGCCTTGCCGGTGCGGTTATATAGAGTTTTCAGGTTAAATTAAACAAATTTTTAAATAAATGCTGTGCCTTCCCTAATTAACAAAGCATTTATTGAAGTGAACACTTCTTACATAATGAAATATTTTCATGAAACTAAAATTTATTCGCATTAAATTTAGGGTCATATCATTATTTTTTAATATTTCTCATTCATTTTGTTGAAAAATAATACAGAAGTTTAAATATTGTCAAAAAAAAATTTAATTACTTATTATATGGACTTCTATAGAGGAATACAGACAAAAAATACCTACTAAATTCAAAAATTTTAAGAATGTGAGAGTGATACTTGGATGCTCTGATATTCTTATAAAACAACCAAAATGTTTGTATTGCGTAAAAACATTCGTATTATAAAAAGCGGAATAATGCTAACTTTTTTCAGCAAAGCTTACGGTGATCGCACATCGGATGAAATTATTTCTTAAGAAAGTGGGATCTTTAACATGTTAGAACAGCATATTCATACTATTATGGTTTCAAAATGTTTTCTTATATAAACAACATACCATAATATTTTTATTGAAAATGATAAATCTATCATTTCTGAGAAATAAAAATCAATTTATCTACTCTAGCCCAGTCAAGTTAGATTAATAGAGGCAGATCGAGAGAAAAAATACCGGAGTTTTGAAACTTAGCACAATTATTCCTTGATGTCTGCTGTACAAGATGGTAAAAACCTCAGAGGATGTTGGTGAGCGGGCGGTGCGGGATCCGTTTAAAGATGTTCTTTTTCAAAAATTACAAAAATCGCCAAAACTATAGGTCGTAGCGACAAATACTTTAAATATAGAATTAAAGTAGATACAATTTTCTACAAAAATTGACTTATTAATTTTTTTGTAGCATTAATAGTTTTCAAGAATATATTCAAGGCGGACAAAATAACGATTTTTTCAAAAGTTATTTATTGGGAAACAAGCGTGGGAGCAAACGGACGATGGTGCAAGGCGAAACTCCTGCGCCTTAAAACTGATACCTCTTGGCTAAGGAAGTAAACCCTGACAGAAAATCATGGCCTTCCAAGTGTAGGAGTTTTGCGATGGGTTGATACCACATTCATAGAAAATTCCTACACACTCGCAAGCACGCTATCGCTTTGTCTCTTTCCTGTATCGTGCGTTGAATCACTTAGTTAGTTGAGAGAGCTTGTTTTATTCAACTAGCTCCCTAACCCTTATACAGCCCTTCTACCCAGATGCAGAATTTTATTCTCTAACACATTTATTTGAACCTTTATGGTCTAAAATTGATAGGCCACTTTTGAGCAAGGAATAACTGTATTCCCATGTTAAACCCCTATAGCCCGCTTTCCGTGTTAGATACGGAATATAAACATAAATATAGCAACTATTTAGTAAAATGTATTGTTCGCGGAGCCATTTGCTGCGTACTGTGACGAAAAAACATGTCACTTCTGGTTTTACCGGAAGTAGCATAAACTTTCTTATTTGAAATGGAACATCCTGCATACTTGACATTTTTGAATTCTACGTTAAATTCTGAATGTAATGATGTGCCACAAGTCAAATTTTAGAACAATATATAGGATGTTCCGTTTAAAATAAGGAAGTGTATGCTACTTCCAGTTAATCCCGAAATGATATGTTTATTATTTAAGCAAATAAATTTTCAATTAGATATATTTATAAATAAAGAAGACAATGGGGGTGCCCCGCTGTCTGTGGATACCCGTTATACAAGTATATTCTTTTATTATAATTGTAGTTCATTTGTCTTTGAACGAAGTAGAAAATTGGAAGGGACTAACAAGCGAATCTATAAAACCACGAATAAGAACTAGAAGATACGGAGTACCGCAACTGGAAATATTACACATAGACGAAGGGAAAAAAATTAAAAATACCTCTTCTTAAAAATGAAAATTTCTTTTAAAAACCAATTAAAGTAGCATCACAGATATGCTTGTTGATTAACGCATGCCCAATGATGCACTAGTGCAATCAATTACTGCAGCTTACTGTGACAGTCACAATTATAAAATTTTTATTGACAGTAAACCTGAAAATAAATTAAGGTCACTTGTTTTAAATTTACTAAATATAAGTCTAAAAAATCCACATATACACTTCGCGTAGAAGCAATTCTAGAAACTCAAATTTTTTTAAATTCTAGAGTCGATATTTTATTAGGCGATATTAAGGATGTAATTAAAAGAAAATTATGTCTACTAACTAGATAATTAAAAAATAAAAAAAAAGAATATATAATTTTGACATATGTGTGTACTGTAATAGTTCAATATAATAGAATACATAAGTGTTTTCATTTACATAAGTGTTTTTATTCTAAACTATAATTTATAACGTTAATTGGTTATGGGCCCAGGGCGCAAGGATTGAATTTCAAATAAATCATTTAAAAAAAATCTCCTATCCTTTTAGTGCTCAGTTGCAAAAACATTAGTTGTAAACATGGCAGAAGGAATTAAACAAGGAGCAATTCCCCAAATAAATCATTTAGAAGATAAAAGTAATTGGGAGAATTGGAAGGCTAAAATAAGAATGGTTTTTAAAATGTTTCCACCTGCTCTCAGTATTGTTGATGGGTCTAAGACAAAACCAGAACCACCTGTAGATTTAGAAGCTACAGATATAGTGGCAAAGTATAAAAAAGAAGTAGAAATTTTCGAAAAAGCAGATAATTTTGCACTACTTATAATGCCTAGTAATATGAAAGAAGACATGTTCATGAAAGTAAGAAGATATGAAACTTCTAGAGAAATGTGGCTTGCTCTATGTCAACTATTCGATACAGTTTCTGAAGATAGAATATTTGATTTATACAACAATTTCTTTGACGATAAATGGCAGCCTGGTGACGATGTTATTGGCTTTATTACAAGATTAGCAAATAATTGGGAACGCTTGAAGGCAGAAGTTGAAAAACAACCGTCTGACAATAAGGATGTAGTTTTAATATGCAAAATTTTAAAATCGCTGCCTGAAAGATTTCAGTCATTTACAGCAGGCTGGAGACTAATCAGCAAAGAAAATAGAAACTTAAAAACTTTAACACAGAAAATATGCACGTTTGAAAATAATTTATTAGAAAACAAAAGAGAAGAAGCTCTGAATACTCAGATAAATAAATTTAATCAAAAGATTAATTATACCAATAAGAAAACCAATTTCAAAAAGAAGTGTATGTACTGTGAAAAACAAGGGCACATGATTCAGCAATGTCGGTATTGGATTGCGGATGGTCGACCTCCAAAACCAGCTAAAGCAAAGTTTGTACAAAGTAATATCAAAACAAGTAATTCTACGGAAGGAATCACCTTAGTTGCAGTATCTGAAGAAGCCTTTAATGCTGAACAAGATGATGAAAATTGGTACGTAGACAATGGTGCCACGAGCCACATAACGAAAAACAGAGAAGTTTTTACAAAATTTGAGGAATTTAGAAGCCATCATGGTATTATCACAGCAAATGGTACACACGTAAAGGCAGTTGGGAAAGGTTCTATTTCAGTACAAGCTATGGTAGACGGAAAATGGAAAAACCGTGAATTAACTAACGTGTGGTATGTACCAGATATTTCAAAAAACCTTTTCTCTGTTCTTGCTGCTCAAGATCACAAACCAGAAAGTAAGTTTGAATCAACATATGATAAATGCAAATTAGTACTTGGTCAAGAAACTCTTGTTTCTGGAATTCGAGATAGATGTGGTGGTCTTTACAAACTATCACTTAAAACTGTTCAACCAAATACAGCCCAAGTTAACTTAACTTTTAAAAATAAAGACGAAATTTTACAAATTTATCATGAAAGATTAGGACATCAAAACAAACGCCATGTTAAAGAAGTGATTAAAAGGGAGTTGAATATTGATGTACCTTTAAATAGTGAAACATGTGAAGCATGTGTATATGGGAAAATTCATAGATTAAAATTTGGTTATCGGAAAAGAGAAGAAAAAGCAGGTAATTTAATTCATACCGATGTTTGTGGGCCGTTTATAGCTTCAAAAAGCGGATTTCAATATTTTGTTGTTTTTAAAGACGACTACTCTAGATTTAGAAAAATTTATTTTATGAAGCATAAGTCAGAAGTAATATTGAAACTAAAAGAATTTTTAACTGAAGCTAAAAATATTGGTCACACTATTAAAACTCTATTAAGTGATAATGGAGGTGAGTTTGATAACCGTGAAGTTCATGAAGTTCTTCTAACTCAAGGAATTCAACCAAGATATACAATGCCATACACCCCTGAACAGAATGGCTGTGCTGAAAGGGAAAATAGAACGATTGTAGAGATGGCTAGGACCTTAATGTACAGTCAGAAGGAACCACTTAATAAACAATTATGGGCAGAATTAATAAATACATCAGCTCATATATTGAACAAAACTGGAGTTTCATCTGAAAAAGGAAAATCTCCATGGGAATTGTGGTTCGGGAAAAAACCCAATATTAAATATTTAAGAATAATTGGATCTAAATGTTGGGTGCACATTCCCAAGAAAAGTCGAAGAAAATTTGATAAAAAAGCTCAGGAAGGCATATGTGGAAATAAACTGATACGTTCAAGAGATGTTATTTTCAATGAAATTATTCATAAACATTCAGAAACTGAATGTAAAGGAATTAAACCCAAACATGATAATATTAATATAGAAGATGAAATTGTAAAAGAAAATATGGAGAATTGCAGTAATCCAGAAGAGATTGAAGAAGAGATTGAAGAAGAAATTGAAATTGAAAATGATAGTGTTCACGGAGATGAAGAAATAATTCCAAATCAGAGACTAAGGGATCGAAGCAAAATAAGTAAACCTTCATATATGGAAGACTATATATGTTTTGTGGAAAATGAAGGAATACCTAAAAACTATAATGATGCGATTAATAGTAAAGAAGCGAAGATGTGGCAGCAGGCCATGGATAGTGAAATGTCCTCTTTAATGGAAAATGGTACATGGACATTAGTAGATTTACCACGAGGAAAAAGACCAATACCATTAAAATGGGTTTTTGTAAAGAAATTTGGTGCAGACCGTACATTGGAACGGTACAAAGCCAGACTGGTCGCAAAAGGATTTGTACAACGCAAAGGTTTTGATTATATTGAAACGTTTAGTCCAGTGGCTAGAAGTACTACTATCAGAACAATTATTAGCGTAGCAGCTAATGAAAACTTGTATTTACACTAATTTGATGTTTCGACAGCGTTCTTAAATGGTTATATAAAAGAAGAAATTTATGTCACACAACCCGAAGGTTATACTGATAATACTGGAAAAGTTTGTCTCCTAAAGAAAAGTCTATATGGACTTAAACAATCACCTAGAAATTGGAATTCAAGAATTAATAGCTTTCTAATAAAATATGGTTTCAAAGTTAGCGAAGCTGATCCATGTTTGTATGTTTTAAAAAGAAATAATATAAAACTTTTATTAGGTCTATATGTGGACGATGGAATCATAGCTGCATCGTGCAAACGAGAAGCTTTACTCTTGATAGAAAAACTACAAGAAGAATTTAAAATTAAGTCCAAACCAGCAGAATATTATTTAGGCCTGGAAATCAATCAAAATGAAGAAGGAATTAAAATAACACAATCAGCATACACTAGAAAAATTTTAGAAACATTTAATATGAATGAATGTAAATCAGTGACGACACCAGTTATCAAAGAAGAGAATGTTGAACCAAGGAAGGCAACTGAAGTTGAAAGAACTAACTATAAGAAGACAAACTTTCCATATCGCGAAGCTGTTGGCTCGTTGATGTACTTAATGACTGGTACTAGACCAGACATTGCATACGCTGTAGGTGTAGTTTCTCGAAATTTAGATAATTACACTGAAAATGACATACAAAAAGTGAAAAGAATTTTCAGATATTTACGTGGAACCACAGATTTGGGAATTACATATAAACGAAATTTTAAGAAAGGAATTCTTGAAGGATATTCAGATGCAGATTTGGGGGGCGATACTCGAACTGGAAGATCAACTTCAGGAGTGATAAACGTATATTCTGGAGGTGCAATTTCCTGGATAAGTAAAAGGCAGACGTCGGTTGCAATATCCACGACTGAAGCTGAAGTAGTTGCAGCTAGTGAAGGTGCCCGAGAAGGAATATGGTTAAAGAAGTTGTTGAGTGAAATAACTGACTTTCAAAATATGACTCTGTTTGTTGATAACAATGCCGCTATTAAGATAGCAGAAAACCCTATATGGCATAAAAGAACAAAACATATCGCCATAAGACATTTTTTTATAAGAGAGAAAGTACAAGACGGTGAAATTTTTATAAAAAGAGTGTCCTCTGAAGACCAGTTAGCGGATGGGCTTACAAAGCCATTACTTAGCACGAAAATCAGGAAAGTGTCCGAGGCCTTTGGTTTGAGTTAATTTTCAATTAATTAAGGAAGGTATTAAGGATGTAATTAAAAGAAAATTATGTCTACTAACTAGATAATTAAAAAATAAAAAAAAAGAATATATAATTTTGACATATGTGTGTACTGTAATAGTTCAATATAATAGAATACATAAGTGTTTTCATTTACATAAGTGTTTTTATTCTAAACTATAATTTATAACGTTAATTGGCGATACAAAAAATATTGAGTGTAATTTCAATATTACGTATATTGTTAAAGAGTATATGTCAGATTATCTAAGTGCAACTAAATAATTTTGTTAAATGCAGTAACATACTACTATACAATAATCATAATTATATTTGAAATAAATATACTTTTATAAAAGATATATATTTTTTCCTATTATTATAATATACCGGGCGTCCCTCAGAATTGTATTATTTATAATTGTAATGTAATATATTAATAAATTAAATAATTATTTCGAGTGAGATAATTTGAAATATATTTCTCGATTGATGCCAGTTTAGAAATTATTAGAAAAAGTAAAATCGATCAAAATCAGTTTTTCATCATTATCTAGTAGCAAATTTAGACAAAAATTAGGAGGCTATTTTAGCTATATATTTTTTGCCCGGATAAAATTCATGTCAGTAAATATAGGCGAAAATTTTTATTTTGCAAATATGAAATATAATTGGATTTTGGTTTGTACTTCTTTCGGTCACTTTTTATGCACTTTCGAATGGCCATTCTTATTAAATTACCATTTTTGGATTAAGAGTTGTAATGAAATATTTATAATTTATATAATAATATAATTAATTCAACTGAATTATGTATGTGCGTCCATAAAGTTAGCGGGGTAGACTGAAATATTTATATTATTACGGAAATGGCAGGATCATTATTTTTTTCATGAAGCACAAACCATTGCAATTAGTTCTAATGTTTCTGCTTTCCATGAAGCGTGCAGTTAGCGGGGCCCATTGATATAGATATTTTGGAAACGGTAAGGCCCGCTAATTTTGTTTATGAAGCACAAACGAAGTACAATCGATTGCACAGAGATCCAACGTTTGTGCTTTCCATGAAGCGTAAAGTTAGCAGGGCACATTGATACAGTTATATTTCGGAAACGGTAAGGCCCGCTAATTTTGTTTACAAAGCACAAACGAGCACATACGAAGCACAATCGATTGCGCATAGTTCAACGTTTATGCTTCCCATGAAACGTGAAGTTAGCGGAGCACATTGAAATAGTTATATTTTGGAAACGGTAAGGCCCGTTAATTTTGTTTATGAAGCACAAACGAGCACAAACGAAGCACAATCGATTGCACATAGTTCCAGTTTGTGCTTTCCATGAAGCGTGAAGTTAGTGGGGCACATTGAAATAGCTATATTTTGACAACGGTAAGGCCCGCTAATTTTGTTTATAAAGCACAAACGAGCACAAACGAAGCACAATACATTGCTCATAGTTCCAACGTTTATGCTTCCCATGAATCGTGAAGTTAGCGGGGCAGATTGAAATAGTTATATTTTGGAAACGGTAAGGCCCGTTAATTTTGTTTATGAAGCACAAACGAGCACAAACGAAGCACAATCGATTGCACATAGTTCCAAAGTTTGTGCTTTCCATAAAGCGCGAAGTTAGCGGGCTACATTGAAATAGTTATATTTTGGAAACGTTAAAGGCCGCTTCATATGCATTTATTTTAGTTTTTAATTTTGAAATTGAAAATATGATTCTTCGTGAGTAGGTACTTTATTAAATTTTATATGAACGGCTTCTTTTTATATTTTAGTCCTGAAGAATGTTTTTATTTGGTCATTTTCATGTTTGTATTATGTTCTGTTTGTGTGTTTTTATTCGAATGATAGAATTTTCCCTCTTGACATAACTGAGAAAATGTTATCATATTTTTTTCCATAAAACCTTTTTCTTTTCAAGTCTTTACATATATCATCGCGATTCAATATTTTTCCCGGTATTTTTTTCATAAAATATTTTCATATATCTTTGTTAAACATATTTATTTTTCATCATTCTGCGGATATTTATTTCATATTTATAAGATTTTTCAAAACAATTTAGCATATGTCCATTGTGACACTTATAAGGGCTACTTACCGTGTCGCATATAAGTTGAGCTCCGGTAACTCACGGGTTTAGGGCGGAAGAGGAGGTCGGGGTTCGGGAAATAAATCTGTGGTTGAATGTAGCCCAACTAAACAAAACTGACTAAAGTGGAGAAACTGAGCTCTTAAACAAGACGTAGTTTTATGAACCTGGGAGGACCTCCGTCAGTAGGGCTTGGAGTGAGTGTAGTCTTGGTAGAGCTGTAGCGACTCTTGGAGGGAACACCTATGTCGCTTGGTTCGGTGAAAATTTCACCCTGCAGTGGTGTGTGTAAGCTCTCTAGCTACAGGCCAGGTCGACTTGATACTGCCTAACTACCTCTTCAGAAGTCGAAGACGGAACTCGTGCCGTACTCCGCTCGGTCTGAGTGTTCGGTTCTGGTATCCAACGTTGGAAATGTATATTACAAAATGACATAAAAGAGATAAAAATACTATTCTTAAAAATATAAATGGAAAATTGTATGTAACAGTACAAAGTAAATATGAAAGACAAACATTAATTTCAATAAATGACTAACTGTTTTTAAACAAATATTATTGTAACATTAGTTACAGTGAACAATTCAAATATATATGTACTCATATACAATGAAAAATGGTTTATTAAAAAAAATTCTACTAGAGATTGAAAAGTCCTGGGTTTCAGTCCTACTGATGTAAGTATAATGAATTTTTATAAAAAAATCTTTATTCGAAATTTATGCTGTGTCATTGACTACAACGAAATGTTACAATAATATTTGTTTAACAACATATAATATTGTAACCTGTGAGCCCCGCTGCTACGCCGAACAAGCGTATAGCGATGACGCAATCGCGCTAGCAGCCGAGTACGTAAACAAATAAGTCGCGACATGTTTAATTACTTCCGGTCGCCTGAACCTTATGTGTTCATTGTTATTATACGGTCGAACATTCTAGAGCTCTCTGGAAGTTAATGGCAACAGTATAAAACAGACGCAGCTATGCTCGGGAGTTAGTTAGTTACATACAGAATCATAGAGACATTCACATGGAGTGTTAGAGAGTAAAGTGTTAGTGAGAAGCACAGCAGTATCGTAGTGAGCGTATGCAGTAAAGTGTCGAGTGGATTAGGTACTCTGGAAGTTACTGGTATATTGGGATAGCTGTGGATGTGAATACTCGGTAATGTTGACGAGTATTGGGAAGCTATAGTGTACGAGAACAGTAACGACGAGTCTGGAAGTTACTGGTATATTGGGATAGCTGTGGAAGTGAATATTTGGTACTGTTGACGAGTATTGTGAAGCTAGGTATAAAAGGACAGTAACAGCGAGTTGGAGTGAATACTCGGCATTGGTGTTAAAGAATTGTGGCATACGGATAGTTGGTGATACTGAGGCTGTAGACGGAGAAAGTTAGATACATAAATAGACAGACAGTGAGGTGACAGGTGTGACTTCTGTCCGAGCAGTTGAATATACAGACGCTGTTGAGTCAGTTGAGTATATAGACGCTGTGATGGTCGGTAAGCGGACAGTTGAACGTGATATAAATAGATAGTGAAATAAATAGTGAAATACATATAGTGATAAAAATATCGCGTAAACAATCTACAAGTGTTGCAGCAGACAGGCAGTCGAAGTTTGGAACGCGTAGTGAGATAAATGAACAGTTAGTTAAAAGTACGAGGGTACAGTAAAGTAAATAGTAGTGTTAATTAGTTAAATAAATAAATAAATAGTGTTAGTGTTATCTACTTAATTATATGTTTTAATAGTAATTTAATATTAGTAATAGTCATATTTATTTATCATTTAATAAACTTTTATTTTAATCAATAATAATTGTCTAATATTTACACTTCACCCAAATAAATAAATAAAAACGTTATAATATAGTTAATAGAAATTACCTTCGCTGCCTGCGCCGGTTGTCTTGCCGGTAGCGTTAATAATAAGTTCATAGATGCTGCAGTTATGGGATCCGGCGTTTTATTCGTTATATTTAGAGGACTAGCCAAATCAAAATTCATTATTTTATAATTTTGTGCAAATAAGTATAATTTTGGTGCATTTAAGCGCAATAAAAAGAGCAATTATTGGTATTATTTTTTATTTGGCTGGTGCCGCCTGCGAATATTAGAACCGGCGACTTCAGTCAAGATGCAGCCTAGTTCCTTGTTAATGTGGTCTGGTTCCTGAGCCACTATGTGTGTTGCGCTGTCTAATGAGTATTCAATACTGAGAGAGATTCTCGTCTAATAAGAATAGCAAAAGCGTGAAAAATTTATTGCCTTCAGTGGGACTTTGTAGCTCAGTTGGTAGATATAGGAAGGTACTGGGACAGGGATAATTTAATTAAATAATATAGCCCTAATATATTTATTTAGATAAAAAATAAAAATAAATAAAGAAAAATTATGTAATGTAACTAAATCTTATTTTTAATTATATTTTCTTTGTTGATTTATAATTGGTAATATAATTACAAATTATTGTCCTATACCTATCTATTACATAGTACGAGTTATTTATTAAAGTTTCAAGTAAAACTGACTTTTCGGACTTAGTCCATCAAACATATGAATATGAAAGAGGATGAACACATATCGTTAAAAAGGATAAATTTTATGAAAAAATACTTAGTTAGTTCTGTAATTTTGAGATGATAGCACGTTTTTTTCACAAACCATTGCAATTTGTTCTAACGTTTCTGCTTTCCACGAAGCGCGAAGTTAGCGGGGCACATTGAAATACTATTTTGGAAACGGTAAGGCCCGTTAATTTTGTTTATGAAGCACAAACGAGCACAAACGAAGCACAATCGATTGCACATAGTTCCAACGTTTGTGCTTTCCATAAAGCGTGAAATTAGCGGGGCACATTGAAATAGTTATATTTTGGAAACGTTAAGGGCCGCTACATATGCATTTATTTTAGTTTTTAATATTGAAATTGAAAATATGATTCTTCGTAAGTAGGTACTTTATTAAATTTCATATGAACGGCTTCTTTTTATATTTTAGTCCTGAAGAATGTTCTTATTTGGTAATTTCCATGTTTGTATTATGTTCTGTTTGTGTGTTTTTATTCGAATGATAGAATTTTCCCCTCTTTACATAACTGAGAAAATGTTTTCATATTTTTTTTCCATAAAACATTTTTCTTTTCAAGTCTTTACATATATCATCGCGATTCAATATTTTTCCCGGTATTATTTTCATAAAATATTTTCATATATCTTTGTTAAACATATTTATTTTTCATCATTCTGCGGATATTTATTTCATATTCATAAGATTTTTCAAAACAATTTAGCATATGTACATTGTGACACATATAAGGGCTACTTACCGTGTCGCACACAAGTTGGGCTCCGGTAACTCACGGGTTTAGGGCGGAAGCGGAGGTCGGGGTTCGAGAAATAAATCTGTGGTTGAATGTAGCCCAACTAAACAAAACTGACTAAAGTGGAGAAACTGAGCTCTTAAACAAGACGTAGTTTTATGAACCTGGGAGGACCTCCGTCAGTAGGGCTTGGAGAGAGTGTAGTCTTGGTAGAGCTGTAGCGACTCTTGAAGGGAACACCTATGTCGCTTGGTTTGGTGAAAATTTCACCCTGCAGTGGTGTGTGTAAGCTCTGTAGCTTCAGGCCAGTTCGACGTGACACTGCCTGGCTACCTCTTCAGAAGTCGAAGTCGGAACTCGTGAAGTACTCCGCTCGGTCTGAGTGTTCGGTTCTGGTATCCAATGTCGAGGACCAAGGGTCGGTCAACAACCACCAAAGTCGCTACTATGCCTACAAAAATAAGCTCCGCAGTAACTAGTACTAGGGAGTAACATATTAGTTAAAAGGGCTTGGGTACTCTTCAGAGAATTTACAAACATTTTATGGACATCCTGCACTCCTTCCGGAAGTAACACAATATTTCAATACTTTAAATTGAATACCAAGAAAAAAAGTTCATAATGATAGACAAATACAACAAATAATGACGATACTCACAAAGGAAAGGGATAAGGAATGATAGAATTGTAAAAACTATTTTTAATAGCTCTAAGAAATAAAATCGCCCCTCGTGGTATATAATCCGCCGAAGATAAATAAAAAGAACTCTTCCGACAAGCGTTTTATGCGCATGAACACGTAACTACCCCCCTCCCTTTAATTAGAAGCTACGCCACTGTCGTCACGAACCAAAAGGTAATCTAACATAATTAACAAAAATGGGGATTCGTACGAGCGAACGGTATAGCGTAGGAAACGGACCCGGCTATTAAATAGGAAACACAAACCGTGGCTCAAGCTGAGTAACAAAGGTATTACCCGTACCAACCCGTTCACAAATAGTCGTAACAGGATGGGAGAGAATAGGAAACGAAACAAAGGGTTTAAGCTGAACTACATTAGAATTTTAAATTGAAACAAAATGAAGTGTTCTAAGTACACAGGGACCAGAACCCTTACGGTTAAAAGGCTCATATAAATTTTAAACAGAATACTACTATAAAATAAAAAATACAAATGTGAATGTGTGCATTGACACAGGGGATCTGGAACTATATTGTTAAATAGTTCGAAATTTACGACCTAAAATTTTATAAGACAAAAAAGTCAAGTAAAATTTTAATAAAATTTAAATTAAATATAAGCCGAAAAATTAAAGAAAATTTTGAAATCACAGAGACCGACCAGTATGAGACATGATGAACAGAAAAACACATAATGAATAAAATCCGACCGCATTTGGTAGCTACTCGAAACAATAAAAAAACCCACGCTGCAAAACCAACACGTGGTCTGCAAAAACTGATCCAAAACCATAAACAAATTATAAAAGACAAAAAATATAACTTCAAGTAACTCATCAAATAATTGCTGCTTTTGACCATCAAATAATCAGATTTGGATCAAAGAAAATTTAAATTTAAAATGTGAATAATCTTACGTTTCTCACTAATCATCTCTATGCAATCTTCAAGCCAAACGGCCTGTCAAGACAAGACCTTGAAGTGCTCAAACTAAGAGCTAAAAGATGCTCCGATGTTCGAACTAAGAGTCTCATCTCTCTAAAAATCAGCAACCTATACACGGAAATGGCAATCCCCTCTTAAACGATTATGCGCAAAGAAATAACGAATAAAATTATAAAAATCAGTACAGAATAAATTCAGAATAAAATTGGACTAGTATTTAATAATAGTGAATATAAACTGAAATAAAATAAATTTGAACAATAAGGCATAATTTTCTATAATGTCGCAAGTTGTTACAATATATAGAAGCTGGTGACCGCGACCCCGGAACATAGGACTTTAACATGTAAAATCAAACTTTCGTAATTTTCTGCGTCCATAATTATATTTTTGGGTAAAAAAGTTTCAACTAATGTTGTAGAGCATAAAATTCTACATCTAAATCAATAAGCAAAATTAATTTTTATGCTCCATAACGACATATTATATACGAAAATGTCGAAAATCACCCTAAAATAGCGATCTTGTTCTTCATCTATAAGAAAATTTACAAATTCAACTAATATTTTGTATACCGGGTAATATATCCTGCATATTTTAGGGCATAAACCGTAGATTCCAACATATAAGAATAAAAGTTGCATACAATACATTTTTTACATTTTATTTATTGTTTCTAGTTTCTTTACAAATTTCAGAAATTTCTAAATTCTGTTTAATCTTTGCAATAGCCATGACCCATGATACTTGTTTTATTTTGTTCTGGCTTTTATAAATTATTTATTCTGTAAATATTATTTCCATTATAATAATTCTTTATAATAAAAACACGTTCCCCATTCGAATAAACATTCATTATTTTATTTACTTTAAACAAAAAAAAAATTGGATATGAATAATTATTTTTTGTCAGAAAGGCATGGCTATTGCTACTATAATTAACAGATATTTTGATGTTTCTCTTAAAAAATGCAAAGCTACTAGAAACAATAGAAACTGTAAAAAACAGTTTTATGCTTATGATTCTAAAACAATATTTTTTGACACATATTCTGTCTTTTTTTGTAAAATTTAAATTAAATAATAAATGTTTATTTGAATAAGAAACGTGCCTTTATTATAACGCAACTTTATGGTAGAAAAAGATATCAAAGAATACGGGATTAAAGATGAATATTCTATAAAAATTAGATAGACGTTTAGCGTTTATAAATAATTTATGAAACCCAGAAAAAAAGAAAACAAGAATGTCATGGCTATTGCTGCGGATTAATAGAAATTATGATATTAATTTTTTTAAATTATGAAGAAACTAGAAACATAATAAAAATGCCAAAACAGTTTTGTATGTAACTTTTAATTCTGAACAACTTTGCAGTCTACAGTTTTTGCCGTAAAATGAACTGGAGGGCAGGAAATTGCATAAAACAACCTCATGTTAAATTTAAGCAACCATTCAGTAAAGAGAATTTCTTGTCATTAAGGGCTAGTTTTAATATATATGTGTGTTCAAAGTACATTGACATAGACTCGTATTTGTCGATAAATAATAATTAGAATTAATAGACTTCAGTTAGATTAATACCTTAAATTGAATCATCAAATACATTGATAAGGTATTCACCTTTCAAAGCACAGCTCTTGCTACAGTTGGATCTGTTTTTCTTAATTAGATCTTCGTAAAGTTCCCCTCTGGAGTCATTTATTTCTACCTTTATTCCAATATCTTGATTTTTACTAAATTTGCGATAGGAGCAACGAAATTTACATTGAAAGGACTTCAAGGGCTTTACGATTGTACGAGTAACGGAATAATTCGATCTCATAGGATTAAAGTCCCTTCCTAATGAAGCAAAAGGAAAAGACTGGGTATAAATCTTCAAATTTTATTACCCCGCCGTGAGAAGGAAAACTGAGAAATTTGTGCTCTCACTGAATTTTTTTTATGTAGAAGAAATGTTAAATATGTATATCAATACTGATAAAAATGTTCTGATATTTTAGTCAGAGAATAATATTTTAACGTCGGCTGAGCACGTCAATATTTTTGGAAATGTAAATTACAAAATGACATAAAAGAGATAAAAAAATACTATTCTTAAAAATAAAAATGGAAAATTATATGTAACAGTACAAAGTAAATATGAAAGACAAACATTAATTTCAATAAATGACTAACTGTTTTTAAACAAATATTATTGTAACATTACTTACAGTGAACGATTCAAATATATATATATATATATATATATATATATATATATATATATATATATATATATATATATATATGTACTCGAATACAATGAAAAAAGGTTTATTAAAAAAAATTCTACTAGAGATTGGAAAGTCCTGGGTTCAAGTCCTACTGATGTAAGTATAATGAATTTTTATAAAAAATCTTTATTCGGTATTTATACTGAGTCATTGACTACAACTGAATGTTACAATAATATTTGTTTAATAACATATAATATTGTAAAGTGTAAGCCCCGCCGCTACGCTGTATAAACGTATAGCGATGACGCAATCGCGATAGCATCCGAGTACGTAAACAAATAAGCCGCGACATGTTTAATTACTTCCGGTCGCCTGAACCTTATGTGTTCATTGTTATTATGCGGTCGAACATTCTAGAGCTCTTTGGAAGTTAATGGCGACTGTATAAAATAGACGCAGCTATGCTCGGGAGTTATTTAGTTACATACAGAGTCATAGAGACATTCACATGGAGTGTTAGAGAGTAAAGTGTTAGTGAGAAGCACAGCAGTATCGTATTGAGCGTATGCAGTAAAGTGTCGAGTGGAGTAGGTACTCTGGAAGTTACTGGTATATTGGGATAGCTGTGGATGTGAATACTCGGTAATGATGACGAATATTGGGAAGCTATAGTGTACGAGAACAGTAGCAACGAGTCTGGAAGTTACTGGTATATTGGGATAACTGTGGAAGTGAATATTTGGTAGTGTTGACGAGTATTGTGAAGCTAGGTATACAAGGACAGTAACATCGAGTTGGAGTGAATACTCGGCATTGGTGTTAAAGAATTGTAGCATACGGATAGTTGGTGAGAATGAGGCTGTAGAAGGAGAATGTTAGATACATAAATAGACAGACAGTGAGGTGAAAGGTGTAACTTCTGTCCGAGCAGTTGAATATACAGACGCTGTTGAGTCAGTTGAGTATATAGAGGCTGTGATGGTCGGTAAGCAGTCAGTTGAACGTGATATAAATAGATAGTGAAATAAATAATGAAATACATATAGTGATAAAAATATCGCGTAAACAATCTACAAGTGTTGCAGCAGACAGGCAGTCGAAGTTTGGAACGCGTAGTGAGATAAATGAACAGTTAGTTAAAAGTACGAGGGTACAGTAAAGTAAATAGTAGTGTTAGTTAGTTAAATAAATAAATAAATAGTGTTAGTGTTATCTATTTAATTATAGTTTTTAATCGTAATTTAATATTAGTAATAGTCATATTTATTTATCATTTAATAAACTTTTATTTTAATCAATAATAATTGCCTAATATTTACACTTCACCCAAATAAATAAATAAAAACGTTACAATATAGTTAATAGAAATTACCTTCGCTGCCAGCGCCGGTTGTCTTACCGGTAGCGTTAATAATAAGTTCATAGATGCTGCAGTTATGGGATCCGGCGTTTTATTCGTTATATTTAGAGGACTAGCCAAATCAAAACTCATTATTTTATAATTTTGTGCAAATAAGTATAATTTTGGTGCATTTAAGCGCAATAAAAAGAGCAATTATTGGTATTATTTTTTATTTGGCTGGTGCCGCCTGCGAATATTAGAACCGGCGACTTCAGTCAAGATGCAGCCTAGTTCCTTGTTAATGTGGTCTGGTTCCTGAGCCACTATGTGTGTTGCGCTGTCTAATGAGTATTCAATACTGAGAGAGATTCTCGTCTAATAAGAATAGCAAAAGCGTGAAAAATTTATTGCCTTCAGTGGGACTTTGTAGCTCAGTTGGTAGATATAGGAAGGTACTGGGACAGGGATAATTTAATTAAATAATATAGCTCTAATATATCTATTTAGATAATAAATAAAAATAAATAAAGAAAAATTATGTAATGTAATTATGTAATGTGATTATATCTTATTTTTAATTATATTTTCTTTGTTGATTTATAATTGGTAAAATAATTACCAATTATTGTCCTATACCTATCTATTACATAGTACGAGTTATTTATTAAAGTTTCAAGTAAAACTGACTTTTCGGACTTAATTAGTCCATCAAACATATGAATATGAAAGAGGATGTACACATATCGTTAAAAAGGATAAAATTTATGGAAAAATACTTAGTTGGATGTTTAATTTTGAGATGTTCGCACGTTTTTTCATAAATTTTATACTTTTTGACGATATGTTTACATTTTATTTTATATTTAAATGTTTACTTAGTTGAAAAATCTGATGTGGCCAGCACATAACCTCTCGCCAGATATTTTACCTGGTTGTACGCATAAAACGAAAAATATTTTTATGTACAAATACATGATTTATTCATGTCTCACTACAAAATAATTCTCACATATATTTGCAAAATCTATGGGATATTTTAATATAAATAATGTACAATACATACATTTTCTTTATATTCGTCATTTTTTCGCAAATTCCTTTTATATTCTTTTTACGTATATTCTTTTGCGTTGTTGACTTTTTTAAATTTTCATAATCTTATAATAATGTACAAATATTTTTGACAGTAGCATACAAATATTTTTGACAGTGACATTTATGTGTCCATTACAAACATTTGAATTTCTTGCCTTGTAGTAATTTGTTCTGAGAATTTTTATATCAAATTATTTTATATGCATTTCTTTATCTCTCAATCTATAGATAAAAATAAATAAAATAAATATATCATCACGGCTTATTACCCATTGCCGGGTGTGCCAATCTGCTTGTACACAGATTCGGTAATGATGAAATATTTGCACCGTGAGGGCGCTTACCAGGCGTCACCTCACGGGCACTCATTGCTGGCGTGGAGAGTGCACCACAGGAGTAAATTTTGTGCCATTTAAAATTGGAAATATTTGGCGTCGGTCGGGATCGAACCCGGTTCCCCAGATTTGCGACCTGACACTCAGGCACGCGGCCACGAGAAGATATAATAATGAATTTATATTTACCGAATAAAGAATTTAACGTTCTTTAATATAAGTATTTACATAAATTTTCGATAAATAATATTTAGATGATTTTTTTCTTGTAACTACTACTTCCTGTTGTCCAATTGTTACCAAAACTTAATCAACTCTACCCATTATTGTCAGATTGAAGAATCCGTAGTTAGAAATGTCTTAAGTCTTATAGTATTTGAGAAATCGTGAATCCAACATCCACACACACAGCGTGCTTATTCACTAAAATCTGGATATGCGATTTTTAGCATGAATACAATACCTCTCTTAGCGAGAGGTAAAAATCAATATTACATATTTAGCGATTCAAAATTATGTCTTGTCTTTACATAAATATTTTATTAAGTTTATTTCAAGTTGTTCTAGAACAGAAGAAAAGAGTTTGGAAGTTCTGCAAGCTGTAGGAATCCCAGGAGTCCTCAAAAAACTATAGATGACCCTGTAACCTGATTTCAGCGCTGGAGATAGTCTTGAGTTTTTCCACTACATGCGGAAAAAATATTGATAGAGACTACACCTTTGCCCTAAATTGTATTTGTGTCTC
This sequence comes from Harpalus rubripes, assembly GCA_963082715.1. Taxonomy (NCBI): domain Eukaryota; kingdom Metazoa; phylum Arthropoda; class Insecta; order Coleoptera; family Carabidae; genus Harpalus; species Harpalus rubripes. The sequence goes on from OY720454.1 coordinate 36,122,983, forward strand.
TTGCACATATTAAACTTAGTACATATAATGTATTAATATTAATATTATATATCGTACACAGTTAGATATACATGGTGGGGCATAGAAACGTCCTTTGTTAAGGCGAATAAAATAACAAATATTGCAGAGAGACAAAATTTATTTTTGTATAATGAAAGAAAGTTTTAAATCATGTAGTTTTAAACAAAACTTCTTGAAGTTAGTAGCCACCGTCCTCTACGCACTGATGCAGCCGATTTCTAAAGCTCATCTCTTTTCGTTCCAATATTCCGGCTATATCCTACAAAATATGATTCTTCAGCTGAAGCAGAGTTGTAGGGCGGTGTATGTAAACCTCAGACGTCAGAGTAACATGGCCCTCACTACTCTAATGCCAATCATAAACAACGCCCTGCAACCTTGCTTCAACTGAAGAATCTATTCGGCAGGAAATATCCCGAGTGTTGGAACGTGAAGAGAGGAGCTTCAGAAATCGGTTGCACCAGTACATAGAGAACGGTGGCCACAACCTTCAAGATGTTTTGTTTAAAACTGCGTGATTTTAAACTTGAAATTATGTTCTTTAATTATCCATAAATAAATTTTATCTATCAGTAATGCTTTTTATTTTTTCGCCTTCAAAAAAGGAACAAGGATGTTGAAACGTGTAGAGAGGAGATATATAAATGTGTTGCATTAGTGCATAGAGAACGGTGGTTACCATCTTCAAGATGTTTTGTTTAAAACGGCATGATTTAAAACTTGGAATTATGTCCTTTCATTATAATAAATTTTGTCTATCAGCAATACAAAAAGGAAGTTTCTAGATCCCATCTGTACATACAAAAAGTACATATTCTTAAGAAAAAAAACATTCATTCATATAAGCTTGAGATTATATATTTTTCAGAATCATAAATTCTATTCTATCACTGTCTTCTTTCCACATTTTTTTTTTCTTTTTCTCAGATGATCACTACCTTTTTCAAACACTTTATAGCATTATTTTTTATAACTGATATCTTTCAATGTACTTATGCTTCTCTTCCCATACGTATATAAATCTTGCAGTCGTCCAGATGTCTATCTCCCACTTAAAGATAAGCGTCTGAATGTTTTTAACCGACCCTCATAAAAAAATATTACAATTAATAGTAGGTAATACTTGAAGAAATCTTTATTTTTTATTTAAAATGTCAATTTCACATTATGTGTCACCATCTATTTTATTTTAAATACATAAGTACCGTAGTTCTTTACGGTATAATGCAAATTTGTTTCAAATTTTATTCTATATTTTTTTTATTGTCGAGAAAACTTAGTATTATTTTGTTTTACATTAAAACAATTAAATATTATAAAATATATTTTGCTTAGTAGCACTAGAATAGCAAAAAGTTTGTAATATTGCAGATAGTTTAAATAAATAATTTTTTAAATTTTTTTTTAACTAAATTAAATCTACGAGGGTGGGCCAACTGATATAAGACGGAACTCTAAATAACATATGTAGGTATATTTTTTAAAAATTTTGTTTATAATAATTATTTAGACAAAAAATATCTTAAATTTAGCTGGATTCACATATATGTAAAAAATAAAACCATTCATACTTTCATGTTTAGTACTTACAATAAACGAAAAGCAAACCATTACCTACTCTATTTTATTTTAAGGTTTAACATAACATCATAAATTCAATAATATAAAGATATCAAAAGTGAAGTATAGCAATGTCTTGTCAAAAATGCCAATATCAATTTAAATATCTAGAGTCACAACACAAAGCGTTTTTTATACAGAACAAGTACTTACAATTACAAGTTGCTTATGGTTAAATGGTAACCGAATTTATTAAGTATCACAAGTTAACCTGGTTAGTCATTGCAGTTACATAAAATATCAATTTCTACATCGACAAAAAAGTAGGTTGTTCGAATGTCATTTGTTTACAGAAAGTGAGTAACTGTTGCAGATCAAAGCTTATTCCTGATGCAAACCGTTGCTAATAGTAACGGTCTATAAATTATTTAGGTACTTTGCAGACCATTAATTTTTCTTATTAATTACAGTGAAAAATTGATTAAACTTTATTATCGTAGAAAAAATGTATCTTTGCAGATCTCGACTAGTTGCTCTCGCTACTCCGGAATATAGTTTTAGCCTCGGTCTGCAAGAGCTGCTTTCAATCCTTGGTTCATTTTAAAATTCATAAAAAAATCATTTATCATAAAGAAAACAAATTTGCCAAATGTTAAGCATTAATTTGACAAAAATTTAACCAGTAACCAGGTATATTTTATTCAAAGTTTCCAAGCTTATTGTTCAGTACACCACAAAAAAAACCGGTTAGCTGTTTAAAAAACGCCTACACAAAGTAGCTAAATAAGTAACTGCCAATAAACTAAGATGAATATAATGAAACGATAAATTAAAATTATTATCTATGATATAAATGTGGAGGTCACTCGAATTAAAAGATAAAGTAAACTTAAAGTAAGAAGACATATTTTTTTCTTGTGAAACGATTAAAATTTTGATTTACCGTCAGTCGAACATTCACAAAAATTTCCCGGGTAGAATATCTTGCAAAAATGCCCTGGAGAAAACACTGTTTACGTTCAGAGAAAAAAATATATGTACTGTACACATGATGATAACTCCTCGGTCTAGACAAAATTTAATATAATTTTGCAAACAGTAAAGAAAAAGCGTATTCATAAACAACAACAAAAAAATAGTATACTTTTAACGTGGGAAAAATAATTATTTATTATTGCAGTTGTCCTTTCTAGAATGCAATGGCGTCGGGCTTCATTTTGAAATAGTATTCGTCAAAATAATTGTTTGAATCTCTGAATCAGAAGGATGTAATATTTTAAGAATAATAAAATCAAAATTATGTACAGGATGGTGACCGCGACACCGGAACATAGGACTTTAACATGTAAAATCATACTTCCGTAATTTCCTGCTTCACTTATTATTTAAGGTAAAGAAGCTTCAAATAAAAGTTGTAGAGCATAAAATTCTGCATTTGAATAAATAAGCAAAATTAATTTTGCGTGCTTTGTAACCGCAGAAATTAGCTATGAAAATGTCGAAAATGACCTCTAAAATAGCGATAGCCATCAAATTGAGAAAAAATTAACAAATGTCTAACAGTTTCTCTGTCAAGTTAATTAGTTTAATTTTATTATTATTCACAATTTCTATTAAAGTGAACATTTATCAGTTAAATGTAAGAAATAATTGTTCACTGGAACAGATATTACACAAATAATAGCTAATAAAAAACTAACCAAACCTGACAGATAAACCGTTAGACACTTGTTAATAATTTTGTTTTAATTCCATGGCTATCGCTATTGTAGAGATGATTTTCGATATTAATGATTCAAATGCAGAATTTTATACTTTACAACTTTTCCATGAAGCTTTTTTACCTATAGGGAAGCCGGAAATTCTGAAAGTATGATTTTACATATGTCAATGTACCTCACTGCAGAGAAGACGTGTTGGACGAAGGTAATATATGATTTTTTATACGAATAAATAAATAAGTAAATAAATAAAATCGTTTAATTACCTTTCCTATGTAATAATAATAACAAAAGAGACAGGGAAATATCTTAATATTTAAGGATTTTTCCGAAATTTCCAATTATAACCTTTAGTATTAAGTAAGTTCCCTAGGTACGAAAATAACCATCCGCCCTTTTATAAAGGGACGAGGGCTTATTTGATCCCTTCGGGAAAATCTAACCATGGATATAAATTATAATGATCCAACTAAGTTTAGCAATATTTGTTTTGCATATTGTGAACCAAAGGGTTTTCATAAAATCTTTGCACTCTACTGGACATCGCGGGTTCAAATCCTTCTTATACGCTATTTTCCGGCCTTCGTGAGAGGCTAGTTGAGTGCAAGATCTCCGTAACAAAATATTACGCATGCACGTAGGTTTGTCATAACTTCAATACCTAATTGTCAAATCAGACTAAATAAAGATAGTTAGTAGAAAAATGATCACTATTTCTAAACAGTATTTTGACTAACAAAGATAACAAAGTTGAAATATTGTTCCTGAAACTATAATTTAGAAAAGTTCATAAAAAGTGATTTATATCTATTCCTAAGTCCTTTTCACTGAAGAATAACTTCTAAATTTTGAGAACCCAGAAAACATAAACACATGCATAAACATACGAAAACGTGTATTACAAATGTGAAATCTAAAAACATAAACACAAAAATAGACATATTGCAAGAACGTGAATACAAAAAGCATAAAAACATAATACGTAAATAATGTACCTACACAATTACACACAAAGTATACAACCTATGACATTATAAACAAATGCAAAAAGCATACAATCCTAAGACATTAAAACACGCAACGTAAAAGAAAAGCGTGAAACATGGCATATGAGGTCTGTTGCGTATCCTACGTTATTTTTTTTGCAAAAACCTGATGGATTCGAATCAAGCGCGCTTGCATGAGCCAACCTTGAACCTTCGTGTGCATGCTTGAATTTTTTCCTGCTTGTCGATAGGGTCTGTTGCTGGCATGCAGCATTTGAGTGAAGTAGTGTGTAGTGCTCTCGTCGGTTTTTCATTGCAAGGAAAATGACGGAACGACTGGAGCAGCGCTATTGCATCAAATTTTGCCTGAAACTGGGCGACAGCCAGATGGAAACCATTCGGAAGATTTAGACGACTTTCGGTGACGATGCTATGGGTATCACATAGATTAAGGAGGCCCGCCAAGTGCGCAGAAACGTCAAAGCGATGCTAACTGCTTTCTTTGACTTCCGTGCACACCACGAGAGTACACCACGAGTACGCACCACAGTGTCAAACAATCACCAAAGAGTGCTACAGAAATGTCCTCCGTCGCCTACGTGATGCTGTGGTCAACAGGAAATTGGCGCCTCCATCACGACAATTCTCGCACTTGATTCGATTTTCTTGGCGAAGAACAGAACTCCTGTGGTTCAACAGGCTTCTTACTCTCCTGATATGCCCCCCCTGCGACTTCTGGCTGTTCCCCAAACTCAAGAGGCCATTGAAAGGAATGCGATTTCAGATAAGCGGGGACATTATGGCTGGAACGATAGCCGAGCTAAACTTTATTAAGAAAAAGGGTCTCTCGAAATGCTTCCAACAATGGCGGCACCGCTGGGAGAAGTGTGTGGAATCCTAAGGAGACTACTTTGAAGAAGATTAGGTTTCCAACGCTCCAGGTATGCCACTGTTTTTCCCCGACCAAAGGTCGGATACTTTTCTAACAAACCTCGTATATTATTTTTTCTTTGAGCGTTTATAAGAAAAAGAGCATTTTTTTATATTTTATTGGATTTGTTTCAATAATTATAGAGTAATGCAATTTCAGCCAAAGCTAGTTGTATATACTACAAAACACAATCTTTGCAGCTGTCAAATAACAATTTTCAATATGATGTGTGTTGCTGCGAAGACTGCTGCCGCCAGCGGTGAACTATGAATCTAACATTATTTTGCTAGTACAATAAAGAACATTATTTTACTAGTAAGATAATGAATATCTTCTATAGAGTGTGTACAGAAGCATAATATAAATATTACAATGCGTTTGAAGAAAAATATATTTGCAGACCATTTACTTTTTTTTCTCTTGACACCTAATTAAACATTTCGACCCGTTGCCTATGGTAACTAGCCCTTGAATATAAACTGTCACTTACTGTTAACAAAACAATGGCTTTGTCACATTTTCGTAGTAGGTATGACTAAAAATAATTAATGGAATATCGATATTTTTCCACAAATTTTTTAATAAAAATAAATAAATAAAATATGAATGATGATATATCAAGGCATATTACCCATTGCTGGGTGTGCCAATCTGCTTTGTACGCAGATATCGATAATGATGATGACATATTTGTACCGTGAGGGCGTTTACCAGGCTTCACCTCACGGGCACTCATTGCTGGCGTCGAGAGTGCACCACAGGGGTCAATTTTGTGCCATTTAACATTCGAAATATTTGGCGTCGGTCGGGATCGAACCCGGTTCCCCAGATTCGCGACCAGACACTCAGGCACGCGGCAACGAGACCCCCATTTAATCACGTAACAACGCAATTGATATTGAATAGCAAATAAATACATTTTTATTAAAAAATTCGTGTCGGCCTGTAGTACTATATATGTCATGTACACTCCAGGAACCATGACCTCAATTCTTTTTGACCGAGAATAAGCTCATCTAAATATGTACGGTATAGTCTAAAAAAAAATTACTCTTTTTAACCGCATGTACCTGTATAATGATATATAAATTAATTATATTAGTATGAATTTTGCTATTGATATTATGTCCTATTTGTACTATTACGCCGTTATGTTATAATAAACAAATAAGTAAATAAATAAATTTAATGATATAATACCGAAAATAATAAAGCAAATATTCCGATATTAATGATAACAATTATTGTGTTTTAAAAAAACCGTGATTTGGATTATGTAGTCCGTGCTATAATTGGACCATTCAAACAAATTAAAAATCAATACTGATTCCAATCATGTAATAGGTTATTTTTAGTTGATGTTTATTCATTGATTATTTCGATAACACAGACCCAACTTATCTCATTTTCATTATGTGTATTCAAATAGGTAGGTACACTAACTATTGACTGCTCGTAAATGTTTTATCATTATTATGATCTCATATGAGTAGACAGTTTCAAAATTAGTTTCATTTTGAAAATAACGTACTCAACAACTACTACAATGTTACAGTGATTATTATTACATAGTGTTGTTATAATGAACATGAACAATGGTACTTCTGGGAATAGTTTCTATAATTTTTTGGTTTATATCATAATCAGAAATGTCATTGAATCGGACTTTTTGGCTCATTTTACTTATGTGTTGATATCTCTCTGGCATATGTCAACAAAAAAGCTAAATAGATTATTCCCTGGAATAATCTCTAGAACCAACATTATTCTCAGTATAATAATGACAGGACTGGTTAAAAATTGGTTTTGAGAAATGTCAAAAAATAATCGTTTTAAAATGTTGTAACTTAGTCGAAACAATTTTGGAAAAACACGCATGTTATATCCATCCTTATAGCGTGGCCTTCTTGTCATGTCAATGCAAATATGATACATACAACTTTATTAAAAAAGAAAAAAATCTGATGCGGCCAGCACATTACCTTCCGTTAGTTATATGAGGTATTTAAGAAAATTCTACCGGTGAGCTGTTACCGGTAAACAGCTTTTTATCAGGTTATAGCAACCGGAATTGATATTTTAAGAACGCAAGTGGTAAACAGGGTAGATCCATAACCTATGAAAAAATTGAAAATTTAAAACAGGTTAGAAATTTGACGTAGTTAACAAACTGATCAGAGTCCTACTTTGAACACATTTCTACTTTAATGCGCGCGCTTCGCTTTGCATCACTACTTTTTTTTGAGATTAGATATATATATATATATATATATATATATATATATATATATATATATATATATATTGGTAGATATTGAACAATTTTCGAACACGGTAACTTTTTACCAGTCGTGTTTTTGAACACCGGTAGAATTTTTGTAAATGCGTATATATTTTCTATAAAATCCGTACAGAAAGCTCCTTGCAAAAGATTCTAAATTTCTTGTACATTACCTTTCGACAGTTGTATGTATTTCATACAAATTCCATACTGAAAGTTTCGAGCAAAAAGATTCTATATTTCGAGTAAAATTATAACATAAATATACTACGAGTATGTCAATTGCACATGACACTGACATCTTTCAATCAGAATTTTCTCAATATAGTAGCTGTTTCTAGCATACTTGGCTAATTTATGAAATTTAATTTGTTTATAATTTTATAACTCTATATCCATTTAATATGAAGTATAAATGCAGTCAAATCGTATAGAGAATACAATGTTCTTTAATATTTTAATAACATTAAAAGTGAAAAAATGATATTTAACATCGTTTTTTCAAGAAAAACTGTTAAAAATCTTCAAATGAGGGTACTTCCGGTTGACCAATTACAACCAAAATCTAATCAGCTCTTCATATGGATGCAACGAAGAGGAATACGAAAGAATTCAAACATACACACACACACACACACACACACACACATATACACACACACATACACACACACACATACACACACACAGACACACACACACACACACACACACACACACACACACACACACACACACACACACACATACATACATACATACATCATCGTAAAAATAGTAAAATCATATTCTAGGGACCTTAACACGTGCTTATTCATTAAAAACTCACCACCGAATTTTTTGACCAAAGACAATACCTTTCTAAAGGTAAAGGAAGGTAAAAACTGTACATATATTGAGAACAATGTTAAGTAGTAAATTTTACTCGAAACCTTATTGCCAGGGAAAAGAAAGATTAGGATTAGTCAACCACCCAAGATGAAAAGGGTTACAAGGACTTCAGGCATGGTGGACATGTTGAGTAATCCAAATTTTTCTTTACCCTATGGTTTTGTATAAAATTTACTACTGAATATGAGAACATTATTCTCGAAATACGTATATAGTTTTCACGATAATAGTATTTTTTTATTTTATTATCAGGATCATATTTATATTTTTCTGAATTAGGATGTTAATAGATCTTTCTTTTTGTAATATGTAACGTTAAATACATACAAATCTACATCATTGTCTCTAACTTTTCAATGAATATAAATTAATAACGTGGATAAAATGTAAATATATCTATGTATTTATGTATGAAAACCGCTTTTCTCCAGAAAACTATTTTGCATGTAACAAAACAAAAACAATAGAAAGAAATTACTCTTTTATTATAAAATATGCAAAATCTCTAAAACATATTATACCATTACCATTATTAAAAGTGTAAATGGAAAATTACATTATATGTATTTTGTCATGTAATTTTGTTTGTAACAACTGTAAACAAATATATGTAAAGAGTGTAAATCGAAAAGTGGAACATAGGCGTTTAACATGCAAAATCAGTTTTCTTTGCGCAAACCTAATTATTTTATGTAAAAATACTTGAAATAAAAGTTATAAAGATTTGAATTTTGCATCTAAGTCATTCAAAACGATTATTTTAGCTCTTCATAGAACCGTAAAAAATAATTATAAAGTTACTGTTTTCATGGGCATTTTGCTCTAGGCAGCCATAGATTTGTCAAAAATTAAATAAATGCGTTGTTTTTAGCTGCCAATTAGAACTAAAACAGTTTACCTTTTTATGTTTTTTATTACTATTGTAATATTAATTGAATCCTAATTGACAGTTAAAAATTAAGCATTTCTTTATTTCTAGACAAAAAATTATAAAAACTGTAAATTTGTAAGTAATTTTTACATTTGAATGAAGAGCTAAAATAATAGTTTCACATTATTTAGATGCAGAAATTAAATCTCTATATCTTTTATTTCAAGTATTATTGCATAAAATAATTAGGTAACGTTTGAGCAAAGAAAAACTGATTTCCCATGTAAAACGCTTTTGTTCCACTTTTCGCTTTACAGCCTGTACATTTTATTCTAAAGACTAAACAAAACATGAAAACCGTAGCAAATGATATTTCCTTCCAGTAAATTATGATTGAGAATTTATTAAATTTCGTTTAACCTAAATTTTATAGGTGAAGCTGAAATTATTTATATAAAATAGTAGCAAAATAAATATAGATTTCAACATCTGTCACAGTGCGCGATTGACGCAGGCGCAAAACTAAAAAATTATAAAATTAAACTAGAAAGTTGAAAATATCTATCAAAGATGCCAAACAGTGTGGTAAAACGGTTTCTTGGAAAAAGTATATTACTTACAAGTTATTACATTTTAAAGTTTGAGTGTTTCTAAAAAAACGTCCTTTAAAAATATCTACTGATCAATGTTCATTTTACTATTTCTTAACCTCCAGTTTCTATTATTTAAACATGATCCTGAGTTGAATTGAATTACAGAAATATATAAAAGTAAGGAAACTAGAAAGTTTAGTCTCTTAGTGTATTAAACTTTAAAAAATGGCCTAAGGTGTTTTTTGCCAAAAGGTCTTCAATTGTTTCTACTTGTTTAGTTTAATTTTATAATTTCAATTGTCTGCATAAACCAAGCATTAATGTCATCTTTCGTCATTCTTTTTATTTCTCTTATTTAACATTAAATCAAGGGACTAGACTTCCTGCAAAACAATATGATGTTACCTTAATATTTAATGCCAGGATTAGCATCATGCGTTTATTATCTTTATTGCGGTGTAGCACTTCCTTTCTTAAATGTTTCAAAACTGTAAACAGATTCTTTTTGGTTTTAGTTGTAAAATCAGAACAAAAACTTAAAAGCTTTGTTCTCTCATTTATAGATATGAAGCGAGAGACGTATAAAATATATGATAAAACATTAGTGTTTTCAAATAAATACAAATTTTAGTAGTGCTTAAAATTCAACTATATCGCAATAGAACGTCTAAAATATTGACATAGGTGCGGTCTACACGAAAATAATTGCAAGCTTATGGAATTACTCTCATTTATTCGTTGACAATATGAGTAATTATGTGCGCGACATGAGAAATCGGAAACGTTCGCGGGTTAAAATTTGAAACTAAAGAGAATTTACTCTATTTGAATGTGGATAGGTGGCTTAGAATTCATTTCAGAGCACAAGCACTTGCGCTTTGAATTACAATATCGTTTGACAATCTAACAGCTGCAACAAAATGAAATTCTCAGAAGCTATTTGTAAACAAGCGAAAATTTATTGCCTATGAATCAAAATTGTTTACGGGGAACAACATATAAATATAAGATTTTTTTATGGAACCCAAAAGCATTTTGTGTGTCGTATTATTACTATTTAGAGAAAGTTGATATCAACTACAGCCGTTATTAATAACTCCATTTTAGATTTGATACATTGGTGTTTTATTATGTAATGAGTAATATTTTCTTTGTTACATTTAAGAGTTCTAGGATGTTATTGATGGTAATGTAAAGTTTTTATTTAGATATTTAATAGTTTCTTTTTCAAAATTTACTTATACCTACGAAGAGTTTATTTACTTTATTTATTTTAATATATTTTTTGATACTCTAACATTGAAATAAATTAATTTAAGAATAATACATGCTGTGATAAAAAAAATTTAAATATACCTGTATCGAAATATTATTTTCCAGTAACAGTAAATGTCTAGTCGTAGCTCTTTACATATCACCTACTGGAGATCTTAACTTTTTTCATCGTGAATTAAATAATTTACTTTGAACTATATTTGCGATTTCAATATTAATTTTGCGTGTCATGTGGTATCCAGTGAGACTTGCGGACTTTTTTCGTCGTACGGTTTAATTGCACTCCATCTTGATTTTCCCTTGTGACGCAGTATCATTGGACGATGTACTGACATTTTTTATTTACAAATATTGACTGCAATAAAACTAAATTCACAATTTTAAACCAATGTTGGTCTGACCATAGTGCCTTAAAGATAAATTTCAACAAAATTAACAACATAACTGTTGACATGAGAATCTTTGATAATGATAATAAAAGCTACTTTAAACATTTGCTCCAATCTGAGTCATGGCTCCATCTTTACAATGCTTCCAATTTTTCTGAAAAAATACTATTTTCTTAAATACTTTTTATTATCATTTTAAAAATGCTTTTCCAATAGTACATAAAAACAATCAAATAAAGCCATTCGAAATGGTTACCCGAGATATTTTTCAAATGGTTGATACCTTGAAATTTTTTTCAATATATAAAACTACAAACAATCCTGTGATATTAAATGATATATGATAATTTAATTATCAATTCTAAAAATAACTATAACAAAAAATATTTAGAATCAGCTCATACTATTAACAAGGCTGCATGGAACGTTATTAATAACGAAACGTTAACATCTACCAATCACTAATTTCCCTAGCCTATGTTTTTTAATAACAATGAAATTCTAGAATCTCACATTATTCAAAATTAGTTTAATGATTATTTCATAACTTCGGTTCGTAACTTGACATTGAATAGTGCACTAAGACATAACTCCAACACTAGCACTATCAATAATAACACTGCCACAATTTTCCTTGAACCTATTAATGAAACTAAAATTTTTGATATTCTAATTGAAATTTCTAAAAGAATTCTGCTGTAATTGACACTGCTACTTTTTATTGCTGACGAAATTATTTAACCTCTAACTTAATTAATGAATTTCTAAATTATGGATCTTTTCCTGCTCAGTTTATTAAATATTTACCCTTCAATTTTTATGTTTCTTTTATTATTTTTGTTGGCTGCATTCATTCAAGTAAGCATATGCATTAGTTAAGACTTTATTATATTTTAATAACTAAAATTGTTAAGATTATAATTATAAAATACACAGATTTACTTGGATTATTAATTATTTTTATTTAAACTTTATATTTGACAATCCATCAATTAATATTTTTATACATATATTTTCCTATATTTTTTTACATTTCATGGCTAAGCGTTATTATCATAAAAATTATATTTGTTTCTCGTTCATAACAACAAAAATTAATAGGACTTATATAAGTTCATAAAGCTATTGTTACTCAAAATAACTTCCCAACAAACTGTTAAAGTTTGTCATACTATATAGTAATATTCACCCTGTATAAATAAATAAAACTCAAAACTCCAAACACTTTAGAACAGTGTTCAAATAAATACATAATTATTTTAGAATGTACAATGGAATGAAACTGACCTGCGACTGACCTTTTGTACCTACTTCAAATACATCTGGAAATCATAAAAACCTACAGACGGATATTTCTCCAAAATTTCGTTTGTTCGTGAAATAAATACCTACTCACCTTTTCCTATGAAATTTGTACTGATTTTTGAGTAAGAAATCATGTAAGTTAAATACATAAATATAATTACAGTATTTATGTACAAATTCAAACAGCACAAAAGTAAATACCCTCAACGATACCGATATGTCGTCATTCATTACCAAAATTTGCGAATAAAAGCAAATTAAAAACCCGCAGAGCTAGGTAATAAGCCACGATTATATAATTATTTGCTTATTTATTAATTCATTTGTATGAAAACAATGAAAACTGTATCAATGTAATATTTAAAAGAGAATGCTCTCTTTGTCGGTACATTGGTATTGTCTATTATACCTGTTACAGACAAGATCGGTCTATTAGGGATACATTAGGGGATAAGCTAAAAATAGCATTGAAATCTTTGTAAATAAATAAATATATATATATATATATATATATATATATATATATATATATATATATATATATATATATATATATATCCGCAAACAGAAATTGTTTCGTCTCTATGATTCGGAAATACCAGAATAACAAAACATTGTATAAAATCCAACTTTAAAATGCAATAATTATCATCATCATACGCAGTCTGTCACTAAGTTTACCTTGCGGTGTTGAGTATATTATTATTTCTTATAATTTTTATTCTGCAGCAAAATTATCTATTTGTAGCATTCGTATAAATAAGAGTAATAAATATTGTGTTGAAGCTTGATGCTTGGTATTTAAAATCAAGTTAGTTAAAATTTAAATGAATATTGATTAGGTTTACGTGAAACCTAATCAGATAAATTTAATACCTAATTTTTTTTTTTTTTTGGTTTGAAAATCAAATCTAATTTCTTAAAGCTTTGAGCTGATAATTAATTCCAGTTACTTAAAAATTTAAGTATTTAATTAATTAATTTTTAAACAAAATGGCCGTTAGTATTAACGGTGATTAAGTGTGATTAGCGAGCATTTTACTAGCATTGTTTTATCTCTCTCAATCGTTTAGAGATTATTTTAGAGAAAAATTCTTCAAATAAAAGATGCGGGCAATTAATTTATCTATAACTATTATTTGAAGTATTTTCCTCTAAAAGGATCCATAAACGAATGACAGAGATAAAACAATGCTAGTCAAATGCTCGATAATCACCGTTAATCTGTTGTTCATACTAACGGTCAATATGTTTAACTTGACAATAATAAGTATTTAAAAAATTAAATAGTTCTATATGTAATGATTGACATTTGCAATAAAGTTTTTATTATCATTTTTTATCATACATTTTATATTCATGTAGGTAAAGTATAAAATAATAAAATTATATTATCATTTAAAAACTTTTTCAACATGTTATAAATTTATTGTGTACTTGATTGTGTGCGCGAACTACAATGTGCGATTCCTTAGTTCAGAATGAGAAAATATGAATGATGAAGGGTATAGTTTTGAAGCTTACTAGACTGGCAGGTAATGAAGGCTGGTCCTTTTGGGAACTCCAATTCTTAGAATTTCGCAAAAATGTGCCGAAGCAAGGAGAAAATAGTTTACCACCATAAAATTACGGCTTTGCCGGCCTCGTCAACATTTCTTAAGAAAAGCTTGGAAAGGCTTGTTTTCAACCAAGCTACTTGACAATCGAAGGATTGGCTTGGCTTGAAAATTCAAGCTTTTTTAAATGTTAGGCTTGGTTTGGCTGTACTATTCTGCACATGTCTTTAGTATCTTGTCATACTGCATAATTTGCTGGGGTAATTTCACACTTTCTATCAATGTCTTTAAACTGCAGAAAAGTTTTGTTAGAGCCATGGTTGGATGTGCTCCCACTACATCGTGCAGAGATATCATCCCACATCTTGGTTTACTAACCCTTCCCTGCATATAGATTTACCATTGTGCTCTTTTTATAGAAAAAAACCCGTCATCTTTTCTTACTGTTAAACAGGCTACTGGATTGTATAATACACGTAATGTTAATAATTTACAAATTCATAAATTTGAAACAAGTAATTTTCTTGACAATATTTCTTATATGCCAATTAAAATATATAACAATTTGCCACAGAAGCTGAAAGCTATTACAAGTATATTTTTAAACAAAAAAAAAATTGATTGAAAAGTGTTTTTATTCTATTGATGAGTAATAATAATAATAATAATAATAATAATAATAATAATAATAATAATAATAAAAATAATAATAATAATAATAATAATAATAATAATAATAATAATAATAATAATAATAATAATAATAATAATAATATATTTATATTGCTTAAGAGATACAACTCTTTACAAAAGAATAGTAATATTGCAGAGAATACTGGATAAATAATGTTTAAAAGTTTAAATAATAATTAAATGTATGATATGTATGATATGATATGTAAAGTATGGGACAGGGAAGAAATGCCCGAAGAGTGGAATGAAGGAATTATATTCCCAATCCATAAGAAAGGAGATAAAATGCAGTGCAGAAATTATCGCGGAATAACATTGCTAAGTGTTGTTTACAAAATACTCACTAACATATTAGTT
The DNA here is from genome assembly GCA_963082715.1 of Harpalus rubripes. NCBI lineage: Eukaryota > Metazoa > Arthropoda > Insecta > Coleoptera > Carabidae > Harpalus > Harpalus rubripes. The sequence continues at coordinate 36,138,413 of OY720454.1, forward strand.
GGTAGGATAACGCCATATTCCGAAGAGATACTACGGGAATATGAATGTGGATTTCGCCCAAACAGAGGAACAGTAGATCAAATATTCACTATAAGACAAATAACCGAAAAGTTTTGGGAACATAACAGTGCGTTACACCTCCTGTTTATAGATTTCAAGCAGGCTTTCGATAGTATTGACAGAGATACACTTTATAAATTTCTAGAAGAACTTGGAATTCCTCAAAAAATAATAAGCCTAACAAGAATGACACTAAGTAATACAAAAGCAAAGGTCATGATAGGAAACGAAACTATTGAAGCCTTTGAAATTACTACGGGTGTTAAACAGGGTGATTCGATGTCTGCAATACTCTTCAATTTAGCACTTCACTCGATATTAAAACAAGTCATTGAGAAAGGTAATATCTTTAGTAAATCTAAACAAATATGCTGTTATGTAGACGACATAGCAATTATAACAACTGATATTTTTACAATGAAGGATATTGTGAACACAATTGTACAAGAAGGAAAGAAAATAGGATTAGTAATAAATGAAGCAAAGATATGAGCATAATACGCAAAATATACAAATACAAAATTACCTATTTGAGAAAGTAGAAAATTTCGACTATTTGGGTTCAACTATCAACGAGGAAAACAAAGTGAATATACTCGTATGCATAAAAAATAGAATACAAGCTGGAAACAGGGCCTACTACTCTCATATAAATCTTATGAGATCTACACTTTTATTGAAGAAAACTAAATTAAAACTATACCTGACTCTAATAAGACCCGTAGTCACATATGGAGCCGAAACATGGACGATGAACAACCAAGACGAAAATGACCTACGTACCTTTGAAAGAAAAATAGTAAGGAAAATATATGGTCCGATTCTGGAAAACGGATACTGGAGAATAAGATATAATAAAGAAATAAATGATATACTAGAAGGTGCGGATATAGTGAGATTTATTAAATCACAAAGACTGAGGTGGATGGGACATATTCAAAGAATGAATGAAGATAGAGTACCCAGAACTGTCTTAAATAGTAGATTATACGGACCTAGGAAAAGAGGAAGACCAAGAACAAGATGGAGAGACCAAGTAGTAGAAGACATAAGAAAAATGAAAGTAAAGAATTGGTTGGAGATAGCCAAAGAAAGAAACGAATGGAGGCAAATTGTCCAGGAAGCCAAAGCCCATGAAGGGCTGTAGAGCTACAGAAGAAGAAGTATGATATGCCACATTCACTTTCTTATGTTATAAATGCTTCATGATGTGAATATTTTTTAATTGATTATTTTCCACTAATTTTATTTTATAAATATTTTTTTGTTCCTTTATATGTATTTATTCCTTTTATGAATGCATCGACATTGACAAGCTAATTGTATTACTACGTGAATCTTATGGCAAATAAATATTATTATTATGTTTTGGCCGGTTTACATTTTCAACAAACAAATTATAAATGGTGAGATAAATTTCTAGAAATTTAATCAAGTTGGTATTCTAAAATATGGATTTTAAACTCACAAAAGTATTCCACTATTTAATATTGAGTTACATCGCCTTTATTAGTAATACAAGCTTAAATTCTATTAAACATTGTATCTCCAAGCCATGCAAATTTTTCTGCGAGGCTTGTCCCATAAAAGTTTCTTGCAATGTAAGTATTACTATATGCATTGGATTTTTACAAAATTGTTTTTCCTTGTACCAAAAGTAAAGAGTCTCGGTAGAAGCTAAGTCAGGACTAGAAGATGACCTTGGATATAGGTCTCTAAATAATGAAGACATTTTCAGCTTTATTTTTGGAGAAGCATAAGTCCTTAAAATGCCGGTCGAACTATATTATAACCCATCATTTGGCCCAAAGTTCTTAATGATTGACATTTGCAATAAAGTTTTTATTATCATTTTTTATCATACATTTTATATTCATGTAGGTAAAGTATAAAATAATAAAATTATATTATCATTTAAAAACTTTTTCAACATGTTATAAATTTATTGTGTACTTGATTGTGTGCGCGAACTACAATGTGCGATTCCTTAGTTCAGAATGAGAAAATATGAATGATGAAGGGTATAGTTTTGAAGCTTACTAGACTGGCAGGTAATGAAGGCTGGTCCTTTTGGGAACTCCAATTCTTAGAATTTCGCAAAAATGTGCCGAAGCAAGGAGAAAATAGTTTACCACCATAAAATTACGGCTTTGCCGGCCTCGTCAACATTTCTTAAGAAAAGCTTGGAAAGGCTTGTTTTCAACCAAGCTACTTGACAATCGAAGGATTGGCTTGGCTTGAAAATTCAAGCTTTTTAAATGTTAGGCTTGGTTTGGCTGTACTATTCTGCACATGTCTTTAGTATCTTGTCATACTGCATAATTTGCTGGGGTAATTTCACACTTTCTATCAATGTCTTTAAACTGCAGAAAAGTTTTGTTAGAGCCATGGTTGGATGTGCTCCCACTACATCGTGCAGAGATATCATCCCACATCTTGGTTTACTAACCCTTCCCTGCATATAGATTTACCATTGTGCTCTTTTTATAGAAAAAAACCCGTCATCTTTTCTTACTGTTAAACAGGCTACTGGATTGTATAATACACGTAATGTTAATAATTTACAAATTCATAAATTTGAAACAAGTAATTTTCTTGACAATATTTCTTATATGCCAATTAAAATATATAACAATTTGCCACAGAAGCTGAAAGCTATTACAAGTATATTTTTAAACAAAAAAAAAATTGATTGAAAAGTGTTTTTATTCTATTGATGAGTAATAATAATAATAATAATAATAATAATAATAATAATAATAATAATAATAAAAATAATAATAATAATAATAATAATAATAATAATAATAATAATAATAATAATAATAATAATAATAATATATTTATATTGCTTAAGAGATACAACTCTTTACAAAAGAATAGTAATATTGCAGAGAATACTGGATAAATAATGTTTAAAAGTTTAAATAATAATTAAATGTATGATATGTATGATATGATATGTAAAGTATGGGACAGGGAAGAAATGCCCGAAGAGTGGAATGAAGGAATTATATTCCCAATCCATAAGAAAGGAGATAAAATGCAGTGCAGAAATTATCGCGGAATAACATTGCTAAGTGTTGTTTACAAAATACTCACTAACATATTAGTTGGTAGGATAACGCCATATTCCGAAGAGATACTACGGGAATATGAATGTGGATTTCGCCCAAACAGAGGAACAGTAGATCAAATATTCACTATAAGACAAATAACCGAAAAGTTTTGGGAACATAACAGTGCGTTACACCTCCTGTTTATAGATTTCAAGCAGGCTTTCGATAGTATTGACAGAGATACACTTTATAAATTTCTAGAAGAACTTGGAATTCCTCAAAAAATAATAAGCCTAACAAGAATGACACTAAGTAATACAAAAGCAAAGGTCATGATAGGAAACGAAACTATTGAAGCCTTTGAAATTACTACGGGTGTTAAACAGGGTGATTCGATGTCTGCAATACTCTTCAATTTAGCACTTCACTCGATATTAAAACAAGTCATTGAGAAAGGTAATATCTTTAGTAAATCTAAACAAATATGCTGTTATGTAGACGACATAGCAATTATAACAACTGATATTTTTACAATGAAGGATATTGTGAACACAATTGTACAAGAAGGAAAGAAAATAGGATTAGTAATAAATGAAGCAAAGATATGAGCATAATACGCAAAATATACAAATACAAAATTACCTATTTGAGAAAGTAGAAAATTTCGACTATTTGGGTTCAACTATCAACGAGGAAAACAAAGTGAATATACTCGTATGCATAAAAAATAGAATACAAGCTGGAAACAGGGCCTACTACTCTCATATAAATCTTATGAGATCTACACTTTTATTGAAGAAAACTAAATTAAAACTATACCTGACTCTAATAAGACCCGTAGTCACATATGGAGCCGAAACATGGACGATGAACAACCAAGACGAAAATGACCTACGTACCTTTGAAAGAAAAATAGTAAGGAAAATATATGGTCCGATTCTGGAAAACGGATACTGGAGAATAAGATATAATAAAGAAATAAATGATATACTAGAAGGTGCGGATATAGTGAGATTTATTAAATCACAAAGACTGAGGTGGATGGGACATATTCAAAGAATGAATGAAGATAGAGTACCCAGAACTGTCTTAAATAGTAGATTATACGGACCTAGGAAAAGAGGAAGACCAAGAACAAGATGGAGAGACCAAGTAGTAGAAGACATAAGAAAAATGAAAGTAAAGAATTGGTTGGAGATAGCCAAAGAAAGAAACGAATGGAGGCAAATTGTCCAGGAAGCCAAAGCCCATGAAGGGCTGTAGAGCTACAGAAGAAGAAGTATGATATGCCACATTCACTTTCTTATGTTATAAATGCTTCATGATGTGAATATTTTTTAATTGATTATTTTCCACTAATTTTATTTTATAAATATTTTTTTGTTCCTTTATATGTATTTATTCCTTTTATGAATGCATCGACATTGACAAGCTAATTGTATTACTACGTGAATCTTATGGCAAATAAATATTATTATTATGTTTTGGCCGGTTTACATTTTCAACAAACAAATTATAAATGGTGAGATAAATTTCTAGAAATTTAATCAAGTTGGTATTCTAAAATATGGATTTTAAACTCACAAAAGTATTCCACTATTTAATATTGAGTTACATCGCCTTTATTAGTAATACAAGCTTAAATTCTATTAAACATTGTATCTCCAAGCCATGCAAATTTTTCTGCGAGGCTTGTCCCATAAAAGTTTCTTGCAATGTAAGTATTACTATATGCATTGGATTTTTACAAAATTGTTTTTCCTTGTACCAAAAGTAAAGAGTCTCGGTAGAAGCTAAGTCAGGACTAGAAGATGACCTTGGATATAGGTCTCTAAATAATGAAGACATTTTCAGCTTTATTTTTGGAGAAGCATAAGTCCTTAAAATGCCGGTCGAACTATATTATAACCCATCATTTGGCCCAAAGTTCTTATTAAATTTTAAGTCTATATTTAAAATAGCTGAAAGGATTTTGTAGAAATTTCTAACCATTTGTTGTAAATGTAAACCGGCCGAACTATCATGAGTTTGGTCTCGTACATTCATTTTAACTAAACATTTAGTTTTATAAAGTTCACAAATATTCAAATAAATGTATTTATTTTTGGGTACATAAATTTATGTTTTGTTGTTTGCAAGTCTGCAAGATCATACTTACCCTGACGAAGGCATAAATGCTGTATGACTGAAATCTCAAGTAATTGTTAATATCTACTCTACATCACAGTCGAGAAATTTACCCACGTTAAGAGATAATAAACCTTTTGTCACTCGTATGTAAATTTTAAAATTTTGCTGCACTCATATAATACACAATTTTTAAATGAGGTTTTTTTGTTTCTTGAAAATTTAATTTTTTAGACATGCTCGGTTCTTGTATTATAAAATATATTTCAGACGTCGCGCGTCATTCCTATTCGTTTCAATTCAGCTTTTGAATGAATTAAATTTGTATCCACCCACTGAAAGCTGCGAATAACTAAACTCTTTCCTAATTTGTCCATTGTGTGGACAACTAATGCTGCGCGTGTAGGAGAGGTGATTTAAATAATTTATATTCCCGTTTAAGGGTGACTCGAGCGATAAATTATCTGGGTTAGTGTTTGAGCGCTTGTTTGCCCGAGCTTCCACCACACGAGCGAGAATCGTAAAAAGATTTCCAAAAGCTTAAAACTGATGGCCGGGTCGTTCAGTGCTTTAAAGATTTTCTCGGGCAATTTTATCCTGACCTAGCCGCGGTGACGTGATTCAGGGTGAAATTACACTGAAATTATGCAACAGCTGGCGAGAGAGAACTTTAAACAGCTGGTGTTGTTCATGTGAAACATGCCACAAGCAATTAAACAAATAGTTACCTCTCACAACAATGTGTAATGCTTGACAAAACGTAAATGACCTCACTACTCTGACATTAATTTAATTTAAGCGTTTTTCTATCAAACTCAACCATTGCACTAATTTTTGGACAACTATGAAGCAAGACTAGATCCAGATTTAAAGAAATAGAAGCTCAATGACTTTCAAATTTATAAAAGCCAACTGAAAACAAATTGAGAGAACTTCTATAAGTATCGCTCTAGTACATATATTGAAATTTTCTGTTTAGGGCTACAAATAGTTCGATTCTGGTCGTGTCATATTCTATGCAACGAGGTTTTGTCATAAACAAAGCACAGCACAAAAAATATAAAGATGTACGTTTTTAAACCTACAAGAACCAAATTAGTCCCCACTTGTAACTGAAAATTTTGTTATAAAACGTTTGAGCACAAGTTTGGGATTTTTTAAATATATGTAATATTAAAAATTTGAAAAAAATACCTACCTATAATTTACAAACATCATTTTTACAATTTTCATCGAGTAAAATTTCCACCGAAACAAAACAAGTTCAGATTTTTTATTATTTAATAATAATAATATAATATTGAAATTTTCTGTTTAGGGCTACAAATCGTTCGATTCTGGCCGTGTCACATTTTATGCAACGAGGTTGCACAAAAAATATAAAGATGTACGTTTTTAAATCTACAAGAACCAAATTAGTCCCCATCTGTAATTGAAAATTGTTTTATAAAACGTTGGAGCACAAGTTTGAGATTTTTTCAATACGTGTAATATTAAAAAGTTGAAAAATATACCTAACTTTAATTTACAAACATCATTTTCACAATTTTCATCGAGTAAATGCAAAATTCCCACAGAAACAAAACAGGTTCAGATTTTTTATTATTTAATAATCATTAATAAATGATTGATCTGATAGTTATTTGTTTAACAAGGTAAAAAAAGTAGTAGATTCACAGCCGCGGCGGCTTTTCGTAGACGAGGAGTAGCCGAGCTTATGAATTTAGCCTAGATGATTCTGAATTTTTGAGGTGTTAAACGCATTTTCGGCGATTGTTTAGTATAAATATTCATTATTTATTTTATGATTACTGTTTTTAATATTTTAAGTGTTATTTACTGACAGTTTCTCATAAGGCAAAAAAATCTTACTTTTTTTGCCGTTTAGTGCACGGGAATCTAAAACTTTTAATGAGATTATAATGAGATTAAATGTTTTTGTAAAACCGGCCATTAATGTTGAATTTTTACTCAAATTTCATATAAAATTTATTAAATTATACACATTTATTAATATTAAAACCATTTTAAAAATTTAAAATGCAAGTTTTTGATTTTGAAATTGCGCACAAAGCAATCTGAACAGTGCACGAAATAATGCTCACAGTGTACGAAATAATGCTCACAGTGTACGAAATAATATGCACGGTGTGTGAAATACTCTTCGTTATGGTTACGTAATGAAATAATAACATTTTTTGAATACTGATACCAATGCGTAACCATCAGCTTTTTCTAAAAGCTGTAGAAAAAATAATATTTCCAACTAAACGCCTTGTTTTTATGCGTATTATAATATACGGAGACTAATTCCAATAAACCGTTTTAAAATGAATTTTTTTGTAACTATCGTTATTGTTTTGTGCAAAACACTTTTTGTTGAATAATTCTAAAACAAAAAAGTGGCACATCTATCTTTGAATTTAAATGCATTTTCAACAAATTATAAAACTTTCACAAATTGTTAGAAATTTCTACAAAATGCTTTCGACTAATTTAAATACAGAATTAAAACTTTAAAAAAACTATAGGCCAAATGTCGGGTGATAATAGTTTAACCAGAATTTCAAGGGTGCAGACTTAGCTTCTACGGAGATCCTTTACTTTTGGCACAATGAAAAACAACTTAGTAAACATCCAGTGCGTACACTTACCTTGCAAGACATAGAGGACAATACTAACACAAAAATTTGCAGGGCTTAGGGATACAGCGCTTAATAGAATTAAAGCTGATATTACTAATAAGGAAGATGTTTCTCAATATTAAATGGCGGAAATCTTGAATAGCATATTCAGGTTTTGTAAGTTTAAATTTCAAGTATATTTTAAACTAGAAAGAAATTTGTAGAAATTTGAAAATGCAAACCGGCCGAAATATTATAAGTTTTGGGCTCGTAAAAGACTCCGACATTCGATTTCATACAAACGCACGGTGACATACATCAATACAACACGCGTGGTAAAGGTAATATTTAAATACCAAAAATTAATTTAAATAAATCAAAAAATAACCCTAGTTACTTCGGATTACAGATTTATAATCAATTGCCACAATACCTGAAGGATATAACGGAAAATAGAAAATTTAAAATTGAATTAAAAAAATATTTAATTGATAAAAGTTTTTACACTATCGAGGATTGTTTTAATGACTAGTTTTAACATTTTAGACTATTTATTATGTATACTTGTGTGTGTCGACTATTCCTATACCATCGTATTGGTCTTTGGAAAATAAAAATTTATTATTATTATTATTATTATTATTATAATAACAGGTATTAAAATGGTATATAGTACTCAACGTATGCGTAAACGAAACAATTTTTTTTAAATTTTCATAAAATTAACGGTAGGTGTTTTATTTAGGGAGTACATTTTGAGTACCACTGTATTGGTATACTTCGTTAGAATATAAAAATTAATTATGCGACTACGTAAATAATGTAATTTCTAACAAATATATACTATTATTTGAGCTGCATGAACATACAGCATTTAAAAATATTATTAAAATGTTTTCATTATAACTACATATCTCCATTTATAGCTAAATACTCTTAAATATCTCACCAAAACTGAGGTATTCTACAACATTTGTTATAAATGACGATTAAATGTTAGCGCTGAAAATTAGAATATTAAAACACATTTATCACCCAAACCGGTATATACAGTATTAACACAAAAATAATAACAAATCTAGATGACCGTCGCCTGGCCGAACCTGGTCACGCGGAATCCTCCTTCACGCCGTGATTATTTCTGTAAAAGAATTAACACATGAGAAATACTCAGTGAGGAGGCAACCATTTACGAAAGGTTCAGGCATTCACACACCGTACACACATGTTGGCAACTACGGGCAGTACCGCTAGTTACTACGGATCCTCTGCCGCTTCGGTGGTGATCCGGAGACAATCCTCTTAACCAACTGGATTAGATCACTACAGCCCTAACTGCTGCTACGCTGGCGACCACAGATGCGGGTCACTACAGCCTTCCCTGCTGCTACGCTGGCGACCCTCGGGTTCACACGAGCGGCCACTACGGAACCACTGCCGCTTCGGTGGTGATCCGGAGACATTCCTCTTAACCAACTGGATCAGATCACTACAGCCCTAACTGCTGCTGCCGTTGGCGACACCAGATGTGGGTCACTACAGCCTTCCCTGCTGCTACGCTGGCGACCCTCGGGTTCACACGAGCGGCCACTACGGAACCACTGCCGCTTCGGTGGTGATCCGGAGACATTCCTCTTAACCAACTGGATCAGATCACTACAGCCCTAACTGCTGCTACCGTTGGCGACACCAGATGTGGGTCACTACAGCCTACCCTGCTGCTACGCTGGCGACCCTCGGGTTCACACGATGCGGCCACTACAGTACCCAGTACTGCTCACACGCACACTCACAATCATACACATGCTAGATTAACTCTCTCACCTGAATCACTATAATATCGATGTTCTCACACTGAAATCTAGAAATAAACTGAAATAAAATACGTGAATACCAGTATTATTAAATGTAGCTCTTATCCAACAGCATCGGTTACGTACCTAAATAGCTAATTAGAGACAAAACATAATAAATTTAATAAAAATAATCTTACGCAAAATAATATCTGTGACAGTTCGGCCATCCTGAAAAGTTCCTCATCCTCGAGGAATCAATCCCAAATTCCTGCAGCATCAGCATCAACATCCGAAGCGCTGTTGTCTTCCAACAGTTCACGTGTACTTAATTATGGTTTCATCCTGTCAATCGCCACTACGTTACTATATTCTCTTCTTCTACTTCGACTTGTACCAGGCAAATCTGCTACTGAAAATCTATCGTTCAGTAGAACTTTCTTTATTTGGCATGGTCCTTCGTATGGATGGTGTGAAATGGAATTTATAGTTTCTCAATTGTATTCAATAGTTCTGGCTGCTTTCTTATCTCTTGTTTATGGTAAAAACATCTGATACACAAGTCAGTGTACTTCGCGAATTTTCTCATTCCAGGAAACCAGTAAATTCCAAAATGTCCAAACTCATCAAGACAGCAACGTACTATCTGCAGCCGCTGTCCTCTAGGTACAACGCACTAGATTCCGGACGCGGTAATTCGGTAAACCCGTTCGTCTCGTAAACAGTAATTTTTATAAATACTCCTTTCGTAGTTAGTTTCCGGTGGTTTACTTAAAATGTTCTTGATAATTTTCAATTTGTCATTTGTCCAGCGAGTATCCAGTCAGCTTGTTATATGAAAAAATTTCAAATTCTGCAGAAAGTCCTTCTCCTGACACGGGGTTTCGACTTAGCGCATCGACGTGACCCATTCGTAATCCATGGCGATATTCTATATCGAATGAATATTCCTGCAGTTCCAGCCAGCATTTTCCATTCCATTGTTGTGCTGCTGCGTAGTATAGTAAGGCCACTTGTTCTTCTGAAAAGTACGATGTAAATCGCGTTTAACGGGAGTAGAAAGGTTTCGTGTCGCTAATTTATCTTCGATCGTCTTCAAAAATAATAAAAGAGACTGCGGCTTCTTGCATTCTCTGATAAGAGCAAGTGTTGAGTAGCGCCAGCTTCTCATAATAGTATTGCAACATAAATTCATCCGGTTTCTTGTCGCGAGAAATCATTTCTTGAAGCAACTGGAAATAATTTTCCTGTGACGGAAATGCCTTCAACAACATAGCCTTCTATGACTCCCAAGAATGATTTATTCCTTGGAGCGCTTTATACCATATTTCTGCATACCCTCTCCAGCGAGATCTCACATACATGCTGGTAGTTATTTCGTCCCATTTATGCATAGCGCGTAAAGTGAACGTACATACTGAAATTGAGGAGTGTTGTTAAGTAAAGTTATGTTGTAATGTTGTTCCAGGTTCGTTATCCAGCTAAACATTAGCGTAATCAATATCCGCACTGTTCCAAAAGCTGTGTTGGTGTGATCCCAAAAGCTGAAAGTTAAAAATGTTCTAATCCCACTTCTGAAATGTTATAAATGACGATTAAATGTTAGCGCTGAAAATTAGAATATTAAAACACATTTATCACCCAAACCGGTATATACAGTATTAACACAAAAATAATAACAAATCTAGACGACCGTCGCCTGGCCGAACCCGGTCACGCGGAATCCTCCTTCACGCCGTGATTATTTCTGTAAAAGAATTAACACATGAGAAATACTCAGTGAGGAGGCAACCATTTACGAAAGGTTCAGGCATTCACACACCGTACACACATGTTGGCAACTACGGGCAGTACCGCTAGTTACTACGGATCCTCTGCCGCTTCGGTGGTGATCCGGAGACAATCCTCTTAACCAACTGGATCAGATCACTACAGCCCTAACTGCTGCTACGCTGGCGACCACAGATGCGGGTCACTACAGCCTTCCCTGCTGCTACGCTGGCGACCCTCGGGTTCACACGAGCGGCCACTACGGAACCACTGCCGCTTCGGTGGTGATCCGGAGACATTCCTCTTAACCAACTGGATCAGATCACTACAGCCCTAACTGCTGCTGCCGTTGGCGACACCAGATGTGGGTCACTACAGCCTTCCCTGCTGCTACGCTGGCGACCCTCGGGTTCACACGAGCGGCCACTACGGAACCACTGCCGCTTCGGTGGTGATCCGGAGACATTCCTCTTAACCAACTGGATCAGATCACTACAGCCCTAACTGCTGCTACCGTTGGCGACACCAGATGTGGGTCACTACAGCCTACCCTGCTGCTACGCTGGCGACCCTCGGGTTCACACGATGCGGCCACTACAGTATCCAGTACTGCTCACACGCACACTCACAATCATACACATGCTAGATTAACTCTCTCACCTGAATCACTATAATATCGATGTTCTCACACTGAAATCTAGAAATAAACTGAAATAAAATACATGAATACCAGTATTATTAAATGTAGCTCTTATCCAACAGCATCGGTTACGTACCTAAATAGCTAATTAGAGACAAAACATAATAAATTTAATAAAAATAATCTTACGCAAAATAATATCTGTGACACATTAGTTACTAATTACTTACACTACTTACAGAATTAAAATTAATATGAAATATTAAAGTCAGCTGCTCAAGATGTTGCTGAAGGTGTATAAGTTCACATTTATCAATAACGATACATACCACCAAACAGATTTTGAACGAAATTTTAGCAAAAAAAAATAATATTAGTATTTTGCCAAGACCTTCTTAAAATGTCAACCTCCTTTTCCGTTATAATAAAATAAACTTGTAAATAGTAAAATACAGAAAATGGAAAAAAGCGCAAATCAATCAATCTACATATTATACAATATGTCCACGATAGTCTTTATAAAAAGAACTCTGCATTCTTCAAAATTCACAAAACTCTATCTAAAAAATAAGAAAATACAAAAACTATTTTGTTCATAAAAACCTTCGCAAAGCTGTTTCCGATATCGCAATACTTGGGAAACGTTCATGAAATAATTCTATTGTATACCGATAAGAATCCCATAACATTAAATTCTTCCTTCTTTAGTAAGCATGTATTAAAATCATTTGTTGTACCTTAATTTTAACCCTTCGTCGGGCGCAGTATTGGAACCGGCGAGTTCGGGCGTGATGTGTCTGACAGGCGCAGGTAAAACAATCGCAAATTTATATCCATTGCTTTTAACTTTAGAATTCTAAAAGTAATCAATGACCTCCGCGGGGAAGTTTACACAAAAAACAAAACGAAATTCGTTGCATAAAAAAAAAGTATTGTTAAGAAAACATTGAAGGAAAATTTAAAAATATACCTACATTCAAAAAAATGAAATTCGTTTAAAAAAAAAACGTATTTATTGTTCAGAAAACATTGAAAGAAAATTCTAAATTTCTAAAATACTTAAAAAAAGAAAAATGAAATTTGTTGCAAAAAGAACGCATATTTGTTCATAAAACATTAAGTGGTTTTCCATTGCAAAAGTAACTTCTGCCATAAATGTACTGCTAATTCTATTTATAATATTAACAATATTCTATGCAAATGTAAACAATTCCACAAGTCTCAAATCTTGTATATTCTATATTCCTTTATATGTGTGACGAATTCTGGCGCAATGTGCCTATGAGATCAGAAAAATGTCCGAACTGTGCCTGTTAGGCCGGTTGCGCCCGATGGAGAATTAAATATGATTTTGAGAGGTTTGCTGGAAGTAGTTATCAAGAATAACATTTTTCACTAGTATTAAAAGTTATTCCTGTTCAAGATACTTATAAATTCAGATAAAATGTTTGGAAACATAATTTAATCTAAAAAATAGTCCCAAAAAGATTTTATTTAGTTACTAATAGTTAACATATTTTCCATTATTGTGTGTAATATCTCTAGCAAAAACAACCACAGTCCAAATTATGTAAATTTGAGTTACTTACAACGACATCTACATTCAAGGATACCGGATGCCTAACAGTTTGGTAAAACTGTTTTTTTGAAAAAGTTATTTAATTTTAAGTTATTACATTGCAGTTTCAGTGATTCTACAAAAACCATAGTCCAACCTAGAGAATCAGCAGAAACAACTTTAGTCTCGGTGCATTGGTTGTTATTGAAGGAAATGTGTAGGCTAATTTTGTATAATAAATGTATATTACTTTCAATAAAAGAAAATGTTTATAGATTTTCCTGTTTGAAAATGATCAGTTTCTTACAAAAACCACCGTTGTCCACTATATAAATCGCTAATAAATAGGTAATTTCTCATCATTGTTTAATTTCTGTATCTATTTTCTAATATTTGATTATGAACTTGAGTTAAATTGAATTATAAAAATCTTTTCCTGTTTCGCGTATACAAAGTGAATTTTGTACAACTGTTCTTGTCAAAAATAGAGTTACAAAGAACAATTTTGTATAATGTTTTTGAGAATTTATTAAATTGTGAAGTTGGTAACTTAGCCTAAGTGACAAATAAATATCTTTCATTGTAGTTTTTACTAGCGCAACCTGGGCTTTGCCGAGTTTTCATCAAGGCTCCGCCGATAGTGTTTTATAATAGTCTCTACTTAGATATAACCCGTCTAGGCTCACTTTGTACCCAAAGTGCTAGCGCTAACAGTATTTCAAAGTGTTTGAATTCTCTCCTGCCCACCAAAACCGCCCACACAACATGCCCACCCAAACTGCTCAAGCAACATGCCCACCCAAATTGCCCACTCAAAATGCCCACGCAACCTGCTCACTCAAACTGCCCACGCAACATGCTCATCCAAACTGCCCACGCAACATGCCCGTCCAAAATGCCACTCAACATGCACACCCAACCTACCCACGCAACATGCCCACTCAAACTGTCCACTCAACATACCCACTCAAACTGCCCACGCCACATGCCCACCCAAACTGCCCACGCAACATGCCTACTCAAACTGCCCACGCAACATGCTCACCCAACCTGCTTACCCAAACTACCCACGCAACATGCCCACTCAAATTGCCCATCGCAGATAGTTGTGTAGAGTAGGAGATATACGTTGTATTATAAACTACTCTACATGTGTAAAAATATAACTAAGAACGTTAAACTAGTATAACATGTAAAGCAAAATAATAAACACAAATGAATTTGGATCAGAGCGAAAACGGGAAAACACTTTTTATTTATTTCGTATCTAACAACATTAAAACATTTTCATAGGTGTCTTGATCGAATTGTGTGATCGACACATGGTTGCTAGATGTAACTGTAACATATCTCCCTCCTTAGAGAGAAGAAAACAATGACAGGTAATGAAAGGGAAGTCATTACTTGTCATTTTACAAAGAAATGACATAAATTGAATGACTTTATTTGTGGGACTTGGGGAGAGGAATGAGTGTTATCAAAATTGTGCGGCTATTGTAAGTAAGCAGGTTTTAGTCTGTCTATTGATACGGTGTCCAATTTATCTTTAATTAAAATTTTGAAAAACTTTTCGTATCGTTTGATTACTTTGTAAGGCCCATCGTAAGGTTGTTGTAGGGTGGGGCTTATTGCATTATGCTTTATGAAGACATGTGATGTGCGAAATAGATCGGGGTTTACAAAATATGGTTTGTTTTTTAAGATTGGGGCTGTATACTTTAATTTGCTGATTATTTGTTTTAACTGTTGGAGATAGTGGGGCATGTTAGGGTCTGGAACTATTGGTGATTGTGTGAAGAATTCGCCTGAAATGTGTAATGTGGTGCCGTAGACAAGTTCTGCCGGGCTGCAATTAATAGGTTCTTTGCACGTTGTGCGAAGACTTAATAAGACGATTGGTAGGTTAGTTACCCAGTTTATAGGGTCATTATATGTTTTAAGGGAAGTTTTTAGCTGCCTATGGAACCTCTCAATCATGCCATTTGATTGTGGATGGTATGCCGTGGTTTTTATGTGGTGTGTGCCCAACATTTTAAGTAAATTTTTGAATAATGACGATTCGAATTGTTTTCCCCTGTCTGTTGTAATAACAGAAGGAACTCCAAATCTAGATATCCAATTGTTTACTAATGCTTCAGCTATAGTTTGTGTGTTACAATCTTTGATTGGAATTGCTTCTGGCCATCGTGTGACCCGATCTATGCACGTGAGTACATGAGAAAATCCTTGGGAATTGGGTAAATGGATTAAGTCGATATGAATGTTGTCGAAGCGACTGTTTGGTTCGGAAAATGGTTTGAGTGGAGCTTGGGTGTTTTTTGTTATTTTTGAACGTTGGCAGTGTACGCATTGTTTGGTCCAGGATTGTATGTCTTTGTTCATTTTATACCAAACAAATTTAGAGTTTATTAATTTTGTTGTTGTTTTTATTCCTGGATGGGATAGCGAGTGAAAATGGTCGAAAATGTTAATTCGGAATTCTTTTGGTATATATGGTCGGTATTTACCAGTGGATATGTCGCAAACTAAGGTACAGGTAGAATTTGGAAGCTTAATGTTTTTGAATTGTAAATTGTTCGTTTTATTTGTCTGCAGTGTCTGTAGTTCTTTATCGGTTTTTTGAGCTGCTGCGATTTTGACGTAGTCGATGGTTTTGTCTGTGAGGATGGAGTTTATTTGGATTCTGGACAGCGCGTCGGCTACGGCGTTGTTTTTGCCCGATACGTGTCTGATGTCGCTTGTTAGTTGTAAAATGAAGTCCATGTGTCTTATTTCTCTGGAGGTGTAGTTGTGGGAAATTTTGTTAGCCATGAAAGTCAGAGGTTTATGATCTGTTAGAATGGAGAAATTTCTTCCTTCTATGAAATATCTAAATTTCTTTACTGCTAGGTACATAGCTAGTAATTCACGGCCAAATGTGCTATAACGTTTTTGTGTAGGTGTGAATGTGGCGGAAAAGAAGGCTATAGGTTTCCAGTCTTCTTTTATCTGTTGTTGCAGAACTGCACCTACTCCCGTGTCTGAAGCATCTACCATGATAGATATAGGGGCATTGTGTGCGGGAAATGTGAGTGTTGTTAAATATGTTAATTGTTTTTTTATGTCTTTGAAAGCTTTGTTTGCTTCCGGAGACCATGCAATCTCTTTTGAGCTGTTTGGTTTATTTGTTATGAGACAATTAATGGGTTTTAACGTTGTTGCACAGTTAGGGATAAAACGATGGTAAAAGTTTATGAGGCCAAGGAATTCCCTTAGTTTTTGTTGAGTTGTAGGTAAGGGAAATTTGTTGATTGTGTCAATTTTAGATTTTACCGGTTGAATGCCATTTGTTGAAATACTGTGTCCTAAGAATTCGATCTTCTGGACTCCGAATTGGCATTTGTTTTGATTGATAAGTATACCATGTTTTTCAAGTCTTTGGAAAACTAATTCTAAGTGCTTTAAATGTTGTTCGAAAGAACTACTAGCAATAAGGAGATCGTCAATATATGCGAAGCAAAAATCTAAACCTCTGACAACATTGTCAATGAACCGTTGAAAAGTTTGGGCGCTATTCCTCAATCCAAATGGCATGACCAAGTATTCGAAAAGACCAAAAGGTGTGGTTATTGCTGTTTTGGAAATGGATTCTTCGTCCATTGGTATTTGGTGGTAGGCTTTAACGAGGTCTAATTTTGAAAATATTTTCGAATTGTATAAATTAGTTGTAAAATCTTGAATATGGGGAATTGGATAACGGTCAGGGACGGTGATGGCATTGAGAGCCCTATAGTCCCCGCAAGGTCGCCATTCGCCAATCTCTTTCTTTTTAACCATATGCAATGGAGAAGCCCAGTTGCTAGAAGATGGACGAATGATCCCCATTTTCAACATTTTATCGAATTCGTTTTTAGCGGTGGATAATTTATCCGGAGCTAGACGGCGCGGCCGTGCAAAAACAGGTGAATTGTTAGTGATGACACAGTGTTTGACATTGTGCATAATTTGACGTTTGGGAGTAAAAGGTGAATTTAGAGAAGGAAATTTTGACAAGAGTTGGGTAAAGCATGTGGAATGTTGAGTAGTAATACTAGATATTCGATTTGAATTGTTTTGTATGTTTCGGTTTGCTTGTAACAAGCGCTTTGAAGGTAAGTCAATCAGCAAGTTAAAGTATGTAAGAAAATCTGCGCCGATAATTGAATGCTTAACGTTCGCGATAATAAACCTCCATGTAAATTTCATTGTTAATCCGAGGTCTATTTCTAATGTTTTAGTACCGAAAGTTTTGATGGTTGAATTATTGACAGCCTGTAGTGTAAGAGGATTTTGTCGTCGTTTCTCGCACAATGAATTTTTGATAACACTCACCTCGGCTCCAGAGTCTATCAGAAAGCGGTGGCCAGAGAGCCTATCAGTCAGATAAAGGAGTTTTGTTGTCGTTGGATGAGTATTAGTGCTAGAAATAGATGGTAAAGTGAGTTTATCTATTAAGTTTCTGTTTTGATGTAACAAAACCTCTGATTTGTTTGTAGAAGAACTTTGTTGACATGGTGGAATACATTTCCTCGCCTTGCCGCCGAAGTTGAGGTGATACCAGCATAAATTCGAGTTCGGAGGAACCGTAGGGAAAGGAAGGTTTTTCTTTCTTGACTGACTTAACACCAACTTCTTTAACTCTGAGACCTCTTGTTTTAGCTCCTCGATTTGCTGTGCGTCTTTGCTCACGGAACATAGCGTTGGTTGTGTGACGTTTAGAATCCTATCCGCGATTTCGGCTTTATCTGCTAATGAAATATTATTATTTGAAGCAAGGATAAGTTGAATATTTGAAGGAAGTTTTTGCAAGAATATTTCTTCAAGGATTGAGTCGTCTAGATGCATAAAGCCAACCAACTGTTGGAGCTGACGTAAAAGTTGTGATGGTTTTTTATCGCCTAAGTCTGTGATGTTGAATAATTGTTGAATTCTTTCTTGTTTCGATAGCGAAGTTCGGTGGATTAACGTTTCTTTTAACTTGGTATATGGAAACACTGTTGGAGGATTCTCAATAAGGTCTCTGACTTCTGCTGCATACTGAGGATTGAGTAATGAAATTAATTTGTAGAACTTAGTTGTTTCAGATGTAATACGGTGTGACATAAATGTCGCTTCTACTTGAGAGAACCATAATGTCGGGTCCGCAGGCCAAAATTCGGGGATCTTGAAGGAATTTGTTAATGAAGATATTTCAGGAAGCGGAAGGTCAGCAGGTTGGGTATCGGAAACAGGAACAGGAACAGGTATGTCGTCCATCCTGTTTGACAATCGGGGTCACCAAATATGTAGAGTAGGAGATATACGTTGTATTATAAACTACTCTACATGTGTAAAAATATAACTAAGAACGTTAAACTAGTATAACATGTAAAGCAAAATAATAAACACAAATGAATTTGGATCAGAGCGAAAACGGGAAAACACTTTTTATTTATTTCGTATCTAACAACATTAAAACATTTTCATAGGTGTCTTGATCGAATTGTGTGATCGACACATGGTTGCTAGATGTAACTGTAACAGTTGTTATAAAAATAAGGTTACATGAATGAAAGTTAAACTTCACATTAGTATCTCCAAACGACACAAAATTTTCTGAATTTTGACTACGATTTTTGATTAAAAAAGCGTAAAATAGAAAAAATAGTGTAAAGAACTCATTTCATAGTTGCTGATTATTTTGTTCGAAGTGTTACTTCTCACAAAATAAAATGACAATTGTGACGTTCGTTCTTTTACAAACTATTACTTTATTTTCCAACGATGTTATAATATATTCATATACATTTGTTTCAAACAGTAAAAATGCAAACAACAGTTATTAAATTTATACATATTCACTCTGCATATGAAACATAAATATAAAATGTGTAAGAATGACACATCAAAAACATTTATCTTAAATTTAATATCTTTAAAGCACGTTCTTTACATTTTAGTTTTTCTTAAAAAATAATAAATTTAAGTTATTTGTGCACATTTTCTTGTGCAACGCAATCTGACGTTTACAGCAACGTTTTTTTTTTCTCAACTCTCCGAAAGAGCATACGACAGGAATTGTAACAATTTCAGCGACAATTTTCACTTACATTTAAAGAATATAAAACGCCAGACATTAATTTTACAGGTACTTAAGCACAAGTAAAACCTGTAAAGTATTACTGTAGCTTTGAAGTATGATGCACTTCTATAAGCTTTTTCAGTTCATCTATCATAACAAATATGATTGGTTTCGCCCACGGTGTATATGTATCAGAACGGTTCTTTCACAAGAATAAAAACTACAATAAACAAAACCTAATTTGCAATTCAAAATAATATATAAAAGAACGTTAATTAAAATTTGGAATGTTAAAACTTATAATTTGATTTGTTCTTCAAATATGTAACTACATTCCGTTTATCACATATAAATACTATAGATGTGCCCATTCGTCTTAAATATCATGTTTAAGAAAGTTGGTATTCGCCAGATGACTCAGATCAACCATATGGCTAGGTAGGTTTATTATTTTATTTTTTTATTATCTAAGTATATGAATATTACTACGTTTAGTAAACATAGTGTATTATCAGAAAAACACATTATGTATGAAATATGTATACATATGTGGTCTGCGTGATTTATAATAAAATTTTATATGTGCGCAAACAAATACATTTTATAAATACATATATGTGGGTTCATTCCAACGTTATTTCCGTCCACATCTGGATTATATGTAGATACCACAAAACATACAAACATTCAATATTTTTGTACTTTTGGAATTGCTTCTTTTTTCTGTAATTATTTTTATGCATGTGTACCGGCATAAACCCAGCATTTTGTAGGAATTTCAAGCTAGTCCAGCTGGAATACTGTCGCATATGATAACATTAAATAAAGACGCTACGAAATATTTCGAAAGCGTTTGACACAGTGTAGAATTGTGTTTATTTACATACAAAGATAGAGTACATACCTAGAAAAGGATATATTTAGCATTGTGTATACCGTTCAGAAATATCAAAGACTTTTATAAAAGTAGTTACAAAGAGTATGAAGTCATATTGTCAATATGCAGATTGCAAAGAATGAGTGTCTGGTTGTAAATCTGGGGAACCGGATTTGATCCCGACCGACGCCAAATACTCCGAATTTTAAATGTCACAAAATTGACCCCTGTGGTGCACTCTCCACGCCAGCAATAATTACCCGTAAGGTGACGCCTGGTAAACGCTCGCACGGTACAAGTATGTCATCATCATTACCGATATCTGCGTACAAAGCAGATTGGCACACCCAGCAATGAGTAATATGCCATGAAGATATATTTATTTATATTTATTTATTTATACTTAAACGAGTGGACTTATAATAATTAGTAATTTTTGATTATTTAAGTCTGCGTAAACAACAAAATATATTTCATCATGTTCTTCAGCGAAAGGTAAACATAATAGTGTACAAATTTTGAGACTACGTGTCACAACTAAATTTAAAAAATAAAAACTTTTCGGCCTACTACACATATAAAAAACCAAACTGTGGCCCAGGCGTGAGTTCCCGAGCGAGGTTCAAGCTCCGGCCAGCTAAACAGTGGGGACGGCGTGGTTCGACGTTGCTGAAAATAAGGGTGGAAAGGGCACCAGTCACACGATCACAGAGCCTACAAACGGCTGAGCGACAAGCTCTCGGGAAACTTGAATACGGGAGAACAGGAAGGTAACAACAACCGCTAATTTTAAAATAAAGGTGTGTACTATATTGCCACAACGATGATACATATAACGTGGTTATAAACGGTGGTGTAACAACGAAGGGCGTTGGCAGTCAAGCGCGAGTTTTGGCTGAAGGCCGATGGTACATTAGCCTTACGGGCTGGTCCTCGCAGAAGGGTAAGGTTCGAGGCGGCGGTGCGTCGTTAAAATGAACGCGCAAAAAGGGTAGTTCGCAGTTGATGCATCAAATACGTCACTACGTAAAATATGACAGTAAAAACGCTGCAAGTCTCGCAATACGAAGCCTTAATACCTTTCCGTGCACGGGATAACAATACAACAAAATACCTCTCAAAATGGCTTCACGGAAGCCAGCCTATACCTCTTAAACTATTCAAATATAGTCCACAGTACATAAATAACGAGTCTTGTCCACTGATGGTGAACGCAAAACAACAAATGGTAAAATACACAA
The DNA here is from genome assembly GCA_963082715.1 of Harpalus rubripes. Classification (NCBI taxonomy): domain Eukaryota; kingdom Metazoa; phylum Arthropoda; class Insecta; order Coleoptera; family Carabidae; genus Harpalus; species Harpalus rubripes. Next base: position 36,160,241 of record OY720454.1, read on the forward strand.
TATATAAATAATATGAATCGCAAAACAATATAAAAAGAATAATGGTTCTGATGTTTATCTGATATAGTGTTGGGGAGGGAGTGGAGTCCAGACGGCACAGTTAAATGGCGGGCGTCTCTTTCCTCGTAGCTTGGTACGCCAATAATGAAACTCCTCTCCAACACGTCGACCAAAAAAATGCTGGTACAGATAACACGCAGACGGACTGCAATGGTGATCAGGAGGATGATGATGATAGTGATGCCTCGGAATGGTCGTAACAATGTACGTCATGAACCATACGAGAAACTCCACAAGTTCCGGTCAAACCAAAAATGTTCCAGAAAATAAAATAAAAAAAAACCCAAACGGGATGAAATCGAAAAACCGAAGAAAAAACACGCCTAAAAGGAATGAACATTATCAGCGCATGGTCATCTACCCAATACAAAATGGCTACTAGTTTTTATTTTATAAATTTTAAATCTTACTTTACAATGAATTATAAAATGTAATAGGGGTAATTGGAATATTACCGTTAGAATTGTACTTAATTAATTATTTACCTTAGTTACAGGACGGCCTAAAGTGTTAAAAGTTGTGAAGATTTTAAATCCAGGAAACTTCCTGTGAGAATACCCAATTCCCAAAATTAAATGACGTGAGTCAAAACCTCTAAACGTATGCTTAAAAGCTCAAACACAATTTACTCTGAAATTTGCTTATAAACAGAACACCCAACACGTCTAAATTCTTCAATGGTAACTTTTAAAAATGAAAGCAAATCTTACGATGCTGAACGTACTTGACTTAAGTCGGTTCAATTAAGTGATTTCAATTCTGGTCTAAGTAGGCAAAAATTATTAAATTAAAAAAAAAATTAGGGTACTACACAATACTGATAAGTTCATCAAGTAGTCTACATGGCGGGAACGAGAGTAAATGACAGAAATAACAAACATGAAGTGCAGTGGGAATAATACGTGTATTTAAGAATGGCGGTTTGACATACGAAAAATATAAACAAGGATTTAATGAATGAATGAAGGTTATGATGTTCATCCTTGCTTATGATCGAAGTTAAAGGAGAATGTACCCATGAGTGAAAATATACAAAAGAAAAAAGGGAATGAATGAAAGCTAAAGATAAATGGACCAAAGGACAACTGAGATAGGTACAAACTGAAATATAACAACACTAAAGTTTCAGTTATGAAGAGAAATGAGTAAAAGGAAATGATTAAAAATGCAAAAGGAACACAAAATGAACAGTAACGGAAAAATATTGTTACATTGTATAAAACCAGCAATATTTTCATGTTTTCCAATGAAGCTACTATATAACTCAACTTCATATTATTCATCCTGATGAACCTTGATGAAATAATCCAGAACGAGCTATATATTATATATATATATATATATATATATATATATATATATATATATATATATATATATATTTACAATTTGTTTAATGTTGCTATTGGTATGTCAATGGATGTTTTGTCAATAAATATGAACATAGTTTTATGTAATGAGCCGGTTTCACATTAAAAAAAAGTGTTTTAAAGTTTATGCAATAGTTTTCATAATATAGAATATATAGAAATAGTCATGAAAAATACAAGCCTTGTTTTAATTAAAACGCTGTTTTAAAGAATGTCAAATTTTATTTTTTGATAATAATAATATCAAATTTATCAAAATATGAATTTAAAGCAGAACATAGTGAGGATTTAAATAAACATTTTAAAAAAATCGTTCTTACACAAAAGGGCGAAATTCAATATTGAAATTTGAATTTCAAATTTATTACAACAGCGTTATAGTTATGGCTTAAGGCGTATGCTACCAGCCATTGATATTTAGCTTTAAATTATAGCCAAACAACCAGTGGCGAGATTTGGGGGTGCAAGGGTGGCAGTTGAAAATTTGGCATTTTTTTATAAATGTATTTTTCTTTTTTTTAGATAACTATGAATGGTATGATACATTCGAATACAATTTTCTGTAGCCGAAGTTGCTTGTTTTTTTGCCCCGGTTTTATGCCAGTTATAAAACTGTTTTATGTAGTACGACGTCTAGTGCAAATAATATAATAAATCGAATTTTGCGTTTTTGTGATATTGAAAATTGTAGTCTCTCGACCACTTACGTACCACAACATTGACGTGTCAGGTTTAGGATTAAAAATATTTACTCGTAAAAATAAAATGTAAATATCTAATAAAAAATAAGAACAAATTTAAACAATTACATGTCAATGGTCTTATTGTTGTAAATATGTACAGTCATAAGTTATTATCCAGATGCATGTTACAAAGAAAATATCGTATGTAAAGATATATGTACGAGTATTGTTAGAAACAACATAAATCACAAACAAAACAAAAAACCACTTTAATAACAATAAGTTAATTCTATCAAAGAGCAATCCTGACGCACGGATACGTAACCCTAGCATTCCTTAAAAACACTATTTGATCATAATATTAATCATTATGATGTAATATATATATACATATATATATATATATATATATATATATATATATATATATATATATATATATATATATATATATATATATATATATATATGTCGGCACATACAATCTTGTGTATTACACGTCCAGAAGTTGCTTTGCGAGTGCTTATATTTAAAGGCACAAGTGCAGTTTCTAGACTTAATGAAGTTAAGAATGCCGGAAATGAATATACAACATTCTATGATGATTAATATTGTTATGATGATGTATAATTTCTTAATTAATTAGTTTCGTTGTGTTGTAAGGACTATTTAAAAACCAGACGTGTTACCGTAGACGGGACAGTGTATGCTGAGTAATGATAGGGTTACCGTCAGTATATGTGTGTCAGGGTTGCTCTTTGATAGAATAAACTTATTGTTATTGATGTGTTTTTTTATGGGTGATTCATGTTATTTCTAACATCAGTAGTGGGATTCGCTCGTGATCTGTAATTTTTTTTGCGTTTTGTTGGTAAATTATAGAGTGACGTGCAGGGACAAGTAGATTGAGATGGAAGATTCGTCTAATATTTTTGCAGTTTTTGTCCTATGACACTAATCAGTACATAAGTTTTGTCTATGTCCAACCCGGAGAGTGGTTACGTAATTGCAAAGGTTGGTTAAGTAGAACTGTAGGTAATGAGTATTGTGTTATTTGGGAAAAAAAATTGGTGACAGCCGTAATTATTGACTGTACTGGTTTGTCTCGAAACAGTAAGTCCGAATGTGCGATCGTCTTGCCCAAGATAATTATCTACAAATGGGGTGATGTATAGTAGTTGATATATAGAAAATGGATCGATGAAAATTATATTTAAACCTGTTATTATTGAATTTTCAGATTTGAATGAACATTGTAAAGTTGTATTATATTGGTTCATGATTAAATTATATTTTTGTGCGATTATGATACTGGTTGAAGTAGTCCCTGAGTCTGTATTTACAGAGCATACTCGTACTACATGACGTTATTGAAGTTCCAATTTCAAGAGTATCAGAATGGACGAGCGTTAAGATTGTTCAATGAGATGAAATAAATGTTTATTTGGTATCTAACTTTTCCAGATACAGATTCTAGTAAAGATGAGCGGGTAAATGGTATTCCATATGAAACAAAACTTTAAGTATCCCGAGAGTTGGATAGCAAACAACATGATCACACGTTATGGAGGTGATTTCCTACTGAGAGACTCTGCCATGTATGTGTTCTGGTATGCTAACTGGATGCCTCTGCCGAAGGTGATATGCTACTCTATGCGTCTGTCATGAAAGTGTTCCGGTATGCTAACTGGGTGCCTCTACCAAAGGCGGCACGTTAACTGCGTGCCTCTGTCATGTACGTGTTCCGGTATGCTAACTAGGTACCTCTGTCATGCGTGTTTTCCAGTAAATGAATTGGGCAGCTTGGCCGAAGACGACATACTGAATATTTAGACTTGCAATATATACCTTATTTAGTTCCTGAATATTAACAAACCAGCCATAATTTGTATGTTTAGCCGAAAACACTGAGGCATCGGGAGCTTCAGTCCATTTATCCAACTTGATGATCGGGGACGGTCATTCCTCAGGAGAGGCCGTATTAGAGAATAAAAGTAAGAATACTGCAAGTGATATATATATATATATATATATATATATATATATATATATATATATATATATATATATATATTAACCAACCTTTGCAATTACGTAACCACTCTCCGGGTTGGACATAGACAAAACTTATGTACTGATTAGTGCCATAGGACAAAAACTGCAAAAATATTAGACGAATCTTCCATCTCAATCTACTTGTCCCTGCACGTCACTCTATAATTTACCAACAAAACGCAAAAAAAATTACAGATCACGAGCGAATCCCACTACTGATGTTAGAAATAACATGAATCACCCATAAAAAAACACATCAATAACAATAAGTTTATTCTATCAAAGAGCAACCCTGACACACATATACTGACGGTAACCCTATCATTACTCAGCATACACTGTCCCGTCTACGGTAACACGTCTGGTTTTTAAATAGTCCTTACAACACAACGAAACTAATTAATTAAGAAATTATACATCATCATAACAATATTAATCATCATAGAATGTTGTATATTCATTTCCGGCATTCTTAACTTCATTAAGTCTAGAAACTGCACTTGTGCCTTTAAATATAAGCACTCGCAAAGCAACTTCTGGACGTGTAATACACAAGATTGTATGTGCCGACATCCGCGTAAATTTAATAAACGAATTTGATTTATTGTGCATGAAATACTACTAACACTAATGATTTTTTATGTTGTTGCCTTTTTTATGTTCTACAATTATTTAAAAAATCTAGTGTGGCCAACACAATACTTCCCGCCATGTATTGCTCGAGTCACAAAAAAGATTAAGCTAATCTTTATTTTTGAGAACACATGGGGTCTCGTAGCCGCGTGCCTGAGTGTCAGGTCGCGAATCTGGGGAACCGGGTTCAATCCCGACCAACGCTAAATATTTCCAATTTTAAATAGCACAAAATTGACCCCTGTGGTGCACTCTCCACGCCAGCAATGAGTGGCCGTGAGATGACGCCTGGTAAGCGCCCGCACGGTGCAAATATTTCGTCATTACCTATATCTGTGCACAAAACAGATTGTCACACCCAACAATGGGTAATAAGCCGTGATAATATATTTACATATTTATTTATTTATTTTTGGATTAGCGAATTTTAATCTAATTTTGGCAGTTTATTTCTTAAAATATACTCTAATCTAATTTAAGTAACTACATTTTTGATAATAAAATGATTTAATTTTAAATACCTGGATAAAATAGAATTGATTAATCCAAAACTGAAAATTAGCTTAAACTTTTTGGTGAATCGTTAGTTTTTATTAATCTAATGCTGGAAACTGTATTGATTTCCTTTCCTATTGTTCTATTTACATTTTTCGTTACTATTATTAATTTGAAATGATGTATGATATACATGTTAAAAGTAATTTTATTTTGTTTGAAGGTTTGGAGCACTTCCTTCTCACAAAATAAAATGTCACTTTTAACACTTATATCATAAATAACTATTTGCACGATATAATGACAGTCGTAATTTTTTTTCATTAATAATTTTATCTATTTTATTCAAATACGTGTTAAATATCTACTTATGGTCCATCGACGTATAAATCAAAATATTTTAGTATTTGTATTTGTTTACTTTAATAACCCTTTATTCATAAAAATAGTTCTATCTAAGGCTTTACACTTTAAACGCAAAAATTTAATATTTATATTTTTATTTTATAAATTATTCAAGGCACAAAAGTGACCAGACGACCACTTTGGAGCATTATCCATAACAGTTATGAATGCAAGTACTAAGCGAATAAAATTGTGGTTCTTTTTATGCTAGTTGAGATTTGATATAAATTAATTACTTTATTAGATATTGATGTTGAACAAAACTATTTTGTAATGAATTTATCACAATCATTTTGAGTAATGAAATGTTAATTAAATTAAAGCTCATCAAATGGAATTTTCACGTGCAAATAATTAAAATTAATGAATTGATATGTTTCCATTCCCTACTTAGTTAATTATTTCATTTAAATTGAAAGTCAAACACATTTTATAACTAGCTGCAAATGTGTAATAATTAGTGTTATATATTTTTAGAATCAATATTTATTAGTTCATAGTTAAAATCGGTATGTTACAGTTCATCTAATAAATCCGGTTTGTATTAATGGTTACCGGAAATTATTGATACTTAACCTATCCTAACCTCGTTCTTTCGTGTGTATTAATAATACCCGGTAATTATTAATATAAATCGAATAATTACTTGGACCGTAACAGACTATGTATATATTATGCACTCAGATGTTTGCTCAAATTTACAGTTCGGACGAAAGTAGTGCGACTCTGAAGGAGCCAATAAAAAATACTCCCTCATATTTTAAATATTTAATATATTTTCAAACTTCTTACATAATGTAAAGGTATCATATTTCCATATTCATAAAAGCTTATGGATATTAAATGAGTAATTCGAAAGTATCGTATTATATTTAACAAGTATGTACTAGCGTATTTTAATATTGATGTGAGGTGCGACAAAAATGGAGCGAATGTATAAAAATCTTATATTTCATTTTAAAAAATAACCAGAATAACAATTTACGAAAGTAACTTAAGTTACACAAAATTTACAATTAGGTAAATTATCTATGATTTTGTGGTTTATAGATGTCCATACATTTGTTATACTTTGAAATAATAATGTTTGGAATTCTTAATATTGGTCCTTGCAATATTTTTGTCAATGGTTTCCTACAGATTTTCGGGAACTATTTGCTAGTTATGGACCTATTTTCTAATCGGCTCATTACTCTTTTTTCATTCTCCACTCTCTTATTATGCATTACACAATTTTAGGGAATGAGTGGTCTCGAATAAAACATGCTTAAATTACGAAGAAATTTCTGTAATATATTGGACATTTTTAAATCAGCACATTTCTAATTTTTCATCCATTATTCCAACAACGCAAACTAAATACATTATAACGCGGTTATAATTTGATATGAATTTTTCTTGTATATCATGTATTGCTTCTTATGAGTGGTTCACAGATTTATGCACTACGCAGACATTCGTAGAGTACATAATCGGAGTTTCACTTCATTGGTTGCTAAGTATAGGAATTAATCATTTTGCACACGTTTCTCACACCATATTGTCTGTAAAGAAGAATAGCAACAAAAAACAAACGACACTTTTTTCTTTTTACCCAGCAAATTCCATAAGTTATAGTTTTGTGAAGCAAAAAATCATTACATTTTTTTCTTTATACATTGACTTAAATAAAGTTGTTAAGGGGTCTATTTTTTTAAATATTAAGCAATACAAAAATTATAAGCGCGTCTAGCACACAATAAGGCGTGTAATAAATAGTATATGACGTTATTAGGAGTAGAAAGCCGTCTTTTTGTGTTGAACCCAGCTATTGCGGCAGGAGTGTCAAGCTAAGTAAAACACAAAAAAAGCGTTCTACTCCGAATGATATATACTATTTCTTCTTCAAGCGTTTCAAATAATTTTTTCACATAATTTTGGAATTTTTAAATTTGTAGAATTTGCAATTTGAGCTTTGAAGGTTTGTGTGTGTGTTCAATATGATCTGTGTTGCTGTGGCGACTGCCGCCGCCAGCGATGAACTAAGGCTAACATTTTTTTTTACTAGTACAACAATAACAACATTTTTGTACTAGTAAGACAATGAATATTTTCTATAGTGTCTGTACAGTAGCATAATATGAATATTATAATACGTTTGAAGAAAAAAAGTTCGTTTCGTCTAAAAAGAGAGACACGCTAGAATTACTAAGAAAAAGAAAATTAGGAAGGACGTATAAAACAAAATTAGCATTTCAAACAATTATTTATCTGTCATTTGAAATTAACTTACTAAAGTTAAGTTACAATTAAGAAATGTAACAACTATTATAGGGTTGAGACAAGGTCGGATTATTGAGGGGCCTTCAAAAATTAGGAGCTTCTATAAATCATGGACTTTAGAAAAAACCAAATATGTATATACAAATAATTTTTTTCTCATCGCTTCAAAGTCTTGACTACTTTAAATCCACTCTTGGTTATTGCATTCAAAATCTAAATACAAACTTTTTCCCCAAAAATATTCAAAATTTGCGAAATTCCAATTCAAATTTCACACTATATCCAAATTTTCAAACTGTATACCGATATCTCTTGTCGTTATTGAGAAATTTACATTTGAAGCTTTCCCCATGTCTGCAAATCGGCTTAGTTCTCATTTTTGCTTGAATTTGCATTTTTTATACCCTATGAACTTAGTACATTTAATTATATATTTATTTAGTTATTATTATTATTATTATTATTATTATTATTATTTATATTATTACATTTTTATTTATTTTTACACTATAATTGGAGTACCGTTGGGTAATAAAGTTATAACTATTATTATTAATATTATTATTATCATTATTATTATTATTATTATTATTATTATTATTATTATTATTATTATTATTATTATTATTATTATTATTATTATTATTATGATTATTATTATTATTATTATTATTATTATTATAACGTTTGATTTGGTATTTGCGTTCTTACCTGTCTCTGTGAAATCTCTGAATTTTATGAAAAAAGTCTGTCATCTTCCCGTAAGCATAGTAATAATTCTCATTCATTATGGATCAACAGCAGGTCCTTTCTCCACCAACAAAGCGGCCAGCCAGGCATTTTTCGGTCGACGACAAGCAGCGAATTCGCAACATTTATAAAGTTTGTACTGAGCAGAACCCTGACAACAACAAGAATAAAAATATTGAATTTACTGCAAAATCAGCAGATAATTTAAACAAGATTACATAAATAAAAATGTGTTGCTCATTAGATGTTTAATTACAGGTGTCTCTGTTTGAAGTGTTCAAAATATTCTTCATAAATACACGGAGAGTCATACATTACAACAACCACAAGTATATAGCTGAAAAAGAGTAACATTTTCTGTAAAGAGATGAGGAAATAAAAATTTATGGATAATAATTATTTTTTAAATTTTCAATAAGAAATTTTTATAGTAAATATTAATACAATACATTTACTCATACATACAGTTATAAACATGGATTTGTTCTACGATATGCGAAACAAGTGGAAGTCGATAGATTTTCATCGAATTCCTAATTCTTTTCCAATGAAACCACTATGAAAACCACACTACAGAACAACTAAGGCCCGCTCTTTCCACCTCTAGTTAAAGTGACAGCTAGCGATATCCAACAGTTTATCTTGCAAAATTGTTCTTACCCCTTTTGGTTATAGCTAACTGGAGGTAAAACTTGATCGCATCGCTTCTAACCTTGTTGCTTTAACTAGATGTGGTAGAATTGGGCCTAAATGAAACAAATGAAGCATCCGGAACATCGTGATCTCTTTCCTGCGTACATAACCACATACTGGCACTGACAAGATGCGACATCAAAAACAATATAAAAAAAATCGGATGTGGCCAGCACATAACCTCTCGCCAGATATTTTACCTGGTTGGGCGCATAAAACGAAAAATATTTTTAAATACAGATACATATATTCATGTCTCACTACAAAATAATTATTTTAATATAAATTATGTACAATACATACATTTTCTTTATATTCAATATCCTGATTTTTTTTCTACTTTCCTTTCCTTTTTCTTTTATTCGTCGTTTTTTCGCAAATACCTTTTATATTCTTTTTTAGGTATATTCTTTTGCGTTGTTGACTTTTTATTTATTTTCATAATCTTCATAACGATGTACAAATATTTTTGACAGTGGCATACAAATATTTTTGACAGTGACATTTATTTGTGAATTACAAACATTTGAATTTCTTGCCTTGAAGTAGTTTGATCTAAGAATTTTTACATCGAATTATTTTATATGCATTTCTTTATCTCTAAATCTATAGAAGATATAATAATGAATTTATATTTATCGAATAAAGAATTTAACGTTCTTTAATATAAGTATTTACATAAATTTTCGATAAATAATATTTAGATGATTTTTTTCTTGTAACTACTACTTCTGGTTGTCCAATTGTTACCAAAACTGACTCGGCTCTTCCCATTATTATTGGATTGAGAAATCCGTAGTTAAAAATGTCTTAAGTCTTATAGTATTTGAGAAATCGTGGATCCAACATCCACACACACACACACACACACACACACACACACACACACATCCACACACACACACACACATCCACACACACACACACACACACACACACACACACACACACACACACACACGGACATCATCGTAAAAATATTATAATCGGATTCTAGGGACCTTAAAGCGTGCTTATTCACTAAAATCTGGATATGCGATGTCTTAAGTCTTATAGTATTTGAGAAATCGTGGATCCAACATCCACACACACACACACACACACACACACACACACACACACACACACACATCCACACACATACATCCACACACACACACAAACACACACACACACACACACACACACACACACACACACACACACACACACACACGGACATCATCGTAAAAATAATATAATCGGATTCTAGGGACCTTAAAGCGTGCTTATTCACTAAAATCTGGATATGCGATTTTTAGCATGAATCCAATACCTTTCTTAGCGAGAGGTAAAAATCTGATGTGGCCAACACCAAACCTCCTGCTATTTATTTTCTATTAATTTAGATATACATACATACATATTTAGTTATGATGTATTAAGCTCTATTCCATATAACTATAGTTCTACTTACTATTTTCTTTTTAAACGTTACTATTATTAATTTTAAATGATTAGTTCCTTGACAGTGACATTTATCTGTCAGTTACATACATTTGAGATATGAACGGTGTAACCAAGGAATTTTGCTTGTTTAAAGCGTAGGCTCCGGGATTAAAATTGTAGATAATTTTATAAATTTATCCATAAAATATATAGAAAAAGTATTTATGGAAATGCAGGGTTCGTGCTTTATGCACTAGATATGTTAATTGAAACGAAAGAGAAATAAAAGCATCCTATAGGCAGAGTATATATACGAACGATGCTGAAGAAATTAAATTACAGTTGTGTCGTCTAACATGGGGATCTGGAGAACTATAAAAGTTACGAAGTCGATTAAATTATTGTTGCGATTGCGACTAAGTTTAATAAATAGAATACACATTATTAGATTCAAAAGAAAAACTAGTAGCTTTTTAATATTATTAGAAAACATAACATTTATGACATATATCTAAATTATGGTTGTTATTGTTATTATGAAAACATACATGATAATTACAACAATTAGATCAAATTCCCCATTCCCATTATAAGTCCATTTAACCGGTCACTAGGTACAGGCGAAACTGTAAATTTTGTAGTTTTTACCTTCTGTCACCTTTAGGTAAGGAAGGCATTGTCTTTGGTCAAAAAATTCGGTGGTGAGTTTTTGATGAATAAGCACGTCTTAGGGTCCCTAGAATACTATTTTACTATTTTTACGATGATGTCTGTATGTGTGTGTGTGTGTGTGTGTGTGTGTGTGTGTGTGTGTGTGTGTGTGTGTGTGTGTGTATGTGTGTATGTGTGTATGTGTGTATGTGTGTATGTGTGTATGTGTGTATGTGTGTATGTGTGTATGTGTGTATGTGTGTATGTGTGTATGTGTGTATGTGTGTATGTGTGTATGTGTGTATGTGCGTATGTGCGTATGTGCGTATGTGCGTATGTGCGTATGTGCGTATGTGCGTATGTGCGTATGTGCGTATGTGCGTATGTGCGTATGTGCGTATGTGCGTATGTGCGTATGTGCGTATGTGCGTATGTGCGTATGTGCGTATGTGCGTATGTGCGTATGTGCGTATGTGCGTATGTGCGTATGTGCGTATGTGCGTATGTGCGTATGTGCGTATGTGCGTATGTGCGTATGTGCGTATGTGCGTATGTGCGTATGTGCGTATGTGCGTATGTGCGTATGTGCGTATGTGCGTATGCGTGTATGTGTGTATGCGTGTATGCGTGTATGCGTGTATGCGTGTATGCGTGTATGCGTGTATGCGTGTATGCGTGTATGCGTGTATGCGTGTATGCGTGTATGCGTGTATGCGTGTATGCGTGTATGCGTGTATGCGTGTATGCGTGTATGCGTGTATGCGTGTATGCGTGTATGCGTGTATGCGTGTATGCGTGTATGCGTGTATGCGTGTATGCGTGTATGCGTGTATGCGTGTATGCGTGTATGCGTGTATGCGTGTATGCGTGTATGCGTGTATGCGTGTATGCGTGTATGCGTGTATGCGTGTATGTATGTATGTATGTATGTATGTATGTATGTATGTATGTATGTATGTATGTATGTATGTATGTATGTATGTATGTATGTATGTATGTATGTATGTATGTATGTATGTATGTATGTATGTATGTATGTATGTATGTATGTATGTATGTATGTATGTATGTATGTATGTATGTATGTATGTATGTATGTATGTATGTATGTATGTATGTATGTATGTATGTATGTATGTATGTATGTATGTATGTATGTATGTATGTATGTATGTATGTATGTATGTATGTATGTATGTATGTATGTATGTATGTATGTATGTATGTATGTATGTATGTATGTATGTATGTATGTATGTATGTATGTATGTATGTATGTATGTATGTATGTATGTATGTATGTATGTATGTATGTATGTATGTATGTATGTATGTATGTATGTATGTATGTATGTATGTATGTATGTATGTATGTATGTATGTATGTATGTATGTATGTATGTATGTATGTATGTATGTATGTATGTATGTATGTATGTATGTATGTATGTATGTATGTATGTATGTATGTATGTATGTATGTATGTATGTATGTATGTATGTATGTATGTATGTATGTATGTATGTATGTATGTATGTATGTATGTATGTATGTATGTATGTATGTATGTATGTATGTATGTATGTATGTATGTATGTATGTATGTATGTATGTATGTATGTATGTATGTATGTATGTATGTATGTATGTATGTATGTATGTATGTATGTATGTATGTATGTATGTATGTATGTATGTATGTATGTATGTATGTATGTATGTATGTATGTATGTATGTATGTATGTATGTATGTATGTATGTATGTATGTATGTATGTATGTATGTATGTATGTATGTATGTATGTATGTATGTATGTATGTATGTATGTATGTATGTATGTATGTATGTATGTATGTATGTATGTATGTATGTATGTATGTATGTATGTATGTATGTATGTATGTATGTATGTATGTATGTATGTATGTATGTATGTATGTATGTATGTATGTATGTATGTATGTATGTATGTATGTATGTATGTATGTATGTATGTATGTATGTATGTATGTATGTATGTATGTATGTATGTATGTATGTATGTATGTATGTATGTATGTATGTATGTATGTATGTATGTATGTATGTATGTATGTATGTATGTATGTATGTATGTATGTATGTATGTATGTATGTATGTATGTATGTATGTATGTATGTATGTATGTATGTATGTATGTATGTATGTATGTATGTATGTATGTATGTATGTATGTATGTATGTATGTATGTATGTATGTATGTATGTATGTATGTATGTATGTATGTATGTATGTATGTATGTATGTATGTATGTATGTATGTATGTATGTATGTATGTATGTATGTATGTATGTATGTATGTATGTATGTATGTATGTATGTATGTATGTATGTATGTATGTATGTATGTATGTATGTATGTATGTATGTATGTATGTATGTATGTATGTATGTATGTATGTATGTATGTATGTATGTATGTATGTATGTATGTATGTATGTATGTATGTATGTATGTATGTATGTATGTATGTATGTATGTATGTATGTATGTATGTATGTATGTATGTTGTATGTATGTATGTATGTTTGTATGTATGTATGTATGTATGTATGTATGTATGTATGTATGTATGTATGTATGTATGTATGTATGTATGTATGTATGTATGTATGTATGTATGTATGTATGTATGTATGTATGTATGTATGTATGTATGTATGTATGTATGTATGTATGTATGTATGTATGTATGTATGTATGTATGTATGTATGTATGTATGTATGTATGTATGTATGTATGTATGTATGTATGTATGTATGTATGTATGTATGTATGTATGTATGTATGTATGTATGTATGTATGTATGTATGTATGTATGTATGTATGTATGTATGTATGTATGTATGTATGTATGTATGTATGTATGTATGTATGTATGTATGTATGTATGTATGTATGTATGTATGTATGTATGTATGTATGTATGTATGTATGTATGTATGTATGTATGTATGTATGTATGTATGTATGTATGTATGTATGTATGTATGTATGTATGTATGTATGTATGTATGTATGTATGTATGTATGTATGTATGTATGTATGTATGTATGTATGTATGTATGTATGTATGTATGTATGTATGTATGTATGTATGTATGTATGTATGTATGTATGTATGTATGTATGTATGTATGTATGTATGTATGTATGTATGTATGTATGTATGTATGTATGTATGTATGTATGTATGTATGTATGTATGTATGTATGTATGTATGTATGTATGTATGTATGTATGTATGTATGTATGTATGTATGTATGTATGTATGTATGTATGTATGTATGTATGTATGTATGTATGTATGTATGTATGTATGTATGTATGTATGTATGTATGTATGTATGTATGTATGTATGTATGTATGTATGTATGTATGTATGTATGTATGTATGTATGTATGTATGTATGTATGTATGTATGTATGTATGTATGTATGTATGTATGTATGTATGTATGTATGTATGTATGTATGTATGTATGTATGTATGTATGTATGTATGTATGTATGTATGTATGTATGTATGTATGTATGTATGTATGTATGTATGTATGTATGTATGTATGTATGTATGTATGTATGTATGTATGTATGTATGTATGTATGTATGTATGTATGTATGTATGTATGTATGTATGTATGTATGTATGTATGTATGTATGTATGTATGTATGTATGTATGTATGTATGTATGTATGTATGTATGTATGTATGTATGTATGTATGTATGTATGTATGTATGTATGTATGTATGTATGTATGTATGTATGTATGTATGTATGTATGTATGTATGTATGTATGTATGTATGTATGTATGTATGTATGTATGTATGTATGTATGTATGTATGTATGTATGTATGTATGTATGTATGTATGTATGTATGTATGTATGTATGTATGTATGTATGTATGTATGTATGTATGTATGTATGTATGTATGTATGTATGTATGTATGTATGTATGTATGTATGTATGTATGTATGTATGTATGTATGTATGTATGTATGTATGTATGTATGTATGTATGTATGTATGTATGTATGTATGTATGTATGTATGTATGTATGTATGTATGTATGTATGTATGTATGTATGTATGTATGTATGTATGTATGTATGTATGTATGTATGTATGTATGTATGTATGTATGTATGTATGTATGTATGTATGTATGTATGTATGTATGTATGTATGTATGTATGTATGTATGTATGTATGTATGTATGTATGTATGTATGTATGTATGTATGTATGTATGTATGTATGTATGTATGTATGTATGTATGTATGTATGTATGTATGTATGTATGTATGTATGTATGTATGTATGTATGTATGTATGTATGTATGTATGTATGTATGTATGTATGTATGTATGTATGTATGTATGTATGTATGTATGTATGTATGTATGTATGTATGTATGTATGTATGTATGTATGTATGTATGTATGTATGTATGTATGTATGTATGTATGTATGTATGTATGTATGTATGTATGTATGTATGTATGTATGTATGTATGTATGTATGTATGTATGTATGTATGTATGTATGTATGTATGTATGTATGTATGTATGTATGTATGTATGTATGTATGTATGTATGTATGTATGTATGTATGTATGTATGTATGTATGTATGTATGTATGTATGTATGTATGTATGTATGTATGTATGTATGTATGTATGTATGTATGTATGTATGTATGTATGTATGTATGTATGTATGTATGTATGTATGTATGTATGTATGTATGTATGTATGTATGTATGTATGTATGTATGTATGTATGTATGTATGTATGTATGTATGTATGTATGTATGTATGTATGTATGTATGTATGTATGTATGTATGTATGTATGTATGTATGTATGTATGTATGTATGTATGTATGTATGTATGTATGTATGTATGTATGTATGTATGTATGTATGTATGTATGTATGTATGTATGTATGTATGTATGTATGTATGTATGTATGTATGTATGTATGTATGTATGTATGTATGTATGTATGTATGTATGTATGTATGTATGTATGTATGTATGTATGTATGTATGTATGTATGTATGTATGTATGTATGTATGTATGTATGTATGTATGTATGTATGTATGTATGTATGTATGTATGTATGTATGTATGTATGTATGTATGTATGTATGTATGTATGTATGTATGTATGTATGTATGTATGTATGTATGTATGTATGTATGTATGTAGTATGTATGTATGTATGTATGTATGTATGTATGTATGTATGTATGTATGTATGTATGTATGTATGTATGTATGTATGTATGTATGTATGTATGTATGTATGTATGTATGTATGTATGTATGTATGTATGTATGTATGTATGTATGTATGTATGTATGTATGTATGTATGTATGTATGTATGTATGTATGTATGTATGTATGTATGTATGTATGTATGTATGTATGTATGTATGTATGTATGTATGTATGTATGTATGTATGTATGTATGTATGTATGTATGTATGTATGTATGTATGTATGTATGTATGTATGTATGTATGTATGTATGTATGTATGTATGTATGTATGTATGTATGTATGTATGTATGTATGTATGTATGTATGTATGTATGTATGTATGTATGTATGTATGTATGTATGTATGTATGTATGTATGTATGTATGTATGTATGTATGTATGTATGTATGTATGTATGTATGTATGTATGTATGTATGTATGTATGTATGTATGTATGTATGTATGTATGTATGTATGTATGTATGTATGTATGTATGTATGTATGTATGTATGTATGTATGTATGTATGTATGTATGTATGTATGTATGTATGTATGTATGTATGTATGTATGTATGTATGTATGTATGTATGTATGTATGTATGTATGTATGTATGTATGTATGTATGTATGTATGTATGTATGTATGTATGTATGTATGTATGTATGTATGTATGTATGTATGTATGTATGTATGTATGTATGTATGTATGTATGTATGTATGTATGTATGTATGTATGTATGTATGTATGTATGTATGTATGTATGTATGTATGTATGTATGTATGTATGTATGTATGTATGTATGTATGTATGTATGTATGTATGTATGTATGTATGTATGTATGTATGTATGTATGTATGTATGTATGTATGTATGTATGTATGTATGTATGTATGTATGTATGTATGTATGTATGTATGTATGTATGTATGTATGTATGTATGTATGTATGTATGTATGTATGTATGTATGTATGTATGTATGTATGTATGTATGTATGTATGTATGTATGTATGTATGTATGTATGTATGTATGTATGTATGTATGTATGTATGTATGTATGTATGTATGTATGTATGTATGTATGTATGTATGTATGTATGTATGTATGTATGTATGTATGTATGTATGTATGTATGTATGTATGTATGTATGTATGTATGTATGTATGTATGTATGTATGTATGTATGTATGTATGTATGTATGTATGTATGTATGTATGTATGTATGTATGTATGTATGTATGTATGTATGTATGTATGTATGTATGTATGTATGTATGTATGTATGTATGTATGTATGTATGTATGTATGTATGTATGTATGTATGTATGTATGTATGTATGTATGTATGTATGTATGTATGTATGTATGTATGTATGTATGTATGTATGTATGTATGTATGTATGTATGTATGTATGTATGTATGTATGTATGTATGTATGTATGTATGTATGTATGTATGTATGTATGTATGTATGTATGTATGTATGTATGTATGTATGTATGTATGTATGTATGTATGTATGTATGTATGTATGTATGTATGTATGTATGTATGTATGTATGTATGTATGTATGTATGTATGTATGTATGTATGTATGTATGTATGTATGTATGTATGTATGTATGTATGTATGTATGTATGTATGTATGTATGTATGTATGTATGTATGTATGTATGTATGTATGTATGTATGTATGTATGTATGTATGTATGTATGTATGTATGTATGTATGTATGTATGTATGTATGTATGTATGTATGTATGTATGTATGTATGTATGTATGTATGTATGTATGTATGTATGTATGTATGTATGTATGTATGTATGTATGTATGTATGTATGTATGTATGTATGTATGTATGTATGTATGTATGTATGTTGTATGTATGTATGTATGTATGTATGTATGTATGTATGTATGTATGTATGTATGTATGTATGTATGTATGTATGTATGTATGTATGTATGTATGTATGTATGTATGTATGTATGTATGTATGTATGTATGTATGTATGTATGTATGTATGTATGTATGTATGTATGTATGTATGTATGTATGTATGTATGTATGTATGTATGTATGTATGTATGTATGTATGTATGTATGTATGTATGTATGTATGTATGTATGTATGTATGTATGTATGTATGTATGTATGTATGTATGTATGTATGTATGTATGTATGTATGTATGTATGTATGTATGTATGTATGTATGTATGTATGTATGTATGTATGTATGTATGTATGTATGTATGTATGTATGTATGTATGTATGTATGTATGTATGTATGTATGTATGTATGTATGTATGTATGTATGTATGTATGTATGTATGTATGTATGTATGTATGTATGTATGTATGTATGTATGTATGTATGTATGTATGTATGTATGTATGTATGTATGTATGTATGTATGTATGTATGTATGTATGTATGTATGTATGTATGTATGTATGTATGTATGTATGTATGTATGTATGTATGTATGTATGTATGTATGTATGTATGTATGTATGTATGTATGTATGTATGTATGTATGTATGTATGTATGTATGTATGT
This sequence comes from Harpalus rubripes, assembly GCA_963082715.1. Lineage (NCBI taxonomy): Eukaryota > Metazoa > Arthropoda > Insecta > Coleoptera > Carabidae > Harpalus > Harpalus rubripes. Next base: position 36,179,666 of record OY720454.1, read on the forward strand.
ATGTATGTATGTATGTATGTATGTATGTATGTATGTATGTATGTATGTATGTATGTATGTATGTATGTATGTATGTATGTATGTATGTATGTATGTATGTATGTATGTATGTATGTATGTATGTATGTATGTATGTATGTATGTATGTATGTATGTATGTATGTATGTATGTATGTATGTATGTATGTATGTATGTATGTATGTATGTATGTATGTATGTATGTATGTATGTATGTATGTATGTATGTATGTATGTATGTATGTATGTATGTATGTATGTATGTATGTATGTATGTATGTATGTATGTATGTATGTATGTATGTATGTATGTATGTATGTATGTATGTATGTATGTATGTATGTATGTATGTATGTATGTATGTATGTATGTATGTATGTATGTGTGTATGTATGTATGTATGTATGTATGTATGTAGTGTATGTATGTATGTATGTATGTATGTATGTATGTATGT
>OY720454.1:36180342-36327842 GCA_963082715.1 Harpalus rubripes
GTATGTACTGTATGTACTGTATGTACTGTATGTATTGTATGTACTGTATGTATTGTATGTATTGTATGTATTGTATGTACTGTATGTACTGTATGTATTGTATGTATTGTATGTATTGTATGTACTGTATGTATTGTATGTACTGTATGTACTGTATGTATTGTATGTACTGTATGTATTGTATGTACTGTATGTACTGTATGTATTGTATGTATTGTATGTACTGTATGTATTGTATGTACTGTATGTACTGTATGTACTGTATGTATTGTATGTATTGTATGTACTGTATGTACTGTATGTATTGTATGTATTGTATGTATTGTATGTACTGTATGTATTGTATGTATTGTATGTACTGTATGTACTGTATGTATTGTATGTATTGTATGTATTGTATGTACTGTATGTATTGTATGTATTGTATGTATTGTATGTACTGTATGTATTGTATGTATTGTATGTATTGTATGTATTGTATGTACTGTATGTATTGTATGTACTGTATGTATTGTATGTATTGTATGTATTGTATGTATTGTATGTACTGTATGTATTGTATGTATTGTATGTATTGTATGTACTGTATGTATTGTATGTATTGTATGTATTGTATGTATTGTATGTATTGTATGTATTGTATGTATTGTATGTATTGTATGTATTGTATGTATTGTATGTATTGTATGTATTGTATGTATTGTATGTATTGTATGTATTGTATGTATTGTATGTATTGTATGTATTGTATGTATTGTATGTATTGTATGTATTGTATGTATTGTATGTATTGTATGTATTGTATGTATTGTATGTATTGTATGTATTGTATGTATTGTATGTATTGTATGTATTGTATGTATTGTATGTATTGTATGTATTGTATGTATTGTATGTATTGTATGTATTGTATGTATTGTATGTATTGTATGTATTGTATGTATTGTATGTATTGTATGTATTGTATGTATTGTATGTATTGTATGTATTGTATGTATTGTATGTATTGTATGTATTGTATGTATTGTATGTATTGTATGTATTGTATGTATTGTATGTATTGTATGTATTGTATGTATTGTATGTATTGTATGTATTGTATGTATTGTATGTATTGTATGTATTGTATGTATTGTATGTATTGTATGTATTGTATGTATTGTATGTATTGTATGTATTGTATGTATTGTATGTATTGTATGTATTGTATGTATTGTATGTATTGTATGTATTGTATGTATTGTATGTATTGTATGTATTGTATGTATTGTATGTATTGTATGTATTGTATGTATTGTATGTATTGTATGTATTGTATGTATTGTATGTATTGTATGTATTGTATGTATTGTATGTATTGTATGTATTGTATGTATTGTATGTATTGTATGTATTGTATGTATTGTATGTATTGTATGTATTGTATGTATTGTATGTATTGTATGTATTGTATGTATTGTATGTATTGTATGTATTGTATGTATTGTATGTATTGTATGTATTGTATGTATTGTATGTATTGTATGTATTGTATGTATTGTATGTATTGTATGTATTGTATGTATTGTATGTATTGTATGTATTGTATGTATTGTATGTATTGTATGTATTGTATGTATTGTATGTATTGTATGTATTGTATGTATTGTATGTATTGTATGTATTGTATGTATTGTATGTATTGTATGTATTGTATGTATTGTATGTATTGTATGTATTGTATGTATTGTATGTATTGTATGTATTGTATGTATTGTATGTATTGTATGTATTGTATGTATTGTATGTATTGTATGTATTGTATGTATTGTATGTATTGTATGTATTGTATGTATTGTATGTATTGTATGTATTGTATGTATTGTATGTATTGTATGTATTGTATGTATTGTATGTATTGTATGTATTGTATGTATTGTATGTATTGTATGTATTGTATGTATTGTATGTACTGTATGTACTGTATGTACTGTATGTATTGTATGTACTGTATGTACTGTATGTACTGTATGTACTGTATGTACTGTATGTACTGTATGTACTGTATGTACTGTATGTACTGTATGTACTGTATGTACTGTATGTACTGTATGTACTGTATGTACTGTATGTACTGTATGTATTGTATGTATTGTATGTACTGTATGTACTGTATGTATTGTATGTATTGTATGTACTGTATGTACTGTATGTATTGTATGTATTGTATGTATTGTATGTATTGTATGTATTGTATGTATTGTATGTATTGTATGTATTGTATGTATTGTATGTACTGTATGTATTGTATGTATTGTATGTACTGTATGTACTGTATGTATTGTATGTATTGTATGTATTGTATGTACTGTATGTATTGTATGTATTGTATGTATTGTATGTACTGTATGTACTGTATGTATTGTATGTATTGTATGTACTGTATGTACTGTATGTACTGTATGTACTGTATGTACTGTATGTACTGTATGTATTGTATGTACTGTATGTATTGTATGTATTGTATGTACTGTATGTATTGTATGTATTGTATGTATTGTATGTACTGTATGTATTGTATGTACTGTATGTATTGTATGTACTGTATGTATTGTATGTATTGTATGTATTGTATGTACTGTATGTATTGTATGTATTGTATGTATTGTATGTACTGTATGTACTGTATGTACTGTATGTACTGTATGTATTGTATGTACTGTATGTACTGTATGTACTGTATGTATTGTATGTATTGTATGTATTGTATGTACTGTATGTATTGTATGTATTGTATGTATTGTATGTACTGTATGTATTGTATGTATTGTATGTATTGTATGTATTGTATGTATTGTATGTATTGTATGTATTGTATGTACTGTATGTATTGTATGTACTGTATGTACTGTATGTATTGTATGTACTGTATGTATTGTATGTACTGTATGTATTGTATGTACTGTATGTATTGTATGTACTGTATGTACTGTATGTATTGTATGTATTGTATGTATTGTATGTATTGTATGTATTGTATGTACTGTATGTACTGTATGTATTGTATGTATTGTATGTATTGTATGTATTGTATGTACTGTATGTACTGTATGTACTGTATGTATTGTATGTACTGTATGTACTGTATGTATTGTATGTACTGTATGTACTGTATGTACTGTATGTACTGTATGTACTGTATGTACTGTATGTACTGTATGTACTGTATGTATTGTATGTACTGTATGTACTGTATGTACTATATGTACTGTATGTATTGTATGTATTGTATGTACTGTATGTACTATATGTACTGTATGTATTGTATGTATTGTATGTACTGTATGTACTGTATGTACTGTATGTATTGTATGTATTGTATGTACTGTATGTACTGTATGTACTGTATGTATTGTATGTACTGTATGTACTGTATGTACAGTATGTACTGTATGTATTGTATGTATTGTATGTATTGTATGTATTGTATGTACTGTATGTACTGTATGTATTGTATGTATTGTATGTACTGTATGTACTGTATGTATTGTATGTATTGTATGTATTGTATGTACTGTATGTATTGTATGTATTGTATGTATTGTATGTATTGTATGTACTGTATGTATTGTATGTATTGTATGTACTGTATGTATTGTATGTACTGTATGTATTGTATGTACTGTATGTATTGTATGTATTGTATGTATTGTATGTATTGTATGTACTGTATGTACTGTATGTATTGTATGTAATGTATGTACTGTATGTACTGTATGTACTGTATGTACTGTATGTATTGTATGTATTGTATGTACTGTATGTATTGTATGTATTGTATGTATTGTATGTACTGTATGTATTGTATGTATTGTATGTATTGTATGTATTGTATGTACTGTATGTATTGTATGTATTGTATGTATTGTATGTATTGTATGTATTGTATGTATTGTATGTATTGTATGTATTGTATGTATTGTATGTATTGTATGTATTGTATGTATTGTATGTATTGTATGTATTGTATGTATTGTATGTATTGTATGTATTGTATGTATTGTATGTATTGTATGTATTGTATGTATTGTATGTATTGTATGTATTGTATGTATTGTATGTATTGTATGTATTGTATGTATTGTATGTATTGTATGTATTGTATGTATTGTATGTATTGTATGTATTGTATGTATTGTATGTATTGTATGTATTGTATGTATTGTATGTATTGTATGTATTGTATGTATTGTATGTATTGTATGTATTGTATGTATTGTATGTATTGTATGTATTGTATGTATTGTATGTATTGTATGTATTGTATGTATTGTATGTATTGTATGTATTGTATGTATTGTATGTATTGTATGTATTGTATGTATTGTATGTATTGTATGTATTGTATGTATTGTATGTATTGTATGTATTGTATGTATTGTATGTATTGTATGTATTGTATGTATTGTATGTATTGTATGTATTGTATGTATTGTATGTATTGTATGTATTGTATGTATTGTATGTATTGTATGTATTGTATGTATTGTATGTATTGTATGTATTGTATGTATTGTATGTATTGTATGTATTGTATGTATTGTATGTATTGTATGTATTGTATGTATTGTATGTATTGTATGTATTGTATGTATTGTATGTATTGTATGTATTGTATGTATTGTATGTATTGTATGTATTGTATGTATTGTATGTATTGTATGTATTGTATGTATTGTATGTATTGTATGTATTGTATGTATTGTATGTATTGTATGTATTGTATGTATTGTATGTATTGTATGTATTGTATGTATTGTATGTATTGTATGTATTGTATGTATTGTATGTATTGTATGTATTGTATGTATTGTATGTATTGTATGTATTGTATGTATTGTATGTATTGTATGTATTGTATGTATTGTATGTATTGTATGTATTGTATGTATTGTATGTATTGTATGTATTGTATGTATTGTATGTATTGTATGTATTGTATGTATTGTATGTATTGTATGTATTGTATGTATTGTATGTATTGTATGTATTGTATGTATTGTATGTATTGTATGTATTGTATGTATTGTATGTATTGTATGTATTGTATGTATTGTATGTATTGTATGTATTGTATGTATTGTATGTATTGTATGTATTGTATGTATTGTATGTATTGTATGTATTGTATGTATTGTATGTATTGTATGTATTGTATGTATTGTATGTATTGTATGTATTGTATGTATTGTATGTATTGTATGTATTGTATGTATTGTATGTATTGTATGTATTGTATGTATTGTATGTATTGTATGTATTGTATGTATTGTATGTATTGTATGTATTGTATGTATTGTATGTATTGTATGTATTGTATGTATTGTATGTATTGTATGTACTGTATGTATTGTATGTAATGTATGTACTGTATGTATTGTATGTACTGTATGTACTGTATGTATTGTATGTATTGTATGTACTGTATGTATTGTATGTATTGTATGTATTGTATGTATTGTATGTACTGTATGTATTGTATGTATTGTATGTATTGTATGTATTGTATGTATTGTATGTATTGTATGTATTGTATGTATTGTATGTATTGTATGTATTGTATGTATTGTATGTATTGTATGTATTGTATGTATTGTATGTATTGTATGTATTGTATGTATTGTATGTATTGTATGTATTGTATATATTGTATGTATTGTATGTATTGTATGTATTGTATGTATGTATGTATGTATGTATGTATGTATGTATGTATGTATGTATGTATGTACAAATATAAATAGGTATTACAATATAATATTTTTTATTAAAAACTTATAAAAATTTAAAGTATATTTATGAGAACCCTCCAAAAATTTCTTCTGTATACACATTAATTCCATACCAATAATAAATAAACCAAACAATAATGATCACAAACAGAAGTAGAAGAATCTTGTAATTGCATATTTAACTTTCCTTAAAAATATTTAAAAAACTCATCTAAAATCAATTAGTGGTTAAGTAAAGAAGCAGCGAGTATGAACTTTTTTTTTTAAATATTTCAATTGCAATAGCTTGTATGTTTGCAAACACAAAACAAGTATAGTAAAAAGATCAGTAGGAGTTTCTTGTCGACGAACTATAAAGTTTATGTATGTTAAATAATTTGTTAATATATGTTGCCTTAATTGTTCTGAATTTTTTACGGTAACGATAATTGCTTTGATGACATGGTGTTTGTAAATTTGTATATAACAATATATTCTAACGCCTGATAATTACTTTCGAATGGTGGTCTAGATCTTCATTACTAGTGATTATAATAAAAAGTTAGCCAGTATTAATTCTACTTGAAAATATTTAAATTGCAATAACTTGTATGTTTGCAAACAACAACATGTATAAAAAAAGTTCAGTAAGTTTAATATCAACGAACCATAGAGTTTATGTATGTAAAATAATTTGTTAATATATGTTACTTAAATTGTTGTGAATATTTACAATGACGATAATTGCTTTAATGACATGGTGTTTGTAAATTTGTTACATATGTGTGTTAGAATTTTTAACAAAATAAGGTTTTCTGCCGCTTGATTTTCTTCTCGAGATTAATTCAAATAATATATTATAAATTTTCTGAATAGAAAATTGACTGAAGATCTTGATTCACTACCGTACGGAATGAATTTAAAACAAAATTAATAACTAAGTCATAGTAAAAATAAATTGTCTATATCATTGTAAATTGTATTCTTGTTTTGTTATCCAGTATATATTATTCTAACTTTTGTTTGATCAGTTTTCATACTTGGTATATCGACCCTATTGACGGACCAACAACATTCGTTAAAAAAAAGAATTTTGTTAATGATCCAGTCATTACCAAAACAAAGCAAAAGACTACAGTTTATCCAGAACTATGTTCATAGTAAGTTTAATTTTTCTATCGTTCCCAAATAAAATAAAATTGTTGATTTTATATGTATATTTACAAAAGTATGAAATGTTAACAAATTAAATTATGGGATGGGCATGTTTCAAACAAGCCACACTTAAAAATTTCTCGTATTAACGAGTAATATAGCGTTCGTATAACATTATGACTGATACTTTAAGTGACTTATAGAAAGCGACGTATCCAAGAGTAAGTGAATATATTTTTATGGAAATGCATGATGGCCAAGAATCTAGAAATAAATGTACTTTCAAATATTTTCAAATAATAACAATATAACTAGAGAAAGTAACATACAAGTATATGTACCCGTATTTCCAAAAATTATAAGACGTAATTTTTTAAATTATAGTTTACATGCTGTAAATAATTACAGTTTTATAAATAAAAATAAATTTCGAAAAAAATATGTAACACTTTTCGAATACAAAATTTCGAAAAAACACGTAATACTTCTTAGACACTGCTCTCCTATTTATTTTTATGGAAAAACCTGTAGACTGCAAAGTTGATCAGAATTACAAGTTACATCTAAAACTGTTTTACATTTTTTTATTATTATGTTTTAATTTCTTCACAATTTTAAAAAGAAACTCAAAATTTCTGTATCTTCGTAGCAATAGACACAAGCCACATCTCTTCTCAAATTTTTTTAAATTTCGTGATTGTGGTTATTGTTCATATATTTGTCAATCCCAAAAATAAATTGAAAATAATTTAATTCATATTAAAACCGTATTTCCAACGCTGTAATGTTAACGAAGTTTCAAGAACACGGATTCCATGAACAAAAACAATGATTAGATATTAATCACACGAAGATATCAAATCAATAACTTAAAAAAATAGTATATCCCATATTAAAATTGATATAAAAAAACCTAATTACGCAGTTATGAAGCAAAACTTTTTCCCGAAAATACGATGATACTAATTAAAAACAAGAACATGCATCGCTAAAATTAAATTGTGTAATAAATACCTTCGTAGATTAATTACGAGCAAGTATCAAATCGATATCACCCAAATTAAGGTTGATAGAAATCTTAACAACTTTCAAAAACGCACAGAATTCCAGGGAAAGAAAACATATCGCAATTCATTTTAATGTTGAAATCTAAATATACTTGCATCCATTTTCAAATTTAAATTTGTAAAATATTAATTTTACGGTAAAACATGTAGAGAGCAAAGTTGTTCAGAATTAAAAGTTACATTTAAAACTGTTTTGCATTTTTTACTATTATTAACAACCATTTTCGCAGATTAGTTACGAGTATCACCAAATTAAGGTTAATATAAAATGAAATATACATATTCTTAACAACTTTCAAAACACAGATATCCAGAAAAAGAAACAATATATCGAATTTCATTTTAATGTTGAAATCTAGATATACTCGCATCCGTTTAAATTTGAAATTTGGAAAAGTTTGCTTAAGGAAAAATTTGTATACACAACATACGTTACTAAAATTAAATTTTGCAAAAAAGAAACAATATATTGCATTTAATTTTTATGTTGAAATCTAGATATAATCGCAATTATTTTAAAATTTAAATTTGGAAAAGTGTGTTTACGGAAAAAATTGTATAATGTAGTTAACAACATACTTCGCAAAAATTAAATTTTGTAAAAAATAAACAATATATCTATCTACACACCCAATTAATGACAAAAATTATCATTAGCCCTGAGGAAGACTGTAGTAACAGTCGAAACGTAGGCCAGGAAATAAATTATTTACATTAGACTGCGTGTCCGATTATTTCCCAATTCACCATTCTGCTACCGATCGATCATCGTACTCCACAAAAATTATCATGTTTATTATATTTTCACTTTCACTCAATTTTTGTACTTACTCGTTTACATAATATACACATTCTTAATGAGCTTTTAAAACATGGTTTCCAGGAACAGAAACAATATAGTCTCATTCATTTTAAAGTTTAAAATTGAGGAAACCTAGTATACAGGGTGTTAATACTAAGTCATTACACCCGAAAATGGTAAATAGAACTCATTAAAACAAACAACTTTTCTTAGCTCAAATTTTTGATTTGGAGCCCCAGTTCATAGTTATTGGCGTTCTCTTGTTTTTCAAAAAATCGTCATAACTCCCTTAGTTTAAGGAATATTTAAAAAATACGAAAACTTTCAGCATTTTCTTTCGGTTCTCTAAAACACTTGTATTTACAATTATTTTCTATTTCATCAAATAACAAAATGGCGACCAATCAAAAATTTCAAAACAAGATATTTTGAAAACCACCCCATCGATTTTCGAAAATAAAACATTTTTGAAATCCATAAGCTTTATATTACAATATTTGTCTGAAACATTTTTTTCTATCTGTCAAAAAAAAAGTTTTTATTCATTTACTTGGCTTGCATAAGTATTAACAAACTAAAAAAAGCATTTAAAACGAAGTAGCTTCTGAAAACAATGAAACAAAAAAGAGATTAGATTTGACAAGTACTCAAAAACAAGTTACTTCAAATTTAGCGCATGTGTATGTCCGTTTGTATGTTCGTATTTTACATAATTTATACGTAAACATGCATCATTATGAAGACTTGCCACTAAAGATAAGACGGAGACTTTGGTTTCAGCATGATGGGGCACCGGCTCACTCAACGCGAGAAGTCACCGCATTGTTAAATATAAAATACCCGAATAAGTGGATTGGGAGGAGAGGTCCAGTTGCGTGGCCAGCCCGGAGCCCCGACCTAACTCCACTAGATTTCTTTTTTTGGGGTCAGATGAAGACCTCTTTTTACGAGACACCGGTGAACACAGAGTTAGAACTAGTGGCTAGAATCGTGGCTACAGCAGAAGATATAAAAGAGAAGCAGGCAGTCTTTGCGAAGGTCTCCACCAACATCAAAGCACGCTGCCGGGCTTGCGTTGCTGCGAATGGTGGCCACTTTGAAAATCATATTTAGTCCCACCCTTGTTGTTTCATTATTTATTGTTTTATTTTTCTTGTTTGTTTCTTGTTTTTCTTGTTTAATGGCAGCAAGCCTAATTTGTTTTAAATGATTGTTGCAGTTTGTTAAAATTTATCTTGCAATTCAATTTGAATAAAAACTTTTTTTGGACAGATAGAAAAAAATGTTTCAAATATTGTAATAAAAAGTTTCTGGATTTTAAAAATGTTTTATTTTCGAAAATCGATGGGGTGGTTTTCAAAATATTCCTTAAAATAAGGAAGTTATGACGATTTTTCGAAAAACAAGAGAACGCCAATAACTATGAACTGGGGCTCCAAATCAAAAATTTGAACTAAGAAAAGTTGTTTGTTGTAATGAGTTCTATCTACCGTTTTCGGGTGTAATGACTTAGTATTAACACCCTGTACATACCCGCATTCAATTTAAAATTGAAAATTTGGAAAATTTGCTTAATTTATTCCAGGAGCAGTTTGTTAACGAAGTATACTAATATACTTATTATATATATAAAATACGAGCTTAACCACTATATGTTCGGACGGGCAGATTTTTTTTAATAAATAATCTATTTTTATTATATACATAAAATTGTTTCTGTTCTGGCTACTTTTATTTGTTAGGCTGATCAAAAATTACTATATTTTCCACCCCATTATTTTGATGTTTACGAATTTTAAATTTGAATTAAAAACTCTATTTTGTCGGTTTGATATATTTCTTGACCACTAAATGTTCGGACGCCTAGGTAATGTTAACAATATGGATGGTAAAATTAGTGATAGTAGGCGCAGGAAGAAGAAAAACTGTCATTAATAATTTTTGTCTGTTGGTTTTGATATTTTCTACTATAATCATGGTTCGTGGATTAGCAACTTCTATAAAAATACGCGAATTAATTGTTAAAAAACATAATGAAGGCATGTCGATGTCGCAAATTTCTTCTGACCTTGAAATACCAAAATTAACGATTGGGGACATCATCAAGAAGCAACGAGAAGCGGGTACCCTAAATATTAGAGGAAAAAGTTCTGGGCGTCCACGATTAATAAATGAAAGAAAAAGAAGAGTTCTGGTCAAAATTTGCAAGGAGCAAAGAAGAACAACCTTACGGGACATTACAGCCCTTTGGAATCAACAAACTGGTCTAAGTATTAGCAGAGAATGTTGTCGGGCTTGGATACACAAATCTGGACTCAGTTTTTATAAGGCATGATAACATCAAAGTTTAGTAAAACATGCGTGACATTCTGATAATTTTTGAAGGCTAAAGAGAAGCCTTTACTAACAGAAAAACAAAAGAAAAAACGTCTTGCTTGGGCTAAAGAAAGGATTTTATGGACTGTTGAGGACTGGAGCAAAGTGATATTCAGTGATGAGGCCAAGTTTGACATTAGTGTAGGAGATTTTAGGAGGCGTGTAATTAGAAGCAAATCAGAGGCGTTTCATAAAGACTGCTCAAAGCGTACAGTGAAGCTTCCTCAAGGAGTTATGGTTCGGGGCTGTATGTCGGTGAATGGTCTGGGAAAATTACATTTTGTAGATGGGACAGTTACTGCATCAAAATATCAGAACATCCTGGCAAACTATCTGATACCAACCATTCATGAATTGCATCCTATGAACCAAACATAATTTTTCAACAAGACGGCGCTTCCGCACATACTGCCAAATCTACAAAAACGTGGTTTCCAGATAATAAAATTGACGTATTAGGTTGGCCGTCCAGCAGCCCCGATCTCAATATTATTGGGACTGTGTGGCATAAAATGAAACGCCTGAGAAATGATCCTCAGCGCACTATTCCGGATCTTCGTGGTAAAATTCATGAAATTTGGGACTCATTTTCTACAGAAGATTGTCAGGAACTTATATCAACAATGAGAATAAAAGCAGTAATTAAGGCTAAAGGGGATGTTACGCCGTGTTAAAAATAACTGTTGGATTTTATTCTGTCCGTTTGATTGTTCAGTAATATTTTAATTTGTGTTTAATTCAAATTAATTTAAAATATTTGTTACTTTAAATAAGTCTGAATAAAACGTTCAAATGAGTAGAAGCATAATACAATAATCAAAAATAAAAATAATAAATCGAAAAAAAATTACCGACCAAATTATATTGATTGCCCATCGGCCAAACATATAGTGGTTATATATATATATATATATATATATATATATATATATATATATATATATATATATATATATATATATACAGGGCGGAAACAAACTTAATGTCATAAATTTAAGGGTGAGTAGTATGATATGTGTAGATTACGAAACAGAAAGAATTTTTTAAAAATTCGCACATTTAAGGGTAGTTCTCATTAAACTAACATTGTTGGTACCACTGGACCACTGACAACTTTAATACTTGAAATTAATTTAATTATTGATGTTTCTGTATAATCAAATCTTAATTATTTCTAACGTAATTTATTTTGAAAGTTTAATGAACCATATCAAAGACTAATATTAATACTTCGCAGAATTATTTTTATAAAGGAAAAAAACAGAATGGATTAACTGATAAATAGCAACTATACTAGAAACTTTTCATGTAACAATATTAATATGAAAAAAACTTAACCTAAAAATCAATTCAAGAATAAACACAAAACTCATATTGTTCAAAATTGTTACCTCCCACAGCTACACACAATGCACTACGTTGAATTAATGAGACACTACATGCCAGGTTCATATGATTTTCTTGTTCAATAATTTCAGCACAGTTTTGAATCCGCATCCTCAATTCTTCAACAGTTTCAGGGGGGTTTTGATTATTATACACCAAGGACTTCAAATGACCCCACAGATAAAAATCTAAGGGATTGAGGTCAGGTGATCTTGGTGGCCATGATACAGGGCCTCCACGGCCAATCCACCTGTTCCCATAGGTATTATTTAAATGCTGCCGCACATTTCTTGAAAAATGAGGTGGAACACCATCATGCTGAAACCATGCATGTTGACGATGGAGTAAGGGAACATCTACTAATAATACTGGTAGAACATTTTGTAAAAATTCCAAATACTGGTCACCATTTAATCTGTTGGGCCTTATGTATGGTCCAAGCAAATTTCCATTTAAGATACCAGCCAAAACATTTAGTGAAAATCTGTGTTGCAAACTACTTCTTACTACAACATGTGAATTTTTTTGAGCCCAATAATGCATGTTGTGGAAATTATGGACACCGTCACGTGTGAAAATTGCTTCGTCACTAAATATTATAAGTGAAGTAACATTAAAATTTGTAGCATGTTGTTGCAGAATTTACTGACAATATATCGTTCTTGCTTGGTGATCAGCAGGTATTAATCCTTGATCACGTTGAAAATGGTATGGATGATAATCATTCTTGTGTAAAATTTTCAAAACACTCGTGTGAGATATTTCTCCTACAACACGAGACACTTCTCTGCTACTAATTTCCGGGTTAGCATGCACCAAGTCTAAGACTTCATCTTCAATGTTGTGATGTAGTCTGCGACTGCCGCCATCTCGTCCATGATTTCTTCTTAAATTGCCTGTGTCGCGAAGACGTTGTGTCACTGTGATGAACATCCTGCGATCAGGCTGGCGTCTTCCAAGATAGCGTTCGGCATACAGACCTGCTGCTAAAACCGCGTTTTGTCCCACTTTACCATAAATCAACAACATATCCACTAATTCAGAATTAGAATACATTTTTATAACAAGAGCACAGCAAAAATCACTTGTCACTAACACTTCCGAGAATAATGAAATATTTTATGTACCTATTACACAATTATTTTCGTTGCAAATGGTATTTAATTTAATTATTAAGAATAATTAAATTTAATTATTAATAATACGACTAATTTTGAATGTATTTTTGATATACATGTTTTTAATGAAATATAAATTAAAACAGCAGTAAAAAAAGTTTCCTTAAGAAAAGTCGAATTTTCGTTTTTCGAATTAAAAAAAAAAACTTTCAGTTACGTGATCTACACATGTCATACTACTCACCCTTAAATTTATGACATTAAGTTCGTTTCCAGCCTGTATATATATATATATATATATATATATATATATATATATATATATATATATATATATATATATATATATATATATATATGTTGAAATAAATAACATTAAGTATAAATTCTGAATCAAGTTAGTTCGTTAATGACAGTTTTTGTATTTTTGATATGTAATGACAGATTAATGTTTTTTTATATTGTGTAGCATTAATAAACATATCTATTTAAACAGTAAATATAATATTCATTCATTCTAAAACATTAACAGGTTATGGGTCCAGTCCTACTTTAGGTCTGCACTGTTGGATTAATATTGTAAAGGTACTGTTTAATTTGGAACATGGATGTTTCAAAGATACAAGTTGGACTTTTGGAAGGAAAATCAAATTAAGCAACCTGGAAATACAAAATATGCATTCTACTCCGAAGTATTCATCGTTCAATAGATTTACTGGAAGGAAAATGGGAGAAGCCAACAGTAACACGAACTGCGTCGGGAGAACGAAAAGATACAGAAAATGAATTAAAAGAATTCATTAAAACTGAAAGTACAATAATGCTTATATTAACAACCAACATGACAGAAGATATTTTAAAGAAAGTAATGAGGTTTAATGAAGCAAAAGAAATATGGATGGAACTGCATAGATTATTCGATGGATCAACAGAAGATAAAGCATTATTGTAAGAAAAGTGGACATTTTATAAAACAATGTGAAAAATGGAAAGCCGATGGAAGACCACCAAAATCAGAAAATTCAGGTGAGAATATTAATAGACCGGACGCCAAGAAACATTCCGTTTGAAAAAACCGGTGGATTCATTCTGATTGATGATTTAGGTTCAGAAAGACCTAAAGAATGAAATTCTGAATGTTGCCGGACAAAGTCAGTGGTCAATTTTTTTTATAGGGGGTATAAGAATTATTGATAAAAAAAGTTGTTTCTATATGGTATGAAATTAAAAACATCACGAATATTATAAAATACAAATTTATATGGTAGAAAAGCCGCGTGCCTGAGTGTTTGGTCGCGAATCTGGGGAACCGGGTTCGATCCCGACCGATGCCATAAAGAAATATTTCGAATTTAAATGGCACAAAAGTTACCCTTGTGGCGCACTCTCCACACATTAATGAGTGCCCGTGAGGTGACGCCTGGTAAACGCCTGCACGGTTGCCGGATACGACCGATGGTCGTTTACTTTGTTTCTCTCTCCGCAGCAGTTTATACCAGCTCCAAAGTATTGTAGCGGGCCATATTGTACCCGACACGGTTTAGACGGTTTAGTTATAAAAGAGTTTTCACATAACGTCAAACTAGATAGTGTGGCAGCTTATTTTGATATCTGAGTTAACAAATTTAAGTGCAAATTATAATAGTTCCAGAAAAAGCAGATTGATGATAAAATTTTCTTAGTTAGAGGCCAAGTATATTACATTTAAACAAGCCTGTGTTGCCAGATCATAGCCTTTCGACCCCTTCCGTCCCTGTATTAGTAAAAAATTTCGCACTTTATTAAGCTATCTCTTATAAAATATGACCAAAAAGTTATTTTTATTTTAATATTTGTCATTTATATATTTCTATAAACTGAGATGTTTTCCAATAAAATAGGAAGCACTGTTTTGTTGCTATACAGTGAAAAATATGACATTTACTATTGCTTGATGTAGAAAACATATATAAAAAGAGCTCTCTTTGATTGTATTAATCTCAAATTTGAGAAGGTCAATCGATTTTTACCAATAACAAAATATGTAAATATTATTGTTCTGAACAATAACCAGCCACTGAGGGAGTAAGCCAGCTCAATTTGGCGCCGGTTCCAAGCCCGAGTAAATGGTGAGGGTTGGTGGTAGGAAAGGTATCCGACCGTAAAATCTTCGCCGAAACCAAAAACGGAAAGTGTAGGATCGGGAAGTGGGACAAGCAGTTGTAGCCTCGCCTGACCCCTGTGCCAAGTCGGTTAGGACTACCCCGTCATGGACAGTCGGGGTTAGAGAAGCCAGTCCTCAGGATTAGAACTGTCAATCTCAGGAGTGTGAGGAAGAGCAAAGAGATGGAGGAAGGACTGTGACGCAAAAGATTTCAGTGAGAAAGGACAGAGTGAAGATGTGTTGGACAGGAATGATTGGAGGAGAAGAGTAATGAACAGCGACCCTGAAGAATAAGAAGAAGAATAAAATACTACCCTAAAAAGATAAGTTTTGACAATCGTTATGAACACATTTATAGAGAGAGATACAGTTTAAATCATTTTTTTACAACTACAAGACATTGTTCTGTAGTCTGAATTATATTTGCAATACCTAATTAAAGACTCAGGCAGAGGAGGTTTTATCATTTTCGTCGGATGTGACTTGGAATTTCGTAATTCATAGCCGAATTGGAGGAAGTTAAGAGGCTCGAACAGTGGTTGTAATGATTTTTTCCATAAATATGTTTGGGATGCAGCTCTTAAACAATGTAAAACTAAAGCATCAGAAGTACAAATAATTTTGGTTAAATTTAAATTGAACCCAATATTACGGGTAATCAACTTGTAGCGTAATTCATCTGATGTGGTTTTTTGTTTGGCAAACAAATAAGTGCAGAATTCTTCAACCTGATGAAAGTGCATCGGAGTTTCTGGATTATTTCCGAAAGTAGAGAGAGCATCTTGAGCAAATACTTGTGATGCAACATACAGACATTGTTTCTTAGCTACTACCCGGCTTGTCGTGTCGCAACCAGTTTCACTGTCTGAAACAACCGATTTGCATCTACTCTTTGAACATATATTCTACCTGTAGTTTCGGTAGTACTTGGTGGTTTCGGGTATAATATAACAAAATACACTGTTTTTTAGTGAATACTAGCTTTTGGAGTCACTCCATAGAGCACTCGCCTGCGCAGCTAAAGTGCCGGTTTGAACTATGGAAGTTACTGCAAAACACTCTAAAAACACTTATTTTGCTTAGAAAATGCCTTTTCAAGTGATTTGGAGACATGTTGTAAAACAGTTTTTACATCTGATTTGAACGTTTCACGGTCTGTTTGGAATATAGTATGACAAAATACACTGTTTTCTAGTGAATATAAGCTTTAGGAGTCACTCCGTAGTGCACCAGATTTTAATAAATATTTCTATTTTAAATGTTGTTTGTGTGACAATTTATTAATAATTGAGGCATCTTGAAATCTTTTTCACTTAAATTTGTTAACTCAGCATACAAAATAAGCTATCACACTATCTAGTTTGACGTTATGTGAAAACTCTTTTATAACTAAAACGTCTAAACCGTGTAGGGTACAATATGGCCGACTGCAACACTTTTGAGCTGGTATAAACTGCTGCAGAGAGGGAAACAAAGTAAACGACCATCGGTCGTATCCGGCAACCGTGCAGGCGTTTACCAGGCGTCACCTCACGGGCACTTATTGATGTGTGAAGAGTGTACCACAAGGGTAACTTTTGTGCCACTTAAATTCGAAATATTTCTTTATGGCATCGGTCGGGATCGAACCCGGTTCCCCAGATTTGCGACCAAACACTCAGGCACGCGGCTTTTTTACCATATTAAATTTGTATTTTATAATATTCGTGATGTTTTTAATTTCATACCATATAGAAACAACTTTTTAGTAGCAATAAACAACGTTTTCTTGACCGTTACATGTGATTTTATCAACAATTCTTATACCCCCTATAAAAAAAAATTGACCACTGACTTTGTCCGGCAACATTCAGAATTTCATTCTTTAGGTCTTTCTGAACCTAAATCATCAATCAGAATGAATCCACCGGTTTTTTCAAACGGAATGTTTCTTGGCGCCTGCACTATAAAATAAATAAATTAAATGTTGTTTTAGTTGCAGTAAATTCGGCTCTATCTGAGAATGAGATCCAAGGTCAAAATTGCTGGTTTGTAGACAACGGTGCTACGAATCATATCACAAATAGGAGAAATCTATTTCAGACGTATGAAGAATTTGACCTAAATCACACAGTTATTACAGCAAATGGTGATAGAATAAATGCTACGGGAAAAGGCACAGTAGAAATAACGGCTGTTGTAAATGGAAAGAAACAGAATATTACACTGTCCGATGTGTGGTATGTTCCCAAAATTAAAAAGAATTTATTCTCCATTTTGGCTGCTCAAGATAAACATCCAGAAAGCAAATTTATATCTACTGCAGAGAAATGTCAACTAAAAATTGGTGAACAAGTAGTAGTGGTTGGTAGTAGAAACAAGAACGGTGGACTCTACAGGTTGAATTTAACAGAGGATTCAAGTTCTACAAAGGTATGTCAACTTACATCTACTCAACATGTTCGTGAATTGCAAGTATATCACGAAAGACTAGGTCACCAAAATAAAAGACATGTTAAAGATATAATTGCTAGAGAACTTGGTGTTAAATTAGAATTAGATAGCGAATTGTGTGAGGGTTGTTTATTTGGAAAAGCCCACAGACTTAAATTTGGTACAAGACAGCGGGCTACAGTACCTGGAGAATTAGTACATACTGATGTTTGTGGTCCTTTTCAAAAATCAATGTCTGGCTATCGTTACTTTGTTTTATTTAAGGATGATTATAGTCGTTTTCGGATGATTTATTTTCTTAAAGAGAAATCTGAAGTTTCTGAAAAACTTAAAATAATGTTAGCTGAAGCTAGAACCTCCGGCCATGTAGTGAAAGAATTGCTGAGCGATAATGGTGGGGAATTTGATAATGGTTCAGTAAGAAAGATTCTCCAACATTATGGCGTGAAACAACGTTTGATTATGCCGTATACACCTCAACAAAACGGTTGTTGCGAGCGTGACAACAGGACCGTAGTTGAAATGGCTCGAGCAATTATGCATGCGCATGGACAACTACCACAAGAATTATGGGCAGAAATGATAATGACTGCAGGCTATATTCTTAACAGATCAGGAGTATCCAGCATCAAAGAAAAGACACCGTATGATTTATGGATAGGTAAGAAACCTAGAATAAAGCATTTGCGTATCATAGGTAGCACTTGTTATGCACATATACCAGATGAAAAGAGGAAAAAGTTGGACAAGAAAGCAATAAAAGGAGTGCTAATTGGCTATGATAACGATGATGGGTATAGAATTTGGCTTTCCGGAAATAAATTGATTCGTTCTCGGGATATTATCTGTTCTACAAGAAAATTGTGAAGAAAATGGAAAAACAACTTCTAATGAGACTAATAAAAATGTAAACGAAGAAGAAAGTGCTGAAAAGGAAGATCAATTTCTTGAAAGAAATTTAAGAGATCGTTCAAAAATTCAAGTCCCTGACAGATACGGAATTATAAGCTCTTGTGCTACTTCAGCTCCATGAAAAGAACCTGAGTCTTATGAAGAAGCTGTTCAAAGCGAACAGAGAACAGATTGGAAAGAAGCAATGGATAAGGAAATGAATTCATTAAAAGAAAATGAAGCATGGATTCTGAAAACTTTACCAAAGAATAAAAAGGCTATCCCTTGCATGTGGGTTTATAAAATAAAGAAGAATCCTGATGGCTCAATTGAAAAATTCAAAGCAAGACTTGTAATAAAGGAATATTCTCAACGAAAAGGCATAGATTATGATCAGACTTTCAGTCCAGTTGCCAAAACTGGAACTATCAGAGGATTGCTTAGTGTCGCTGCAAGTGAGAATATGTTTACAATTCAATTTGATGTATCAACTGCCTTTTTATATGGAAAGTTAGAGGAAGAAATATACATGCAACAGCCAAAAGGATATAATGATGGATCAGAAAGAGTTTGCCTACTGAAAAGGAGCCTATACGGTTTGAAACAAGCACCACGTTGTTGGCACAAACGTTTTGGTCAGTTTTTAAATAATCAAGGTTTTAAAGAGAGTGAAGCTGATTCCTGTTTATATATTAAAAAAGATGGCATCGAAAAACTATTAATTGCTTTGTACGTTGATGATGGTTTAGTAGCTGCGACTAATCAAAATCAACTACACACATTTATTGAAAATTTAAAGAAAGAATTCAAGATAACTACAACGGCAGCAACATACTTTTTAGGACTAGAAATAGAGAAACAGAAAGATGGATCTTTAAAAGTACGTCAGAAAGGGTATACAGAAAAGGTACTTGAGAGATTTGGGATGAATGAGTGTCGACCTGTATCAACTCCTATTATTAAAGATGGTGGTGAATCAGGGAAGGAAACTGAAGAAGACATTCATATGGAAAATTTTCAATACAGACAGGCTGTTGGAGCACTTATGTACCTTATGACAGGAGTTAGACCGGATATAGCATATGCCGTTGGATTTGCTTTACGTAAATTAGAAAATCCGACAATAAATGATTGGATTCGCGTTAAACGAATATTTCGTTATTTAAAAGGAACTACTGACTATGGAATAATTTACCGTCAAAATTTCAAGAAAGGAATTTTGGAGAGTTACAGTGACGCAGATCATGCAGGTGACAATGTCACTGGACGATCAACATCTGGTGTACTGTGTATGTATGCAGGTGGTGTGATTTCATGGCTAAGTAATTTACAAACTACAGTTGCAATATCTACCACAGAGGCAGAAATAGTTGCTGCTAGCGAAGCTTCTAAGGAACTAGTTTGGTTGAAACGTTTATTTAACGATATTACTGAAATGAAAGGACAACCAGTACTATACGTGGATAATGAGGCTGCCATTAAATTAGCTCAAAATCCAGAATATCACAGACGAACCAAACATATTCAAACGAGGCATTTTTTCGTCAGAGAATTAGTCACAAATGGAGAAATTGAAATTAATAAAATGGCAACAGAATTTCAAATAGCAGACATCTTGACTAAACCACTGCATAAGCCGAGACTACAAGCACTTTGCAACGAAATGGGATTAATTTCAAAAATAACTTAAAGTTTTGTAATGATTCAGAATTTAATTAATGAGGGAAGGTGTTGAAATAAATAACATTAAGTATAAATTCTGAATCAAGTTAGTTAATGACAGTTTTTGTATTTTTGATATGTAATGACAGATTAATGTTTTTTTTATATTGTGTAGCATTAATAAACATATCTATTTAAACAGTAAATATAATATTCATTCATTCTAAAACATTTACAATATATATATATATATATATATATATATATATATATATATATATATATATATATATATATATAATATTAATATTATTATTATTCTCTTTATTTCACATTTTTTGTGTATGTACAATATTATATATACGGCCTTGGCAAGTATATACAATACATGGAATGTATGGTAAGTATTTTACATCTCAATTTTATATATACAATACATATGATGATGTTTTTCTGTCTGGTTTCCTGATGGTCTGGCTCTGCCTCTGCTGGGCTCATCCTTCTCCCGGTGGTCTGGCTCTGCCTGTGCTGGACACATCCTTCCTACCGCGGCCCAAATAATTTTGCAGGTAAGTTGTTTTATCGATTACTCGTTGTCATTATCATTGTCTTGTGGTATACAGTCCCCTAACACCCTCCTTACTATTCGGCAGGTCTCTAATACTACTACTTTTTGCATTTGCATGTAAGTGTTTATGGCTATTTGTAAAGTCTGTAAGCTCTCAAATAGTTTCTTTGGGACTTCGGCTGTTGCCCCCAGTATTAATGGTATTATTTTTACTGACTCCATTTTCCACATTTTCTTTATTTCAGCAGCAAGGGGCGTATAATTCGTTATTTTTCTATTCCAGGTATCTTCTATATTAATTACATTTGGCACAGCTATGTCTATTATAAAAATTACTTTTTCATTTTTCTTTAT
Organism: Harpalus rubripes; assembly: GCA_963082715.1. Lineage (NCBI taxonomy): Eukaryota > Metazoa > Arthropoda > Insecta > Coleoptera > Carabidae > Harpalus > Harpalus rubripes. Next base: position 36,202,048 of record OY720454.1, read on the forward strand.
TACTACTATGTCTGGTATATTGTGCTCTATTTTAACATCAGTAATAATTTTTCTATTCCAATAAACTTTACAGTCATTATTCTCAATTACATTCTTGCTTCTACTTGTAATAGGGAATATATTCCGTAAGAAATTTATGTTGCATGCATATTTTCATGTGTACAATATTTGCTACTTTATTGTGTCTTGTCAAATATTGCGTCTTAGCTAGTTTTTCGCATCCAGAATAAATGTGTTTTATCTTTTCTTGTAGTAAGAAACCCTCTATTTCAGCAAAAATGTCCCCATTTTTTTAAATTATTATTATTATTATTATTATTATTATTATTATTATTATTAAACTGAACTCAACTAAGTAACATATGTAGCCTACTACACTATGCCAATTCCTCGTTTTCCACCAATAATGATAAAATTTATTATTGCCTTTTGATCAGCAGTAATAATGTCGTTAAAATTTTTAAATTTAGAATAATCTATGTCATGCTCGTCCGATACACGTCGGATCGGGGGCCCGCAGCACGTTGGTACGGCTGCCCGCGGCTTAATTAAATTTAGTAATAAACATCTTTGCAGTTTAATTACGAGCAAGTATCAAAACAATAACTTAAAAAAATCTTCCACATTAAGGTTGATATAAAATGATAATTGCACTACGATCAAAACAAAAAATTTCCCAATAGTAAACAACTTCGCAGTTTAATTACGAGCAAGTATCAAAGAAATAACTTAAAACAAAATTATGTGGCCAACACATGACCTCCCGTCAATTCCATGTTTGAAACAGTAATGAGATTTAAGTAGAGTATCACTTCCAGTTGATCGTTTATAAACAAAATCTAATTTGTTGTTCCAATAAATAGAAAAGTGTGTAATACGAAATTTTAGATTATATTTTATTGTTTTTTCTCAAAAATCTGTTAAGAGCTCCAAATGAAGTACCACTTCCGGTTTATCATATAGCTATAGTCAAAATCTAATGTTTTAAATTATACACGAATTTTAAATACCAAATTTGAGAAGTTTTGAATCATGTTTTAATATATTTTTTCAATAATATCTTGTTATAGCTTCCTGTAAAATAGTACTTCTGGTTTCTCAATTTTAGCCAAAATCTAATATGTTGCTACCCTTTATATAAGAGTCTTAAATACTAAATTTCACAAATTTTGGAATATATCATAATTAATGAGCGGATTCTATGAAATTGCATTATATATTGAGAAATATTCGTTTTCCGGGAATGGACTGTGTCATATTTTGAGTCAGAGCTCAACGTTTCGCCCGCAGTCGTATGGGGCATCTTCAGGAGCAAGGGGGATAGTACTGTCTTAAACAAGGTTACCCGACGTGTCAACCACGCTAGAGGCCGAGTTTAAACAACAAAAGGGAGGAGACTCAGTTTACAAGGTTACCCGACGTGTAAACCACGCTAGAGGCCAAATAAACCAAGTGACGAAAGGAAGGCCGAGAAGACAGTTATATACTAATCTAAACATACGGTAGATGAGCAAAGCTAATGAGGACCAATGGGAATCGAGTTCGTAATGGTAGATTGGGCGTGTCGTGTTCCGAGAATCACCGGTTTCCACATGTGGCGAAACGTTGAGTTCTGACTCAAAATATGACACAGTCCATTCCCGGAAAACGAATATTTCTCATGACTCAGACTGTGGAATCCTACGCAATAGGGTATTCTCTCATGACTACAAATATTAAAAAGTTATTAAAAATATTAAAGTTGATTGGTAAAACAGAGGGAAAAAGCAAAAAAAACCTGTTATAAATTGATTGTTACAAAAGATATAAAGCATCTAAATTTTGCTGATGTACTAGTTGTACTACCAATGGGAGACGAGTTGAAATCCCTACTTCAAGTTCGAATGTGAAAACAGGTCGCATCTTAATTATGCACATACTCGGCTCTACTTCGGATCGTTCGGCAGTGTTCGTATACAACTGTTTTAGCATGTATTGTTAAGCGATATGACATCTGATAACAAAATAATGAACTACATGTCAACAATGTGTAATATTAAAAATTTATTAAATACTACGTACAAATACATATTTGTGTATCTAATCGACATACGGGTGGCGTCCGAAATCCGTTACATATACGAATTTAACATGCGAAATTAGAATATTTTGAATATTTACTGAAAAATTTTGTATACATGTCCATGGATACTTATTGCATCATATTATTAATTAATTGTTCAAAATTAATAAGAAATAATTAAAAAGTAAATAAAATTTATAGCAAATTTAATGTAATAATTATTATCATTCCTAAATGAAGTATTGTGCAATATATTTCGTGGCGTTGTGGTAATGCTTTTGCTTGTTATGTTAGGGTACCTGGTTCGAATCCACTTAACCTCTTTATTTTTATTTTTTTATATACGAGTATTTTTTGTTGTTATTTTAAGTAAATATCAAATTTAATATAACCAATTTTATCTGATTAAGTTCAATAAATATGAAGAAAAAATAAAAAAAGCTAAGGAAGTTTGATAGATTCGAACCTACCAACTTTGACATAAGAAGCAAAAACATTACCACTGTGCTTCGACATTCTTGTGTTAAACATTCTTATACAAAGTATAATAATGGCAAAAAAGTATGTTGTGAATCGCTACCTACATAATTTAAGAATGTCAAAATGTTTTTGCAGCATAAGCAAAAATATGTAATCGATTACTTAGAATGATTTTTCTATAAATTTCTTAAGTTTTTTAGTAATAGTAGGTAAGATTACAAGTAAATACATTGTATTTCCCATCTTTTTCAAAACATTTTGAACATTTTCTCGAAAAGCCATGAACCACTGATTGCACACCGCTGGTACTGTACAACTAGTACGTCACTATCACGTGACACAACAAAATTAAATTTTAAAAAATGAATATCTCGCTTATTAAAAGGAATCTTTAACTCGGGTTTTCACAGGTACTCTTAGATATACTTGTTCTTTAAGAATTTAAAAAAAAAATATGCGAGAATACCCTATTATTGCATAATATATTGTTTTTATTAGGCATATCAACGAAATTGTTTTATATGTCCACTTTTCATTAAAAGTTAATGCCAAATATTAAATTTAAAAAATGCATATTGTGCATATATTAGTATTTTACTGCATATTTTTTAAAAATAAAAATTAATTTTAGACAAAATTTTCTTTTGCTATTCTATTTAAATAAAATACGTTTGTGTTTATTTTACAATTCTTGAAAATGGGCTTTCGATTTCTCAACTGCATTTTGAACGAGTTTATTGTGAACCATATATATTTAAATTAAAATTACTATCATCCGACGTCAAGTGTAAATACAAAACTATTTTATAATTAAAGTGTTTCTTATAAGGCTTAACGTAAGTGGTGTGTTTAACACTTAAATCGATGCTTATTTTTTTAAATGTCAGGTACTAGATCTACTTTTACCACAACATTAAATTAAGTTTACTCGGTGACCAAAGGCGTAAAGTCGAAAATATTGGCAACTAAAAATTCATAATTTCATGCTCTAAAATTCTATGTGTAGCTGTTAAAGTTTCACGGGGCAGATATTTAAAAAATCTTTCTTGTGTTAAAGACCGACCTATATTAAGTTCGACTCTCGTGTTCATTTTGGGACAAATTTTGTTTTATTATTACAGAATATATATTTTTGTTGTAAATTTGATTGTATTACAGGTTACAAATTATAATTTTTTCCTTAAAAGAAACGTGTTTATTATCAACCAGTTTCATACAAAATTTTTTCTAAATAGGGAATTTTTAGGGAAATTTCGATGTAATTTTTACGGAAATATTTTTTCCCACCTGGCAACACTGCGCTAGACTTTATTTTGAAAATATTTTAATTTCACTTTTTCACTGGTGTTTTAATTTATTAATAGTTGGTATGGACATATTAAGGCTGAAAGCAATAGTTGACAACCAAAAACACGTAAAAGCCTGAAAAACACACATGATTATAATTTTAACGTGTAGGGACCAAAATAAATAAAGTTTTCTTCTATTTTAAGAGGTTACCTATTCGCCATAACGCTCACCGGTGTCCGCTATGCCTCAAGCCAATTGGACCATGGCGGACACCGGTGTCCGCCTGCCGTGTTTTTTTTGCCGATCCTGCCTGGCCAAGCAGACACTTTCTTATGAGATTCAATATGGTACTGAACCACTGACTGCACACCGGTGGTACTGTACAACTAGTACGTCACTATCACGTGACACAACAAAATTAAATTTTTTAAAATTAATATCTCGCTTATTAAAAGGAATTTTTAACTCGGGTTTTCACAGGTACTCTTAGGGTCGGTATTTCCATCTTCGGATAAAGTGCTGGATAACTTATCTGTCGGATAAATGAACAATATCGCATCAAAAAATGACATTCAATATAATTTACATCATTTATGCTTTTAGTTCGATGCGATATTTTATCATTTTATCTGACGGATAGTTATCCTGAACTTTATCCGGAGGTGGAAATACCGGCCCTTAGATATACTTGTTCTTTAAGAAATTTTTTTTAAAAAAATATGCGAGAATACCCTATTATTGCATAATACATTGTTTTTATTAGACATATCAACGAAATTGTTTTATGTGTCCACGTTTCATTAAAAGTTAATGCCAAATATTAAATTTAAAAAATGCATATTGTGCATATATTAGTATTTTACTGCATATTTTTTAAAAATAAAAATTAATTTGAGACAAAATTTTCTTTTGCTTTTCTATTTAAATAAAATACGTTTGTTTATTTTACAATTCTTGAAAATGGGCTTTCGATTTCTCAACTGCATTTTGAACGAGTTTATTGCGAACCATATATATTTAAATTCAAATTACTATCATCCGACGTCAAGTGTAAATACAAAACTATTTTATAATTAAAGTGTTTCTTATAAGGCTTATTTTATTAACTATGATTTACTTTAAATATATACAATATGAAGATGTAACAAAACTACATTATTAAACTTTCTATTTTCCAAATTAGGCCAGATGGCAACTATTGAAATTTGGCTGTATATATATATATATATATATATATATATATATATATATATATATATATATATATACCGGGTGGCGCTCGAAATCCGTAACATAGGCATTTAACATGGAAAAACCGTTTTTCCTAGCGCGTTGCTCCTCAAATTATTTTAGAAAAAAAATCTTCAAATAAAAGTTGTAGATTATAAAATTCTGCATGTAAATCAGTAAACAAAATTCATTTCGTATGTTTAGTAACTCCAGAAATTGAATATGAAAATTTTGAAAATTTCAGTTTCATAGTGCTAGCCTTGGAATTAAAACAAAAAAGACAAACAAATGTGATTATTTAAATGCCAAATATTGTGATTTTTGTCAAGAAAAATGAATATTTGACCTGTATAGAACAATTAAATAATTCTGCTTAAGAATTTTACGCTGTGACAATTTTATTAAATAACAAAAAGTAAATTAAATTTTATAACAAATAAATACACGTTTGTTTGTTAAGCTTTTTGTAATTCCATGGCTATCACTACTTTTGAGTATATTTTCGACATTTTCATACCTCATTTCTGCTGTTACAAAGTTGATTGTTGATTCAAATGCAAAATTTTGTGTTCTACAACTTATATTTTAACATTTTTTTTCTAAAATAATTTGGGGAGCAATGCGCTAGGATAAACGGTTTTCCCATGTTAAATGCCTATGTAACGGATTTCGAGCGACTCCCGGTATATATATATATATATATATATATATATATATATATATATATATATATATGTATATATGGCTCACTACCTATATACTTTTTCAAAATCCTGTTAAGAAACTGGACGCCCACTTTCAAGATTTGTAATTCCCGCTCGATTTTGACGTCATACTTTCACTGTCTACGTGTATTATGAATGTAACGTTTGCAGGTATATTTTCCCACAAAATAGTGTGAAGTTATCTACAATAGTTTTGTCTATGCCCTTAATATTTTTATTATTATTAGTTTTATTTACAATTTGATTAGTTTTTATTTAAATGTATTATTTTATATTACCTTGTGATATGTGATTATACTTTGTGCCTACCTAATGTTCCAAATATAAAAAAATACATATAATAATAAAAATAAGTTGAAAATTATCGGAAATATGAGTACAATATTTAAAAGCAACTAAACAATTTTTTGCATATTTTTATTAAAATATGCATATTTACAGTTTCTTTTGCATATATGGTGCATATTGTATGATTTTTTCATGCATATTGAATGCATATTTTGATACTTTTTTACTGCATATAATCCGCTCTTTAATCATAATATAGTTTTCACAAAAACTGTTCAGAGCTTCAAATAAAGTATCACTTTCAGTTTATCAATTGTATCCAAAAGTTAATATGTTGTTCCCCTTCATATAAAAGTCTTACATACTAAATTTTAAAACTTTGGGATATATCAATATATTTCACACGAAAATCTGTTAAGAGCTTTAAGTAAAGTATCTCTTCCGAATTATCAACTACAGACAAAATTTAATATATTATTCCTCTTCATATAAAAGTCTTAAATGCTAAATTTGACAAATTTTGGAGTATATCAATATATTTTTCACGAAAATCTGTTCAGAGCTTCATGTAAAGTGTCACATCTGGTTTATTAATTTTAGCCAATATCTAACGTGTCGTTCCCCTTGATATAAAAGTCTTAAATGCTAAAGTTAAAAAGTTTTGGATTATATTTTAATCTAGTTTATCATTAAAAGCTGTTATGGGCTTCAAATAAAAAATCACTTTCGGGTGTCCAATTTTACCCAAAATTTAATCAACCTAAAGGACGTAGAAAGCTTAAATACGGAAAATAGAAATTTTCGGAAGTTTGTTGTAAGAGTTACCACACACATACACACACGCGCGCGCGCACACACACACACACACACACACACACACACACACACACACACACACACATATCATCGTAAAAATAGTAAGAAAGTGTTGTGGGGACCCTAATTCGAGCTTATTTACTGAAAACTCACCATCGAATTTTTGGACCGGTAACATTGCCTCGCTTACCGGTATGACGGAGGGTAAAAATTTTTCAAATTTAAATTGATATAAAATGACCTAATTACACAATGATGAAAACAAAATTTTATCCAGATATACAATGACCTATTTTTTCCAGGAAATAGAAAATGACCTCGAATGACCTTTTAACGGATGACCTGTTTTGCCTGAGCGCACAACAAAGGTCATTAATAAAGGCAATTAAAAAGTCATTAATTGCAATTAGCGTTAATTACACTCTAATTGACCACATTTACTACTGAGATTAGAAATTGAGAAAACTTAGTCTAATAAAATTACAACAATAAAATATTCAGAAGTTATGTTTATAACGAATTTTGACAAATAAATTGTCCAACATTTTTTTATTATTATTTACCATATAATATTTACAATCTGTTATAATAACAATAAGTAAATTTTATAACAATGTATACTACAATAACAGGAGGAAGTTAGCACCCATTGATGCTTCCTTCAATACGACAACTAATTAAGTAATTTATTTATCTTTTTAATCAACAATTAAATCTGTATGGTAGGTCAAGCGGGCGGTATCGCTTTAATCTGGTGGTGTTCACTGTTGTTTAATAGATTTACTGCTGTGTGATTTGAATGGTTTTCCAGGCGTTTTATGTATTTTGCGCTGAAATTTGTTATTTCTTCTTTCAGTGTCTTTATGTTTAAGTCATTTTGTATTGTCGAATTTTTGACGTACCAGGGTGCGTCGAGTATTGATCTGAGCGTTTTGGATTCGAATCTTTGGATAATTTTTTGAGTTGCTTGCGGTTCCCCAAAGTTGAACACCATATGTTCATATGGGTTTTAATATTGTTTTTTATAAAGCAGGAGTTTATTGTCATTTGAAAGTTTAGAGTTCTTACCAAGCATCCAGTACATCTTTTTGTATTTTAGATTAAGTTTTTTTCTTTTTGTTTTGACGTGAATAGACCAAGTCAGTCGTCTGTCGAGGTGTAGTCCTAGGTATTTCACTACATTCGCTTGCGAAAGGGGTTGATTGTTCAGTGCTACTGGTGGAGATGTATGTTTTCGGGTCGTAAAAGTGATGTGCGAGGATTTTGTAGCGTTAGCTTTAATTTTACAATTTGGTAGCCAAGTCTCTATTTCTATTAAGTGGTCTTGGAGTAAGTTTGAGGCTACTACAGGATCATTGTGAGAGGCTAGTATTGCAGTATCATCTGCAAACATAGCAATCATAGTATGTGGTGAAGTTAGTAGGTCGTATGTGTAGAGGAGGAATAGTACTGGTCCTAGCACGCTACCTTGCGGGACCGGATAGGGATTAGGTTTGAATGTTCCTCATTGAACTTTACTTGGAAGTGTCTTTCATTAAGGTACGATTTTAAGAGTTGGTAAAAGTCGTTAGGTAAGGTTTTTTTAGTTTATACAGAAGGCCTTTGTGCCACACCTTATCGAAGGCTTGCGTTATGTCTAGAAACGCGGCTGAACAGTATCTTTTTTCTTCAATGTCGTTTCTAATTTGGTCACTATTCGGTGTGTTTGTTCTATGGTAGCGTGTTTTGCTCTAAATCCATATTGGTAGTATAGAATTAGATTATTTTTAGTTACTATTGGTATTAACCTATTGAGGAGTAATCTTTCGAACAATTTTGATAGTATGGGGAGTAGGTTAATCGGTCGGTATGATGCAATATCTTCTGGTGGTTTCCCAGGTTTGTGGATTAAGATGATTACGGAAACTTTCCATTGAGATGGGTAATATTTGAGTCTAAGAATTGCGTTAAAAATTGAGTTTATTAGTTTTATGGCTCTATCTGGTAGTTCCTGGAGGATTTTACCAGTGATTAGATCGTACCCTGGCGCTTTTCTCGGATTTAAAGTTTTGATTATTTCTTTAATTTCATGTTTGTATATTTTTCCGATAGGATGCGAGGTTCGGTCCGGAGTTTCTAATGATTCAAGAATTTCCTGTTCATCTTGTGTGTTATTGTTGATTCGGAAAGGTTTGAATACTTCAGTTAGATGTTCCGCGAATGTTGCACATTTTTCTTTGTCGCTTCTTGCCCAGGTATTATCTTGTTTTCTTATAGGTGGTATTTTTTGTGTTGGTCGTTTTAAGTGTTTTGTGGCCTTCCACAATGAATAATCAGTTTATTTAGGTATTCTTGTATATTTTTGTTTCTTTATTCGTTTAGCATATTTTTAACTTCTCTTTCTGCTCGATTGAGCCGAGTTTTTGTTAACAGGTTACGCGTTTGCTGCCACTGTCTTCGAATGCGTCGTTTTTCATTTATAGCTTCTTTAATAGTGTTTGGCACGAAAGTTTTATTGCTTTTTTCTTCTAACACAGGTGATGCGTTCCAGGCTGCCTGTTGTATTGTCTAGGCAAGATGTTCAATTGCTTCATCAATATATTTGTCTTGTTTAAGTGTTGGGTTAGGATTAATTTTCTCATCAATCTGGTCTTGAAAATAGTCCCAGTCCGTAAATTTATTATGGAGTGTTGGTGGTTTTGTTTTTATTATTCCGTTAGCATTGAGTTCGAGGAGGATTGGGGTATGGTCTGATGATAGTTCAAGGCTTGCTTTTACTGGTAATTTATTTTGTGGATTAGTTTTTGTTATATAGAAATCCAGTAGGTCAGGTATTTTGTTTGGATCAGTGGGCCAATAAGTCGGTTCACCTGTAGATTTAAAATCAAGGTTGTTATTTTGGATTGTTGTTAGTAATTCTCGCCCTCTTGTTGTTATTAGTCGCAATCCCCACATGGTATGTTGTGCATTATAGTCTCCACCTAGGATATATTTGTTTCCAAGCGTATTTATAAATAGTTCGAGATGCTCTTGTTTTGTATTATGTTTTGGTGGGCAGTATATCGCGGATAGAGTGATCGGTCCAGCCCATTCTTCAATTAGAATGGTGGTTGCTTGAAGGTGATCCATAGTGTATTCAGGAAGTGGATAGTGTTTTAGTTTGTTTCTTATTATTATTGCAGTACCCCCGTGTGCTGTGCCATCAGGATGTGTGTCATATATTGTGTAATGTGGTATTTTTAGGTGAGTCTGGTTTGTGAAATGGGTTTCAGAAATGAGCATGATGTCTATTTCGTGTTCAAGGAGGAAAATTTTTAACTCTTGGCTATGGTTGGCCAAGCCATTGGCGTTCCATAATGCTACTTTTAATGCTTGCATTACGGAAGTTTGGAAATTAACGTTGTGAGTAGATTAAGAATGGTATCCATTCTTCCCATTAGCTGTACCATCATTTCTTCTAGTTTATTTTGTGTTGGGTGGGTAGTATTATTCGGGAGTTTTGTTTCATTGTTTATTTGTGAGTACGTGGTGTTTGGGTTTACCTTTTGATATGTCCTTGCTGTTTCTTCGGAGGTGTGTCTTTCACGCTGAGGGGTATATTTTCTTTTGTAGATTTCTTGGTATACGGAACATCCCTTGTAGTTTGCTGGGTGGTTAGCTTTACGTAATACGCATTTTACTGGAGAGTTTTTATCTTTGTTGCAGTCTTTGGTTGCATGGTCGTCGCCACATTTAACACAACGTTCTTGTCTTCTGCAATAGGTTTTAGTGTGGCCATACCTCTGGCATCTGGCACATTGAGGGATTTCCTTTTTTGGCCTGGGTGGTTCAATAATAACTTTGGTGTTCTGTAGGTAGTTTATGTCGTAAATTGATTTGTTGTTTACATTCTGCTCTAGCTCGACAATGAACATTGGTAGCGGATGTTTGTCAATTCTATGTTTTATATTGTGGATATTCTTCACTTTGTGTCCTTTTGATTCAATTTCTTTTTTAAGTTCGCTTACTTCTGTTGTATGGTGCATATTTTTTTATGAATACACGGTATGAGCGATTTTCTTTTATCTGGTAGGTGTGGAATTCTGTATTAGTTTTTTCTAGGATATTGACGATTTTTCTGTAACTTTCAGTGCTGTTTGGTTGAAGTTACCTGATTATTTGCTATCGTTTTTAGGTAGTAGCTATCTTTAACTTCCTTGTCTAGAAGTGTTATTAGTGGCTTGATATCTTCTATATCTGGAATGAATATTGGTGGTGGCTTCAAGACTTGTATTTATTTCCATTTGTTCAGTTTGCGTAGCGTTGCCGAGGGCTTGGAATCGATTTTGCGTTGGTATTGGCTGAGTTTCTTCATGGGTGTCTGTGGATGTTCTTGGTTTTACTCTTCTTATGTCGTTTGTATCGTTATCTCTTTTATTTTTTCTAGCTTCAGGTACTTTTTGCCATTGGCTAGATGGATTTTGAGATGATCTCATATTTGTACAGGCACTTCGGCCTGAGGCCTCAGTGCTGTAACACTTTACACTTTTAATTATTTGATTTAATATGTTTGTATTAAATTACCGACGTAATTTTAATTTTGAACAGGTTGTTTGTGATTATCAAATTCTTTGGAGCTCTATAGGAAAACGTCCGTTCACTACGAGTGTCGGAAGTCGAATGTGGGTCCAACATTTGTTTATCTTTTTGTTCTTATGCCATGGCTATTGCTATTAATACGAAATTGAATAAATTTAATTATTAATTTATGGGATTGAAATATTACATAATTTACGTGTATTTGGTGTCATTTGATGGAGAAAATAGTTATCTTTCTAATAATACCGCAACACCATAATCATTGTTGTAAGTTAAAACGAGGAGCAACAGTCTGCAAAAAACGATTTTCCCGTATTTATGGGCAATGTTCGGCTTTCAAGTTTTCAGCCTGTATGTGCTACCTTCTATACCCAAATTCGGGCATTGTTCGAAAAATTTGCTCAGAACCAATTTCGAACACCTGAAAATTTCCAACCCCGAATTTTATAACTTAAACGGATATTATTTAATTAGAATTAAACAATACTAGTAATGGTTACGTTATGTTACGGTTAGTTTCAAAGAAATAACAAATAAATCTTTGTAAGTTTAGATAAATCCCTCGCACTTTGCCTGTTTTTTCGGGTTTGGGTATTTTCAGTAGTTCAAAATTACGAGTATTTCTGAGCAATGTTTTTGCACAATGTCCGAATACGGGTATAGAGTACAGGTTTTATTTTCACTTAATTTTAAAATTAAGACTGTGTCGATGGTCACTAGATTTGGATTTAATTTTCGTGTTCAGCATTTTATTCCTGTGGTTAACAAGTTAGTTTTTAAGCTAAAGTTTATAGATTCAAATTCAACCAGTAAAAATGCTATGTTATATTGTATGTTGTTTGTTGTAAATGTAATGTTGTATTTTTGTTTAAAGTTGCTAATGTTTATAAATTTGTTGTTTCAATGTCAAGTACCGCGCAATCGAGTGGCTAGTATGCTCGACCCGCGCGCTAAGGATCATATGTCCGATCCCACACGAGTTTGTATTTTTTATTTAAAATAGCGAATATTTGTAGGATGATTAGAATCATGTTTAAACTTATTTTCGTATTTTTAACGGTTTTTCGGGGTATAAATACGGGCCCAAACGATAGCTTTATTCACAGAGAGTGTGTGCTCTCTCGGGGAGACGGTGTGTGTCGTCTTCCGCGAATCTGGTGAGTGCCAGGCGAGCAGTTTGTTAGGACCTTGGCTGCCTCTGACTCAGTGATGTTGGTCTGTGCCGGCAGCTCGTGAGGGAGTGCAGAAGGTTCATTGTACGGCTACGGATACCGCCGTAGCCGGATGTTTCCGCACACTGGGGTTTACTACTGTTTTCTTTAATCGCGATTGTCGATGAGTGTTGGTGTGTGTCAACGCGGCTCCGTTTCCGAAATCGCGATTGTTGATGAGTGTTGTCGAGTGACAACACTGTTACCGTTTGTTTTTGTTGCAACTTTGGTGTGTGCCATTGTTGACCATTCGTGCCGCGGTCCCGTAACTTTGGTGTGGGCTATTGTTGCCCGTTCATCGTTGACCGTTTATTGTTATGAACGAGTCCTGCAAGTATCGCTGGTTCATTTTTATTAGCAGATTGTATGCTAGCGATTGCTACTTTTACTTGTTTCGTTATTATTATCATTTTAATATATTTTAATAAAATATTAAAATTTATTACATATGATTTCATTGTCAAAAACCAAACTTGTCTCCACTAAGCTACCCGAGCCCGTTTGACGTCCAAGCCACTCTTTTCAGCTACGCTATAAGAGCGTCCTTCACCAGATTTACCACCTCTCCTGTGCTGTGTTATCGAACGATCGATTGGCGCCCGAGAAACCCGTTTTGACAGCAAGGAGAACTTCAGAGAACGTCGAGTAAAGTTAACAGGCCGATTTTTGCCATTACAAGGATAATTTTTAATTCAATTATTAATTATATTATCCTTCCATAATAATAAATTACTAAAATCTGCATTTTGATAAAATAGAACAACTAAGAATGGGTAAAAGAAGTTTAAAATTTTGGTGATAAGAGATTAAGTTTCTATTCTATTGATTATGGAACAGTTTCCTAGTCTGTAGGGAATATTAAACCGTATTTCCATTAATGTTTACCAGGTCAAACGCCTGATTCTGTACAGATATGTGCGAAGCATAATTCCGTTCTCTAATCAATGCTAGCTACGCTGCGATTAGTATTTTTCGTAAATGATAATGACAAGTAGTTTCAAAATTAGCAACAGTGTTAAAATGCATCGAGCATCAAATCTGAAATTTCGTGATTTTACGAGATCCCTCATGTCACATGTCGTCGGTTTGAACATGTTGACATGGACTAGAAATACCGTACATTCAACGAGAACATAAATTTTGTCCGTGCACATTTGTAATTACATGGATTCAACCGAGCATTCAACCTTTCTATTCAAATAGCATACTGGTTTGCGGTGTACCGCGTCACTACGAAGGCAGGTATATTTTCAAATAACTTGAAACACACCATACTCATACTATCTTCTACATTTTTCACCATAAAGGAATTCAAGTTTTCATACAAACAAACAGTGGCATACCCAGCAAGAGGATTTTAGGGGTTAACACTTCCCCATAAATATAATATGTAATTAACATAAAAAAGAAGAAATATAATTTTTATGATATATATTATTTATTAAATAACATGATTTTATCACTTTTCTTGTATTTTTTGTAATAGAAAGGTGTATTTACATAGTTGTTATATTTGGTTTTATTCTAATTATTGAATATTACTATGTAACTCTTTGGATAGGTGGATACCATTTTTTTGTCAGAGACGATGAAAGTATGAAAAAAAAATATGGAAGCCATAAAATTAATTTCTGATATCCACAAGTCTGTACGTGTCTACTTATGTTTGTTTTATGTCATCAGAAACTCATGTCCTACCATTCTTTGGATAAAATTTTCAAAAATCTGTTTATACTTTTAGATATTACATTTCAGCGCACTTATTCAAATTTTCAAACCGCATTTCAGCCGTTCCGTTCGTCAACACTTAAACAATGCATTTAAAAATAAGTGTATTTGACCGCCCCGGTCTTACTCTTTGGCCTCCCCAGGAGTCCTCGGTCACCAAATATATCACCATTCGAGCTTTATTTGTGGAGGCTTATAAAGAGCACGGTATACACCTCCGAAATAACCGACTTCGTGGATCTCCATAACCGGGTGAAAGCATCAGCGGCGGAAATTCGACAAGACATGGGCCTTCCGCGTATGCTGATTCATGGGTAGGCCGAGCAAGACTTTGCATACAACAGCAGGGTGATAACTTCGAACATCGGCTGTAAAAGCGCTTACCTTTTTATTTTGATACCATACAAATAAAAACTAAACAAATTAATATCTTTTTTTTTATATTTTAATTTCTTATTTTAATACTTTTCGCCATCTTTTGAGCTCTAAAAAATAAGACCGTAAACACCCTGTATATCTGTGCTAAAAATGCCAATGCCAAACATTGGCGAATTTGAGTTATATAGAAATTGGAGACCTCTAATTTCTCCGGGATATATCGACATATGACCCATTGCACCATTAAACTTTGTATAGTTTTGAAACGGTCTGTGTAAAGGCGCCGAAGAATGACGTCAGCTTTTATTTTATAACACATACAATGTAGTAATGAAATCAGAAACGAAGTCATTTACCTACTAACTTTTCCATATAACTTAAATAATTTATACCATAGTCATTTATTATACATCACTAATAGTCTATCAAATGCGATCCTTCTCTTAGGAATTTCAACGAAAAAAGGATCAAATTTGATGCAACCATTAATAACTTGAGACAAGTTCGAAACTTTAAACATGTGATCCTTCATTTGTGACACGGAGAATATTTGATTTGAAGGTACCTACCTTTATGGTATATGAAACCAGGCCGAGGTTCAAACAAAGCTAAAAAAAAAACTCACTTCGGACTTAGACATAGAAACGCGACAGTAACTTGAAAAACCATTCTTTAGCTTTAAGTGTTCTTTGTTTCCTTCAGAATTTTCAGTAATTAACACTTCAAGAGATAAATATGTCACCGGAAAATATTTTGCAAAGAAAATGTCGCCGGGCACAAAGGATGGTGTCAAGAAATTCGTATTTATTTATATATATATATATATATATATATATATATATATATATATATATATATATATATATAAAACAACATAACATTTATTTGTCTTAAGATTTATACATATCTTATACAAATGGTTGGCTGATTAATTATATTATATAATATTAATGTTTGGGTCTATGCGCTGATGTAGGTGTATTTTTAATTTGGAGGGGGTATTACAATTCTAAGGTAGTAAACACTACACGGATTACATTATAGTGTGAAAAGCATGTTTAACAATTTACATTCTTTTTTTTTTTCGTTATATGCCAAGGAGTATTTTATAGTGTAAAGTACATAATTTTAATAATTAAGTAATATATATTTTGAATATTCATTATAATACTTTTGCGGTATATTTAAAGAGTACATTATAGTGTGAAATGACTTTTTTTCCTTTTTTTAATAATTAAATAATATATACATATTTTGAGTTATTCATTATAATATAAGGTTTTTTATTATTATTATTTCAAGGATTACTTTATAGTGCGAAATGCATTTCTAATAGTTAAATGATGTATATTTTGAATATTCATTATAATACTTTTTCGTTATATTTAGAGAGTACTACATTATAGTGTGAAATGATTTTTCCCCCTTTTTTTTTTAGATAATTAAATAATATATACATTGAATTATTCGTCTAACATGAAGCTACGTAAACGCATGGCTCCTACTACGAAATAGAAGATATTTTTAATTTTTTGGGGAGTGAGATTTGTAAGAATTTCATGAAAGTTATTACTGTTCATCTCACGTAGATATCCCGCCAGGTATACATCTCTTATGTGTTTATAAATAGGGCATACGATCAGGAAATGAAATAGATCTTCTGTTTCTTGTGTATTACAGATTGTGCAGTTTACGGAACCTTCTAATTTATAGCGGATATTGTTGCTCAAAAGCATTATACTTTGTTTATGTGATAATCTTAGTTGTGTTAGAATCCTCATATGGGCAAAATTGTTGTTATATTGTAAGTATTCGGCACTTTCCGCGTTGGGGTTAAGTGAGGTACGTGAAGTTAGCGGACACATACAAGCACAAACAATATTTTATAACACATTCGTTTGTGCTTCGTTTGTGCTCGTTTGTGCTTTATAAAGAAAATTAGCGGGCCTTACTGTTTCCAAAATATAACTATATCATTGTGCCCCGCTAACTTCACGCTTCATGGAAAGCACAAACGATGGAACTATGTGCAATCGATTGTGCTTCGTTTGTGCTCGTTTGTGCTTTATAAACAAAATTAGCGGGCCTTACCGTTTCCAAAATATAACTATATCAATGTGCCCCGCTAACTTCACGCTTCATGGAAAGCACAAACGTTGGAACTATGTGCAATCGATTGTGCTTCGTTTGTGTTCGTTTATGCTTTATAAACAAAATTAGCGGGCCTTACCGTTTCCAAAATATAACTATATCAATGTGCCCCGCTAACTTCACGCTTCATGGAAAGCACAAACGTTGGAACTATGTGCAATCGATTGTGCTTTGTTTGTGCTCGTTTATGCTTTATAAACAAAATTAGCGGGCCTTACCGTTTCCAAAATATAACTATATCAATGTGCCCCGCTAACTTCACGCTTCATGGAAAGCACAAACGTTGGAACTATGTGCAATCGATTGTGCTTCATTTGTGCTCGTTTGTGCTTTATAAACAAAATTAGCGGGCCTTGCCGGTTCGGTTATATAGAGTGTTCAGGTTAAATTAAACAACTTTTTAAATAAATGCTGTGTCTTCCCTAATTAACAAAGACATATATTGAAGTGAACTCTTCTGACATTCAAATATTTTCATGAAACTAAAACTTATTGGCATTACATTTAGGGTCATATCATTATTTTTTAATATATCTCATTCATTTTGTTAAAAAAATATTCCAGTTCAAATATTGCAAAAAAAAATTATGGTCTTCTATAGAGAAATGCAGACAAAATATACCTACTAGCTTCAAAAAATTTAAGTATGTGAGAGTGATGCTTGGATGCTCTGATATTCTTATAAAACAACCAAAATGTTTGTGTTGAGTAAAAACATTCGTATTATTAAGCATTATTATTATTAAATTTTAAAACTTTGGGATATATCAATATATTTCACACGAAAATCTGTTAAGAGCTTTAAGTAAAGTATCTCTTCCGAATTATCAACTACAGACAAAATTTAATATATTATTCCTCTTCATATAAAAGTCTTAAATGCTAAATTTGACAAATTTTGGAGTATATCAATATATTTTTCACGAAAATCTGTTCAGAGCTTCATGTAAAGTGTCATTGTGCTTCGTTTGTGCTCGTTTGTGCTTTATAAACAAAATTAGCGGGCCTTACCGTTTCCAAAATATAACTATATCAATGTGCCCCGCTAACTTCACGCTTCATGGAAAGCACAAACGTTGGAACTATGTGCAATCGATTGTGCTTCGTTTGTGTTCGTTTATGCTTTATAAACAAAATTAGCGGGCCTTACCGTTTCCAAAATATAACTATATCAATGTGCCCCGCTAACTTCACGCTTCATGGAAAGCACAAACGTTGGAACTATGTGCAATCGATTGTGCTTTGTTTGTGCTCGTTTATGCTTTATAAACAAAATTAGCGGGCCTTACCGTTTCCAAAATATAACTATATCAATGTGCCCCGCTAACTTCACGCTTCATGGAAAGCACAAACGTTGGAACTATGTGCAATCGATTGTGCTTCATTTGTGCTCGTTTGTGCTTTATAAACAAAATTAGCGGGCCTTGCCGGTTCGGTTATATAGAGTGTTCAGGTTAAATTAAACAACTTTTTAAATAAATGCTGTGTCTTCCCTAATTAACAAAGACATATATTGAAGTGAACTCTTCTGACATTCAAATATTTTCATGAAACTAAAACTTATTGGCATTACATTTAGGGTCATATCATTATTTTTTAATATATCTCATTCATTTTGTTAAAAAAATATTCCAGGAGTTCAAATATTGCAAAAAAAAATTATGGTCTTCTATAGAGAAATGCAGACAAAATATACCTACTAGCTTCAAAAAATTTAAGTATGTGAGAGTGATGCTTGGATGCTCTGATATTCTTATAAAACAACCAAAATGTTTGTGTTGAGTAAAAACATTCGTATTATTAAGCATTATTATTATTATTATTATTATTATTATTATTATTATTATTATTATTATTATTATTATTATTATTATTATTATTATTATTATTATTATTATTATTATTATTTTTATTATTATTATTATTATTGTTATTATTGTTATTATTATTATTATTGTTATTATTGTTATTATTGTTATTATTATTATTATTGTTATTATTGTTATTATTGTTATTATTATTATTATTATTATTGTTATTATTGTTATTATTGTTATTATTGTTATTATTGTTATTATTGTTATTATTGTTATTATTGTTATTATTGTTATTATAGTTATTATTGTTATTATTGTTATTATTGTTATTATTGTTATTATTGTTATTATTGTTATTATTGTTATTATTGTTATTATTGTTATTATTGTTATTATTGTTATTATTGTTATTATTGTTATTATTGTTATTATTGTTGTTATTGTTGTTATTGTTATTATTGTTATTATTGTTATTATTGTTATTATTGTTATTATTGTTATTATTATTATTATTATTATTATTGTTATTATTGTTATTATTGTTATTATTTTTATTATTGTTATTATTGTTATTATTGTTATTATTGTTATTATTGTTATTATTGTTGTTATTGTTGTTATTGTTGGTATTATTGTTATTATTGTTATTATTGTTATTATTGTTATTATTGTTATTATTGTTATTATTGTTATTACTGTTGTTATTATTGTTATTATTGTTATTATTGTTATTATTGTTATTATTGTTATTATTGTTATTATTGTTATTATTGTTATTATTGTTATTATTGTTATTATTGTTATTATTGTTATTATTGTTATTATTGTTATTATTGTTATTATTGTTATTATTGTTATTATTGTTATTATTGTTATTATTGTTATTATTGTTATTATTGTTATTATTGTTATTATTGTTATTATTGTTAATATTGTTATTATTGTTATTATTGTTATTATTGTTATTATTGTTATTATTGTTATTATTGTTATTATTGTTATTATTGTTATTATTGTTATTATTGTTATTATTGTTATTATTGTTATTATTGTTATTATTGTTATTATTGTTATTGTTATTATTATTATTATTGTTATTATTGTTATTATTGTTATCATTGTTATCATTGTTATTATTGTTATTATTGTTATTATTGTTATTATTTTTATTATTGTTATTATTGTTATTATTGTTATTATTGTTATTATTGTTATTATTGTTATTATTGTTATTATTGTTATTATTGTTATTATTGTTATTATTGTTATTATTGTTATTATTGTTATTATTGTTATTATTGTTATTATTGTTATTATTGTTATTATTGTTATTATTGTTATTATTGTTATTATTGTTATTATTGTTATTATTGTTATTATTGTTATTATTGTTATTATTGTTATTATTGTTATTATTGTTATTATTGTTATTATTGTTATTATTGTTATTATTGTTATTATTGTTATTATTGTTATTATTGTTATTATTGTTATTATTGTTATTATTGTTATTATTGTTATTATTGTTATTATTGTTATTATTGTTATTATTGTTATTATTGTTATTATTGTTATTATTGTTATTATTGTTATTATTGTTATTATTGTTATTATTGTTATTATTGTTATTATTGTTATTATTGTTATTATTGTTATTATTGTTATTATTGTTATTATTGTTATTATTGTTATTATTGTTATTATTGTTATTATTGTTATTATTGTTATTATAGTTATTATTGTTATTATTGTTATTATTGTTATTATTGTTATTATTGTTATTATTGTTATTATTTTTATTATTTTTATTATTGTTATTATTGTTATTATTGTTATTATTGTTATTATTGTTATTATTGTTATTATTGTTATTATTGTTATTATTGTTATTATTGTTATTATTGTTATTATTGTTATTATTGTTATTATTGTTATTATTGTTATTATTGTTATTATTGTTATTATTGTTATTATTGTTATTATTGTTATTATTGTTATTATTGTTATTATTGTTATTATTGTTATTATTGTTATTATTGTTATTATTGTTATTATTGTTATTATTGTTATTATTGTTATTATTGTTATTATTGTTATTATTGTTATTATTGTTATTATTGTTATTATTGTTATTATTGTTATTATTGTTATTATTGTTATTATTGTTATTATTGTTATTATTGTTATTATTGTTATTATTGTTATTATTGTTATTATTGTTATTATTGTTATTATTGTTATTATTGTTATTATTATTATTATTATTATTATTATTGTTATTTTTGTTATTATTGTTATTATTGTTATTATTTTTATTGTTATTATTGTTATTATTGTTTTTATTGTTATTATTATTATTGTTATTATTGTTATTATTGTTATTATTGTTATTATTATTATTGTTATTATTGTTATTATTGTTATTATTGTTATTATTGTTATTATTGTTATTATTGTTATTATTATTATTATTGTTATTATTGTTATTATTGTTATTATTGTTATTATTGTTATTATTGTTATTATTGTTATTATTGTTATTATTGTTATTATTGTTATTATTGTTATTATTGTTATTATTGTTATTATTGTTATTATTGTTATTATTCTTATTATTGTTATTATTGTTATTATTGTTATTATTGTTATTATTGTTATTATTGTTATTATTGTTATTATTGTTATTATTGTTATTATTGTTATTATTGTTATTATTGTTATTATTGTTATTATTATTGTTATTATTGTTATTATTGTTAGTATTGTTATTATTGTTATTATTGTTATTATTATTGTTATTATTGTTATTATTGTTATTATTGTTATTATTGTTATTATTGTTATTATAGTTATTATTGTTATTATTGTTATTATTGTTATTATTGTTATTATTGTTATTATTGTAATTATTGTTATTATTGTTATTATTGTTATTATTGTTATTATTGTTATTATTGTTATTATTGTTATTATTGTTATTATTGTTATTATTGTTATTATTGTTATTATTGTTATTATTGTTATTATTGTTATTATTGTTATTATTGTTATTATTGTTATTATTGTTATTATAGTTATTATTGTTATTATTGTTATTATTGTTATTATTGTTAATATTGTTAATATTGTTATTATTGTTATTATTGTTATTATTGTTATTATTGTTATTATTGTTATTATTGATATTATTGTTATTATTGTTATTATTGTTATTATTGTTATTATTGTTATTATTATTATTATTATTATTATTGTTATTATTGTTATTATTATTATTGTTATTATTGTTATTATTGTTATTATTGTTATTATTGTTATTATTATTATTATTATTATTATTATTGTTATTATTGTTATTATTGTTATTATTGTTATTATTGTTATTATTGTTATTATTATTATTGTTATTATTGTTATTATTGTTATTATTATTATTATTATTATTATTGTTATAATTGTTATTATTGTTATTATTGTTATTATTATTATTATTATTATTGTTATTTTTGTTATTATTGTTATTATTGTTATTATTGTTATTATTGTTATTATTGTTATTATTGTTATTATTGTTATTATTGTTATTATTGTTATTATTGTTATTGTTATTATTGTTATTATTGTTATTATTGTTGTTATTGTTGTTATAGTTGTTATTGTTGTTATTGTTGTTATTATTGGTATTATTGTTATTATTGTTATTATTGTTGTTATTGTTGTTATTGTTGTTATTATTGTTATTATTGTTATTATTGTTATTATTGTTATTATTGTTATTATTGTTATTATTGTTATTATTGTTACTATTGTTATTATTGTTATTATTGTTATTATTGTTATTATTGCTATTATAGTTATTATTGTTATTATTGTTATTATTGTTATTATTGTTATTATTGTTATTATTGTTATTATTGTTATTATTGTTATTATTGTTATTATTGTTATTATTGTTATTATTGTTATTATTGTTATTATTGTTATTATTGTTATTATTGTTATTATTGTTATTATTGTTATTATTGTTATTATTGTTATTATTGTTATTATTGTTATTATTGTTATTATTGTTATTATTGTTATTATTGTTATTATTGTTATTATTGTTATTATTGTTATTATTGTTATTATTGTTATTATTGTTATTATTGTTATTATTGTTATTATTATTATTATTATTATTGTTATTATTGTTATTATTATTATTGTTATTATTGTTATTATTGTTATTATTGTTATTATTGTTATTATTGTTATTATTGTTATTATTGTTATTATTATTATTATTATTGTTATTATTGTTATTATTGTTATTATTGTTATTATTGTTATTATTGTTATTATTGTTATTATTGTTATTATTATTATTATTGTTATTATTGTTATTATTATTATTATTGTTATTATTGTTATAATTGTTATTATTGTTATTATTGTTATTATTGTTATTATTGTTATTATTGTTATTATTATTATTATTGTTATTATTGTTATTATTGTTATTATTGTTATTATTGTTGTTATTGTTGTTATTGTTGTTATTGTTGTTATTGTTGTTATTATTGTTGTTATTGTTGTTATTGTTATTATTGTTATTATTGTTATTATTGTTATTATTGTTATTATTGTTATTATTGTTATTATTGTTATTATTGTTATTATTGTTATTATTGTTATTATTGTTATTATTGTTATTATTGTTATTATTGTTATTATTGTTATTATTGTTATTATTGTTATTATTGTTATTATTGTTATTATTGTTATTATTGTTATTATTGTTATTATTGTTATTATTGTTATTATTGTTATTATTGTTATTATTGTTATTATTGTTATTATTGTTATTATTGTTATTATTGTTATTATTGTTATTATTGTTATTATTGTTATTATTGTTATTATTGTTATTATTGTTATTATAGTTATTATTGTTATTATTGTTATTATTGTTATTATTGTTATTATTGTTATTATTGTTATTATTTTTATTATTTTTATTATTGTTATTATTGTTATTATTGTTATTATTGTTATTATTGTTATTATTGTTATTATTGTTATTATTGTTATTATTGTTATTATTGTTATTATTGTTATTATTGTTATTATTGTTATTATTGTTATTATTGTTATTATTGTTATTATTGTTATTATTGTTATTATTGTTATTATTGTTATTATTGTTATTATTGTAATTGTTGTTATTGTTGTTATTGTTGTTATTATTGTTATTATTGTTATTATTGTTATTATTGTTATTATTGTTATTATTGTTATTATTGTTATTATTGTTATTATTGTTATTATTGTTATTATTGTTATTATTGTTATTATTGTTATTATTGTTATTATTGTTATTATTGTTATTATTGTTATTATTGTTATTATTGTTATTATTGTTGTTATTGTTGTTATTGTTGTTATTGTTGTTATTGTTGTTATTGTTGTTATTGTTGTTATTGTTGTTATTGTTATTATTATTATTGTTGTTATTGTTGTTATTGTTGTTATTGTTATTATTATTATTGTTGTTATTGTTGTTATTGTTGTTATTGTTGTTATTGTTATTATTGTTGTTATTGTTGTTATTGTTGTTATTGTTGTTATTGTTGTTATTGTTGTTATTGTTGTTATTGTTGTTATTGTTGTTATTGTTGTTATTGTTGTTATTGTTGTTATTGTTGTTATTGTTGTTATTGTTGTTATTGTTGTTATTGTTGTTATTGTTGTTATTGTTGTTATTGTTGTTATTGTTGTTATTGTTGTTATTGTTGTTATTGTTGTTATTGTTGTTATTGTTGTTATTGTTGTTATTGTTGTTATTTTGTTATTGTTGTTATTGTTGTTATTGTTGTTATTATTGTTATTATTGTTATTATTGTTATTATTGTTATTATTGTTATTATTGTTATTATTGTTATTATTGTTATTATTGTTATTATTGTTATTATTGTTATTATTGTTATTATTGTTATTATTGTTATTATTGTTATTATTGTTATTATTGTTATTATTGTTATTATTGTTATTATTGTTATTATTGTTATTATTGTTATTATTGTTATTATTGTTATTATTGTTATTATTGTTATTATTGTTATTATTGTTATTATTGTTATTATTGTTATTGTTTTATTGTTATTATTGTTATTATTGTTATTATTGTTATTATTGTTATTATTGTTATTATTGTTATTATTGTTATTATTGTTATTATTGTTATTATTGTTATTATTGTTATTATTGTTATTATTGTTATTATTGTTATTATTGTTATTATTGTTATTATTGTTATTATTGTTATTATTATTATTATTGTTATTATTGTTATTATTGTTATTATTGTTATTATTGTTATTATTGTTATTATTGTTATTATTGTTATTATTGTTATTATTGTTATTATTGTTATTATTGTTATTATTGTTATTATTGTATTATTCTTATTATTGTTATTATTGTTATTATTGTTATTATTGTTATTATTGTTATTATTGTTATTATTGTTATTATTGTTATTATTGTTATTATTGTTATTATTGTTATTATTGTTATTATTGTTATTATTGTTATTATTATTGTTATTATTGTTATTATTGTTAGTATTGTTATTATTGTTATTATTATTGTTATTATTGTTATTATTGTTATTATTGTTATTATTGTTATTATTGTTATTATTGTTATTATTGTTATTATAGTTATTATTGTTATTATTGTTATTATTGTTATTATTGTTATTATTGTTATTATTGTAATTATTGTTATTATTGTTATTATTGTTATTATTGTTATTATTGTTATTATTGTTATTATTGTTATTATTGTTATTATTGTTATTATTGTTATTATTGTTATTATTGTTATTGTTATTATTGTTATTATTGTTATTATTGTTATTATAGTTATTATTGTTATTATTGTTATTATTGTTATTATTGTTAATATTGTTAATATTGTTATTATTGTTATTATTGTTATTATTGTTATTATTGTTATTATTGTTATTATTGTTATTATTGATATTATTGTTATTATTGTTATTATTGTTATTATTGTTATTATTGTTATTATTATTATTATTATTATTATTATTATTGTTATTATTGTTATTATTATTATTGTTATTATTGTTATTATTGTTATTATTGTTATTATTGTTATTATTATTATTATTATTATTATTATTGTTATTATTGTTATTATTGTTATTATTGTTATTATTGTTATTATTGTTATTATTATTATTGTTATTATTGTTATTATTGTTATTATTATTATTATTATTATTATTATTATTGTTATAATTGTTATTATTGTTATTATTGTTATTATTATTATTATTATTGTTATTATTGTTATTATTGTTATTATTGTTATTATTGTTATTATTGTTATTATTGTTATTATTGTTATTATTGTTATTATTGTTATTATTGTTATTATTGTTATTATTGTTATTATTGTTATTGTTATTATTGTTATTATTGTTATTATTGTTGTTATTGTTGTTAAAGTTGTTATTGTTGTTATTGTTGTTATTATTGGTATTATTGTTATTATTGTTATTATTGTTGTTATTGTTGTTATTGTTGTTATTATTGTTATTATTGTTATTATTGTTATTATTGTTATTATTGTTATTATTGTTATTATTGTTATTATTGTTACTATTGTTATTATTGTTATTATTGTTATTATTGTTATTATTGTTATTATTGTTATTATTGCTATTATAGTTATTATTGTTATTATTGTTATTATTGTTATTATTGTTATTATTGTTATTATTGTTATTATTGTTATTATTGTTATTATTGTTATTATTGTTATTATTGTTATTATTGTTATTATTGTTATTATTGTTATTATTGTTATTATTGTTATTATTGTTATTATTGTTATTATTGTTATTATTGTTATTATTGTTATTATTGTTATTATTGTTATTATTGTTATTATTGTTATTATTGTTATTATTGTTATTATTGTTATTATTGTTATTATTATTATTATTATTATTGTTATTATTGTTATTATTATTATTGTTATTATTGTTATTATTGTTATTATTGTTATTATTGTTATTATTGTTATTATTGTTATTATTATTATTATTATTGTTATTATTGTTATTATTGTTATTATTGTTATTATTGTTATTATTGTTATTATTGTTATTATTGTTATTATTGTTATTATTATTATTATTATTATTATTATTGTTATTATTATTATTATTGTTATTATTGTTATAATTGTTATTATTGTTATTATTGTTATTATTGTTATTATTGTTATTATTATTATTATTGTTATTATTGTTATTATTGTTATTATTGTTGTTATTGTTGTTATTGTTGTTATTGTTGTTATTATTGTTATTATTGTTGTTATTGTTGTTATTGTTGTTATTGTTGTTATTGTTGTTATTGTTGTTATTATTGTTATTATTGTTATTATTGTTATTATTGTTATTATTGTTATTATTGTTATTATTGTTATTATTGTTATTATTGTTATTATTGTTATTATTGTTATTATTGTTATTATTGTTATTATTGTTATTATTGTTATTATTGTTATTATTGTTATTATTGTTATTATTGTTATTATTGTTATTATTGTTATTATTGATATTATTGTTATTATTGTTATTATTGTTATTATTGTTATTATTGATATTATTTTTATTATTGTTATTATTGTTATTATTGTTATTATTGTTATTATTGTTATTATTGTTATTATTGTTATTATTGTTATTATTGTTATTATTGTTATTATTGTTATTATTGTTATTATTGTTATTATTGTTATTATTGTTATTATTGTTATTATTGTTATTATTGTTATTATTGTTATTATTGTTATTATTGTTATTATTGTTATTATTGTTATTATTGTTATTATTGTTATTATTGTTATTATTGTTATTATTGTTATTATTGTTATTATTGTTATTATTGTTATTATTGTTATTATTGTTATTATTGTTATTATTGTTATTATTGTTATTATTGTTATTATTGTTATTATTGTTATTATTGTTATTATTGTTATTATTGTTATTATTGTTATTATTGTTATTATTGTTATTATTGTTATTATTGTTATTATTGTTATTATTGTTATTATTGTTATTATTGTTATTATTGTTATTATTGTTATTATTTGTATTATTGTTATTATTGTTATTATTGTTATTATTGTTATTATTGTTATTATTGTTATTATTGTTATTATTGTTATTATTGTTATTATTGTTATTATTGTTATTATTGTTATTATTGTTATTATTGTTATTATTGTTATTATGTTATTATTGTTATTATTGTTATTATTGTTATTAATGTTATTATTGTTATTATTGTTATTATTGTTATTATTGTTATTATTGTTATTATTGTTATTATTGTTATTATTGTTATTATTGTTATTATTGTTATTATTGTTATTATTGTTATTATTGTTATTATTGTTATTATTGTTATTATTGTTATTATTGTTATTATTGTTATTATTGTTATTATTGTTATTATTGTTATTATTGTTATTATTGTTATTATTGTTATTATTGTTATTATTGTTATTATTGTTGTTATTGTTATTATTGTTATTATTGTTATTATTGTTGTTATTGTTGTTATTGTTGTTATTGTTGTTATTGTTGTTATTGTTATTATTATTATTGTTGTTATTGTTGTTATTGTTGTTATTGTTGTTATTGTTTATATTATTATTGTTGTTATTGTTGTTATTGTTGTTATTGTTATTATTGTTGTTATTGTTGTTATTGTTGTTATTGTTGTTATTGATGTTATTGTTGTTATTGTTGTTATTGTTGTTATTGTTGTAATTGTTGTTATTGTTGTTATTGTTGTTATTGTTGTTATTGTTGTTATTGTTGTTATTGTTGTTATTGTTGTTATTGTTGTTATTGTTGTTATTGTTGTTATTGTTGTTATTGTTGTTATTGTTGTTATTGTTGTTATTGTTGTTATTGTTGTTATTGTTGTTATTGTTGTTATTATTGTTATTATTGTTATTATTGTTATTATTGTTATTATTGTTATTATTGTTATTATTGTTATTATTGTTATTATTGTTATTATTGTTATTATTGTTATTATTGTTATTATTGTTATTATTGTTATTATTGTTATTATTGTTATTATTGTTATTATTGTTATTATTGTTATTATTGTTATTATTGTTATTATTGTTATTATTGTTATTATTGTTATTATTGTTATTATTGTTATTATTGTTATTATTGTTATTATTGTTATTATTGTTATTATTGTTATTATTGTTATTATTGTTATTATTGTTATTATTGTTATTATTGTTATTATTGTTATTATTGTTATTATTGTTATTATTGTTATTATTGTTATTATTGTTATTATTGTTATTATTGTTATTATGTTATTATTGTTATTATTGTTATTATTGTTATTATTGTTATTATTGTTATTATTGTTATTATTGTTATTATTGTTATTATTGTTATTATTGTTATTATTGTTATTATTGTTATTATTGTTATTATTGTTATTATTGTTATTATTGTTATTATTGTTATTATTGTTATTATTGTTATTATTGTTATTATTGTTATTATTGTTATTATTGTTATTATTGTTATTATTATTATTATTATTGTTATTTTGTTATTATTGTTATTATTGTTATTATTTTTATTGTTATTATTGTTATTATTGTTTTTATTGTTATTATTATTATTGTTATTATTGTTATTATTGTTATTATTGTTATTATTATTATTGTTATTATTGTTATTATTGTTAATTATTGTTATTATTGTTATTATTGTTATTATTGTTATTATTATTATTATTGTTATTATTGTTATTATTGTTATTATTGTTATTATTGTTATTATTGTTATTATTGTTATTATTGTTATTATTGTTATTATTGTTATTATTGTTATTATTGTTATTATTGTTATTATTGTTATTATTGTTATTATTCTTATTATTGTTATTATTGTTATTATTGTTATTATTGTTATTATTGTTATTATTGTTATTATTGTTATTATTGTTATTATTGTTATTATTGTTATTATTGTTATTATTGTTATTATTGTTATTATTATTGTTATTATTGTTATTATTGTTAGTATTGTTATTATTGTTATTATTGTTATTATTATTGTTATTATTGTTATTATTGTTATTATTGTTATTATTGTTATTATTGTTATTATAGTTATTATTGTTATTATTGTTATTATTGTTATTATTGTTATTATTGTTATTATTGTAATTATTGTTATTATTGTTATTATTGTTATTATTGTTATTATTGTTATTATTGTTATTATTGTTATTATTGTTATTATTGTTATTATTGTTATTATTGTTATTATTGTTATTATTGTTATTATTGTTATTATTGTTATTATTGTTATTATTGTTATTATTGTTATTATTGTTATTATAGTTATTATTGTTATTATTGTTATTATTGTTATTATTGTTAATATTGTTAATATTGTTATTATTGTTATTATTGTTATTATTGTTATTATTGTTATTATTGTTATTATTGATATTATTGTTATTATTGTTATTATTGTTATTATTGTTATTATTGTTATTATTATTATTATTATTATTATTGTTATTATTGTTATTATTATTATTGTTATTATTGTTATTATTGTTATTATTGTTATTATTGTTATTATATTATTATTATTATTATTATTGTTATTATTGTTATTATTGTTATTATTGTTATTATTGTTATTATTGTTATTATTATTATTGTTATTATTGTTATTATTGTTATTATTATTATTATTATTATTATTGTTATAATTGTTATTATTGTTATTATTGTTATTATTATTATTATTATTATTGTTATTATTGTTATTATTGTTATTATTGTTATTATTGTTATTATTGTTATTATTGTTATTATTGTTATTATTGTTATTATTGTTATTATTGTTATTATTGTTATTGTTATTATTGTTATTATTGTTATTATTGTTGTTATTGTTGTTATAGTTGTTATTGTTGTTATTGTTGTTATTATTGGTATTATTGTTATTATTGTTATTATTGTTGTTATTGTTGTTATTGTTGTTATTATTGTTATTATTGTTATTATTGTTATTATTGTTATTATTGTTATTATTGTTATTATTGTTATTATTGTTACTATTGTTATTATTGTTATTATTGTTATTATTGTTATTATTGCTATTATAGTTATTATTGTTATTATTGTTATTATTGTTATTATTGTTATTATTGTTATTATTGTTATTATTGTTATTATTGTTATTATTGTTATTATTGTTATTATTGTTATTATTGTTATTATTGTTATTATTGTTATTATTGTTATTATTGTTATTATTGTTATTATTGTTATTATTGTTATTATTGTTATTATTGTTATTATTGTTATTATTGTTATTATTGTTATTATTGTTATTATTGTTATTATTGTTATTATTGTTATTATTGTTATTATTGTTATTATTGTTATTATTGTTATTATTGTTATTATTATTATTATTATTATTGTTATTATTGTTATTATTATTATTGTTATTATTGTTATTATTGTTATTATTGTTATTATTGTTATTATTGTAATTATTGTTATTATTGTTATTATTGTTATTATTGTTATTATTGTTATTATTGTTATTATTGTTATTATTGTTATTATTGTTATTATTGTTATTATTGTTATTATTGTTATTATTGTTATTATTGTTATTATTGTTATTATTGTTATTATTGTTATTATTGTTATTATTGTTATTATTGTTATTATTGTTATTATAGTTATTATTGTTATTATTGTTATTATTGTTATTATTGTTAATATTGTTAATATTGTTATTATTGTTATTATTGTTATTATTGTTATTATTGTTATTATTGTTATTATTGATATTATTGTTATTATTGTTATTATTGTTATTATTGTTATTATTATTATTATTATTATTATTGTTATTATTGTTATTATTATTATTGTTATTATTGTTATTATTGTTATTATTGTTATTATTGTTATTATTATTATTATTATTATTATTATTGTTATTATTGTTATTATTGTTATTATTGTTATTATTGTTATTATTGTTATTATTATTATTGTTATTATTGTTATTATTGTTATTATTATTATTATTATTATTATTGTTATAATTGTTATTATTGTTATTATTGTTATTATTATTATTATTATTATTGTTATTATTGTTATTATTGTTATTATTGTTATTATTGTTATTATTGTATTATTGTTATTATTGTTATTATTGTTATTATTGTTATTATTGTTATTATTGTTATTGTTATTATTGTTATTATTGTTATTATTGTTGTTATTGTTGTTATAGTTGTTATTGTTGTTATTGTTGTTATTATTGGTATTATTGTTATTATTGTTATTATTGTTGTTATTGTTGTTATTGTTGTTATTATTGTTATTATTGTTATTATTGTTATTATTGTTATTATTGTTATTATTGTTATTATTGTTATTATTGTTACTATTGTTATTATTGTTATTATTGTTATTATTGTTATTATTGCTATTATAGTTATTATTGTTATTATTGTTATTATTGTTATTATTGTTATTATTGTTATTATTGTTATTATTGTTATTATTGTTATTATTGTTATTATTGTTATTATTGTTATTATTGTTATTATTGTTATTATTGTTATTATTGTTATTATTGTTATTATTGTTATTATTGTTATTATTGTTATTATTGTTATTATTGTTATTATTGTTATTATTGTTATTATTGTTATTATTGTTATTATTGTTATTATTGTTATTATTGTTATTATTGTTATTATTGTTATTATTGTTATTATTGTTATTATTGTTATTATTATTATTATTATTATTGTTATTATTGTTATTATTATTATTGTTATTATTGTTATTATTGTTATTATTGTTATTATTGTTATTATTGTTATTATTGTTATTATTGTTATTATTATTATTATTATTGTTATTATTGTTATTATTGTTATTATTGTTATTATTGTTATTATTGTTATTATTGTTATTATTGTTATTATTATTATTATTGTTATTATTGTTATTATTATTATTATTGTTATTATTGTTATAATTGTTATTATTGTTATTATTGTTATTATTGTTATTATTGTTATTATTGTTATTATTATTATTATTGTTATTATTGTTATTATTGTTATTATTGTTATTATTGTTGTTATTGTTGTTATTGTTGTTATTGTTGTTATTGTTGTTATTATTGTTGTTATTGTTGTTATTGTTGTTATTGTTGTTATTGTTGTTATTGTTGTTATTGTTGTTATTATTGGTATTATTGTTATTATTGTTATTATTGTTGTTATTGTTGTTATTGTTGTTATTATTGTTATTATTGTTATTATTGTTATTATTGTTATTATTGTTATTATTGTTATTATTGTTATTATTGTTATTATTGTTATTATTGTTATTATTGTTATTATTGTTATTATTGTTATTATTGTTATTATTGTTATTATTGTTATAATTGTTATAATTGTTATAATTGTTATTATTGTTATTATTGTTATTATTGTTATTATTGTTATTATTGTTATTATTGTTATTATTGTTATTATTGTTATTATTGTTATTATTGTTATTATTGTTATTATTGTTATTATTGTTATTATTGTTATTATTGTTATTATTGTTATTATTGTTATTATTGTTATTATTGTTATTATTGTTATTATTGTTATTATTGTTATTATTGTTATTATTGTTATTATTGTTATTATTGTTATTATTGTTATTATTGTTATTATTGTTATTATTGTTATTATTGTTATTATTGTTATTATTGTTATTATTGTTATTATTGTTATTATTGTTATTATTGTTATTATTGTTATTTTTGTTATTATTGTTATTATTGTTATTATTGTTATTATTGTTATTATTGTTATTATTGTAATTGTTGTTATTGTTGTTATTGTTGTTATTGTTGTTATTATTGTTATTATTGTTATTATTGTTATTATTGTTATTATTGTTATTATTGTTATTATTGTTATTATTGTTATTATTGTTATTATTGTTATTATTGTTATTATTGTTATTATTGTTATTATTGTTATTATTGTTATTATTGTTATTATTGTTATTATTGTTATTATTGTTGTTATTGTTGTTATTGTTGTTATTGTTGTTATTGTTGTTATTGTTGTTATTGTTGTTATTGTTGTTATTGTTATTATTATTATTGTTGTTATTGTTGTTATTGTTGTTATTGTTATTATTATTATTGTTGTTATTGTTGTTATTGTTGTTATTGTTGTTATTGTTATTATTGTTGTTATTGTTGTTATTGTTGTTATTGTTGTTATTGTTGTTATTGTTGTTATTGTTGTTATTGTTGTTATTGTTGTTATTGTTGTTATTGTTGTTATTGTTGTTATTGTTGTTATTGTTGTTATTGTTGTTATTGTTGTTATTGTTGTTATTGTTGTTATTGTTGTTATTGTTGTTATTGTTGTTATTGTTGTTATTGTTGTTATTGTTGTTATTGTTGTTATTGTTGTTATTGTTGTTATTGTTGTTATTGTTGTTATTATTGTTATTATTGTTATTATTGTTATTATTGTTATTATTGTTATTATTGTTATTATTGTTATTATTGTTATTATTGTTATTATTGTTATTATTGTTATTATTGTTATTATTGTTATTATTGTTATTATTGTTATTATTGTTATTATTGTTATTATTGTTATTATTGTTATTATTGTTATTATTGTTATTATTGTTATTATTGTTATTATTGTTATTATTGTTATTATTGTTATTATTGTTATTATTGTTATTATTGTTATTATTGTTATTATTGTTATTGTTTTATTGTTATTATTGTTATTATTGTTATTATTGTTATTATTGTTATTATTGTTATTATTGTTATTATTGTTATTATTGTTATTATTGTTATTATTGTTATTATTGTTATTATTGTTATTATTGTTATTATTGTTATTATTGTTATTATTGTTATTATTGTTATTATTGTTATTATTATTATTATTGTTATTATTGTTATTATTGTTATTATTGTTATTATTGTTATTATTGTTATTATTGTTATTATTGTTATTATTGTTATTATTGTTATTATTGTTATTATTGTTATTATTGTTATTATTGTATTATTCTTATTATTGTTATTATTGTTATTATTGTTATTATTGTTATTATTGTTATTATTGTTATTATTGTTATTATTGTTATTATTGTTATTATTGTTATTATTGTTATTATTGTTATTATTGTTATTATTGTTATTATTGTTATTATTGTTATTATTATTGTTATTATTGTTATTATTGTTAGTATTGTTATTATTGTTATTATTATTGTTATTATTGTTATTATTGTTATTATTGTTATTATTGTTATTATTGTTATTATTGTTATTATTGTTATTATAGTTATTATTGTTATTATTGTTATTATTGTTATTATTGTTATTATTGTTATTATTGTAATTATTGTTATTATTGTTATTATTGTTATTATTGTTATTATTGTTATTATTGTTATTATTGTTATTATTGTTATTATTGTTATTATTGTTATTATTGTTATTATTGTTATTATTGTTATTATTGTTATTATAGTTATTATTGTTATTATTGTTATTATTGTTATTATTGTTAATATTGTTAATATTGTTATTATTGTTATTATTGTTATTATTGTTATTATTGTTATTATTGTTATTATTGTTATTATTGATATTATTGTTATTATTGTTATTATTGTTATTATTGTTATTATTGTTATTATTATTATTATTATTATTATTATTATTGTTATTATTGTTATTATTATTATTGTTATTATTGTTATTATTGTTATTATTGTTATTATTGTTATTATTATTATTATTATTATTATTGTTATTATTGTTATTATTGTTATTATTGTTATTATTGTTATTATTGTTATTATTATTATTGTTATTATTGTTATTATTGTTATTATTATTATTATTATTATTATTATTATTGTTATAATTGTTATTATTGTTATTATTGTTATTATTATTATTATTATTGTTATTATTGTTATTATTGTTATTATTGTTATTATTGTTATTATTGTTATTATTGTTATTATTGTTATTATTGTTATTATTGTTATTATTGTTATTATTGTTATTATTGTTATTATTGTTATTGTTATTATTGTTATTATTGTTATTATTGTTGTTATTGTTGTTATTGTTGTTATTGTTGTTATTATTGTTATTATTGTTATTATTGTTATTATTGTTATTATTGTTATTATTGTTATTATTGTTATTATTGTTACTATTGTTATTATTGTTATTATTGTTATTATTGTTATTATTGTTATTATTGTTGTTATTGTTGTTATTGTTGTTATTATTGTTATTATTGTTATTATTGTTATTATTGTTATTATTGTTATTATTGTTATTATTGTTATTATTGTTACTATTGTTATTATTGTTATTATTGTTATTATTGTTATTATTGTTATTATTGTTATTATTGCTATTATAGTTATTATTGTTATTATTGTTATTATTGTTATTATTGTTATTATTGTTATTATTGTTATTATTGTTATTATTGTTATTATTGTTATTATTGTTATTATTGTTATTATTGTTATTATTGTTATTATTGTTATTATTGTTATTATTGTTATTATTGTTATTATTGTTATTATTGTTATTATTGTTATTATTGTTATTATTGTTATTATTGTTATTATTGTTATTATTGTTATTATTGTTATTATTGTTATTATTGTTATTATTATTATTATTATTATTGTTATTATTGTTATTATTATTATTGTTATTATTGTTATTATTGTTATTATTGTTATTATTGTTATTATTGTTATTATTGTTATTATTATTATTATTATTGTTATTATTGTTATTATTGTTATTATTGTTATTATTGTTATTATTGTTATTATTGTTATTATTGTTATTATTGTTATTATTATTATTATTATTATTATTATTGTTATTATTATTATTATTGTTATTATTGTTATAATTGTTATTATTGTTATTATTGTTATTATTGTTATTATTGTTATTATTATTATTATTGTTATTATTGTTATTATTGTTATTATTGTTGTTATTGTTGTTATTGTTGTTATTGTTGTTATTATTGTTATTATTGTTGTTATTGTTGTTATTGTTGTTATTGTTGTTATTGTTGTTATTGTTGTTATTATTGTTATTATTGTTATTATTGTTATTATTGTTATTATTGTTATTATTGTTATTATTGTTATTATTGTTATTATTGTTATTATTGTTATTATTGTTATTATTGTTATTATTGTTATTATTGTTATTATTGTTATTATTGTTATTATTGTTATTATTGTTATTATTGTTATTATTGTTATTATTGTTATTATTGATATTATTGTTATTATTGTTATTATTGTTATTATTGTTATTATTGATATTATTTTTATTATTGTTATTATTGTTATTATTGTTATTATTGTTATTATTGTTATTATTGTTATTATTGTTATTATTGTTATTATTGTTATTATTGTTATTATTGTTATTATTGTTATTATTGTTATTATTGTTATTATTGTTATTATTGTTATTATTGTTATTATTGTTATTATTGTTATTATTGTTATTATTGTTATTATTGTTATTATTGTTATTATTGTTATTATTGTTATTATTGTTATTATTGTTATTATTGTTATTATTGTTATTATTGTTATTATTGTTATTATTGTTATTATTGTTATTATTGTTATTATTGTTATTATTGTTATTATTGTTATTATTGTTATTATTGTTATTATTGTTATTATTGTTATTATTGTTATTATTGTTATTATTGTTATTATTGTTATTATTGTTATTATTGTTATTATTGTTATTATTGTTATTATTGTTATTATTGTTATTATTGTTATTATTGTTATTATTGTTATTATTGTTATTATTGTTATTATTGTTATTATTGTTATTATTGTTATTATTGTTATTATTGTTATTATTGTTATTATTGTTATTATTGTTATTATTGTTATTATTGTTATTATTGTTATTATTGTTATTATTGTTATTATTGTTATTATTGTTATTATTGTTATTATTGTTATTATTGTTATTAATGTTATTATTGTTATTATTGTTATTATTGTTATTATTGTTATTATTGTTATTATTGTTATTATTGTTATTATTGTTATTATTGTTATTATTGTTATTATTGTTATTATTGTTATTATTGTTATTATTGTTATTATTGTTATTATTGTTATTATTGTTATTATTGTTATTATTGTTATTATTGTTATTATTGTTATTATTGTTATTATTGTTATTATTGTTATTATTGTTATTATTGTTGTTATTGTTATTATTGTTATTATTGTTATTATTGTTGTTATTGTTGTTATTGTTGTTATTGTTGTTATTGTTGTTATTGTTATTATTATTATTGTTGTTATTGTTGTTATTGTTGTTATTGTTGTTATTGTTTATATTATTATTGTTGTTATTGTTGTTATTGTTGTTATTGTTATTATTGTTGTTATTGTTGTTATTGTTGTTATTGTTGTTATTGATGTTATTGTTGTTATTGTTGTTATTGTTGTTATTGTTGTAATTGTTGTTATTGTTGTTATTGTTGTTATTGTTGTTATTGTTGTTATTGTTGTTATTGTTGTTATTGTTGTTATTGTTGTTATTGTTGTTATTGTTGTTATTGTTGTTATTGTTGTTATTGTTGTTATTGTTGTTATTGTTGTTATTGTTGTTATTGTTGTTATTGTTGTTATTATTGTTATTATTGTTATTATTGTTATTATTGTTATTATTGTTATTATTGTTATTATTGTTATTATTGTTATTATTGTTATTATTGTTATTATTGTTATTATTGTTATTATTGTTATTATTGTTATTATTGTTATTATTGTTATTATTGTTATTATTGTTATTATTGTTATTATTGTTATTATTGTTATTATTGTTATTATTGTTATTATTGTTATTATTGTTATTATTGTTATTATTGTTATTATTGTTATTATTGTTATTATTGTTATTATTGTTATTATTGTTATTATTGTTATTATTGTTATTATTGTTATTATTGTTATTATTGTTATTATTGTTATTATTGTTATTATTGTTATTATTGTTATTATTGTTATTATTGTTATTATTGTTATTATTGTTATTATTGTTATTATTGTTATTATTGTTATTATTGTTATTATTGTTATTATTGTTATTATTGTTATTATTGTTATTATTGTTATTATTGTTATTATTGTTATTATTGTTATTATTGTTATTATTGTTATTATTGTTATTATTGTTATTATTGTTATTATTGTTATTATTGTTATTATTGTTATTATTGTTATTATTGTTATTATTGTTATTATTGTTATTATTGTTATTATTGTTATTATTGTTATTATTGTTATTATTGTTATTATTGTTATTATTGTAATTGTTGTTATTGTTGTTATTGTTGTTATTATTGTTATTATTGTTATTATTGTTATTGTTGTTATTATTGTTATTATTGTTATTATTGTTATTATTGTTATTATTGTTATTATTGTTATTATTGTTATTATTGTTATTATTGTTGTTATTGTTATTATTGTTATTATTGTTATTATTGTTATTATTGTTGTTATTGTTGTTATTGTTGTTATTGTTGTTATTGTTGTTATTGTTATTATTATTATTGTTGTTATTGTTGTTATTGTTGTTATTGTTGTTATTGTTTATATTATTATTGTTGTTATTGTTGTTATTGTTGTTATTGTTATTATTGTTGTTATTGTTGTTATTGTTGTTATTGTTGTTATTGTTGTTATTGTTGTTATTGTTGTTATTGTTGTTATTGTTGTAATTGTTGTTATTGTTGTTATTGTTGTTATTGTTGTTATTGTTGTTATTGTTGTTATTGTTGTTATTGTTGTTATTGTTGTTATTGTTGTTATTGTTGTTATTGTTGTTATTGTTGTTATTGTTGTTATTGTTGTTATTGTTGTTATTATTGTTATTATTGTTATTATTGTTATTATTGTTATTATTGTTATTATTGTTATTATTGTTATTATTGTTATTATTGTTATTATTGTTATTATTGTTATTATTGTTATTATTGTTATTATTGTTATTATTGTTATTATTGTTATTATTGTTATTATTGTTATTATTGTTATTATTGTTATTATTGTTATTATTGTTATTATTGTTATTATTGTTATTATTGTTATTATTGTTATTATTGTTATTATTGTTATTATTGTTATTATTGTTATTATTGTTATTATTGTTATTATTGTTATTATTGTTATTATTGTTATTATTGTTATTATTGTTATTATTGTTATTATTGTTATTATTGTTATTATTGTTATTATTGTTATTATTGTTATTATTGTTATTATTGTTATTATTGTTATTATTGTTATTATTGTTATTATTGTTATTATTGTTATTATTGTTATTATTGTTATTATTGTTATTATTGTTATTATTGTTATTATTGTTATTATTGTTATTATTGTTATTATTGTTATTATTGTTATTATTGTTATTATTGTTATTATTGTTATTATTGTTATTATTGTTATTATTGTTATTATTGTTATTATTGTTATTATTGTTATTATTGTTATTATTGTTATTATTGTTATTATTGTTATTATTGTTATTATTGTTATTATTGTTATTATTGTTATTATTGTTATTATTGTTATTATTGTTATTATTGTTATTATTGTTATTGTTATAATTTTTATTATTGTTATTATTGTTATTATTGTTATTATTGTTATTATTGTTATAATTGTTATAATTGTTATAATTGTTATTATTGTTATTATTGTTATTATTGTTATTATTGTTATTATTGTTATTATTGTTATTATTGTTATTATTGTTATTATTGTTATTATTGTTATTATTGTTATTATTGTTATTATTGTTATTATTGTTATTATTGTTATTATTGTTATTATTGTTATTATTGTTATTATTGTTATTATTGTTATTATTGTTATTATTGTTATTATTGTTATTATTGTTATTATTGTTATTATTGTTATTATTGTTATTATTGTTATTATTGTTATTATTGTTATTATTGTTATTATTGTTATTATTGTTATTATTGTTATTATTGTTATTATTGTTATTATTGTTATTGTTGTTATTATTGTTATTATTGTTATTATTGTTATTGTTGTTATTATTGTTATTATTGTTATTATTGTTATTATTGTTATTATTGTTATTATTGTTATTATTGTTATTATTGTTATTATTGTTATTATTGTTATTATTGTTATTATTGTTATTATTGTTATTATTGTTATTATTGTTGTTATTGTTGTTATTGTTGTTATTGTTGTTATTGTTGTTATTGTTGTTATTGTTGTTATTGTTGTTATTGTTGTTATTGTTGTTATTGTTGTTATTGTTGTTATTGTTGTTATTGTTATTATTATTATTGTTGTTATTGTTGTTATTGTTGTTATTGTTGTTATTGTTATTATTATTATTGTTGTTATTGTTGTTATTGTTGTTATTGTTGTTATTGTTGTTATTGTTGTTATTGTTGTTATTGTTGTTATTGTTGTTATTGTTGTTATTGTTGTTATTGTTGTTATTGTTGTTATTGTTGTTATTGTTGTTATTGTTGTTATTGTTGTTATTGTTGTTATTGTTGTTATTGTTGTTATTGTTGTTATTGTTGTTATTGTTGTTATTGTTGTTATTGTTGTTATTGTTGTTATTGTTGTTATTGTTGTTATTGTTGTTATTATTGTTATTGTTGTTATTGTTGTTATTATTGTTATTATTGTTATTATTGTTATTATTGTTATTATTGTTATTATTGTTATTATTGTTATTATTGTTATTATTGTTATTATTGTTATTATTGTTATTATTGTTATTATTGTTATTATTGTTATTATTGTTATTATTGTTATTATTGTTATTATTGTTATTATTGTTATTATTGTTATTATTGTTATTATTGTTATTATTGTTATTATTGTTATTATTGTTATTATTGTTATTATTGTTATTATTGTTATTATTGTTATTATTGTTATTATTGTTATTATTGTTATTATTGTTATTATTGTTATTATTGTTATTATTGTTATTATTGTTATTATTGTTATTATTGTTATTATTGTTATTATTGTTATTATTGTTATTATTGTTATTATTGTTATTATTGTTATTATTGTTATTATTGTTATTATTGTTATTATTGTTATTATTGTTATTATTGTTATTATTGTTATTATTGTTATTATTGTTATTAATGTTATTATTGTTATTATTGTTATTATTGTTATTATTGTTATTATTGTTATTATTGTTATTATTGTTATTATTGTTATTATTGTTATTATTGTTATTATTGTTATTATTGTTATTATTGTTATTATTGTTATTATTGTTATTATTGTTATTATTGTTATTATTGTTATTATTGTTATTATTGTTATTATTGTTATTATTGTTATTATTGTTATTATTGTTATTATTGTTATTATTGTTATTATTGTTATTATTGTTATTATTGTTATTATTGTTATTATTGTTATTATTGTTATTATTGTTATTATTGTTATTATTGTTATTATTGTTATGATTGTTATTATTGTTATTATTGTTATTATTGTTATTATTGTTATTATTGTTATTATTGTTATTATTGTTATTATTGTTATTATTGTTATTATTGTTATTATTGTTATTATTGTTATTATTGTTATTATTGTTATTATTATTATTATTATTATTATTGTTATTATTGTTATTATTGTTATTATTATTATTATTATTATTATTATTATTAATATTAATATTATTATTATTATTATTATTATTATTATTATTATTATTAATATTATTATTATTATTATTATTATTATTATTATTATTAATATTATTATTATTATTAATATTATTATTATTATTATTATTATTATTATTATTATTATTATTAGTTATATTGCTGGGGCCATCTTCGAGAGGATGGTACGCGTAGGACACAAGATCACGTATACAGGGTGCTGACGGTCAGGTTCGAGCATAGGTATTTAACATGGAATTTTTGTTTTATGCGATTTCCTGTTCTCGTGTTCATTTTACGTCAAAACCTATAGAGTGCAGAGTTGCAGAGAATTATTATAATTAATCCCGTTTTTTCGATATCTATTTCCACCACAATAATTCTTTATCACTCGATCTATATTTAATTTATTTTTACAAAAATATTTTCGACAAAATATGAGTAAAATAATATTGGTTTCTATAATGTCATAAGTCGTGGCTATTGCAACTAATTAACGGAAATTTTGAAATTTCTTTTTAACATTAAGAAACTAAAACCATAATAAAAAATGCAAGAATAGTTTTGTGTACAACTTATAATCTACAGGTTTTGGCGTAAAATGAAGAGGAGAGCAGGAAATTGCATAAAAACCTGTCGGTCAACACCCTGTGTATTTATATATGACATTTTGCATTTGAAATAATCTTCCCAACAAACCGGTGTATTTGTATTGTATTTTAATCTAGTCTTGAATTACCTATTTACTCCGCTACAAATTTTTAATTTTTTGTAAAATTTAACAAGCCTATATCATTAAAAATTTATATGATTTTAGATGCCTAAAAGAAGTGCTGTACAACCAAATATAATTTTAGATAAATTAGAAATTAATAGAAATTTAAATAAACAAAATGTAAATAAACCATCAGCAAAAATATGGTGTGAAATTAGTAAATCATTAAATGGGTTAATGAGTGCCAAAGCGATTTATACATTTGTGAGAAAAAATTATCACAACTGTTGGCAAAATCTAGAATTAACGGAAGCAAATATGGGTAAATTATTAACCACCAAAGATAAAAGTGACAGTGAGACCGAATCTGTCGAAAATAAAATTTTTGAATACAATGTCGAATTGAGAGAATCAACATGGAATTTAATCAAACCAACTGAGAATAAATTCAAAGATAATAAAACTAGATTTAAATTGCAGAAAGGCTGGACAGATGAATTCAATGATTTATTAATAAGTAGTACATCCCTAAAGTGTGTTTGGATATTTAAAGATCATTATGTGTCTATTGTTGAAAATAGCATGAAATGTCAAATAAATGGATATTGTGTAGAATGTGGAGCTAATTTAATAGCTGAAAATAGTAATACAAATGAACGACAATTTATATTTACTGTATCAAACGTAGTACATCATAAACATACAGGTACGAAAAAGCGACGCCTGGCAGGAAGAAAACGGGAAACAATAGGACAAGAATTAGCACATGGAAAGTTAGCTGTAAACTGGAGAAGGGAAGAAGCAAGTAAACCTAAATTTAATGATACAACACCAAACAATTTGTATTCTTTAAATGTCCTTCGAAAATGTCGACAAGAAGCTATTGAAAAAAAAAACAAAATATGTACCTCAAGATGCGTGTCCGATTAAATCCCTTGAAATATTAAAATATTCACAACAATTTATTTCAACTATCAGAAATTTATGTGTTGATAAATTTCATTTACATTATTGGACTCAAGAGCAGCTTTATATCTATAATAATTATTGCTCATCCCAAATATCTAGACTTGCTATAGACGCAACTGGAACATTGGTTAATAAATTAGCAAGACCATATGGGTA
This sequence comes from Harpalus rubripes, assembly GCA_963082715.1. Classification (NCBI taxonomy): domain Eukaryota; kingdom Metazoa; phylum Arthropoda; class Insecta; order Coleoptera; family Carabidae; genus Harpalus; species Harpalus rubripes. Next base: position 36,246,590 of record OY720454.1, read on the forward strand.
TAAATCAGGTCATATATTCTTATATTCTGGAGTAATTCACCTTGGTTCCACGTCTGGTCAAATTCCTATAGTTCAAATGTTATCAGAAGCTCACGACACAAACAATATATGTTTTTGGTTGCGATCTTGGTTACAGTCAGGTGCACGTATTCCAAATATTGCAATATGCGACCATTCCTTGGCTTTGTTAAATGGTGTAGTTATGGCATTTGAGAATATTAGTTTAAATAAATATATTGAAACACCGTTTAATATTTTAAACAATAGAGAAACTATGCTTCCTACTTTTTATTTAAGGGTAGATTATGCTCACACCATAAAAATTATTGGAGAATGGAACAGTTTAAAAATAAGAAATCAAGAAAAATTATTTAAGGAATTTTATATACATAGCATGGCAGAACTTATCAAAGCAGACAATATGGAAACAGCAACAAATATAATCGAAAGTTTATTTATTGTTGCTAACAGTGAATATGCGGGGATAAATAATGGTCAACAAAATCCAGGTGAAATACATAAAAATAAATTAAAATTGCTTATTTCTGGATGTGACATAATAGACTTAGAAGAAAGTAATGAGAATAATGATATAGAATATAATGAAAACAATGATTGCAGATATAATTTGGAAAATTTGAGTAATATTATTTCTTGGATAAAGGATATAAAGTTAAATGCCTTGAAGCAGTGTACATCGGGTGATAATGAAAATTATTTTTATAGTCCCGAATTTTCTAAAGATTTGGAAAGATTTTTAAAAACTTTTATTTTGTGGTCAGGTGTTATGAGAAAATTTTATAAATATGGAAATCAGACGGAAAGTTCGGACATTGTGGAAAGTTACTTTCATGACTTAAAAAATAGAATATTTAAAGAATTACATTTACCGATGAGAGTTGATAAATTTTTTAACATCCATTATGATTCCATTCAGAATTCCCTTATTCTGGCAGCAGCTGACCATAAAATTCAAGCACAAGAACTTGATACTTTAGAAACTGGTAAGACAAAGTATTTTTATTTATAATTTTGTCACAATGATTTATTTTTGTATGCCCTACAAATAAAGGAACGCTTGTCTCCAAATAATTTAAAATTATTAACTCATACAGTATTAGCCGATAACCAGTTATCTGAAATTGAGTTGAAAAAAGAATCTGCAGGTATGCATGTAATGTTATAGATATTTACCGGGTGCCCACAGAGAGCAGGGCAACCATAATAACTTATTTATATATAAAGATTTCTAATTGAAAATTTACATGCGTAAACCTAACATACGTAGCATCATTCTTATGTATAAATGATAAACCTGTCACTTCTGGTTTAACCGGAAGTAGCATAAACTTTCTTATTTTAAATGGAATATCCTGCATATTTATACATTTTCGAATTATACGTTAAATTCTGAATGTGCCACAAGTCAAATTTTAGAACAATATATAGGATGTTCCGTTTAAAATAAGGAAGTGTATGCTACTTCCGGTTAATCCCGAAATGATATGTTTATTATTTACGCATATAAATTGTCAATTAGATATATTTATAAAAAAAGAAGTCAATAGGGGTGCCCCGCTTTTTGTGGATACCCGTTATACTAGTATAATTTTTTATTATAATTGTAGTTCATTTGTCTTTGAACGAAGTAGAAAATTGGAAGGGACTAGCAAGTGAATCTGCAAAACCAAGAATAAGAACTAGAAGATACGGAGTACCGCAACCGGAAATATTACACATTGCCGAAGGAAAAAAAATAAAAACACCTCTTCTTAAAAATGGAAATTTCTTTCAAAAACCAATTAAAGTAGCGTCACAGAAATACTTGTTGATTAACACATGCCCAATTGATGCACTAGTGCAAGCAATTACTGCAGCTTACTGTGACAGTAACAATTATAAATTTTTTATTGATAGTAAACCTGAAAATAAATTAAGGTCACTTGTTTTAAATTTACTAAATATAGGTGCAAAAAAATCCACATATACACTTCGCGTAGAAGCAATTCTAGAATCTCCAAATTTTTTAAAATCTAGAGTCGATATTTTATTAGACGATACAAAAAAAATTGACTGTAATTGCAACATTACATATATTGTTACAGAGTATATGTCAGATTATCTAAGTGCAACTGAAAATTTAAACTGTACCACATGTAAATTTCAAAATTTTAGACAAATTGACATGATTCCTGTTAATATTAATACAATCAAAATAAGTAATTTTACAAAACTAGAGGAAGCAATTGAACATGGTATTTTAAAATCATCACTATGTCAACAAGAAGATAATTTTGTTAAATGCAGTAACCTAATTAGACATAAATTAAACATTTCTGAGAATGTATTTATAGATTGCAATGATTGCGGTGAAGTTGAAGTTGGTAAAATTCCGTGCACTATTAAAATATGTGAAAAGCATTTGATTTTAAGATCTGTTATACATTTTGTAAATAACGCATCAGGTACTAGTAAAGGAATAGGTCATTACATAGCATTTTGCCACAGAATAGATGCAATGTGGGAGAGTTATAATGATTTAAAAAATAAGTGTGAATTTGTAAAAAATGACACAACTATTACACCACATCTTCTATTCTATACTGTCTGACAATCTTCCGTTTTATTTAAGTCTGGTTTTGTTAATTATATATACTACTATACAATAATTATTATTATATTTGAAATAAATATACTTATATAAATATTTTTTTCCCTATTATTATAATATACCGGACGACCCTCATAATTGTATTATTTATAATTGTAATATAATATATTAATAAATTAAATAATTATTTCGAGCGAAACAATTTGAAATATATTTCTCGATTGTTGCCAGTTTAGAAATTATTAGGAAAAGTAAAATCGATCAAAATCAGTTTTACATCATTATCTAGTAGCAAATTTAGACAAAAATTAGGGGGTTATTTTAGCAAAATATTTTTTTCCCGAATCAAATGCATATGTCAGTAAATATAGGCAAAAATTTTTATTTTCAAATAAGAAATAATATTGGATTTTAGCTTGTACTTCTTTCGGTCACTTTTTATGCACTTTCGAATGGCGATGATGCTTATTAACTTACCATTGTTGGATTAGGAGTTGTAATGAGAAATTTATAATTTATTTAATAATATAATTAATTCAACTGAATTATGTATGTGCGTCCATGAAGTTAGCGGGGCACATTGATATAGTTATATTTTGGAAACGGTAAGGCCCGCTAATTTTGTTTATAAAGCACAAACGAGCACAAACGAAGCACAATCGATTGCACATAGTTCCAACGTTTGTGCTTTCCATGAAGCGTGAAGTTAGCGGGGCACATTGATATAGTTATATTTTGGAAACGGTAAGGCCCGCTAATTTTGTTTATAAAGCACAAACGAGCACAAACAAAGCACAATCGATTGCACATAGTTCCAAAGTTTGTGCTTTCCATGAAGCGTGAAGTTAGCGGGGCACATTGATATAGTTATATTTTGGAAACGGTAAGGCCCGCTAATTTTGTTTATAAAGCACAAACGAGCACAAACGAAGCACAATCGATTGCACATGGTTCCATCGTTTGTGCTTTCCATGAAGCGTGAAGTTAGCGGGGCACATTGATATAGTTATATTTTGGAAACGGTAAGGCCCGCTAATTTTGTTTATAAAGCACAAACGAGCACAAACGAAGCACAATCGATTGCACATAGTTCCAACGTTTGTGCTTTCCATGAAGCGTGAAGTTAGCGGGGCACATTGATATAGTTATATTTTGGAAACGGTAAGGCCCGCTAATTTTGTTTATAAAGCACAAACGACCACAAACGAAGCACAATCGATTGCACATAGTTCCAAAGTTTGTGCTTTCCATGAAGCGTGAAGTTAGCGGGGCACATTGATATAGTTATATTTTGGAAACAGTAAGGCCCGCTAATTTTGTTTATAAAGCACAAACGAGCACAAACGAAGCATAATCGATTGCACATAGTTCCATCGTTTGTGCTTTCCATGAAGCGTGAAGTTAGCGGGGCACATTGATATAGTTATATTTTGGAAACGGTAAGGCCCGCTAATTTTGTTTATAAAGCACAAACGAGCACAAACGAAGCACAATCGATTGCACATAGTTCCATCGTTTGTGCTTTCCATGAAGCGTGAAGTTAGCGGGGCACATTGATATAGTTATATTTTGGAAACGGTAAGGCCCGCTAATTTTGTTTATAAAGCACAAACGAGCACAAACGAAGCACAATCGATTGCACATAGTTCCAACGTTTGTACTTTCCATGAAGCGTGAAGTTAGCGGAGCACATTGATATAGTTATATTTTGGAAACGGTAAGGCCCGCTAATTTTCTTTATAAAGCACAAACGCGCACAAATGAAGCACAAACGAATGTGTTATAAAATATTGTTTGTGCTTCTATGTGTCCGCTAACTTCACGTACCTGGTTAAGTGCCTTATAGAATGTGTTATATCTCGAGTTTTCTATCGCAACTACGTCTTGGTCCCGTAATGTAAGGCGATATAGCTCTAGCATGTTTTTGATGTCGTTTTTAGTTAGGTCTTTTTCCCAAAATTCATTTAAATTTGCATTATAGATTAACTCTTTTACCTGTGTTACCCAGTTGTATTCAGATTTATTAAATTCGTATTTGTCGAGTTCTTTTAATCGATTGAAAAGGATTTTGGGTATTCTACTTTTTTCCATATGTGAAATTTTTATCCACCAATTTAGTGTTCTTTTAAGGATTTCTAAAGATATATGTTCCGTTCCGTTTTCTGCTCTGATAATGGCGTTTGGTGTGGATTTGGGACATTGTAATATTACTTTCAAAAATTTTGTTTGTATTAGTTCTATTTTTTCTACGTATCGCAGACCCCATATTTCGACGGCATATAGACTAGTTGCAATTATGACCGATTTTAGTAATTTTGCTTTCTCATTCCATTTATTTGCTTTACCTTTAATTAGAATAGCTCTAATATTACTAGTTGCTAATGAACCTTTATTCACGGCATTCTTGGTAGCGTCTACGAATTTAGCCGAGCTTGAGAATATTGTGCCTAGGTAGCTGAATTTATGAATTGTTTCAATGGTTCCGTCACCACATTTGAAGGGGGGATATTTTCTAGGACGCCCTCTATGAAAGTTTATAATTTTTGTTTTTTCAGCGTTTACTAGTAGGTCGTTTTCTTTACAATACGTATTTAAGATGGTGAGCTTTTTCTGGATGTCAACTGGTGAGTTTCCCCCGATCACTAGATCGTCTGCATACGCTAGTATGAGGAGATCTCGTAAGCCGTTAATATTTAACCCGTGTACATTTTTACTCCGAAAGAATGTTTCTATGTCGTTAATGAAGATAGAGAAGAGTAAAGGGGATAAAATATCCCCTTGGAGAACCCCCTTAGTGATGCTTACATCATCCAAGTTTGGCTCACTGCAGTTGTTTAGTGCTGTAGTTGCATTAGTATATAATTTTTGTAATAGTCTGATAGTTTTTGAGCTAATACCTACTGAGTAAAGTTTATGCCAAAGTTTTTCTTGGTTGATCGAATCGAATGCGCGCTTTAGATCTACAAATATTGCGAATGCGTTAGATTTTTTGGTTCTTATTTGTATGTGAATGATTGCTGTTAGTGCAAAGATATTATCGATAGTGCCACGTGATTTGCGGAATCCTGTTTGGAATTCATTTAGGATATTATTTTGTTCTAGGTAAGTTTCCAGTCTTGAGTATATAATATTTGTGAAAAGTTTACTAATTAGCAAATTAGTGCAATACCTCTGTAGTTTAGTGGGTTCGATGGGTCCCCTTTTTTAAACAACATGAGCATTTTAATCCGCGACCATGTTGCTGGTATGTCTTCTTTTGTCATGATATTATTAAATATATTGAATAAGTAGTGTTCCCAGTTGGGGGGGGGGGGGGGGGGAGATTTTTATAGAATTCGTATGGGTTTTCGTCTATTCCCGGTGCTTTATTGTGTTTTGATTTGTGTATACTAGCTTGTAGTTCTTGTAATGTAATGCTTGCATCGAATATCGGATTGAAGGTGTCGTTAAAAACAGGGATCCTAAATTCAGCTGGGGGGTTCTGTTCTTTATAAAAACATTTCCATTTTTCTAAGGTGATATTATTTTCCGTAAATTTTCTATTTTTGAGTTTTTTAATAGTAAGCCAAAATTCTTTGTTATTTTTTACATCACACAGTGAGTTTGTGATTGAAATTTCGTGAGCTTTTTTACAGTTATTAATTTTGTTTCTGTATACTTTTTTGTTTTCTTTATATACGTATAGCTAAATTTTCTACTGTTGGCGATTTTCTGTATATGTTTAAGATTTTATGACATTGTTTTTTCCGGCTGAGGCATTCTTTATTGAACCAAGGTTTATGATTACTAGTATTTTTGTTACTATTTTTTGGATTGTTTCTGACTGGTTGTGCAATATCTACTACACTAGCTACTTCTTTAATAGTTTGCACTAAATTTAGATACAATTCTGATGGGTTTGGACTATTAAAGTAAATTCTTTGTGAGTTATTCATTAACCCTATAAAATTATTAAGTTTTGATTCTGTAAAGTTAAATTTAACGTTATTTGAGGTGGGTTGTGTATGTTTTGGGTAATTTTTTACATAACTATTAATATTATTGTTCTTTATTTCTAGTGAAAGTAAGCTAATATTATGTCCCGATGATTCAACAGTGGGGATGAATTCTAAGTTAGTTATGCTTTGTAGTGAGTTGTAATCTGTCCATATGAGGTCTATAACACTATTACCATTATGATTCGTAAATGTATACCTGCCTGGGATATCCCCGCTTGTGCGACCGTTTAAAACAAAGAGGCCGTATTCCTCCATTACGTTAACTAGTTGTCTTCCTCGGCTGTCTTCTATCTCGGAGCAGGAGATCCTCTGTTCGTTTACATAGGGGGTGTCAAAGCAAGTTTCGTATGTTTGGTTTAGCTGCCCAATTTTCGAGTTAAAATCTCCTTGCAATATAACTTTATGGTTTGTGCATGTACCTAAAATTAATGTTAAAGTGTTACTTAATGCCTCTAGACAAAAATGAGTATTTATATTTGGTTTAAAGTAAATATTGCCTATAACATATTTATCACAGTCATTATACAGCTCTAGAATTATCCACATATTATTACATTCAATAATATTTATATTTTTAAAGTAATCTTTTTTGCACAATATTAAAAGTCCTCCACTCGCTCTACCGACACTTTTTTGTTTTTCTGCTTTAACTTGACATACTATGTTTTAATTATCTAAATATTTTGGTAGTTTTACAATTTCGTTGTATGCCCAAGTTTCACATAGAGCTATGATTTCTGCTTTTAGTAGCAGGCGTATCGTTTCATTTGTAAAGTTAAAAGTGCTATTATACCCATTTACATTCCAAAATATTGAGTTAAAGGTATGTTTTGGTGTGGAAATTTTATCTATGCAATTAAAAGTACTTATCTGTGGCACTGGTGGTGGTGTGTTCTCCTCGCGTCATTGTGATGTATATCTGGAGTTCTCGGTAGTCCCTGACCTGGTAGGTGGCTGGGGTAGTAGGTAGTTGTCTAGTAGTCCTTGTTTCTTGAGATTTTTGGGTGGCTGTTGGTGGGGCGAATCCCCAGATGATAGGCTCCCTCTCTCTTTTCTTTTTTCTCCGGTGTTGATTGTCTCTTCAATTACCAGTTTGTTTTTGACCCATTTAACGTGTTTGCCTTCTTTTATTGCTTTGTGTTTTAATTCGAGTTGCTTCTTTCGATCCTTTTGTTCTGCTTTAGTTAGATCGTTGTTTATGTATATCTGCTTGCCTTTTAAATGTTTGCGGTTTGTTATTACATCGAGTTTGGTTTTTATGGATGTAAATGACACTAATATCGGTCTGATGTATTCCTGTTTCTTTATGCCAAGTCGTTTAACAATTTCTATGTGACTAGGGATAGTATTTATTTTTATGATATCATTAATGATTTTTAGTATATTACATTCCAATTCGTGATTGTTTGTTTCGCATTCCTCAATGCCATAGAACACAACGTTGCGTTTCTTTGACTCCTTTTCTAGTTTACTGATAAGCGAGTTCTGTTCTATTATTATTTCAGACATTTTTTTGCATTGTGTTTCTAAAAGGCTTATGCGGTTGTTGAATGCATTCAGTTCCGATTTGGTTTCGGCCACAATGATTTCAACTGTGTCCAATTTGTTTAGTTTTTGTAATATTTCATCTAGCTTTTGATCCATTATATTATTGTTGTATAGACCACGCTGAAAAGTAGGGATTATTAGAGGTTATGTGCAAATATCTTATGCACTGTTGTAGTAGTCCCTCGTATTTTATTTTTATTCGTATTAGGTGCGTTTTACTATATCGATGATGTAGAATTGTAGTTTTAATTTTAATAAACAAATGATATTAAAGCAGATTTTTTTATCTCACTGATTTTGACAACTTATTCGATTGGGTGCGTTCAGACCAACCTTATATATATTAGAGCTTTTATGGGTTCAGTTAAACTTACCCACTGCTTCTAAAGCCGCGTACAGAACACAATCAATTGTTCACGAGCAGTTCGGGAGCTATGTACATACATTATATATATATATATATATATATATATATATATATATATATATATATATATATATATATATATATATATATATTGGAAAGAAAATGTCACAGGGCGCAAAAGTATGGTGTCAAGAATTTCCTGCCCGCCTAATTATTTTATGCAAAAACGCATCAAATAAAAGTTGTAGGGCATAAAATTCTGCATCTAAATCAATAAACAGAATTACCTTTACATGCTTTGTAACGACAGAAATTATATATATATATATATATATATATATATATATATATATATATATATATATATATATATATATATATATATATATGGGTGTATATAGCTCTCGAACTGCTCGTGAACAATTGATTGTGGTCTGTACGCGGCTTTAGAAGCAGTGGGTAAGTTTAACTGAACCCATAAAATCTCTAATTCTACTTGACGCGGATAAGTTTATTAATAGATTGCTATGATTGTTTTATTGCCATTTTATTGTGACAATAATTGTTTGATTGTTTGATAGCGCAGGCTAGGTCGAGGTACTCCCAAATTGTCCTTTATTTTTCTCAAAAAAAAATCAAATACACCTAACATAATACATACTTATGCATACATATTAACATTGGGGTGACTAAAGCCACAGCTACAAACATATTCATAATTTGATCATAAATTATAATGTCGAATTCAGTACTCTTCTTTAACTAAAGAAGCTTCTCTAAAAATAACAAAATAAAGAGAGACATATACACTGATGCGTTTATAAAAAATATGCAATCTACTTCCATAGTTACTAGGCGATCACTACACTAGTGAAAATTGCTGAATTCGGCTCATTGTTTATATTTTGTCTATTGTAAATATGTATTGTTTCATTTGTGTACGAGTATATAATTTTGTCTCTATTTTCAATTTTAAATCTGTAAATTTTCTCTATCTTCTTCGTTCTTCTCAAATGCCTTCGTAAACATCTGTTTTTCATATGATATCACTTGTGTTGGTTCCTTTTTCTTATACTGCATGCTGTTTCTTCAGCTATCATACATGGTTTTATTCAATTATCACATCTAGCCAAACACACTCGCACTCACAACATCTAGTATTAAAATTGAATATCAGGGACCTTAAAATGTGATTATTTGCCATGAATTTTTATATGTGATTTTTATACGCATCCTACATTTGTTTTTATTTGGGATCAGCAAGAAGCAGTTACCTCAATACATAAATGGACAGGCAAGAAACGTTAGAAATCTGTCGCAACAGAGCGAGGTTCCCTTTTTCTCTCTAGCTCACACTGATTTTACGCTTCTATCTTTGTGACATGCGCAGTTGCGAAAATTGTGAGAGAGAAAACAATAGAAATGTACACGAATAATTTAAAACACACGTAAATTCCGTTTAAAATACTGACCGTGTGATATAAACATTAAAATCTCTAAAGCTTCGAAGCATTTATTAGTTAAAAATCACGGTATCATTTACTCTGCAAATTATCATCCTTTAAAGAGATAAGACTTTTTTCATTTCCGAGTATGAAACCGTGAATGCCATATGACAATAAAAGCTCTAACTAAAACTAGTCATTAAAAGATAAGTGTTATCTTTACTGGTTGGTGGTTGGTTCAACAAGGCTACTGGAAAGACAATAGAGTAATATGATAAATAAGCATCAACATCCTGTTTACTTGAAACTTGCACATAACATTGTATTTTCATAGATAATTCATGGATCTCACGATTTTCATGTGAAGTCAAGAGACACGAATTTTAGCATCTTGTGTCTTGTAGCTTTAAATAAGAAACAATACTAGTATTGAGATGAAAATTACAGCTCTATTCAAATTTATGAATTATGTAAATGTAATAACTTTCTCTCATTAGATATATATGCTTTAACTCTATACCTTAATTTGGGCGCTGACCGAGAAATTTACTCAGAACTAGTTTCGGTACCTGAAAATACTCAAACTCAAATATTTCTACTTCAGCGGATATTTCTTCATCAGAAATAAACAATACTAGTAATTAAGTGATAACAATTACTCGAAATCTGATTCAGAGAGCATTTATTTTCTTACAACATCGACGTTTCACCTTCCTCTGGGTAAGTAAGATCCTATAAAATATTACATTTCGTGTACAAAATTCTGTTATGGATTTTGAGAGCAAACTGATGTCTAGATATGTGCTCTTTATGAATTTTTGTTCGATGTGAACAAATGTATTTCGTGGACCTACATGAGATGTAATTTTTTGAGATCTAACGTACCCAGAAGAAACGTCACCTCAATTTTTCTTACTTGACCCTCATGTCATTGATTTCTGAACCGCTAAATAACAAGTAATTGTATGTTTATTTTTGTTTTATTTATGGTTTCCTACAATCCATCTTCGATACGTATATCGAATAGCTTTATCTTTGTCTTACTAACGCATTTAGAGAAAGATATAGTTATACGAAATTTGAATATGACATTCGACAGCAGTGGTACTTAATATTTTTGCATGCTCATTCTCAATCCAAATTTAGGCGAAATTAGAGAAGTTACGGTTATTTTATCTCTTCATATAAACGTAAATATCAATTACAAAAATACAGTTTTTATGAACATTTTGTCTAAGCAGCCATGGATTTATGACAAAAAACAACGTAGGTATTTGTTTTTTTTTTGTCATATATCCATGGCTGCTTAGACAAAATGCTCATAAAAAATGTAACTTTGTAATTAATTTTTACGTTTATATGAAGAGATAAAATAATCGTTTCACATGATTTAGATGCCGCATTTAAATCTCTATAACTTTTATTTGAAGTATTTTTGCATAAATTATTAGGTAACGTTTGCGCAAAGAAAAATTGATTTCCCATGTTAAACTCCTATGTTTCACTTCTCGATTTACACCCTGTACATATTTGTCAATGTCAATGTTATTTTTTTAATTTGTTGGCGTTATTTACCATTCCTACAATGATTCTCATTCTTAGGTAAATATAATTTTAGAAATAATTGTGAAATGTAATAGTATTTTAGTTTAAGAATGAAATAATTCACTCTGAAATTTACAAATTTAGGTTAAATTTTGAACAATTTTAAATTACTTACACCATAAATTTTAAACAACAAATTACCCTCCGAATATGATTAATTATGAACGTGGTGTAAAATTGAGACAATATCAAAGAAAAAAGCAACAAGTTACAACCATTTACTTGCCACAAGTGTAAACGTAAAAATGAATAAAATTCTATAGGCGATGTGCACATTTTGAGCGTCAGCACCTCTAACGTCTACATTAACATTTTTGGTTACCGAATCAATTTTGACATTTCGAGAACGTGATACAATTTACAATTTTATTTTGAGTTTTTGCTATTGTGCATGAATATTATACATCATAGTATATTGAAATAAATAAAGAAAATATTTAAAATGCTATATATGTGATGTGACAATCAAAAAAGTCAAAATACAAGCGAAGGTACTGTGGCAGAAAATATAATTTTTCTCATAATATGTGTAATTTCTGTAAACCATTTTATCATATTTAAATTTATAATCTAATTTATAATATTAGTTGAATGTTATAAAATGCACAATAGATGGAAATTGAGATTAAAATGTTGGAAAAATTTAAAGATTGGAAAGAAGAAAATTTCTACATATCACGATATCAGTGTTATGATGTTAGCATCTTTCTTTTATATTCGCAATAAATGAAGAAGATTCTTAATTGAAAATATACCAGGCTCTAAATGGAATTAGTTGCACTACCTCGGAAAAGAAAATACACGAAAAGTACGAACCATGTGAATTTCATACAACTGCAAATATTATACAATTTTAAGACAATTTTCTGCTTTTTGTATTATATTTTATTTAAATTTTAACTTAAGAAACACATTTTTATATAATTCATTATTGCAATCAGACGACTATTGTTGGAATTTTATTCATACGATAAGTACCTATCTTTTACAATGAGAAAATATGTATACCTAAAAGAATTTTTCATGTTAGTAGAAGAAAAAGTTATTTTCTTAAACGTCTGTTCCTCATATAATCTTTTAGGATATTTATAAAATTTGATACTTCAATCGGTAATTTTGTGAAAATTATTACATCCCCCACTGCATCACATAATATTTGACATCCTATCATTCGCATTTATTGCAAATATTTTATAAAATAGAAATTGCAAAATTATTCTGACATAACCTTGCTAAGTTTCAATGAGTAACCATTTTCCCATATTTGTCAGCTGTCGACGCTGACTACTTTTGTGTACACCGCCTATTCCAGCTACGTACCAAATTTCAGCTTTGTAGACTGTTAGGAAGTCGGTTAAAATGGTTTGTAAAAAGTTGTTACAGACAGACAGACATACAACGCACGTTAAATAAAAGGATGAAAAAAATATGTGATTCGTGATTTTGATAAAAAACTAAAGGTGTATACAACGAGGTACTACACAATTAAGGTAAAATCACAGTATAGAGAATACAAGTAGTAGCGACACTCTTGTCGGAACCTTTGATGTTTCGTTCCAGGCTGCTCGGCGCGCAGGGGGTAATAATTAGGAGCGCGAAATTTGAAGAAAACATAAAAATATGTATTTAATATTTGTTATTTAATATCAAATTATAAAGTGTGATATGGTAAAAATAGATAATAGTGACATAAATATGTAAGAAAATATATTTAAAGCCAATAATAATAAATAATTAAATAGTAGTAATAAATATTATATATCAAATCCAAATATAATAATTAATTATATATTTATAAAACTACTAGTATTAAAGTAATAATAAATCTATTTTAGTACTAAACACAAGATAAATATGAATATTATATATTTATAAAATAAAATTCGTATTAAAGTAATAAATACTTAAATAATATAAAGTAACAAATATTTATAAAAATGTTAGTAATAAAGTAATAAATATAAACAATAACCTAGTATATAGTTGTTTCCAAATTATCAATTGTTATACGTTTTCGTTCTTCTGTAGTTTTTTCTAATTTGTGTTTTAATGCAAAATTTTCCTCCCGGAGGCGATTTATCTTTAGTCTTAAAGTATTTATTCGCGGTGAGTTGAAGTGTTTCTTCTGTTTGTTGTGATTCATCATGAGAAGATGTTTGTGGTGATAATATAAAATTTTCAGGTGTAAACTGTTGCGTCAGTCAGTACTCCGGGAGATGTTGAAAGTTGTGATGATTTTGGCATTGAAGAATTCGAAAATGGTAGATTTATATGTGTAGGTAAAAATGTTGGGATTTAAAGGAAAATGTATTTCGCAAATTTTCTATTTTTTGAGAAGAGATGTAATGTCGACATCTAAAAGTACCTTATTTTTGTAAGCTACTACCCATAATTTACATGTAAAAAGATTGAAAAAAATATAGCATTATAAATTATAATTTTATAATGCCATATGAATTATGTACATTTCCAAGTCTCCAGGGAACGAAAAAAAAAAACAAAAACGTAACTTTAGATATGTTTCTCATATTTTTACAAGTTTGTATTGCACATTCGTCTAAATATTTTTTGGAACTCGTATTGTAAATTTTAAAACTGTGTCTCTTTAAATATAAATGCAAACTGAACACATCCACGAGTTCTATATCTTTCTGTTTCAACCAATTTCTCAATTTAGGTGCATGTGTAAAGAAGTAAGAAGTAAACTCTTTTATTTAAAAAAATATATATGCATCACCAAGATAAAAATATATATTATAAAAATAGGAATTTGTGCAAATAAGAAAAAATATACTTTTTCTACGTGAAAAACACAAGATTTTTGTTATTGTTCATATTTATAATAAATAAAGCTATTTGTTACATATTGTACCGGACAATGTATTTTAAATTTATGATAGAATGAACTTACTTCCGAGACCTGTACATAATATTAAAATATATTTTTTTACTTAATTCTAACAAATATATGATAGTTATTACAAATACAATGAATCTGTACGTAATATATTATTTAAATCTGATTCAAAATCCCGCTCCTCATTATTCCCCCTTCAATCCGAGCAGGTTGGAACGAAAATCAGCGAAGTGTCGCTACTGCTTATTCTCTATACTGTGGGTAAAATGTATAATTCTAATAATAGTTAGATTATTTTGGAAAATGAATAGATCAATACATTCGTAATTTAATGGTGCAACCATGGATAGTTTATGACGTAGTATATGACGTAATTGCCTTGTATACAAAACTGTTTGAGATCTGCTGGAAATCACGTTTTCATCACTACCAATACCATTCGATTCATACGAACATCAAACTATGACGTGAGGATCAAGTAAGAAAAATCGGTGTATAGGTAATATGGGAGTTTTCGAATTTTTGATTTTTTTATATACTAAAATATTTTTAAATCTAAAGCGTTTTTACTTTTCTATTTTGTAGAAATTTAAAAAATATCGGAGAAAAAAATATTAAATTTTTACAATATTTTCTTCCCGCTATTATGGGGCACATAACATTAACTACGTGCGAACTATGTCTCGACATACGTGTCCAAAACGTGCTTCACATAAAGAAACAGAAGCAAAACACGCCACCTGTTTATGTTCATATTTGACACTTGACAATTTAATTTCTGTGTTTATTGTATTTTTTGGGTTTTACGTTTACATATTTAAAATCAGCCGCTTTGATGGTCGAGTGAGTTGAGGCAGCGTGCTTCTGCAGCGCTCGAAGCGACCATCAGCGCTTGGTTCTTGGGGTCGTGGGTTCGCATGTTTGTGACTATCCTATCATCTCATCTCCATCAAAATAACGCAAAAAATGTTACAAAAATATATAAGGTAAAATAAAAGATGATTCACTCTCATCAAACATCAATTGTAATACTTTGTAATAAGTTAAATACAATAGAGAACTATTACTATTATTTTTATTGTTATTGTTATTGTTATTATTATTATTATTATTATTATTATTATTATTATTATTATTATTATTATTATTATTATTTCTCTTTATAGCCTCATTCTCTGTACATAAATGTTACAGGTAATAGATATATTACAGCATTATATGCAGGTAAATATTTACATATCATGATAGGTAAGTCCATTTTTACAATTAGATTAAGTACATTACAATAATGTATTTATTATTATTATTATCATTATTATTATTATTATTATTATTATTATTATTATTATTATTATTATTATTATTATTATTATTATTACATATTTAAAATCAAATAATTTGCTTTTTGCGATATGACATTGCATTTCTTGTTTCAATATCAAATATAGAAGACACATTCATATTTTCATTCTGAACTATAATCTGTAATATATTCTGCATAATCTGTCAATTTGTAAAAGTTATGGGGCTGTAAAGTAGAAAACCAGGTTCTTAATAAACTAAAATCTATAAATTAAGTTTTTCCAAAAAACAATATTTGTTCGTTGTCACAAATGACGTTGAATTTGCAAAATGGCGTAATACTTACATATTAAAGATATGGCTGTTGCTTTCACTAATCAAGAATATACCCACAAGCATTTGGTTAACGGAGAAGTGCACTAATCCGTTGAAGTGGAAATTTCGGATTTGGGCATTATGTGGAGTACTATCATTAATAATATTATTATCATTATTATTATTATTATTATTATTATTATTATTATTATTATTATTATTATTGTAACGTTTTTATTTATTTGGGTGAAGTGTAAATATTAGACAATTATTAATAATTAAAATAAAAGTTTGTTATAACGATAAATAGGTATTAAAAGATAATAAATATGATGAACACTACAAATTTTAAACACTAATTAAAACTAAGCATATTATAAGACACATTAACACTAAATTATCACTTATTTATTTATATAACTATATTTATTTATGTTTACGACTTGTCGACTATATGTTTACTCGTATATCACCTACAATTTAACACGCGACGCTTATTTATCTCAGACTGTCCAATGCCTTCGCTAAAGGTGCTTATATACCCCGGAATTTGTATTCGAGAACTTACTAGAACACTATTCCAGATAAAAACTAACACAATGGGGCACATCAACCGCGTAATTAAGCAGGTTCCGACAAGTCTGTTGCGTCATCGCTAAAAATAGACACTCGCTCGTCCCTGCAACAGCGACGGGGACAGCGGCGGTGACAGTGGCGGTGACGGCGGGCGGTGCACATTACACTGCCTCATCCTTAAGAATGTTTCGTCCCGGAACAGTTCATGATGACGAAATCTGCATGCATTACCCTTAGTGCATTTCGAAGTTTTGAAGAAATGACAGTCGATGGTCCCCTCGACTGCTTCTTTATGTCCATTAGGGTTAAAGCTGCAAACGAGAATTTCAACGCCGTTGAAACGGAAGAGGATTTCTATCATGTTCCTAACAATCCTCCAATCTAAACCATCTAGACCACAACCTAACTTCGGTACGGCTAGCTTCAAAATGTCATTCTCCAGCAGATGATCTTTCAAATCGCACAGCGAGTTCCACAGGCTACGATACGACGGCTTCTGGTACGAGCGTGGTTTTGTAACCAGGTAATAGATGTACCGATGATGGTCTGCATTGCTATCTCTCAGGCGCAGCGTTTTCCCAACAGTTGGACGTTTGTTGGCCAGTCGCCCAAATTTTGCCTTAAAGGCTGAAGCTATGCCGCGGGACATCTTTAAGCCTTCTGATACACAGTGACCGAGGGAATAATCTGAAGACACGGTAAATAGATCTCGGTGTTCTTCTTTCGTTACGTCGAATCGCGCCTTGTGGCCTAAGGAATAGTTCTCCATGAAATCTTTAAAAGTTAGTTCTTGTGCTATGATCCGACGAACCGTTGCTCCATTATGGTCTCCGTGGTTGTTTCCGGCGAAAGGGGCTAGCCGATTAAAGTGTACTACTCTCGGCTTCCCGGTAGGCCGTTTCTTAATTCTGTATACCACGTCGTTTATCCTTTTGACTACATCATAGGGGCCTTCCCAATTCTTTTGCAGCTTTGGGGACAAACCGCGACGTCTTTTCGGCCTTGATGTCATACCGGTCCTTCATTCGGTCGCTGGCAGCTTTAATGTTCGTACGCACTTGTTCATGAATGTCATCCATTCTTCTCCGTAAGTCCGTAATGTAATCTTCTCCGGCCAGATCTTCCTCAGGTTTTCTGCCGAACACCAAGTCACATGGTAAGCGCAACTCACGCCCGAATAAGATGTTCGCAGGAGTTTGACTTGTTTCATGCACGGATGAACGATAAGCCATAAGGAACAGATGCAGATGTCGGTCCCAGTCTCTTTGGTGGTTAGAGACTACCTTCGACAAATATCGGTTGATCGTTCTGTTCATTCGTTCAACCATGCCATCAGACTGCGGATGTAATGCAGTTGTTCTAGTTTTATTAATTCCTAATATCTTACAGACATTTTGGAAAACGGCATACTCAAAATTTCTTCCCTGGTCGGAGTGGAGTTCACGTGGTACTCCGAAACGGCATATACATTCTTTAACTAAAGTTTCAGCGACCGTGGTGGCTTCCTGGTTGGGTGATGGATACGCTTCAACCCACTTGGTTAAGTAGTCCATAACAACCACGATGTATTTATTTCCTTCGTCACTTTCTGGGAATGGTCCAGCCACATCAATTGTAATACGCTCAAATGGACTGCCAACGTTGTATTGACTTATTGGAGCTTTTCGTCGTTTATGCGGACCGTTACTTCCAGCGCAAACCATACATTTCTTTCACCAATCTTTAACATCTTCCGTGAAGTTAACCCAGTAAAACCGTTGGCGCAATGTTTCTAGCGTTTTGATGACTCCAAAATGGCCTCTAGATCCGTCTTGGATCTCTTTCAACACGTCTGGTACTCTACTTTTAGAAATAACTAAATGAGTTCTCTTCTCAGTCCCATTGCGCCCAGTACGATTTTACACTTAGTGAGTGCGGTGCAACATCTTCCCATTTTGGTTTTCGCCCTCGTACTTTCCATTCCAGTTTAATTTTTAAAGTTGTGTCTGTTTCTTGGTCTTCACGTAGTCCATCGGTCTGCGAATTATTGTCGACTACTGTTATTCTGGCGACGATGGAAAATTTCTCTTCTAGGCGACTACAATGCTTGCATTCGTCTTGGCATGGCCTTCTGGACAATGCGTCGGTATTACGATGGCTGGTACCTGTCCTATGCTCGATTTTGAAATCGTATTCCTGTAGTCTTTCAATCCATCTAGCCACCTGACCTTCAGGATTCTTAAATTGTAGCAGCCATTTTAATGCAGCATGGTCAGTTCTAATCAAAAATTTCCTTCCATACAAATATTTGTAGAAATGTTCCATGGATTTCACGACTGCCAAGAGTTCTTTTTTGGTAACAGAATAATTCCTCTCTGGTTTTGACAAGCTCTTACTAAAATAGGCAATAACCTTCTCATGCCCGTCTTGTATTTGGGAAAGATCGCCACCAATTCCCACGTTGCTGGCTTCTGTGTCTAGTATGAACTCTCCTTCAGGTAAAGGATAACTCAGGCCAGGTGCGCTTGTCAAAGCATGTTTCAGTTCTTTGAACGCATCTTTGCAGTCCATTTCCCAAATAAATCTTCGACCTTCTTCAGTAAGCTTTGTCAGTGGCTTGGCTATGTTGGCAAATCCAGCTACATATCGTCGGTACACAAACCAAGAAAACTTCTAAGTTCGTGTTTGTTTCTAGGTGCTGGCCAATCTCTTACAGCCTTTATCTTTTCCGGGTCAACTGCAATACCCTTATCAGAAACCACGTGTCCAAGGTAATGAACTTTCCTTTGAAACAGGTGACACTTTTTGGGGCTGAGTTTTAAGTTCGCTTTCCGCAATCTCTGGAAAACCTCTTCCTAATTCTTCATGCGTTCCTCGAATGTTTTACCTATCTCAATAATGTCGTCGAGGTAGACTAAACAGGTTTTCCATGATAGCCCAACCAATACTGTCTCCATAAGTCATTCAAACGTTCCAGGGGCATTGCAGAGCCCAAATGGAATTACAGTAAATTGCCAGAGTCCGGTACCAATGGTGAAGGCTGTCTTTTCCTTATCTTTTGAATCCAAATCTACATGCCAGTATCCGCTCTTTAGATCCAGAGTGAGAAAATCTTCGAGCCAGCCAAAGTGTCTAGTATATCGTCTATTCGAGGTAGCGGGTAGCTATCTTTCTTAGTCACGTTGTTAAGTTGGCGGTAATCACGCAAAATCGTGTAGAGCCATCCTTTTTCTTCACTAACACCACTGGTGAAGCCCATAGACTGCTTGAAGGTTTGATCACACCTTCCTTTTTCATATCCTCAATAATTCTTTCCGCTTCCTCACGCTTCGCCAATGGTAGTCTTCTTGCTGGTTGGCGGATGGGTATTGCGTCGCCGGTGTCTATCTTATGGTGAACCACATTAGTTCTCCTGTTGGTCTTCTTGTCAACTTGAAACACATCTTGAAATTTGCCAATTAGTTTCTTCGCCTTGGTTCTCCGGTCGGCGTTTAGTTCTTGGAAGGACGTTGATAATTGATTAATTAACGTGTCCGGAACTTCCTGAGATATGTTTCCCTTGGCCTTCAAAGTTCGAATAATCGAGAAAACTGCCAAGTATTCTCCTACAATTGTTCCTCTCTTAAGAGCCACAGGATAAAAATTTACGTTCATTATTCGAACTGGTATTACTTGACTGGCTTTGATCAGTGATTTTCCTACAACAACTCCAGTACCAGTCTTCACCTCATCATTCTTGGGCTCAAGCATAACAATATTCCCTTCACAGAAACTACCATCTAATTGTGCTTGCGCGATAGATTCACTTCGTTTTGGAAGGGTAAAATCTTCGGCCATGAGTACGCGCACAGCCTTGTCTTCTCGTGGGTTTAAAACAAGTTTTTCTTCATTGACCGTCATTACTCCAATCTTCAGGTCAAGTTTAAAACCATGCTTTTTCATTACGTCCATGCCGAGTATTAATTCATCTTCAACGTCAGCTACCAGCGCACGATGTTTAAAGGATATGTTTTCAATAGTGATGGTCATATCTATTTCTCTTAATGTGGTAGTTTGTTCTCCCGTTGCTGTGCGTAATCTCCACTTGGTTGGTTGAAGATGCGTCTTGCCTGTGGTCTTTACTACATCGGGTCTAATTATAGTCTTCGTCGCACCCGTATCTAGTAACATTTTCAGTGGCCTTCCATTAAAAGAGCCATTCACGTAGATGCTACTGGCTTGATGATGAAGGGATGCGACATAGCTGATGTATTGTGGAGCTACCAGATTACGAGTTGACGATTGCCCCTTCTCATTAACCCGCCTTAATTTTCCAACTCCTTTTCTTCTTTTATCGATTCCGTCTTCTTTTACATTTTTCCAACAACTAAGTTTCTTTCTTTCAGCAAACACTTCATTTACAATTCGTCGCATTTTCTCTTCTATATCTTCCGTGTCTTCTTTTCTCTCGGCATCAATATTTCGCACTCGCGATTGGTTACGTGAAGCTTGTTTAGCAGCTTCATGTTCTAGTGCATATGAGAGTGCGTCAGTTAATGTTTTTGGGCAGGCCAATCGCAGTGCTTGCTGCGTTTCGCTATCTCAAACTCCGTAGATGAATGCTTGAGTGGCCAGACACTCCGAAACGCTGTCAGGAGCTAAAGAATGTACGAGACGAACCAAACGAGCAACGTCGACTTCAAATTCTTGAAGGCTTGCTTTTGAACTCTGATAGCGGTTCCTCATTTGCGTCTAGTATACCTGCTCTATGTGTGCATTGGCATACCGCATGTCCAACAGCTTGACTAGTTGGTTGTAGTCCTCTTGTTCTTCTTCCTTTAGCGTTTGTAGGATGTCGATGGCTTCCCCACGCAACGAGACAGTTAACGCTGTAGCTTTCTCTGTATACGTCCAGTTATGTGCTTTCGCAGCGGCTTAAAATTGCTTTAAATAGTTTTCCACGAAGATTTTCCATCAAATTCCGGTGTTTTGATGTGCATTGTTGTACTAGTTTCAGGTTTTATTACTTTCCTTTCTTCTTGTAAATTTGCCTTCACTACATCGGAATTTGGCATTGGCAAAAATTTAATCCTAGTGACCTTTTCTCGTAATTCTTCGATCTGCTTGTCATACTTATCTTCTAAATTCTTCAGGCCTTCTTCAGTTTTCCCATTAATTTTTCTTCTAAACTTCTAAAATGTTCCATTAATTCATCTTTTAATTTTCTGTTAATTTATGTTCTAATGTTTTGGAATTTTCTGTCAATTCTTTTTTTAATGGTCCTGAATTTTCATCTAATTTTTGTTTGAATGTTTTACAATTTTCTTCTGCTTCTCTAGAACTTTCCATTATTTTTTCTTCTAATGTTCTAGAATTTTCTGTTAATGTATGCTCTAATGTTTCTTCTATAAATTTATGAATATCGGATGGACCGAATAAGTATTCTCCAGGATTTTTATCAGCATCGATTAATGCCTGCCGTAATCTTTCTTGAAGCACTGACCTTTTTCCTGTTTCCAAATCCCGCTCTTCCAGTTCTCTCTTGAGATCACTTACTTTTAGTTCATTTAATTTTAATTGTTTAGTCGCCATTTTATTTATTTTTAATTAACACTTCACAGTATATTAACACACCAATTTTAACGTTTTTATTTATTTGGGTGAAGTGTAAATATTAGACAATTATTATTAATTAAAATAAAAGTTTATTATAACGATAAATAGGTATTAAAAGATAATAAATATAATGAACACTACAAATATTAAACACTAATTAAGACTAAGAATATTATAAGACACTTAAACACTACGATTATTTATTTAAACAATATATATATATATATATATATATATATATATATATATATATATATATAACAAGAAGATATCGGGTAAATCAGCCATGCGAATAAAGCAGCTGTAGACACGTGTTTCGCTCTGTTAGAGCTCATCAGTACAGAACAGCCAAAGATGTAGAATGACTGAGGTGGTAAACAACAAATTCAAACAAACGGGCCACAGCCATTCTACATCTTTGGCTGTGCTGTACTGATGAGCTCTAACAGAGCGAAACACGTGTCTACAGCTGCTTTATTCACATGGCTGATTTATCCGATATCTTCTTGTTATTTATCCTCTTGCAGCCGAGTATCATCGTTTTGATTTTAATATATATATATATATATATATATATATATATATATATATATATATATATATATATATATATATATATATCACTTATTTATTTATACAACCATATTTATTTGTGTTTACCACTTGTCGACTATCTGTTTATATCACCAAAAATTTAACACGCGACGCTTATTTAAATCAGACTGTCCAATGCCTTCGCTAACGGTGCTTATATACTCTGCCATTTGTATCCGAGAACTTACTAGAAAAAACTCTAACACAATGGGTTACATCAACCGCGTAATTAAGCAGGTTCCGACAAGTCTGTTGCGTCATCGCTAAAAATAGACACTCGCTCGTCCCTGCGACAGCGGCGGCGACAGCGACGGGGACAGCGGCGGTGACAGTGGCGGCGACGGCGGGCGGTGCACATTACATTATTATTATTTTTATAATTACTTATTATTATTATTATTATTATTATTATTATTATTATTATTATTATTATTCTTTTATTTCCACCAACGGTTTGTTCTCTTTAGTCTCCTGAAGTCGTTTTCATTGTTGAGTTGAGTAGGTTCGCTGCTACTTCATTTTTCACGTGTTTTGTTTTAAATTCTTTGTGTAATATTTGCATGCCTAGATATTTCACAACGTCTTTTGTTTCCAGCTGTTGGTTATTTAGTACTATTGGTGGGCAAGTTAATATAATATGTGTAGTTTTTTGTTTGTTCATTTTTAAGCGCTACTTCCCCGCCCATTTCATTACTTCGTTTAGTTCGCCTTGTGACAGGGCTGATGACTGGTTTGGTCCTTCGTGGGATGCGAGGATGGCTGTGTCGTATGCGTAAGTTGCGGTTGTGATGCTATTTACGCACGGTAGAGCTGCCGTGTATATTTGGTAGAGGATGGGTACTAGCACACTTCCTTGTGGCATGCCTGCTCTATTTAAATGCGGTTCCGATAGGCTCTCTTTGTATCTTACTTGGAAGTATTTTTCGTTTAAATAGGATCTGATAATTAAGAAGTACTGAAGTGGTAGCTTCAATTTTATTTTATGAAGGAGGCGTTCATGCCACGCTCGGTCGAATGCTTGCTTTGTCAATAAACGTTTCTGAACAGATTTTTCTATGTTGGATGCTTTTCTCTACCTCACACACCACGCGATGTACCTGTTGTATTGTAGAGTGCTGTTGCCTAAACCCAAACTGATGAGATGGTATTAAATTTACGTCTACGTTTATATTTTTTACTCTTTTCAACAGTAGTTTCGCAAATAGCTTTGATAGTAAGGGCATCAGTGATATTGGCTTATATGAAGTAGTTTCATGAGTTGGTCTACCTTTTTCGTGTACCAGTATAACTTGGACAAATTTTTATTGTACTGGGAAATAAAATGTTCTTAAAATTACGTTGTAGATTTGAGTCATTGAAATAATTGCTTTTCTAGACAGTTCTTTCATTTTCAAATTTGATTACAATTTATGTGCATGCGTTATACTTTATACATCATTGTTATTTCAGAGAATTATACTTCATTATAATAAGCAAATATCAAAATACTCTATACCAGAATAAATATTAAAAAATTAACAAATATATATATAAAATATAGAAGATATGAGAAAATAAGTCCCATTGAACCCAAATTTTCTAAACATAGAAGCGCAAATGGAAGGTTTGCTTGCCAAAATTAAAATGATAATACAAAATATACTTTCACATAAGCTTTATAAAGGTTATTATATATTGTTTGCAAATGTATACAATATGAATTAAATTTGTATATTTTATAAAAAGTAAATAGAAATAACAAACTTAATTTATTGATTTGCTTCATGATTCTCGTAGTTTATGTTGTCAACATGAAAGCAAATATTTTCAAACAAAATATAAATTACATACAATAACGAAATCAAATAAAGTTTGTAAATATAAATATGTATATTTCCACTGAATTTAGGACATTAGTACTATTTATTTTTTATAGAGAATATGAGTAAATTTGGAGATAAACAATTACACGGTGTGCGTATATTGATTAAAAGACCATAGGTGTAAGTTATTAAACATTTTTCCGTATTGTAAGTTTCTCCTATTTTCTGACATATATAATCTCAATTTCTATCTTATATTTATTGTACAAGATTTCGTATCATTTTTGTACACCTTAAATAAAGCTGAAATAATACTTATTTTACAATATTACATTCTAATGATGCCTTGTGGTTAGGGTACCTAATTAAAGCTGGAAATCAGTAAATGCCAACAGTGACTAGTTAAGGTCAGCATTCGCTGATTTGTCTGTTCTTAATCCGTAAAAGTCGAATAAAAATAAAGTGTTAATGTCCGACTGATATTTTTATTATTATTATTATTATTATTATTATTATTATTATTATTATTATTATTATTGCAATTAGTTGTAATCGACTGTTACTATTTATTTTAAGAGGTAAAAATAATAGAGATTCAGTCCTTTGGTAGCAAATTATTTATTAAAACATAAACAATACCGACGTTTCGGTCTCAATTAGACCATTCAGCAGATTATTATGTTATAAATATAATGCCGTATATATTTTTATTCTCTACTTCTTATTAAAAAAATATACTGTTCTTTTTAGGTGTAGTTCAGTTCAGTACGAGGTAAGATCAGTTAATTTTCCCCATAAAAAGAAAGCGCATTGTGATAAAGCCTAAAAAACAAGCAGAAGCATTCATATCCTATCTTAGACGGGGAGCCCAGCTATCAACAGTCACGTGATAAGGTACAAAAGGTTTGACATTAGGGTAGAGTGCGGATTGACTCCCCATACAAAATAATCATGTCTTACAAGTCGGACTGGGGGCTTTACGCCATGGTAGTATTTTCAAAATTTAAAAAAGAGCCAAAAATTATGTGATGAGGTACATACAAATTTTGTGTGTCATTCAATGCGAGCTTGTGTCTAGTTTGCTAATATATCGTGTAAGACATCAAAACCGGGGGCTTTTGATATTTAAGACACGAAAAAAAATTCAAAAAATCTGATGTGACCAGCACATTACCTTCCGTCAGTTCTGTGTATTTTGTATAAATGTCATATAGAAAGTTTCTTGCAAAAGATTATATTTCTTGTACATTACCTTAAGGCAGTTGTATGAATTTTATACAAATTCAATACAGAAAGTTTCTAACAAAAGATCCTATATTTCCAGTAAAATTATAACATAAACATACTGTCAACTACACTTGACACTGACACCTTTCAATCAGAATTTTCTTAATGTAGCAGCTGTTTCCAGAGTTCTAGCAAAGCTGACTAATATATATGATATTTAATTTCTTTATAATTTTTTAACTCTATGTCCATTTAATATGAAGCATAAAATGCATTCAAATCGTATAGAAAATAAATAATTCTTTAATATTTATAATAACATTAAATGTGAAAAAATGATATTTAACATCTTTTTTTCAAGAAAAACTGTTAAAATCTTCAAATGATGGTACTTCCGGTTGACCAATTATAACCAAAATCTAATCAGCTCTTCACATGGATGTAACGAAGAGGAATACGAAAGAATTATAATTTTTGGAATTGTAGTATTAGAGTTATCGCATTAGAAAATTTTGTCACACACAGACACACACACACACACACACACACACACACACACACACACACACACACATACATACACACACACACACACATACAGACATCATCGTAAAAATAGTAAAATCGTATTCTAGGGACCCTAAAACGTGCTTATTCATCAAAAACTCACCACCGAATTTTTTGACCAAAGACAATACCTTCCTTACCTAAAGGTGACGGAAGGTAAAAAGAGCCGAAAATTACGTGATAAGTTACAATAAAACTTTTTACGGTATTTTATGCACTGTTATCCATAGATCACGAATACACTTTGTAAGACATAAAAATCGGGGGCTTTTTAAGACACCCAAAAGATAAATTGCTGTCCAAAACTACATTATGAGGTACATAAAACGTTTTGTGTAAATCGATGCGGGTATTTGCCTAATTTGTTAATATTCATTTTAAGACATAGAAATCAGGGGCTTTTGACTTTTAAGACACGAACCATAATTTGAAAAAGGGCCAAAAATTACGTGATAAGGTACAATCAAACTTTTTGCGGTATATTATGTACCATTATCCAAAGATCACGAAGACACTTTGTAAGACAAAATCGGGGGCTTAATGCAGAGGGGCTTTTGACTTTTAAGAAACGAACCAAAATTTGAAAAGGGGCTGGAAATTACGAAATAACGTACATTCTAACTTCTTGCGGTTTTTTATGCACTATTATCCAAAGACCACGAACAGACATTTTAAGACATAAATATCGGGGGCTTAATGCATATAAGAACCAAAAGTGAAAATGGTGTTTAAAACTACATCACGAGGTACATTAAAACTTTTTATGTCAATCGACGCAGGTATTTGCCTAGTATGCTAAAAATCATTTTACGACGTTCAAACCAGGGGCTCTTGACTTTTAAAAAATAAACCAAAATTTTAAAAAGGGCCGAATATAACGAGATAAAGTACATTTAATATTTTTGCGGTTTTTTATTCACTATAATCTAAACATTACGAAGACTTTTTTAAGACACAGGATAGAGGGCTTTTGTTTTTAAGACAAACTAAATAGAATTCATGTGAAAAATTACCCAATATGAGATGAGTTAAAAATTGTTGATGCCTAATTTTCCAAATACATTCTAAATAATTGAAATAGAGTCTTTAGTTTGATACGAAATGTTTTAATATACCTCATCATGTATTTTTGGATACCATTTTGACTTTTGGTTGTCTTAAATGCATTAAGCCCCCGATTTTTCTCTTACAAAGTGTATTCGTAATCTTTGAATAATGGTGCATAAAATACCGTAAGAAATTTGAGTGTACCTTATCACGTAATTTTCGGCCCTTTTTTGAAATTTTCTTTCGTGTCTTACATGTCAAAAGCCCCTGGTTTCGATGTCTTACAAGGTATATTAGCAAACTAGACACAAGCCTGCATTGAATGACACAAAAAACCTCATCACGTAATTTTTGGCATTTTTTTAAATTTTGAAAATACTTGTAAGACACGATTATATTTGTATGGGGAGCCGATCCGCACCTTCTCCAATGTCAAACCTTTTGTACCTTATCACGTGACTTTTGATAGCTGGGCTCCCGGTCTATCTACTTCGTAGATTTTATTTGAAAAAAATTACGTTTATATGAAGAGTTAAAGCAATAGTTTTACATGATTTAGATGCAGAATTTAAATCTCTATATATTTTATTTGAAGCATTATTGCATAAAATAATTAGGTAACGTTTGCGCAAAGAAAAACTGATTTCCCGTGTTAAACGCATATGTTCCACTTTTCGATACAGGTATATTCATTTAAAATAGACATAATAATTTGATTGTTAACCGTTGATATCAAACATAAAATCATGAAATAAATTTTAGAATATTGAAATTCTACAACAAAACGCTCTTGTCCGTTCTTACCACTGTTCTTATTATACCAGGGGCGGCACGTATAATATAAAATGAAAGTTCCAATTTTATTATCGCCCTTAATTTTTGTTATCTAAAAACATTTTTTCTGGTTCGCAATAAAATACTGCTCAACTGCTCGATAGTAATTCATTTTTAAACAATAATTGTATTATTCAATAGTCGTTGTGCTGTGCGGGCTAGTATGTTAAACGACAGGGCTGAATTCAATGGAGTCCGCAGCAAACAACACAGTTCATATGGAGAGGCCTATCTAAAAGTAATGGGGGGTTATGTGCTACGTTTTACTACACAAAGTATAATATTAACGTTATTGTTGTTGGGTAATTATTGTGCGTTTTTTTTTCATTTTATTTAACCCAAGAATTTAATATTAATCTTCGTAAAAATGAACGAAGAGAAGATCTCTGTTAAATATTTGCTAAGTATAAAATTTTCTCAACTGGAGCTGCAAGAGCAAATTGAAATTAAAAATTTAAGGTGATAGAGTTTTTGATGAATTTTTAAATCAAAAAGAGAGAAGAATTTATTATAATTATTATTATTATAATTATTGCAGCCCCACCACTACAATTTTCTACGAGCCGCCACTGTATTCTACAAATACTCTTAAACGATCTACACTACTTGATGACGTTCTCAGACAAATCTAACCACTCTTTCAGAGATACTAAAAAGAAAATGCCTAATAAGGTTATTTGAATAGTTTTAACATTGGTTTTAGCAGTCTTACCTAAGATAACCTAACGTAACCTAATCTAACCTGTAACGCTTTTACATTTGCCTTTACAAATTTTTATTAATTAATGAATGATAATTTGACCAAAGACAGTGTTTTACATGTTGTGGCGCTAAAATCAACGCTATACTCAAGAATTTTGACTCTGTCCTGTCCAGCAATAAAACTATAATTATCGTAATTATGGCAAAGTAGCATACAAAAATAGCATTTATGTTAAATGAACAGTGAGATTATTTTATTATACAGAGCGGCGCAAATGATAGCCCGTTGGTATCCAATGTTATAATATAAGCGTCAGCAATATGCCGCTTTGTCATGATTACGATATTTAGTTTTATTGCTGGACACGACAGGACATAGTCAAATTTCTTGACTATAGTGAAATCTCAATTTTAATCTTCGTTCAGCCAATTTTTTTTAAAACACTGTCTATTGTTTTAAAAACAATCTATAGTAACTATTAGAAGTCACTTGTAAATGTTAAGGTTTGTTTTTGAGTTATCACATTTACTAGTGCAATTAGTTATTGACAACATTCACTGGTGAATGCTAAGAGTCACTGAATTTCCTGCTTTCACTAAGAACAGATACAGTCAAATTGTAAATAAATAAATTAACTTATATGATCGGCATTTAACTAATGTCATAACACAGAAAATACATATTACAAGAATAACCAATGTCAGTAAAATCTCGAAGGGCTTTAGTGCTGTCATCAGCTCAAATTACTGAATTAGTTATATTTGTATTGAACATTAATCTCACAGAATGTTACTGGTATAATAAGTTATAATATAGAATTTCGGAAATTATTTCCTATATTAATTAGATTCCTTTGCCAATTAGCATCTCTGTAGCCTCTCTACTACATATTCCATACCTACTTGTTTTGTACAACATTAAAGAAGAATTTTGTGTCTCAGAGTAAGTAGAATATTAATATGTACAAGACAAGTTTCCAGGTAATTGGTTTGTATGAAACTTAAAGGACGACCCTCCACTCTATACAGGATGCTTGGTATAAATTATATGACTTCATTAAACGTGATCGCACTCCATAAACACATTAAGTCCCTAGTTCAAGAGAATCTGGCCTCATTGATCATATTATTATCATTTGGCATGTGTAGGTAATTGAAAAAACAATTAGAGAGCAAGAGTCCTACATATGGAAATCATTTCAAAGCATAGGAAAGGTTTTAAAGCTGAACACGTTCCACGTTTATATAAAATGGATTTAAAGCAGAACTTAAAATCATAAAAACAATGTGATTACTTTATTTTTTTTAAATATTGTCGACTCCGATGGCTCAATGGTCAGAGCAACGATTCTTAGTAATGAGTACGCTATGGGTTTTGGGCTCGAATCCCACTAAGGCATGCATGTTTGTACATGTAAACCTCTCTGTAATTGGGATTTAATCCGGTTGAGAGGTTTTTTAAAGAAAAAAAATCTGATGTGGCCAGCACATTACCTTCCGTCAGTTCTATGTATTTTGTACAAATTTCATACAGAAAATTCCTTGGTAAAGATTATATTTCTTGTACTTTACCTTCCGGCAGTTGCATGTATTTTATGCAAATTCCATACAGAAAATTTATAGCAAAAGATTCTATATTTCCAGGAAAATTATAAGACAAACACACTATAGGTACGTTCCATCGGTGTCAGAAATCTTACTACTTCTTCTAGTAGAACCTCAATGATCGTTCTTTTGCGTCAAAAAAATCTGAATATTCCTACGAATCATTCCAACTTCAGAGCTGGAAGCGCTGGTTGGAAGATATATAGATTGGAGATAAATTCAAAATTGTACTAGCTGACTGTCGTGCGTACCTTTCTGTTACATTTGTCAATGTTCAGATTATTCTGTGCTCAAAGAAATACCTCCTTTACATTTTTATTATTTAATATATTATTATATAATTATAATCTCTGTAATAACAACATTTTGAAGATCCAAAATAAACATACAAAGTTAGCTTTAGTTGTTAACTAACAATAACACATAAACACTCCCACTGTTCTATCGTATTTATTTTTTACTTGACAGTTATTTGCCACTGAGCGTTCTATTGCTTTAAGAATATTCTTATTCTAGTAGGAATATTTCTGACACCGACAGAACGTACCTTATGTCAATTTCACTTGACACTGACATCTTTCAATCAAAATTTTCTTAATATAGTAGCTGTTTCCATAGCTATGGCTACTTTATGAAATTTAATTTCTTTATAATTTTTTAACTCTGTATCCATTTAATATTAAGTATAAAATGCAGTCAAATCGTATAGAGAATAAAATATTCTTTAATATTTATAATAACATTAAATGTGAAAAAATGATATTTAACATAGTTTTTTCAAGAAAAACTGTTAAAATCTTCAAATGAGGGTACTTCCGGTTGACCAATTCTAACCAAAATCTAATCAGCTCTTCACATAGTTGTAACGAAGAGAAATACGAAAGAATTATAATTTTTAAAATTGTAGTATTGAAGTTATCGTAGACGAAAATTTTGTTACACACACACACACACACACACACAGACACACATACATACACACACACACACACATACAGACATCATCGTAAAAATAGTAAAATCGTATTGTAGGGACCCTAAAACGTGCTTATTCATCAAAAACTCACCACCGAATTTTTTGACCAAAGACAATACCTTCCTTACCTAAAGGTGACGGAAGGTAAAAATAGCAATCAACCTACTGTATATTTATACATTTGGCTTAGAAATAAAAAAAAAATGATGCCCATATATGTAACATGTTGGTGAATTTGAATTTTATTATTTACCTACTAAAGAAAATATTGACAAAAATAAAGATTTCATTTGATCAAGGTCATCTAAAATGAATAATTGAATAAAATAATAATATTGATTTATTAACGCACGTATTGTGAATGGGGTCCGGTACTAAAAAGAATGCATATATTTTGTCATATGAAAATATGACAAATTTTAAATGATTTTGTACCACAATACTTTTAAAATATAAAACTTTTCATTAATAATTTTACTAAAAACTATTAGCGCTATAATGTAATGATGTCACAACTTCAATTTTATTGCAGTCTAGCAAGCAAGAAAATAATTTTATATTATTCGAAGCTTGTGAAAATAAAATCCATTATCCAATCGAAAAACAAGATCAAACTGCACATATCTTCCCACCACTCTATAGTTAAAACAGACAGAGTGTAAGTTTATGTGAAATGTAATTAGATGAAACCTAATATATAATTTCTTAAAGCTTTGAGCTTATAATTAAATAAATAAAATAAATAAGTATATCATCACGGCTTAATACCCAGTGCTGGGTGTGCAAATCTGCTTTGTACACAGATATCGGTAATGATAAAATATTTGCACCGTGCGGGCGCTTACCAGGCATCACATCACGGTCACTCATTGCTGGCGTGAAGAGTGCACCACAGGGGTGAATTTTGTGCTATTTAAAATTCGAAATATTTGGCGTCGGTCGGGGTCGAACCCGGTTTCCCAAATTCGCGACCCGAAACTCAGGCGCGTCGCTACGAGACTTCATAGCTTATAATTAATTTCAGTTACTTAAAAATTTAAGAATTTAATTAATTAATTTTTATACATAATACGTTTAACTTGACAATAATAAGCATTTAAAAAAAATGTTCTATGTGCAATGATTGACATTTGCAATAAATTTAGTATTATCATTTTTCGTCATATATTTTATATTAATGTAGATAAAGGATGAAACAATAAAATTATATTATCATTTATCATTATGTATTTAAAAACTTTCTCAACATTTTATAAATTTATTTTGTACTTGATTGTGTGCGCGAACTACAATGTGCGATTAATTGGTTCAGATTGAGAAAATAAGTGGTCTTTGCATAATAAGAATGATGAAGGGCATAGTTTCCTATTTACAAATTTTTTAAGATTATTAGACTGCCAGGTAATGAAGGCTAGTCCTTTTGGGAATTCCAATTCTTAGAAGTCCGCAAAAATGTGCCGAAGGAATGAAAAAGTATACAATACCACCATAAAATTACGGTTTTGTCGGCCTCGTCAACATTTCTTAAGAAAAGCTTGTTTCCAAGCAAGCTACTTGACAGTCGAAGGCTTGATTTGGCTTGAAAATTCAAGCTTTTTTAAATGTTAGGCTTGGTTTGGCTTGGGCTTGATGGAACAGAAGCTTGGTTTGGCTTGAAAAGTCAAGTTTTTTGAACGGCAGGCTTGGCTTGATTTTTCAAGCTTTTTCAAACCAAGCCAAGCCAAGTGTTAAGTTAAGTTCGAAGGACCAAGTCGCTAATGGACTAATTGTATGTTGTTATTTGCAATAATCGCGAGTGGACTGTATTATTAAATTTGTTTGAGGTATCACAAGCAAAAGCAAGAGTACTGACCTTGACTTAAGAAGACTTTAAAAAAGGGGCAGGGACTTGGGATCTAATGACAGGAAACAGGAATGGGAATCGCTGGATGCGTCTTGAAGCGGTGACGAAACAGGAGTAGGAGACGCTGGTTGCGTCTCAAAGCGGTGATGGGTTCGGATGCGTGAGGAGATGGACACGCTGCGCTTGCATGTGCGCAACGGCAGTAGGGATCTAGTTGAGACGGCTGAATGCCGCTATTCTGGTTGATGATGCGTTGCGCTTGAGGGCACGCAACAGTAGTGGAGATCTGGTTGAAACGGCAATCCTTTGCTGTCCTGGTCGATGCTCGTTCTGGCTCGACTTGAAGACGATTGCCGTTGTCCTGGTCGACGCTCAAATTAGCTCGACTTGAAGACAGGGTTTGAGCTCAAATGGCCCACTGCTGGCGAATACAATACTATTCACAAGCACGAATAAACACTTACACTTTCACTATTTCTGAAAGGAAAAGATCCCCACTAGACAATTAAACGACGATATTCAATCAATAATATTTAATTATTCAAATTTAAGATTATAAGGTGGAATTCAAAGCCAAGATGCAAAAATTAATAATGAATTTTTGATTTTTTTAAAGAAAGATTCAGAGAGAATGAAAAACACGAGTGAACCCTCACTTGGTTCGTCACCGACTTTTTTGTTTATATATTTTTTTTCATCGTTAAGGGTTTTTAATTGTTGCATCTTTGCTTCTTTACAGATGACTATGATTACAAAATATGAATACAGAGTTGACTTGGTTTTTTAAACAATAATAATAACATTTTTATAATCGTCAGTAACTCTGATCTTGCTTGTCACACCTCATAACAAACTTAACACCAAGCTTCAAGCCAAACCCGTGAATCTCTAGTTGTGACTATTATCTTTTCTCGAAAACGAACAGTTTTGCTCTATCTTTAATATTACTTGAAATACCTAAAAAAAAATAATGGAAAATGAGACAGTACAGGACTCTATACTCAACCAATATATGCGTCAAAACAGCCCCGGCCGTTATATAACAGAACAATTATTAGAAACAAGTGTTTCTAAAATAATCGCAGTATCATAAAGTATGTTATGAAGAGCTGTCACCTGTCAATATATACCATAGAAAATAGAATTGTTAAGTGTTTTATGTTATTACGAAAAATACTGTACGTCAAATGGCCAACATGCAAATAACAGACACGAATGACATTCAACCTCGCCTGTTATTTGCTTCATATCAGCCTTATGATGTTAATAACTATGACACATTAGGATTTTGTACTTTAATTCAATTACCGAAGATCTTAAATTTAAAATTGGTGCGTGATTTATTTACTAGCCCATATGGGAAAATAAAATTACGGATTGTTAATTTTATTACGCTATTTATATCGCTTACGCTCTCCTCTTTTTATATTTTATTCATAAGTAAATTAGTTTTGCAGTATCTAACCCAATTGTTGAAAATTTGGTTTACAAGTAAACTTATTACCCCTGAAAACTTTATTGAATTGAATTTATTGCTTTGAAGTTTGGAGCAAAGATATCGACACTTTAATGCTGTGTTATCTATTGTACAAAAAATGACCGTGACAAGCTTTTTTCAAGTTCAACATGAACAAAGCTCCAGTCACACAATGATATTAAGGAGAAAGAGTACGCTGTTTTCAGAATCTGATGAGCCTAATAACCTTTGTAAGAATACCTAATAAAGAAGCAGTGAATAGCTATTGTCATGCTGTAAATGAAATGTAAGATGTGATTATGGAAGTTCTACTTTAAATATACGAAAATATCTTAATAAAAGAAGGGTGGAAAGGGATAAAGTAGAAAATTAGACATCTTATATACACTTAAGAAGACAACATGTCCTATTAATGTATATTTATTAAAATATTAATAACCCGTTTCAACTGACCAGAAAGACGATTTTAGCGGCAACTACGGTGTATAAGAGCTACACTCCAGAAAAAAATTAAATCTAATAAATTTACAAACATTACAGAAAATAATAATTTATTTATTATATAGAAGAAAAAAAATTGAACAATACAGGTACGAAATGCAGATAAAATTAAAATGCAATATAATATGTAGAGGTGGAACAAATTCGAGTTCCTTATATGAAAAACTTTCTTATTACACGCGCTACAGAAAATTGATGTACGCCTTTACGGGCAACTTTTTTTTTCTATCGCTGGTTTTTTAACTACACAGTAAAATATGATTTTCACTTATTTTGCAAATACCTTATATCCCGCTTATTATAAAAGAATAAATGTTTAGATAAGTTTTATATGGTTTTTTACATAAAATACTGTGGTGTAATTAGATTTTTTCGAAACTGTATAATTCTCGAAATATAACACAAACAATATTTTTTAAATGGTAACTTAAGTTGAAAATAGCATTATCTTTTTCCTTATTATATAAGCTTCTCAATGATGTACAACAAGTCTACGCTCTTTTGTTTTAAACATGAATTATTATTTTTTTAAATGAAAAGTATGAAAGAAACAAATGAAAAATTCAATTACAGATCATTATTTGTTTATTTTAATTCCATATCTATTAATTAAAATCTCAAAATTATTTTTAGTTATTTTTTTCTGATTGTTTAATTAATTTTTATTGGCGTTTTAGTTGGTTTTGAAACAATTTAAAAATTGTGGATATACAAGGTGTCTCACAACTCGCGCCACAGACGTAACTGACACTTGCCGACGGCAATAAGTTGCCAATAAATAGAAGAAAATATTTTGCGGCTACTTGCATAACGGAGTTACAGGACTTTTTAATGCACCAATCCCGGAAGTATATCTGGAGGTGTGATGATATTGTTACGAATTTTCGTGGTTCGAAAATGATACTCACAACTTTTAACGTTGGACGACACAAGACTAGTATTTATTTAAGATAGTCCACATAAAAATTATACAGTCGTAATAATATTATCATTACATGTCATCTGTCAAAATCTCTTCCTATTATCCGCTTCTTAGGAGGCGAGGAGTAGCACTTGTTCATAATGTGATTGACACATTGTAATGTTCCGATGAAGATCGTCACACTGCTCCCCTCTTAGAACTGTTTGCCCCGAACAGAAACTTCGCCACGGTAGAGTGCTAACCGGTCAACATGTACGACCTTTATCTTGGTTCTTGGTCCTCGCTGGATTCGGTAAACTACGTCATTGATTCGGGTTACGATGAAGTAGGGGCCTTCCCAGGATGACTGTAGTTTGAGACACTTTCCTTTAATCCGTTTCGGGTTAAATAACCATACTTGTTGTCCTGCCTGAAATGGTTTGATGTTACTGCGACTATTATAACGGGTTTTCATTCGATTACTCGCTACTGCAATGTTTTTTCGTGTTAGAGCATGGATTTCTTCAAGACGCTCTTAAAGTAACTGAGCGTATTCATTGGATGGCCATGAATGGTCAGGCGATCTTCCAAAGATAATGTCACAAGGGAGCCGAATTTCTCTACCGAACATAAGATTTGCTGGAGTAAAACCGATGGTGTTATGTGATGCAGCGTGGTACGCCACCAAGAACAATGGTACAGACTTGTCACAATTCTTCTGGTCTTGGGCAACCACTTTTCGAAGATGTTCTTCAAGGGTGGCATTGAATCGCTCTACCATTCCATCAGACTGCGGATGCAGCGGTGTAGTTCGTGTTTTCGATATTCCAAGAATGCGACAGACTTCTTGAAACAACTGCGACTCGAAGTTCCTACCTTGATGCGAATGCAATTCCATAGGTACACCAAATCGTGAAAACACGTGACTTATTAGGTTTTCTGCCACAGTCGCTGCTTCCAGATCAAAAATGGCGATAACTTCCGCCACTTCGTAAAGTAGTCCATGGTAACTAACGCATACTTATTTCCTTGCTCCGTTGTGGGGAAAGGTCCGGCTATATCGACACCCATACGTTCAAACGGAGCTCCGACATTGTACAGTTGCACTCGCCCGCGAGTTCGTCTAGCGGGTCCTTTACTGGCTGCACAAATGTCGCATTTAAGGCACCAATCTTCCACTTCCATTCGATATTTTAACCAGTAGAATCGATCACGTGTCTTACTTACTCCTAAATGTCCACCAGATGTTCCGTTGTGGATCTCTGCCAGTACGTCCGGAATTTTCTGTTTTGGTAGCACTAACTGATATTTACTTGATTTACCATCTTCGGATTCCCATCTTCGTTTTAA
Source organism: Harpalus rubripes (assembly GCA_963082715.1). Classification (NCBI taxonomy): domain Eukaryota; kingdom Metazoa; phylum Arthropoda; class Insecta; order Coleoptera; family Carabidae; genus Harpalus; species Harpalus rubripes. The sequence continues at coordinate 36,284,214 of OY720454.1, forward strand.
AATACCGTGCTCGACAAGTAGTGATTCCCATTGCGCCCAGTAGCTCTTATAAATAGGGCTTCTGTCCGAAATATCTTGCCATATCGGCCGACGATTTACTTCTTTTTCTTGCAGAATCATGCCTATTTCCTGGTTATCGAGTTGTTCTTCTAGAAGTCGCTCATTGCCCCACTCGTCTTTGCAAAATATTCTGGTTTGATTTACTTGAAAGTCCAGATCAATTATTTCTTGTCGAATACAATGTGTACATTCTTCTATGCAAGGTTGACGTGACAATGCATCAGCATTTCCGTGACTCTATCCACAACGATGCTGCACTTCAAAATGATACATTTGCAGTTTCTCTATCCAACGTGCCAACTGTCCCTCCGGATTTTTAAAGTTCATTAGCCATTTTATGCCAAAATTGGGAAAGAACATTATTTACGTAATGCAGCTAACATTCATACTATTCACGAAACTACAAACGACAACGGAACAAAAATGCACGGATTAGCAACAACTCTGGACATGGACATAGCTAGCACGAGATTCCCACAAAAACCTATACATAAAATAACTTGAATGATACCGGGGCAAACAACAGGCAACCAAATAGACCACGTCCTGATAAAGAAAAAATGGAGAAGAACTATACAAGATGTAAGATCATTTAGAGGAGCAAATGCAGACACAGACCACATCCTAGTAATAACAAAGTTCAAAATGAAAATCATTAAAGAAAATAAAACAGTCAAACAAAAGAAAAATGGAACACAGGCAAACTAAAAAATTAAGAAGTAGCCAAAGCATACGAAGAAGAAATTGAAGCTCGCCTCCACACAAAATCAGAAAACATAGAAGAAGAATGGAAAAACATTAAAAATTGCTTAACATCATCAGCCTGCAAAGTAATAAGAACAGCCACAGCGAAAAAGAACCAATGGTTTGACGATGAATTTTAGACTGTATACAACAAAATAATAAAGCTAGGCTACGATGGATAACAACCAGAGAAGAAGAAGCACTCACAGAATATCAAAAGAAGAGGAAAGAGGCGACACAAATATGCAAACGGAAAAAACAACAGTGGATCACAAACTACATGGAAGAAATAGAAATGTACAGTAAAGATAATAAAAAGCTATTCCAAATGATATCTAAACTAACCAAGAAAAAGAAGACAATGAACAACTGGATCGAAGCAACTACCTGGGAACAATATTTCACGCAAATGTACAAAATAAAGAACACTGAAGAGAGAATGCCAACACACTACGAGAGTACTACAGAAAGTGAAATCACACCAACCTTCGAGGAATATATAAATATAATAAAAACGTTAAAATCAGGAAAATCACCAGGAACAGATAATATCAGCAATGAGTTAATAAAGCACGGAGGAGAAGATATATTGGACAGAATATATAGCTTAATCTCTACAATATGGAAAGAAGAATTAATGCCTTCGGAATGAAAAAGAGGAGTACTGACACCGATCCCCAAAAAAGGCGACCTTACCAAATGCGAAAATTATAGAGAAATTATGCTATTAAACACATCCTATAAAATATTAACAACCATCATTCGTAAACACCTAGAACTTTACACAGAGGAAGCACTAGGAGATTATCAACAAGGTTTCAGAAAGGGAAGGTCCACTGTAGATGGCATACACATCATAACACAAATAATTGAAAAATGCCACGAGTACAACAAAACTATGCACATAATATTTATAGACTTCAAACAAGCGTTTGACTCTGTCTACAGAAACGCCTTAATAAAAGAAATGCAGAAGATGAACATCCCGAACAAACTGATCAGACTGACGAAAATGACGATGGATGAATCAGATGCAACTGTCACGACAAACGGCAGTTCCACAAAACCTTTCCCAATCGACAGAGGAGTGAGGCAAGGAGACGCACTGTCCACTACATTATTTAACATCGCCTTAGATGGATCCATTAAAGAACTGCAGAATATAGGAAACATAATAACTAAAAGTGTACAAATAATTGCATACGCCGACGATATAGCGTTAGTTGCTAACAGCGAGAGGGAGGTAAAAACAAAATTTCTAGAACTAGAGAAAGCAGCAAAGAAAAGGGGATTGATAATAAATGAAACTAAAACAAAGTACATGATTTGTAGTAGAAGGAATACAGACCACATAAAACAAATATCTATTGGTACATACAATCTTGAAAAAGTTAAAAGTTTCAAATACCTCGGGTCTTACGTAACGCAGAATAATGACAGGAAAGAAGAAATACATGCACGTATAACTGCAGGGAATAGAGCCTTTTTTACCTATAAGAAAATGTTATCAGACAAAAACTTAAGTAAAAAAACGAAATTAAAAATATACACGGCAGCCATCAGGCCAGTGGTAACTTACGCCGGCGAAGTAATGTCCCTTACAAAAAATGATGAAGAGAAACTGCGCATATTTGAACGTAAAATTATGAGGAAAATAGCAGGCCCTATACGAATGGAGAATGGAGAGTACAGACGACTAATGAACTTTGAAATTAGAAATCTACTGAAAATAGACATAGTTAACTTCAGCAAATCCCGACGAATACAATGGCTAGGACATATATATATATATATATATATATATATATATATATATATATATATATATATATATATATATATATATATATAGGAAAAATGAAGATTCAACTATTAAGAAAATCACTAAATGGAAACCAGAGACTGGCAGACTACGAGGAAGACCGAAGAAAAGATGGGAAGATCAAGTGACCAACGATCTGCGAACGATGGGGGTAACCAACTGGAAAACCCACGTCAGCGATAGAGACTACTGGAAGAGAATAGCCCAAGATGCGAAAACAGAAGAAAAGTTCTATTAAACAATGTGGATTGATTCCCCACGTTAAAAGAATCAATAGAACTCCTATAAAGAGTGGTTTCAAATTCCTCCGGGAATGTACAACCTAATATGATGATTAGCCATTTTAATGCAGCGTGATCTGTCCTTATCAGAAATTGTTCTTGACCGTAAAGATATTTGTGAAAATGCGCAAATATTTTTATTACTGCTAATAGCTCCTGTCGTGTGACATAGTAATTGCGTTCTGGTTTCGAGAGTGTTCGGCTGAAGTAACTGATCACATGTTCTTGTCCGTCGTACACCTGAGAAATAACGCCTCCGATGCCGACGTTGCTCGCATCTGTGTCAACAACAAAAGTGCGATTCGGCACGGGGTATCTTAAAATTGGTGCATTGCACAGTGCACTTTTCAAATTATTAAAGGCCAATTGTTGCGTCTTAGTCCAGATGAAGGGTTGTTTTTCTTCCGTCAGCATGGTAAGTGGGTTTGCAATGTTAGAATAGCCCCTAACAAAATTCTGGTAATTTTCACATAGGCCGAGAAAGCTTCGTACCTCGTGTTTATCCTTTGGAATAGGCCATCCTCTTACAGCTCGTTTTGTCAGGATCTCCGTTGGCAGAAACGACGTGACCAAGATATTTGACTTCCCGATAAAAGAAATTACATTTCTTCGGATTTAACTTCAGATTTGCACCGCGTAGACGTTCCAAGATCGCTTGCAGATTGTTATGTTGTTCGTGGAATGTCTTTCCTATCACAATTATATCATCGAGATATATGAGACACGTTTTCCACGACAAACCTCTTAAAACCATGTCCATTTACCTTTCGAAGGTTGCTGGGGCGTTGCATAATCCAAACGGCATACTCTTAAACTGCCATAAACCGCAGCCGATAGTAAATTCAGTCTTCTCTTTGTCGTCTGGGTGTAATGCCACTTGCCAATATCCACTTTTCAGGTCTAAAGTCGAGAACCATTTGGATCCGGAGAGGGCGACCAGTGTGTCGTCGATTCTCGGCAACGGGTAGCTGTCCTTCTTGGTCATTTCGTTTAGCTTTCGATAGTCTACGCAAAAGCGTAGGCTGCCGTCTTTCTTACGCACTAGGACTACGGGGGACGCCCACGGACTTGATGATTCTTCAATCAGGTTATTTTTCTTCATTTCTTGCATAATCTTCTCAGCTTCTTCATGTTTGGCAATGGGCAATCTTCTGAACTGCTGATGTATCGGTGTCGCATCTCCAGTCTGGATTCGATGTTTGACCAGTTCGGTGTGTCCGAGTTCTTGTTCATTGAGTGCAAACACGTCCCGGTATTCGATTAAAAGTTTTAACACTTCATTCTTCTCTCTCTTTGTCAGTTCATCAGATGTATTGTCCAGTAATCGCTTGAGCTCTCCGGGCAGACTTTCCAGTGTGGATTTTAGTTTGGGTATGTTCGTGTTCGAGTAAGACATCCAACTAACAGGCTCGCACGTTCGCACTATCGTCCCTTGTTTCAAGTATTTTTGCTGTCCACTGAGATTAGCAACACGTACTGGTATTTGTTGGCTATATGAAACTCGTGTCCGAGCTACGGCAATTCCGGGAATGTTTATCGTCTTCGGTTCAATTAATCCGAATGGTACCGCAGGTTTACATTCATTCATATCAGCTAGAACTATACGCTGGCTGAATGCGGGAATGCATTCATGCTTGAGAAGCCGTAACTTCGTTGATTTTACCTCAGTATCCGGTCTGATCAATGGGATCTCCTTCTTACCAACTTGGATGACGTTTTCTGTTATTTTTAAGTTGAACTTGTGCAGGATCATGCTATCGAGCCCAAAAATAAACTCATCGGCGATGTCCGCGACTAGTGCTCCTTTGATCTTAATAGTCTCGTATCCGAGTTGCAGAATGTCAACTGTTCCAAGCACCGGTGTTAAATCTCCGGTTGCTGTCTTCAGTTCCCTACGATTCGGTGTTTTCTGCCAGTTTTTAACTAGATCTGGCCACACGATGGAATTCGAAGCACCATTATCTATGGTAATCAGGCAAGGAGTACCATTAACACTCCCTTCTGCTTGTAAACTGCAATGGTTTCCACTGAACCTAAACATGGCATGTGTAATCATGTGGGTCGATTCGGATTCAGCCGGCATTTGGCCTGCAACGCCGGCTTTTACTCGTTTCCCTGTTCTTGTTCGGCGGTCGAATTACTTTCTGTTCGCCAGCGTTTCCTGCAGTTTCTTTGAAAGTGTTCAGGGCTCCCGCAGATCCAGCAAACCCGTCGTGACTTCTCACGGTTGCTGACTTGTCTGACCCTCATTGTCGTTTGTAGATTTGCGGCCTCCATTTCCATGGCAAGTTGCAGAGCTGCGGCGGTGTTGCATGGTCCTCTGGCGCAGAGAGCAATCTCAATACCGGGATCTGGGACGCCATCTACGAATGCTTGATTAGCCATCTTCGACTTTTCATCCTCAGGGATGTTAGGATATGCCAATGATGTTAGTTTCTCGATTTCGGCTCGGAATTCCAACAAAGATTCGTTCCTTTCTTGTTTTCAAGATTTTAGCTGACTGGTATAAGCACGTTGGAAGTACTCTACGCTGTATTGTTGTTCCAGCGCAGCTATAATAGCATGATAATTATCTTGTTTATCGCTCGGAACAGACAGCAATACTTCTAAAGCTTTCCCCTGCAAGGACGTTGACAGTATCAGAGCTTTTTGCTGGTAGTTCCATGCATTTATTTGACCGATCTTCGTAAACTGGTCTTTATACAGCTTCCATGGTGTACTTCCATCAAATTTTACAGCTTTTATTGTCAGGTGAGACATAGTAACAGAAGTAGGGCCCACTGCACACCCGTTGGTTAATAAACCTGCAAACTTATTCTGAATGTTTTCTGTTTCAGCTCTCATCTCGGAGTCTTTTCTTGCCATTTCACTTTTGATTTCACTAGTTTCTGACTTCATATCGGAAATTTCTTTCCTTACTTCTTGATTTTCTGCTATCATTTCTGCTTTAAATTGCTCTTGATTTTTTCTTATTTCTACCTTAAGTTCATTGATTTGAACTTTAGAATTTTCTGTTTGCTTTTTTAATTTTTCTAATAATTTTTCTTTTAGATTTTTGGTTTGACGTTCTCAGCCTTCTAACATTTTTAATATTGACGAGAAATCGACGGCACCAGCATTTTCAATTCGAATGTATCCGGATCCAAACCTTTAGCAGACAGGGCACTTCGTAATCGCGTCTGCAATTTAGCCTTTTGTCCAGAGGTATCGAGTTCCCGTTCTTCTAACTCTCTTTTTAAATCGACTATTTTCAAGTCTTTCAACAACACTTTCACACTCATAGAAATATTTTTTTAAGAAAAGTGAATATCCCACTTCTGACACCAATGTTACGAATTTTCGTGGTTCGAAAATGATACTCATAACTTTTAACGTTGAACGACATAAGACTAGTATTTATTTAAGGAAGTCCACATACATGTCATCTGTCAAAATCTCTTCCTATTATCCGCTTCTTAGGAGGCGAAGAGTAGCCCTTGTTCATAATATGATTGACACATTGTAATGTTCCGATGAAGATCGTCACAATATTATTACAAAATAATACTGGTTGCTAGGTTTTAAAAATACTACTAGTGAGTTACAAAATTTGTTTGACTTACTGTAATTTTGACACTTTAGAGTTGACTTTTCATTGTCAACAAATTTAGGTTAGCGAAGGTGTCATCTGAGATCATCATTTATATCGTACAGTGCAACGTGTTGTAGCAGCTAGAAACGTTCCGAATAGACTCGTGCTGCCTCTTTGGCGTTACGTCCACATTCTCCGAAATTTATAATCATTTCTAAGTAATCAGCGGCTGAATACATGTATAACAGGATACGAGGTACAATTTTAATATAATTCTTTCCTGTTACCCGTTTAAAACAGTTTGTTTCAATACTTGACCCGCAAGTGAAACACTAATTTAATTAATATAAAACTTAATTTGGATCAAGGGTATCACTGCCACCACCATCCGTGTTTTAAAAGTCCTCGGATGGCAGGACTCAATACAAGGAGTATGAAAAAGATTAATTTACCAAATAAACAATATTCGCACAAAATACTTACTCTTCCGCAATGACTGAAAATACTTGGGAGAACTTAACAAATAAAACTGAGAACTGGTAGATGAACTTATTTATTTACACAATAATAAATGGTAAACAACAATACAAGAACTAACGACTAATGATCGTGACGACTACAGTTTAAAGGACGGTACCATAAAAGTAATTAAAATTTTTAAAGGGGCGACCTCAGAATAAGCTTTAAGCTTACTGTATTGCTATCAGCGCTAACAATTCAACACCAACTACCAAGAATCAAGTAATCTGTCAGGCTACTTACTTTTCATCACAGGTCGGCCTCGATAGAAGCACTTTATTATTAAACTAACACACTACTGAAGAAACGAAGAAAAATAATTAAATTTAAATTAACACTCTAATCAACTTGGGAGAACGCAGACTTCAACAATTACTTTAGTCACAAGAACAACAAAAATTTATAAGTCACTAAGATAATTAAAAACAGCCGAATGGAAAAGAGAACAACGTCACAATCAACAGTCAGATCAAGACTCTCCGAGATGAGATCATCTCAAAACCATCTTTTCTAGGTTTTCACCCCACTTCCAACAAGGAAGTCCATCCCTCATACCCTTATTGGCTAACTTAAAAATTAACACGATATAATTGGTCAAGTAACTGAGAACATTTCGGGTGTTTGAGGGCAGAAGTGAATTCCTAACGGCGTTTCACATCGCCTCTGGAACAAAAGTTACTCAACCAAATTACTGAAATTGCTTTTCCCCTGCTCAGATACATCCGTCTTTTCTAGCACTTTTCTTTTGTAATATTATACTTTTAAAATTACTTTTACAACACCCAATAATTTTCACAAAATGTCTAGAACTAAACCCATCCCAAAATCTAACAAAGACTTTAACTTCGAAAAGCAATTTAGAAATTTACAAAAAAATAGGATATTTTACAAACATAAAAGTTCTGAACGCAAGATCCATAACTAATCTTGACGTCCGGCTGCAATAATTTAAACAAAAGGGTGCCGCTAAGCAAACGTGTTGCACATGGTAAGAATTTGCCTTTTCTTATTCACCTTGTCAAATTTAATTTGACACTGACATTTTTCAAAAACTACAGTCGCCCACACATTTTAAAGAAGATTTGATTTGTATAAAACCCTAGTAACGTAAAATTACGGCAAACACATGTTAAAGGTATAGGTCTCTGATTGGTCAATTTTAAGACGTCTTTTCTGGAATATCTTTTAAGCTAGATTTTTTTTTCTTCGAAATTACACATCCGAGTGCAGTCTCGTGTTTCCTCATTCGCTCTGGGGCGCGAGTTGTTAGACAGCCTGTATATGTTGTCCGAAGTACATAAATTTTAAAAATGGATAAAAATAAATAAAATAATATTAAAAATAATCTGTAATTGATTTTTTTATTTGTTTTTTAATTAGTTTCAATTTTTCACACCAAAAAATTAATAATTTATTTTTAAAACAAAAGAATGTAGACTTGAAAAGCTTATAAAATAAAAAAGAGGTTCTTTTCAATATTTTCCTATTTAAAAAATATTGTAAGTGTCCATAAAGACCTACATCAATGTATTGTAGCATGTACAAGTATAATAAAAAAAATTCATATTAGGAAGTCGAATTTGTTCCACCTGTAATGAGTTGTATAAATCAGAAAATCATATGTATTAAAAACTAAATTTATGCACGTGTATGTGCAAGGAAAACTGCTTGGGTATAATGGTCGTTTGCATTAACATTTAATTTAGAATTAAACAAAAAGTAACTTAAAATCAACGGTTTTGTAGTCGGCTGCACCAATATTTAATTAGGAATTAAACAAAAATTAAATTAATATCAACGTTTTTATACATATAAAATACATAATGTGTTGATTTTAATTTAATTTTATTAAACTTTTGGTGTAACCGATCATTAGTCTATATGAGCCTTTCAGCGTACGCTGAATCATGGGTACGCCGCGCAAGACTATATACAACGGCTGGGTAACAACTTCGAACATCTGCTGTAAAAGCATAAAAATTAGAGCTATATAAATAAGGTGTGTTAACGTATTTCGCCTTTTTTGACCCATTAAAAAATTATAAGGAAACCGTAAACACTGTATATTTGCACTTTTCAACTAAACATCATTAATCTCTTACAAATAAAACTCCAACAAACAAATATTTTGTTTTTGTGTTGTCGAATTTGAGAGCAAACAAGTTTGTTTGCGAATTTTTGTACGATGTTTGTAAAACCTGTTGCAGATCTGCAGTGGGATCGCGCCGTTTCGAGCTATAGAATTGAAGCGATAGATAAAAAACGCGGTAGAAATGAAATTTGGTATCACGCCGTATCGTTTTGTAGAATAGAAATGTAATTCGGCTTCTTTCGGTTTTTTATGTTCTGTTTTGTAAAAATTGAGTAAAATTTTGGTATTTTGACTTGTAGGTAATTTTTGTGATCAATATAAAGTTTTCTATAACGAAAAATTTACGTTTCATTTCTATCTATTTTGACGTAAGGATGCGAAAAAAATGAAGTTTTTTTCTTGGCGCGATACCGACTTTTAATTTATTTTCTACAAATACCGTTTTCCTAGCAACGAGTCGCAACTTTTCCATAATTCTATATGGCGCGATTCCACTACAGAATCTCACGCTATTTGGTTGCTAGGCAACGGCTGTACACGAGGTACAGCTAACTGCACAAAACTAATCAACTGTTTCACTAGTCAATAAATTATGTCAATATTATGTTATTGTATTTTCTTGATCGTTTAATAAACTTATAGGATTCCTGTTCAAGTTAGCAGAGTTTTAATTACTTCATCCTCTGGTTCTCAAGAGGTAATGGGCCCAGCGAATTACGCATAGAGGAAATTAGATTAGAAATCTATTTAGTTTTTTTCTTCAAATCGATTTTCGCGTAACGTGTGTATCTTAGTTTAGTCGCATTGAGAATGGCGACAGGAGGTATCGCAAGAATAGATGCTCTCAACCGAGACAACTATGATACCTGGAAAATGCACATGGAGGCGTTGTTGATAAAAAAACGATGCATGGGACTACGACTCCGGCGCGAAGAAGAAACCTGAGGTTATTGAAGGAAATGCTTCGTCGCAACAAGCATATGACGCGTGGGCACGAAACGATCAAATGGCGAAATCGAATATAGTATTTTCGATTAGTTCGAATAAACTTAAACAAGTTAAAGGATCCGTGACTTCCCGTGACGTGTGGTAGCGCCTCGAAAATATTTATCAATCAAAAGAACCGACGCGAAAAGCGACACTTCTGAAACAAATTCTTCTGCAGCGTATGCAGAAGGAGGATAGTAGTATGTGGTTACTAATTTGATCAGGCATAGGGTAATTAAAAACTCATTAACTGGGCGACAGTTCAGACTGGGCCTTTGGCAATTTGTTGTTGTGGAATTTTGTTTATTAATATAATAGTTATTTATAGTCAAGAATGGAAAATTTTTGGTTTTGCATCAGAGTTAAGGGTTAGTCTTCGATTTGACATTTTATTTTTAAATGTAATGAACTAATGACTATGTCATTAACAGATACTTAAATTGTATTGTGGGTATTTTCTAATGATGTTAAGAAAATTTGTGTGCGATGCTGTGGAATTTTGTTTATTAATATAAATGTTATTTATAGTCATAGAATGTAATTTTGTTTATTAATATAAATGTTATTTATAACCAAGGACAAAAGAGAAAACGATGTTTCATACTTCATATATCATTTTACTTAGCACACGAGACGACGTTGATTAGTTAATAATTCAGCTAAGATTATATTGCAAATATAGTGTTTATATTTTGTTCATAGTTCATAGATGTTATTTCCTACTCCATACCGATAACATGTCCTGTAAATTTCAACACCCGTTTTCGGCTATAATAGCTGGTCCCTCAGGCAGTGGGAAATCTTACTTTGTTAAACATTTTCTAATGAATATTATTGACATGAGTGATACTATATTTGAGAAAATATCTTGGCATTATGGAGCGTGGCAAAAATTATTTACCACAATAAGAGTTGTAGACTTTGTTGAAGGCTTACCTGATATCGAAAACATACATGGAAATTATCCTCATTTAATAATAATTGATGATTTAATGTCTGAAACAGATCAGGGAGTTGTTGATATATTTACAAAATGGTCACATCATAAAAATTTGTCTGTGTTTTTTCTTACTCAAAATTTATTTCACCAAGGAAAAGGTCAACGAGACATATTCCTCAATGCAAATTATATAATTTATTTTAAAAATCCTCGTGACAAAGCGCAAATATTACATCTGTCACGACAAATACTTCCGGAAAATGTAAAATTTATACAAGAAGCATACAGCGATGCCGAACCACACGGTTATTTAATTTTCGATCTTAAACAAAACACACCTGATTGGCTCCGTTTTCGTACGTCACATGACGGTTTTACATATGTGTATTTACCTAAAAACAAATATAAATACAGCAACAAACACATGCCTACAATTATTTCATAACAATGAGTAGCGCTGTAATAAACCATGCAGAATTTCGGCGGGCATTGCAAAAATTGAAATCAAAGGACAGGCTAGCGTTATTAAAAAACGCTGACTGTAACTCTGTAAAATGCATTTGTGAATGTGTTTATAATATTTTGCATGGTACAGTTCCCCTCAGTCGAAAGCAGCAAGCTTCACTTGTAAGACATAAAAATATTTTAAGGAAACTTACAAAACGTGGCGATAGTTGGAAAGCTAAAAAACGAGTGTTAGTTCAGTCTGGCGGAGCATTCCTACCATTTTTATTAGCACCTTTGTTAACCGGTATTCTAAGCAGCTTATTTAAAAATTAAAATGGAGCATGCTAGAAAAATGGTATTAATATCACCAGAAAATTTAAATCGCTTACATAGTAATAATAATGAAAAAGAAACTATATCAAGTCAGTTAGATGAAGACATGAAAAATATTCTAAATTTAAAATCATCAGAATATGAAAAATGGATAAAGTACCAAGAAATATTACAAAGATATTTATACTTTCAGAAACAAAGTAGAGAACCTATTAAATTACCTATCGAACATGAATTTACTTCAGATTCAAAATTAGCTTTAGAGAAGAAAGACGCTGTAGCAGGACCGATCAAACAGGAAATTATTTTAGAACCAAAACTAGCTTCAGAAACGAAAGACGATACCAGAAATATAATAAATATTATCCCGAAATCTCATCGAGAAAAAGCTCAATTGATACTAGAAAAATTAAAGTTAGACGGTAGAGTTACATGGAATGAAAAAGGTCTAGTTTCAATTCATGAAAAACAAATTCCAAATTCAAATATATCAGATTTAGTTGGGGATATTGTAAGACGTAGAAAACGTAGTAATCCTGAAGGTTGGGAACATTTTTTGAATACACTAAAAGAAATAAATATTCCATTAGAATTAATTAATAATCCTCGAAGAAAAAAGCTTTTTACATCTATATCCCTCAGTGAAAGTCCTGTGAAAAATAAAAGAAGACGTGATCATATAAAAGACGAATCGCCTCAAACACCAAAAGTTAAAAAAATTGAATGGAAACGATTTACATTGTAAAATGGATAAAAGTTTATCTAAAATTTATTTTGATACGGCTAATCCAGCAGGATTTTCGGGTGTAGATAATCTTATAAATTCCATGAAAGGTAGATATAAAGCGGAAGATATACGAAAGTGGATTAGCTCGCAGGATACATATACATTACATAAACCTGTACGAAAACATTTTGTAAGAAATAAATATAATGTTTCAAATATAAATGATCTGTTCCAAGCCGATCTGAATGATATGCGCAAATTAAGCCGATACAACGATAATTACAAATACATTTTAACGGTCATTGATGTCTTTAGCAGGTATGCTTGGGCTATTCCATTAAAAGATAAGAAACCTTATTCGGTTATTCAAGCATTTGAAAATATATTTAATGAGCGGAAACCAATTTACTTACAGACGGATAAAGGGTCGGAATTCATAACAAAATCAGTACGCTCATTTTTAAAGGAAAATGATGTTAAATTTTATGTGACTCATAATTCCGATATAAAAGCTTGTTTTGTTGAAAGATTTAACAGAACTTTGAAAACAAAAATGTATCGTTATTTTACTTATAAAAATACATATAGATATGTCGATATTTTACAGGATTTGGTTTCTGCTTATAATACAACAAAACATCGATCAATAAAAATCTCTCCTAGTGAAGTAAATGATAATAATATATTACATATATGGAGAATTCAAAATAAAAATAAACTAAAAATAAAAGATAATCAGCAAAAATTTAAAATTGGTGATATTGTACGTATATCCAAATATAAAAATATGTTTGAAAAGAGATACGAATCTAATTGGAGTGAGGAATTATTTAAAATAACTGCGATTAGTAACAGAATTCCTATTGTTTATAAATTAAAAGATTTAAATAATGAAGTCATAGAGGGCACTTTCTACAAAACCGAGCTACAGCGAGTTTATATAGAATCTGATACAATGTATAAAGTGGATAAAATCTTGGCAACAAAAGGCACAGGCAGCAGAAAGAAATTACTTGTCAAGTGGAGAGGTTACAGTGATAAGTTTAATTCCTGGATTTCTGCAAATTCACTTCGTGTATTAAATAATGAATGAGAAAGAATTTTTTATAACTTTGCCTAGTAATAGTTCTATGCAATATTTTCCTAATAATAAAACCACAAGTTATACTACACAACTGCCTCAGAATATAAAATTAAATGGTTCTTGGGAGGTTGCACTGTCAGAAATTATATATCCCTGTTCGATCTACAATGTTAATGGAAGAGAAAATAAAGTTAAAATCATGTTAAAAACAAAGCAAGAAGAAAATGCGCCAGTAAATATTGTACATGCAAAAATACCTACAAAAAATTACGAAAGTATTGATGCAGTAATACATGAAATGAATAAAAGTCTTGATAAGTCGATAGAACAAATAAATGAGGATACAGCAGTTAAGAAATATGTAACATTTACTTATGATAAAATAGAAAAACGAGTGTCAGCACAATTTGAAAAGACAGAGGTCCATTCCCTGAAACTATCTCCTCGGCTAGCATTGCAACTTGGTTACCCACCATTTACTGATATATTTGAGCAAGAAACTTCAATTAATTTGCCTAATTTAATATTAGGTATTCCTCCACAGTTATTTATTTATTGTAACATAATTGAACCTCAGCTAGTTGGTGATGTAGTTAGTCAGTTGTTAAGAATTGTACACGTTAAAACTGATAAATATGTTTTTGAATCTAATGAAATGATATCATATGCGCAGCCTCATTTTGTCCCTTTGTTGAGAAGAGAATTTTCAAATATAGAAATAGATATAAGGACCAATGATGGTTTTCTAACACCATTTCAATTTGGAACGTTGAGTGTTAAACTACATTTCCGACGATCATCATGAAAACTTGTCCATATCAGGAATATTACAATATACAGGCCGGAAATGGTGTGGGGGCTGTATATAAACGAAATCAATTTCAAAGGGGCCATGGTCTAGGAAGTTTTATTAGTGGATTGTTTAGAAGTATTTTTCCGTTAATAAAGAAAGGTGTAGGGGCACTTGGTAAAGAAGCAGTCAACACAGGCTTTAATTTTTTGGGTGATTTGACAACAAAACAGTCACCAAAAGAATCATTCAAGAAACGTCTTGCTGAAGCAGGGGTCAATTTAAAACGTAAAGCTGAAGATAAAATTGAAAAAATAATTAGCGGGGCTGGTTATAAAAAGAAGCGAATGACTAAGAAACCTACTCATTTTAAAACTGTACGTGGTACTGTAAAGAACAAGAAACGCTCTAGACAGACAGACATATTTGACTAAAATGGCATTTCTACATGCTCAATCTTGTGAATGTATAAAAACAGAATTAGATTTATTTGCTATACCTCCTACACAGACTAGTATTGAAAGTGGACAATGGGTAAATTATAAGCCTTTATTCTCCATCACTGAAGACGGACCCATTGAATTTGTAATACCTGGCCATGGAGAAGATTACCTGGATTTATCTCAAACCCTGATTTATATAAATGCAAAAATTGTTAAATCTGATAATTCTGCCTTGGATGGCGGTTCTAATGTAGCACCTATTAAAAACTGGCTTCATTCAATTTTTAGTCAAGTGGACATATATTTAAATCAAAAACTTGTATCTCCGCCTAACAATACTTACGCCTACAGAGCATATATTGAAACTTTATTAAATTACGGAAAAGATGCTAAAGAATCACACCTTACTTCAACTTTATGGTATAGTGATCAAGCTGGAAAAATGGATTATACAGATATAGCTGCTAATCCAGGATATAATAAGCGACAAAAATTAACTGAGAAGAGTAAAAATGTTGATATGATAGGCCATCTTCATGCGGATATTTTCAATCAAGAAAAATTTTTACTAAACGGCGTTGAAATGAGAGTACGACTAGTTCAATCAAGAGATAGTTTTAATTTGCTAGCAACTGATACCAACTTCAAAGTACAAATTAACGAAGCTACATTACTTGTTCGACGAGTAAAATTAAACCCAAGTATTTATTTGGCTCATAATAAAGCATTGGAATTTTCTACCGCTAACTATCCCATTACTAGAGCCGAAGTGAAAGCTGTTACCATCCCAGCGGGGATTCAAGGAAAATCTATGGATAATATTTTCTTAGACCAGCTTCCTAAGAGATGCATAATTGGATTTGTATCTAATAGGGCATTCAACGGCGATTACAAAACTAATCCCTTTAACTTTGAAAATTTTAAAATAAATTACTTGTCGTTATGTGTAAATGGACAGCAACTACCATCGAAGCCCTTACAACCTTCATTTGGTGATACAAAATCATACATTCAAATGTACAATACATTATTTTCCGGGACAGGCATACACTTTGGAAACAGTGGGAACCAGATCGACAGAGCCAGTTATCCAGATGGTTACTGTTTAGCAGCATTTGATCTAACTCCAGACCTTTCAGCAAATTCAATGGCGCACTGGAATTTGACACGTCATGGTTCTTTACGAATCGAAGTTGGTTTTGAGTCTTCTTCAACAGAGACAGTAAATTGTGTGATATACGCTGAATTTGATAACATATGTATATTTAAATGTTAATATATTGTCTTATTTAGTACTCCCTTATGCAAACATATATAATCATATAACTCTGAAATCAAATTTAGTTTGTTGAAAGCATTTGTATCATTAAAACAAAATGAATGCTGCATTTATACAAAGAATATTTAGAAAATATTTCAAAAATGCATGCGACTATGGTGTTTATGCTGCTAACAATTTACCACGGCATGTTAATTTTCCATGTGCCATTATAGTTAATACAGACCCCGATACTTTACCTGGTTCCCATTGGATAGCAATTTTTATTGATCGCGATGGATATGGTACTTACTTTGATAGTTATGGACGACCGCCACATGTACAACAACATAGAGACTTCCTTAAGAGAAACACAAAAAAGTGGACTTACAACACATATACTCTGCAAGACTTCACATCATCTGTTTGTGGTTATTATTGTTTAATGTATTTGTTATTTCGAATAAATTTTTATAAACACTATCATTTTATAAATTTGTTCAATAAAAATCAACATGAAAATGATGAATTTGTAAAGTACATGTTTTATTATTATTTCAATAAAAGTCAGTAATTGTTAATACACATTTTATTTTGTAAATATAACACTGAATAAATATATTTTATACAATATACATTAATAATTTTATTTACATTCCTCCGCCTGTTTGTTGCTTTGTGGGCTTGTCACGGTGTTTAAATTTTGCCATCTTTTCTTTTCCTCCATACGGAAAGTTCTCTTTGAAGTTTTCGACAGGCGGTAGCCGCTTGGATGTAGAATAATTTTCTTGTCTCCTATATTCTCCAACGGTTTATAAGTGAGAGAATCTTCATCATCCCAACACTCAGATGATTCGACGACGTAATTTTTCGCATCTTTTACCAAAGCCTTGTTTCCTATATTCTCCAACGGTTTATAAGTGGGAGAATCTTCATCATCCCAACACTCAGATGATTCGACGACGTAATTTTTCGCATCTTTTACCAATGCCATGCTTGAATATATTGCTGGTTTACGTGAATAGCATAAACTTGGAATGCAAAGTGACAGTTAAACACTACAGATCTATTTATATATATACACACATATATATATATATATATATATATATATATATATATATATATATATATATATATATATACAAATTAAGTAATTAAAATGTTATTAAAAATCAATTATTAGTAAATTTATTTATACACATATTTGAAATGTATTTGAATAATTTTATTGACGAGTTCATATTCACAAAATTACTGAAATTTAAAATAAATTTTTTATTCATTTACATATTAAATAATTAAACTGACTCTAATAATCTAACAATAACACTATAAATTTATACTAAAGGTTTTTGTTTCACAATACTTACTGTCTTTCCATATAAATTTATGCTTGTAAAAAAATCAAAGAAATTCTCTATAATTTCATTGAAACAAAATAAAATAAAGCACTACTTTCTATCTAAATTTATATCTGTAATATTTGAAAAATCAGGGAAAGTTTCTATAATTTCATTGAAATGGAATAAAATAATTTTATAACAGGAATTTATTTAAATAATAACGATATATATATATATATATATATATATATATATATATATATATATATATATATATATATATATATATATATATATATATATATATATATATATATATCTTGTTAAATATACATATGTTATCAAATTCAGCGTATATCACACAATTTACTGTCTCTGTTGAAGAAGACTCAAAACCAACTTCGATTCGTAAAGAATCATGACGTGTCAAATTCCAGTGCGCCATTGAATTTGCTGAAAGGTCTGGAGTTAGATCAAATGCTGCTAAACAGTAACCATCTGGATAACTGGCTCTGTCGATCTGGTTCCCACTGTTTCCAAAGTGTATGCCTGTCCCGGAAAATAATGTATTGTACATTTGAATGTATGATTTTGTATCACCAAATGAAGGTTGTAAGGGCTTCGATGGTAGTTACTGTCCATTTACACATAACGACAAGTAATTTATTTTAAAATTTTCAAAGTTAAAGGGATTAGTTTTGTAATCGCCGTTGAATGCCCTATTAGATACAAATCCAATTATGCATCTCTTAGGAAGCTGGTCTAAGAAAATATTATCCATAGATTTTCCTTGAATCCCCGCTGGGATGGTAACAGCTTTCACTTCGGCTCTAGTAATGGGATAGTTAGCGGTAGAAAATTCCAATGCTTTATTATGAGCCAAATAAATACTTGGGTTTAATTTTACTCGTCGAACAAGTAATGTAGCTTCGTTAATTTGTACTTTGAAGTTGGTATCAGTTGCTAGCAAATTAAAACTATCTCTTGATTGAACTAGTCGTACTCTCATTTCAACGCCGTTTAGTAAAAATTTTTCTTGATTGAAAATATCCGCATGAAGATGGCCTATCATATCAACATTTTTACTCTTCTCAGTTAATTTTTGTCGCTTATTATATCCTGGATTAGCAGCTATATCTGTATAATCCATTTTTCCAGCTTGATCACTACACCATAAAGTTGAAGTAAGGTGTGATTCTTTAGCATCTTTTCCGTAATTTAATAAAGTTTCAATATATGCTCTGTAGGCGTAAGTATTGTTAGGCGGAGATACAAGTTTTTGATTTAAATATATGTCCACTTGACTAAAAATTGAATGAAGCCAGTTATTAATAGGTGCTACATTAGAACCGTCATCCAAGGCAGAATTATCAGATTTAACAATTTTTGCATTTATATAAATCAGGGTTTGAGATAAATCCAGGTAATCTTCTCCATGGCCAGGTATTACAAATTCAATGGGTCCGTCTTCAGTGATGGAGAATAAAGGCTTATAATTTACCCATTGTCCACTTTCAATACTAGTCTGTGTAGGAGGTATAGCAAATAAATCTAATTCTGTTTTTATACATTCACAAGATTGAGCATGTAGAAATGCCATTTTAGTCAAATATGTCTGTCTGTCTAGAGCGTTTCTTGTTCTTTACAGTACCACGTACAGTTTTAAAATGAGTAGGTTTCTTAGTCATTCGCTTCTTTTTATAACCAGCCCCGCTAATTATTTTTTCAATTTTATCTTCAGCTTTACGTTTTAAATTGACCCCTGCTTCAGCAAGACGTTTCTTGAATGATTCTTTTGGTGACTGTTTTGTTGTCAAATCACCCAAAAAATTAAAGCCTGTGTTGACTGCTTCTTTACCAAGTGCCCCTACACCTTTCTTTATTAACGGAAAAATACTTCTAAACAATCCACTAATAAAACTTCCTAGACCATGGCCCCTTTGAAATTGATTTCCTTTATATACAGCCCCCACACCATTTCCGGCCTGTATATTGTAATATTCCTGATATGGACAAGTTTTCATGATGATCGTCGGAAATGTAGTTTAACACTCAACGTTCCAAATTGAAATGGTGTTAGAAAACCATCATTGGTCCTTATATCTATTTCTATATTTGAAAATTCTCTTCTCAACAAAGGGACAAAATGAGGCTGCGCATATGATATCATTTCATTAGATTCAAAAACATAT
Source organism: Harpalus rubripes (assembly GCA_963082715.1). Lineage (NCBI taxonomy): Eukaryota > Metazoa > Arthropoda > Insecta > Coleoptera > Carabidae > Harpalus > Harpalus rubripes. The sequence continues at coordinate 36,303,850 of OY720454.1, forward strand.
TTATCAGTTTTAACGTGTACAATTCTTAACAACTGACTAACTACATCACCAACTAGCTGAGGTTCAATTATGTTACAATAAATAAATAACTGTGGAGAATACCTAATATTAAATTAGGCAAATTAATTGAAGTTTCTTGCTCAAATATATCAGTAAATGGTGGGTAACCAAGTTGCAATGCTAGCCGAGGAGATAGTTTCAGGGAATGGACCTCTGTCTTTTCAAATTGTGCTGACACTCGTTTTTCTATTTTATCATAAGTAAATGTTACATATTTCTTAACTGCTGTATCCTCATTTATTTGTTCTATCGACTTATCAAGACTTTTATTCATTTCATGTATTACTGCATCAATACTTTCGTAATTTTTTGTAGGTATTTTTGCATGTACAATATTTACTGGCGCATTTTCTTCTTGCTTTGTTTTTAACATGATTTTAACTTTATTTTCTCTTCCATTAACATTGTAGATCGAACAGGGATATATAATTTCTGACAGTGCAACCTCCCAAGAACCATTTAATTTTATATTCTGAGGCAGTTGTGTAGTATAACTTGTGGTTTTATTATTAGGAAAATATTGCATAGAACTATTACTAGGCAAAGTTATAAAAAATTCTTTCTCATTCATTATTTAATACACGAAGTGAATTTGCAGAAATCCAGGAATTAAACTTATCACTGTAACCTCTCCACTTGACAAGTAATTTCTTTCTGCTGCCTGTGCCTTTTGTTGCCAAGATTTTATCCACTTTATACATTGTATCAGATTCTATATAAACTCGCTGTAGCTCGGTTTTGTAGAAAGTGCCCTCTATGACTTCATTATTTAAATCTTTTAATTTATAAACAATAGGAATTCTGTTACTAATCGCAGTTATTTTAAATAATTCCTCACTCCAATTAGATTCGTATCTCTTTTCAAACATATTTTTATATTTGGATATACGTACAATATCACCAATTTTAAATTTTTGCTGATTATCTTTTATTTTTAGTTTATTTTTATTTTGAATTCTCCATATATGTAATATATTATTATCATTTACTTCACTAGGAGAGATTTTTATTGATCGATGTTTTGTTGTATTATAAGCAGAAACCAAATCCTGTAAAATATCGACATATCTATATGTATTTTTATAAGTAAAATAACGATACATTTTTGTTTTCAAAGTTCTGTTAAATCTTTCAACAAAACAAGCTTTTATATCGGAATTATGAGTCACATAAAATTTAACATCATTTTCCTTTAAAAATGAGCGTACTGATTTTGTTATGAATTCCGACCCTTTATCCGTCTGTAAGTAAATTGGTTTCCGCTCATTAAATATATTTTCAAATGCTTGAATAACCGAATAAGGTTTCTTATCTTTTAATGGAATAGCCCAAGCATACCTGCTAAAGACATCAATGACCGTTAAAATGTATTTGTAATTATCGTTGTATCGGCTTAATTTGCGCATATCATTCAGATCGGCTTGGAACAGATCATTTATATTTGAAACATTATATTTATTTCTTACAAAATGTTTTCGTACAGGTTTATGTAATGTATATGTATCCTGCGAGCTAATCCACTTTCGTATATCTTCCGCTTTATATCTACCTTTCATGGAATTTATAAGATTATCTACACCCGAAAATCCTGCTGGATTAGCCGTATCAAAATAAATTTTAGATAAACTTTTATCCATTTTACAATGTAAATCGTTTCCATTCAATTTTTTTAACTTTTGGTGTTTGAGGCGATTCGTCTTTTATATGATCACGTCTTCTTTTATTTTTCACAGGACTTTCATTGAGGGATATAGATGTAAAAAGCTTTTTTCTTCGAGGATTATTAATTAATTCTAATGGAATATTTATTTCTTTTAGTGTATTCAAAAAATGTTCCCAACCTTCAGGATTACTACGTTTTCTACGTCTTACAATATCCCCAACTAAATCTGATATATTTGAATTTGGAATTTGTTTTTCATGAATTGAAACTAGACCTTTTTCATTCCATGTAACTCTACCGTCTAACTTTAATTTTTCTAGTATCAATTGAGCTTTTTCTCGATGAGATTTCGGGATAATATTTATTATATTTCTGGTATCGTCTTTCGTTTCTGAAGCTAGTTTTGGTTCTAAAATAATTTCCTGTTTGATCGGTCCTGCTACAGCGTCTTTCTTCTCTAAAGCTAATTTTGAATCTGAAGTAAATTCATGTTCGATAGGTAATTTAATAGGTTCTCTACTTTGTTTCTGAAAGTATAAATATCTTTGTAATATTTCTTGGTACTTTATCCATTTTTCATATTCTGATGATTTTAAATTTAGAATATTTTTCATGTCTTCATCTAACTGACTTGATATAGTTTCTTTTTCATTATTATTACTATGTAAGCGATTTAAATTTTCTGGTGATATTAATACCATTTTTCTAGCATGCTCCATTTTAATTTTTAAATAAGCTGCTTAGAATACCGGTTAACAAAGGTGCTAATAAAAATGGTAGGAATGCTCCGCCAGACTGAACTAACACTCGTTTTTTAGCTTTCCAACTATCGCCACGTTTTGTAAGTTTCCTTAAAATATTTTTATGTCTTACAAGTGAAGCTTGCTGCTTTCGACTGAGGGGAACTGTACCATGCAAAATATTATAAACACATTCACAAATGCATTTTACAGAGTTACAGTCAGCGTTTTTTAATAACGCTAGCCTGTCCTTTGATTTCAATTTATGCAATGCCCGCCGAAATTCTGCATGGTTTATTACAGCGCTACTCATTGTTATGAAATAATTGTAGGCATGTGTTTGTTGCTGTATTTATATTTGTTTTTAGGTAAATACACATATGTAAAACCGTCATGTGACGTACGAAAACGGAGCCAATCAGGTGTGTTTTGTTTAAGATCGAAAATTAAATAACCGTGTGGTTCGGCATCGCTGTATGCTTCTTGTATAAATTTTACATTTTCCGGAAGTATTTGTCGTGACAGATGTAATATTTGCGCTTTGTCACGAGGATTTTTAAAATAAATTATATAATTTGCATTGAGGAATATGTCTCGTTGACCTTTTCCTTGGTGAAATAAATTTTGAGTAAGAAAAAACACAGACAAATTTTTATGATGTGACCATTTTGTAAATATATCAACAACTCCCTGATCTGTTTCAGACATTAAATCATCAATTATTATTAAATGAGGATAATTTTCATGTATGTTTTCGATATCAGGTAAGCCTTCAACAAAGTCTACAACTCTTATTGTGGTAAATAATTTTTGCCACGCTCCATAATGCCAAGATATTTTCTCAAATATAGTATCACTCATGTCAATAATATTCATTAGAAAATGTTTAACAAAGTAAGATTTCCCACTGCCTGAGGGACCAGCTATTATAGCCGAAAACGGGTGTTGAAATTTACAGGACATGTTATCGGTATGGAGTAGGAAATAACATCTATGAACTATGAACAAAATATAAACACTATATTTGCAATATAATCTTAGCTGAATTATTAACTAATCAACGTCGTCTCGTGTGCTAAGTAAAATGATGTATGAAGTATGAAACATCGTTCTTTTATTTATATGTTTATACTTTCATAAATTTCTCTTTTGTCCTTGGTTATAAATAACATTTATATTAATAAACAAAAATACATTCTATGACTATAAATAACATTTATATTAATAAACAAAATTCCACAGCATCGCACACAAATTTTCTTAACATCATTAGAAAATACCCACAATACAATTTAAGTATCTGTTAATGACATAGTCATTAGTTCATTACATTTAAAAATAAAATGTCAAATCGAAGATTAACCCTGAACTCTGATGCAAAACCAAAAATTTTCCATTCTTGACTATAACTAACTATTATATTAATAAACAAAATTCCACAACAACAAATTGCCAAAGGCCCAGTCTGAACTGTCGTCCAGTTAATGAGTTTTTAATTACCCTATGCCTGATCAAATTAATAACCACATACTACTGATGACGATGTTCGCGAGCACCTACGCAAGTTTTCTGACGCGGTTGAGAAACCGAGATGGAAGTGAGTATCAATGATGATTTATTCGCGATATTGTTACTGTACAGTCTTCCGTCAAATTTTGAGAACTTTCGTTGCGCGATAGAATCCCGAGACGATTTTCCGGCTCCAGAGACATTGCGCGTCAAGATTATCGAAGAAAGTGAGGGCAGAAAACACGATGCGCGTAATGAAATTGAATACGCGATGATTGCCAAGAAATATCCTCATAAAAATGTGAACATGAGGAAGAAAAGTGCGTCTGACAGTGACAAAAGCAAATGTCAGAATTAAATGTTATCGGTTTCGAAAATTCAGAAATAAGGCATCGGAATGTTCGCGGAACAGTATAAAATCTGAGCAGAATGCGACTACGGCCGAACAGTTTATTTTCTTTGGGACAGTTTGTTCGTGTGTTCACAAGCGCGAAATATGTCAGGTCGCGCGGGATGATCGCAATGAACTGTGGTGCTTAGATAGCGGTTGCTCATCGCATCTTTGCAGAAATCAAAAAGTTTTTTGCGATATTAGTTTAATAGAAACAACTGAAAGACTGCACTTAGCAAATAACACGTCCACAGAAATAAAAGCGCGGGGAAGTGTAGGTGTTCAAATTAATCAAAATAAAACATTAAAACAATATATTTGTCCGATAGGTTACATGTTCCCGATTTACATACGAATCTTATGTCGGTTGGTAAAATCGCGGGCAAAGGTTATCTAGTGATTTTTGAAAAAAACTCTGCGAAAATAATCGACAACAATGGCGGCATGTTATTAACCGCAATTCGTATAAACGAACTATACTTATTCAAAAGTAAGAGCGCAAAAAATGCATGGTGAGTTCTTTATTAGCGGCTGAAGAAAATTTATAGTTATGGCATCGGCGCATGGGTCATTTAAATGTCAAAGATTTGATTGGAGCAGCTCGAAGTGGTACACTGGAAGATTTCACCATTCCCGAAACAATCGGTGCGGTGCTCTCAAATTCTTGATCTGGTTCACTCAGATGTTTGCGGCCCGATGCGCATCGAATCAAACGGAAAAGCAAAGTACTTTGTCACGTTTATAGATGACTGTTCAGGATGGTGTGCGGTACGTTTCTTACACAAAAAATGAGGTTTGCATAGAATTTAAAAAGGTCAAGACATTGCTGGAAAAACAGAAAGGTGAGTCTTTAAAATGTTTGCAATCAGATAACGGGACTGAATATTTGAATAATGAATTCAACAATTTCATGAATATTCATGGCATTCAACGACGTTTGACCGTAGCAAACAATCATGAACAGAACAGAAAAGCTGAGCAAAAGAATCGAACCATGGTAGAGATGCCAAAGTGCATGTTCAAGCAGGACTTCCAACATCATTTTGGGCAGAAGCCATTATGACTGCGAATTTTATTAGGAATCGCTGCCCTATCAAGGTCATTAGACGGAAAAACTCCATACGACATTTGGCATAAAAAGAAACCTGATGTGAGTATTTTTAGGGAGTTTGGGTGCAAAGCTTTAATTCTTGACCGAACTTCTCATCGAGGAAAATTCGAAGCCTAAACGAAGAACGGAATTTTCTTCGGCTATGCGGAGCAGTCGAAGGGCTATTGCGTATACGTACCCAAAGAACGTAAAGTAGAAGTGACGAGGGATGTCAAATTTATGGAATATGCATCTGTTCCAGTAGCTGTTCTTTCTGAAGCTTCATCAGAACCTCCCGAAGAAGTAGTCACCGAAAGAGATGAAGAGGTAACTGATTCTTTATATGAAGCAGAATCCGACGAAGAAGATAGCAAATCCAGAGTTCAACGAAAGGGACTTGGAAGACCTCGATTAATCCGAACTGGACAAAAAGGCCGACCTCGAAATCCCTGTTATCGGATTTGTTGACGCAAATTAGGGGAATTGCCCCGGTGACCGTAGATCGTACACGGGCTATGCATTTATTTTAGCAGAAGACGTCGTCACGTAGGAATCAAGAAAACAGCGAACTGTTGCACTCTCTTTTACCGAAGCTGAGTATATGGGTGTTGTTGATGCAGTAAAAGAAGAAATTTACTTGCGCAAGTTTCTGGAAGAACTTGGATTCGGTTCCCTGGCAAAAGTAACTATCTCCTGTGACAACGTTGGAGTTCAGTAGATTACTACTAATCCAGTGTTTCATTCTCGCACGAAACACATAGATATTCGTTATCATTTCGTGCGGAAAGTTCTGACAACCGGACACATCAAATTGCAAGATACAGCAACTGCAGATATGGCTGCGGATATGTTGACCAAAGGTCTTACAAATGTCAAGCATAGAAGATGTCTGAAGATGCTGGGAATAACCGAACTACTTGTATAGCAAGGGGACGTGTTAGAGATCTGAATCTCGCGCTATTTGGTTGCTAGGCAACGGCTATACACGAGGCACAGCTAACTGTACAGAACTAATCAACTGTTTCAGTAGTCAATAAATTATGTTAATATTATGTCTTGTATTTTCTTGATCGTTTAATAAACTTATAGGATTCCTGTTCAGGCTAGCAGAGTTTTAATTACTCACTCCTCTGGTTTTCAAGAAAACCTTTTAAAATCTAAGAAAGATTAATAAAATTAGGTTGGATATTCTGCAGACATTTTTCAGTTACAAATTTTTTCTCCGAGGACATAAATTTGAAATATGCTGATAAATTGAACCCGCATCATTTTAAATGTTATTTGAAATTTCTATTAGAATGTACGCTGAATAGTCTGAATAAATACCTATGTAAAAAATCTGATGTGGCCAGCACATTACCTTCTGTCAGTTCTATGTATTTTGTACAAATTTCATACAGAAAGTTCCTTATTGCTAAAAATTATATTTCTTGTACTTTACCTTCCGGCAGTTATGCAAATTCCATACAATTTATAGCAAAAGATCCTATACATCCAGTAAAATTATAAGACAAACAAACTATGTCAATTTCACTTGACACTGACATCTTTCAATCAATATTTTCTTAATATAGTAGCTGTTTCCATAGCTATGGCTACTTTATGAAATTTAATTTCTTTATAATTTATTAACTCTATATCCATTTAATATTAAGTATAAAATGCAGTCAAATCGTATAGAAAATAAAATATTCTTTAATATTTATAATAACATTCAGTGTGAAAAAATGATATTTAACATAGGTTTTTCAAGAAAAACTGTTAAAATCTTCAAATGAGAGTACTTACGGTTATCCGATTCTAACCAAAATCTAATCAGCTCTTCGCATGGATGTAACGAAGAGAAATACGAAAGAATTATAATTTTTAGAATTGTAGTATTAGAGTTATCGCAGACGAAAATTTTGTTACACACACACACACACACACACACACACACACACATACATACATACATACATACATACATACACACACGCGCACACACACACACACACACACACACACACACACACACCCACACACACACATACAGACATCATCGTAAAAATAGTAAAATCGTATTCTAGGGACCCTAAAACGTGCTTATTCATCAAAAACTCACCACCGAATTTTTTGACCAAAGACAATACCTTCCTTACCTAAAGGTGACGGAAGGTAAAAAGCAAAAAAAAATCAGCTGACATCTGATATTTACCAAGAACGATGAGTTTAATAGTTCATTAGATAGATCCACAAACTAGTAATCAAAACTACCTACGTTGACGTATATTTCAATTAATTACATTTTCTTTATGTGTAAAGGATGGTCTTGTTTATAGACTGATATTGGGAGAATATTGTTCTTAATATTTGTTGCAACAATGTTTTTCCTCTCTTCCAATCTTTTCAGAAGAATATTCTTTTAAGCAAGAATATTCAGGATGAGTCTGAAAGAAAATGCGAAACTTTGAGAGTGTCTACTACATTATTAAAAAATCTTTCAGAACTCATATTAATGCAATCTTTTAGTTTATGTACTGTATATTTTATATAAACCCAACGTTTTGCTAGCATACACTGCAGCCTTTTTCAGAGAAAACATAAATAAACAATAATGTAACGTATTTATTTACTTGGGTGCAGTGTAAATTCAAAGAATTTTTAGTAATTAAAATAGATGCTTATTAAAGCGATAAAAAATATTTAAAAGATAATAATAATAATAATAATAATAATAATAATAATAATAATAATAATAATAATAACGATTACTATGGTTAAACAAGTATTAAATACTTATTAAGACTGCGAATATAATTAACTAGTTAAAAACTAGCACTATTTATATATTTATCTAAACAATTAACACGATATTAGTGATTATTCATTTTCACTATTTATATCACATCACCGACCTCCACAGCGTCTGTATACTCAACTGACTAACTCTTCCACAGCCTCAGTATCACCGACTGTCTGCATGCCACAAATCTTCAATACCACTGCTAAGTATCCACTTCCACTCGCCGTTACCTGGCCCGTATACCTAGCTTCCCAATACTCCTCAAAACTACCGAGTATTCACTTCCCAGTAACTTCCCGAGTATTCCGCTCGGCACTAATTTGCATACGCTCACCACGATACTGCTATGCTACTCACTGGCTTGTTACTTCTTACTATCTATGTAACTGTTCTAACGGACTAACTCTGTAACTCTTGACTGACTGACTTCGCACACACGTACATCGCTTATATAGTTGCTCTTGAACATGTCGAACAACATAACAATGGCCATGTAATTACGCTCATCTCCCCCTTGCTCGCCTTACGTCGCCCGCCTATCGCGTGCTGAACTGTTATCAACCGCCTACCTAGGCTCAGCCTATTCCCTCACTATTAAACTCTAGAACTTCTATAATAGGAGTCGGCTCACAAGCGCTGGCTGGGGGCTTGCGGACCAAGTATCGTAGGTACCTACCCTCTCACGTTACAATAACAATACAACGGCAACAAGTAACCAAGGAAACATAATATATTTAATATAAAAAGCCATGCTCGACTAAATTTTAAACCGTCACAATCATTGAGATTATTATTCTTGGTTTTAAAATCCCTATGGCTTCTCTTATTAATCTGTGGTTGATACAAGTAAGTCCTGTTATAATTCAGTTTCTTCGAATTTAAATGAGTCTACAGGAAGCCTACGCACACTAATCTATACATTAAAGCCAAATCACACCAGCATCCGTCTGAGAACTATGGTACTACAAAATACAGAATCAAATTGGAAGAAAGCAGAATTATTGCAAGACCTACAAACCTCAACTTAGCTTCCTATATTTAATATGGTACAATATGTTACCTTGGTTACTTGTTGCTATTGTTTTATTATTAATTTTTTTTCCTGAAGTGGGCTGCCGAAACGTTGAGTTTAATCCTTAAGCACTCGGGTCCGCTATCAAAAACCGCAACGGTTTTACAAATTCAAATATCTATCCACTGGTATAGTTTGTGTCAAGATAAATGCACATTTACTTTTGGGCCATCTCAACATATATTTGCAAGATTAAACTAGTAGAAAAATATTCACAATTTTTTTAAATTACCACATTTCAATCAGTAAGCACAAATTATGTATAAAAATTCAAAATAAAGTTACTACGATTTTTATTCAATAATATGTATATATTTTTTAAATACTCCGGGGTGATGGGTTGGACGAGCTTAAGAAGTCGTAGTTAATGTGCATTTATCTATTATTAACTTCAGAGTATCTGTAATTGTTCTCTAATCCATGCTGGTTTACCATTTAGTATCCGTCAATTAATAGGAGTGTGTATAAATACAGAAAATATATTTTAAAAGTTTGAGCGATTCCTGTGGCCTAACCCGGGAACAAAAAGTGAGCTTAATCGATAATAGTATATTAAAGAACGTGTTTTATAAGACATGTTTTTTTCGCATGCGTCAAAATTTAGAAAACGAGCGTTAGCGAGTTTTCTAATTGACAAGTACGAAAGAAAGTCATAAAATGAGTTCTTTATACTATTTTTTATATTTTGCGCCTTCTACAATTAACATTTACTTACTCAGTTTGTGATTATATTTGTAACTATTTGTACGTTTTCATGTAAATAATCTTCCCTAAATAAAAAAATAATAATAATAATTTCGACGTAATATTATTAAAATGAATTGTCAATTAACTAAAAATAAATTAGGTAAAAATGGGTTAAAGAAACGTCATCTAGTACCAACCGTCTAAAACAAAAAATTGCATATTGAATGAAGGTCATTACGATACGCAATTGCGTATCGTAATGACTTCATTATGAACGCAAAATATAAAAATATTTTTAAGATACAGTTATGCGGTGGACTGAAGATTATATGAAGTTTATCTAAAAATAACTAAATAAAGAGAGATTTATACGTTGATGCATTAATAAGAAAAAGATGCAAGCTATTTCCGTAGTTACTATACGCGGTTATTACACTAATGAATAGTGCTGAATTCGGCTCAGTAAGAATAATAATAATAAAAATTATAATAAATACATTATTTTTACTCTCTCTGAATCGATATTTTTTGACTATATTTTTGGCTGTTGCAATGTTTTTATAAAATACTATTTTTCTTCTTGTAACTTTTTTACAGTTATTTGCAACATTTTTGTTTTAGAAAATCATAATTTTAATTTCTTTTTACTAGTCTTTATTAGTGAATGTTAATTTTACCAGAAACTATTAGAATTTCATAATAAATGTTAAGGTTTTTACTAATGCAATTAGTAATTGTCAACATGTACTAGTGTATGCTAGCTAGCCCTGAATTTCCTGCTTTCAATTTAACATATAAACTAATAAATAGAATGTTAGTTTAATTTATGCAAACGTCGTTAATCTTTGTGTAATAATCCAAGAGTGAACAATAAACCGTGATATTATCCTATGAAATATCACATACAAAAAATATGTTTTTAAATTTAATTTTAAATATATTTTCAATAATAATATATTTCACCATTCTTTCTTTCCACTTCTTAAACGCTCGCAACCAATCTTATTTTAGAATCCTTTCAAAATAATTTCGGGACAACCTAAAAACTGTAAAAGCTGTCAAAATTACTTTTGATATCTTAGAAACGGATAAATCTGTCAAACTAATTATTGGAGAAGAGAACTTAATAATAGTCAAAATAATTTCAGACTGACAAACATTGTAAAAACTGTCAAATTATAAATCATGATTCGTATATGTTCACTGGTTAATTCCATGTTTTCACTAACGATACCTACATAATTTTAAAAATTGATTAACTAAATTTTAAGTAACTTAAAACTTTAACAACTTAATTTCAAACCACAAATAAATAATTGTTTAAAATAAAAGTACAAACTTTGTTTTCCACCCATACTTGATTTTCTTTTACTCAATAATGCATGAGCATATTTATAATTTATTTGCTTCAAGTTTAAAATTTTATATTTTCCAATGAAAAACTGTTCAAATTAATCTATATTCAATATCTAATTAATATTTACGTAGGTTACTTCGTTATTTACTTAGTACTTTAGTCTTTAATCAGAAAAATTTTCAAATACGAATAAATTCCGAAAACTTATTTTCCATTATAATTTTCATTTAATTAACCCTTTCAATAGAAATGAAATTATTTGTAATTATTGAAATATAAATAAAATGAAACAGGACTGAACTTTGTATATATTCATGACATGGCAAAGCGAATACTCCTCTTATAATAAGTTTAACAGACTTGAAATTGAAAATGAGCCGAAATTTCACTTTCTTATGACTCCCAAAGGGGCGATACTTCTCCAATTTTAGATTCAGCTTTATCGCAAAGCGCAATGGGAATTTTACTGAATGTCTTGCTATTACACTTTGCTTTTATTCCTTATGAGAACAAAATATGTATATATATATATATATATATATATATATATATATATATATATATATATATATATATATATATATATATATATATATATATATATATATTGAAGTTGCGTTTTGCTTCTCGAATAGTGCTAATTATGTGGCCACTTCTTTTTCTTATACAATGCTAAGTTTCTTTGAAAATATACCGGAAAATAAAAGACAGAGAAGGCTTCCCGCGAAACGTGAAGTAAATTAAATATTAAAAAGCGTTTTATGAAGTATAATGTTAATATATTTTCAAAAAATTATTTATAAATTTTAGGTTACTTTAGTTGGTTAGTTTGTAATACATAAAGGTATTTGAACAATCAATTATTCGTACATATATGTACAAATAATTAATTGTTTATGCATACTGCATGTTATATGATTCGGACGACCTGAGTTCGTTTGCGGCAACCTAGAAAGCTCCACTAAACACCCTCAACAAAAATATAATCGTTACCAAAATTTGTGAAAAGAAGCAGATTAGCATACATACCCAGAAACAAATAATAAACCGTGATAATATATTTACTTATCTACATATTAAGTTCTATTTAGTTAGGTTAGGTTTATCTGGTTATAATTAACAAAACGTTCTCGAAAGAGTTAAAAGTCTAATCCAAATACTTTTAATAACTCCGTTAGACCCGGCATGGCGTATACTACAGATAGTTTATTCTGAAGTAGATACTCCCTATGGTGTTTCGACGGGGAGGAATGGAGGGAATACTCCAGCTTGTAATGCGTGATGCTAAGTTTTCATATTTACAATGTATTTCTTTACGTTCTGTCAAGGGACCATTCTCGAGTAAGGTTAGAGGGATTAGAAAAGTTTATTTTGATTTGTGTATTATGTGAATTTCATAAATTAGCATGGTTCGTCGCTGTGTTGTACCGAAGTGACAAGAGTATTCGACTTCAAAGAAAATACATTTAACATTTTTTCATGTGTAAGTTTTCCACAAGAAATATTGGCAGCAGATCAGAAACTTATAATGATATTACAGATTTCCAGGTCAGGGCAGAAAAAATCAATGGATATAAGATATAAGCTATGCAAAGGTAAAATTGTGTTCCATCCAAGTTTTTCAGAATAGAGCGCGAGCAGTCATTTGACTTTGTTAGCCTTAACAAGCAGATATGGAGGTCCGTGTCAAAATGAAAGCTAGAAATTATGTACATAAATGTTAAATGGCATAATTTTTCATTCCAAATTTCATTATTTTCCAATTCTATGTAGTTTATTTTCCTCCGTAAGAAAATTTACAATCCTGGTGACAGACCACGTAAACTTAAAAATATCTTGAAATTTTGAATAAAAAATTATCACATTTCTACATAATTACTAGATGTCATTCTGAATTCTTACACAGTTCCCTATTTCTCCTTTCCAAGGCCAACAAACTCACATATATAACTGCTCGCACCTACATGTTAAAAACATTTCACATCTTGTTTTGTTGGAATTCGCCTGAGAAAAGATGCAGTTCCAACCATATTTAATTTTCCTGATGTGAAATCTATTCAGGAATCTAGTAACAAATAATTTTTTTTTTCTTCAAAATTAAAATTTTAGCAGCTGTAACAAAAAAAGATTCGAATCAACATTTTGCGGCCGTTTATGGTGATTCACGTTAAGCTAAATATACGTTTATTATCACCGTTCTTCAAGCTGTCAATACCTTTCGGCGGGCTACTAAGTGATTATTTATATACGACCCACAATTTCTGCTGACAACCGGTATTTTTACAGTTTCTGCCAACTGTAACTGATGAATACAAATAGCCTTTGTCTATATATAACGTGTATGTCAATCTATATATAACAGTTAATCGAAAGTTCCAAATGATTCGAATTTCTCTTTTCGGGAGTAAGTAAACAGGCAGATGTTTACACACCCCTAATCACATGTTTATGCAGGAAATATAGTCATTATGTTGGGAGCAATTTATATAGGACAATGGGTACTTACTATTCGTGCCAGTTGACATCAATAAAGGCCTGTGTCCACGATCCTAGAAATCGATCCGAGTTCTTGGATATAGTCTGCAATTCGTTAACTCGGATCGTGGACACTACCAACTCGGACGCAAAAATCGAATAGAAAACTAGAATGAAAAAATGCATTCTGTCCTATTTTTTCGTACAAGTTACTAATTTCATTTACATGTTACCTATTTAAAATCTTGACGTTTAATGTTTAATAAGCTTACAAATTATAAGGCTATAAAATATTACCTAATTCTACTCATTTTTGATAAGTTATTATAAATAATTACTTATAAATAAATTAATATATTAGTAACAAATATTTAATTTACTTACTGCCAGGATTATTTCTCGGTTACGTTTTATTAGTTTTTAGTATTGGTAGAAATGGCTGAAAGTAACTTAATAAATTTGACCAACCTGACATGTTCAATATTTATGATCAAAAATGTGAACGAGAACTCGCAACGATTTCTAGCATCTTGGACAAAGGCCTTAACTGCTATGCTTGTTGACTGGAACCCCCTTAGACACTGCGTTTGACTGCGCTAGTTTTCCCTAGTTTTCACTATTATTTACGGTTCATTTTAATTAATACCAACACCATGTAATTTAAGGTTAAATATATTGAAATAACTAAACATGTTGAATACAATTACACTTTGGTTAAACATTTGTAAATAACTAATAAGCGATTATGACAACGTACAATGATGTTTAGCGTACAATTTCGACATATTCATACAGCGTCAAACTTTAGCTCACTTACTAATTTCGTACGAATGTGTTTGTTTACTTGTTCTTAGCACAAGCGAGTGCAACTTCGCTTGGAGCCGCATATTTGCGTACTAAAGCATCAAACTTAGGCGAGAGAGTTCCTAAGCGATTAGTGCTGACTTAACTAAAACTCATCTCTTTACGTCTCGCCTAAGTTGAATTGCGTCTTTCAACATTTTGTAACATTTCTCAATGTTACACAGCTGTCACTTTTGTTTACATGCGTAGTTTACGCAACCCGCACTACAAGCTGGGGTCCATTCCCCTTGCTCCACTGCTTTAAGTTTCTGCTGCTTTCTGCTGTAAATGCTAGCTCGCGGGGTCTAACGGAGTTATTAACTTCAATTGAGAGATGCATTAGCAGAAGTACTCCAACATTTATTCTTCTTTTGGCATACATTCAAACTAAATTGGATAATTAATGTCGGATAAATTAAAAACTGCTAACTGGAAGACACAAACCGTCAAATTAATTTCAAGTTGACTTAAAAACAGGAAAAGCTGTTAAATTATAAATCAATAAGATTCAAAAAAGATCTGGTTAATTATATATATATATATATATATATATATATATATATATATATATATATATATATATATATATATATATATATATATATATATACTCACAACGGTATTTCAAAAACTTGATAAACTAAGTAAGTTTTGAATTTTTTTTTAAATGACAAATTACTATTAAAATTACCCTCGTATTTCTATCAAATTGTTTGCATACACAATCATTTGTGCATAAAATTAGTACTTTTGTTTCAATTGTACCGGGTGTCTACTTTTTTGTGTATCATAGGATATACAATATTAAAATATGCATATTGCTGTAAAATCTGCCTTATTAATTTTAGAACAAAAGTGTAAAAATAAAAATATTTAGAATTAAAAACTACGACTAACATGTCCAAAATTATTGCTCACATGCCTTTCGTTTGCGAAAGAGAGACAAAATAAAAGTAATAATTCTCAGCTATTTACAGAGTGCCATTAGCAATAGCACACAATAGAGTTGTATTGCTTAAGTTTGGCAGATGGCATCTGTCATGAAGTTTTAATAATTATTGAATTCATTAATTTATTTATCAGTAATTACGGATACATTTACCATCGCAGAAAAAACTCAATGGAACAATATTACCAATTAAATATAAATTAATAAGCTTTTATCTGTCAAAGTCAAACAATACGACTACTTGTTGAATTTGTATTGCATAACACTCTGTAAAAAGCTTAAAGACGAATATTTTATTGTAAGTTAATTTCATGAATCTATATCAATAAATTGCGCAATTGATGTAGTTGTCAATTCTGCACAGTTTTGTATTTACTGTTTTGAACTAAAATTAACAGAGCTGAATTTACAATCATATGAAAATTTTTCAATTTTATTTCCTATGGTCCACAAAAAAGAATGCATTCGATACGCGCAAATAGTCAACAAGGTGGAGAAAATAATAACGTTACAAATTTTAATTGCAACTAGTTATTATTTCAATACATAATGTGATTTACCTATATATGCGGACGATACGTCCATAATTCTTTCTGATGCAGATAATGAATTGTTGCAACAAAAGTGTGAGAACTGCCTGAACGCTTTATCAAGTTGGTTTTGTGATAATGATCTTTATTTAAATTTAGCAAAAACTCATTATCTACGATATCATTTTCTTTAATGTAGAGAAAACTTAAATATGATTTTCGAAATTAATGAGAATCAAATTAAAAGATCTAATAATGGTAAATTTCTCGGTTATATTTTCGATGAAAATTTAAATGGTAAAAATCATACTGATAAACTTGTTTCAAAACTCGGACCTATATGTTACCAGTTTTGGCACTTAGGTAGTATTCTTACGAAACAACAACTCATTACACTGTACTATGCCCAAGTAGAATCAAGATTACGTTACGCTATCTGCTTTTGGGGAGCGTCATCGTCAGCATGTAGTGTGTTCATCATCCAAAAACGAATTATTAGAACCATAGCTGGTGCTGGTGTCTCCCGCACTGACTCTTGTAGACTTCTTTTTAAAAAATTTAAAATTCTTACATTAGTATCTCTTTATATATTAGAAGTTTGTTTATACATTTTTATCAACAAAAATAATTTCAAACTTAGTTCCAGTATTCACACTTTTAATACTAGACAAAAACAGCTATTTTATATACCGAATATAAAACATAATTCTCTAAATTCTTTACCGGATGTTAAAGGGTTAGAGGTTTTCAATAAACTACCCACCATAATAAAGGTAGAGTGCAATAAAATTAAATTTAAAAAACTTCTTAAAAACTATCTTATAGAGAAAAGCTACTACACACTAAATGAGTTTTTTACAGACAATACTGATCGGGCTCAATGCTAAAAACATCTCCTATTATTTACTAATATTCTATACCAATGTATATAATATACAGGGTGTAAATGAAATAAGTGCATTAAATTTAACCAGTAATGTAACTCGATGAGAGCAACAATATTTCTTAATAACTTCTTTTTCTAAGTCTTTTAGATTTTGAGTTAAAATTCTTTAAAGATTTGCTGCATATTTCGGCGCGCGCCCATGGAGAACAAATGGCTTGTCGTCAGCTGTCGTATTCAAGTGAAATACAAACAGCTCAAAAATTATCGGTTATCGGTTACACTTACAGTCACAGTAATTAATAAACGAATCAACGGAAATAACATTTATTATTAATTAATTCGTAATAATACAATTTTTAAAATAAAGAAATTTAAATTTTGGATAACAAAATTATAAAGTTCTGAATTAAACCAGGCTTTTTCACCTGTGAATAGAGGAAGACAAGGAGGAACGAGGGGTAAGAGGTATCGATGAAGAGCAGAAGCATAATTATTAGGTTATGAGATGATTATTTATATTCGACAAATCATAATAGTTTAAATACGGTTTTCAAACAATGTGAGTACAAACTTTTGTCCATTTAAACAAGGTACATGAGTTCCAATAATTAGTGGTCCATTTATTGTTCCCGCTCAAACGTTTTTTAATGAAAATTTTTACAGCATTTTTGTCTGTTGAAATGTGTATTTTGCATAAGAAAGACACTTTCCCAAGTAAATTCAGTCTCATTAATGAACATTATGAGCCATTCCCAAAATCGAAGTCTGCTGAAAACATTGATATTTTTGCACATGATATGAATACAACTGTTGCTTTATTTAAAATTGTCATATGTGACACTTCGTATTGTGATAAAGATGTACAAGATTAACTAACGTGCGAATATTAGGAACAGTATGATTTGGAAACGCTCCGTCTAAATGCGTTGGCAATATTATAATACTGTCTTCATATCAACCACAAATTAGAATGTAGTAAAGATACGAATAAATAAATAAACCATAGGTAAGTAATTACAATATCTGTGTACTCGCTATTTGTAAACGTAAGCATTTTGACAGAATTTTACCTAATAAACAAGTTTATTACTAATGTCAATATATAATTGCAACAACTGACAAAACTGTCAATTGCTAAAACAAAATTTTTCATAGCTATTGCTACTGCATTCAATTATTAGAAAAATACGTGGAACGACTCGCCAATTTACGGGGTGGTAAAAATGCTAAAAAAATATGCGATTTCGAGAAAAAGTTATTAAGAAATATTGTTGCTCTCGTCGAGTTACATTACTGGTTAAATTTAATGCACTTATTTCATTTACACCCTGTATAAATTTTATAATATTGTTTGACGTATTCAATACATGTACACAACATGTCGATGAATAAATTGCTATTATTGCTCTTATTATTATTATTATTATTATTATTATTATTATTATTATTATACCTGTATTGTTCGGAAGTAAAAAAATATAACGTTCGTAGCAAAAATTAAAATGTAAATTATATCATGTGTATTTTAAAATTTGAATAAAAATTCATTTTGAATATTGTGACATGATTACAAATTCCGTTTTAATCTTTTTACAAAACAAAATTCACCAACAAATTATTTCAAATGTAGTAAACATCAAACGAACCGTACTATAAAAATAAATTTAACTCGCGAATAACCGTAAAAGGCAAAGTATGAAGTTGAATATTTATGGATTATTTGACAGAAAATAATTTATAGTTCTGGGAGGATATATTTTCTTTTATTTATTTTTACAACGGGATATACGAAAACAATTTTTAATTATAATTTTACGATTGGTTCTGCTGTATGTATTTATAGAATAAATATACAAATGCAACAGATTTTGCAATGCGAACATACCTAATATTTTATGCGTGCAACATTTCAATATACGAGTACGAGTATATTGCACTATTTCACATAAAAAATAGGGCATTGAAATGGATGATTTCGATAAAATCAATTTAAATTTAAAAAGTAAAAACAAATTGAGTATTACATAAATAACAAATGCCACGAATACTAATAAGTTATTTATTTTCCTATTTTTGATTAAAAAATATCAAAATTTACATTTTTTCCCATATTTGGTGACATAGCTGTGCATATTTTTTCCCAAATAACAATGCATAATTCAAATGGTCTTCTAATGGGACAAGTTTTGTTTAAGCGAACCGACTTTGTATGTCTTACAGTTTTCCAGATCCAATTAAACTACTCGTATACTTGTCACAAAATATATCACTTTCTATTTCGCTATAACACAATTGGGCTGTTGTAAGAATTGTTATACGCTTTCAAAGTATGAAATTTTAAAACATAACGAAATATTTCTTAAATATTTTACAATTAATTATTGAAATTTGTAAAATATTTTGAAAACGTTACTTGATCTGAAACAGAATGGCTGATACCTGCTTTGTTTTGGAAACGATATTTGGAAAATGCCAATTTTCAATAAGTATCTAATTTAACATTAAGTTTAAAGAACATATTTTTAAAATACTTTATTTATTTTTTGACATGTGTTTCAAAATTTTAAAAAACATTTTTCTTTAATCAAAACCAAAATTAGTAAAATAACTTTTAAAGTGTTTAGTTTAAACTGTGTAATATGTAATTAAAAACTTGTCCAAATTTTAAAAAATAACATGTTTATAACATAAATTTAATGAAGATAGATGTTTCTACGTCCGATTATTTTCCAATTTAAAACTGTTAAACATATTTGTAAGTATTAAAACTTCAACATGTAACAAACAAGTTATACAAATAAATGTACATTTTAGTATTCCCTGATGAAGTTACAAAATTAGTAACGAAATATTGGAATTTTAAATAAAATTAACAACTATTATTTATTTTATATGCTGAACAGGATATATATCACAATTACAGAACAAAAAATCTGATATGGCCAGCACATTACCTTCCGTGAGTTGTTTGTATTTTGTATAAATGTCATACAAAAAGTTCCTTGCAAAAGATTCTATTTCTTGCACATTACCTTAAGGCAGTTGTATGTATTTTATACAAATTCCATACAGATCAAAAGATCCTATATTTCCAGTAGTAAAATTATAACTCAAACATACTGTCAACTGCACTTGACATTGACACCTATCAATCAGAATTTTGTTAATATGGCAGCTGTTTCCAGAGTTATAACATAGCTCTAATATATAATATATTTAATTTCTTTATAATTTTTTAACTCTATATCTATTTAATATGAAGTATAAAATGCATTCAAATCGTATAGATAATAAAGTATTCTTTAATATTTATAATAACATTAAATATGAAAAAATGATATTTAACATCGTTTTTTCAAGAAAAACTGTTAAAATCTTCAAATAACGGTACTTCCGGTTGACCAATTATAACCAAAATCTAATCATCTCTTCACATGGATGTAAGAAAGAGGAATACGAAAGAATTACAATTTTTGGAATTGGAGTATTAGAGTTATGGCATTAGAAAATTTTGTCACACACACACATACACACATACACACACACACACACACACACACACATATACACACATACACACACATACACACACACACACACACACACACACACACACACACACACACACACACACACACACACACACACACACACACACACATACAGACATCATTGTAAAAATAGTAAAATCGTATTCTAGGGACCCTAAAACGTGCTTACTCACCACCGAATTTTTTGACCAAAGACAATACCTTCCTTACCTAAAGGTGACGGAAGGTAAAAATTGGTATTTGTAAATACATTATGTGTAGAGATTATACATAGAATAAAGAAATAATTACCCAAGAAAACGAAACATTAACAAATATATGTATACATCTATGAGCAATAAAAATTACATGAAATTCTTATACTAAATATCGATTTAATTCTATAGTTATCAGTTCTTTTTTAAATACCAAAGTTAATAACATAGTTTGTATTCAAACAAGGTTTGTAGTTTGTAACATGTGACAAAGTGTCGCCTACTTTTATTTATATAAATGACGTAGGTATGAACAAACTGTCTTCCTATTGCATATGAATGAGGTGCTATATGTAATTTAACGTTGTTTTTCATGCTTATTCTGGAGCCTATTTTTTAATTTAATTATTTGCGAAAATAACAACAAAGTATTATTTTTTATTACTATAAAAAAATATGAAACTAGTTCTATAATAGTTGCTCACCGCTAAAAGCAGCCAGGAAACTAACGTCGAAACATGTGGGAACTTATTAATTGTACTTCTTCCTTAAGAAAAAAAGCACGTTAATAACGAGTGTAATATCGGGAACAGACAAATAATTTTTTCTGTTTCTGTCTTCCCTTTAACAACCAACCCGAACCTTTCGTAAATCACTTCACATGAGTAAATCGACAACACTTATTTTTTATTGTAATACCATTTGTTAATATGATTTAACAGAACTTAACACGTAAGTGTTAATGGGTCTACAACAGTCGCTGGCCGTTATTATAAAGGACACGACGCACGAACAAAGAACAAACGCGAAAAAGTGTCTATAACGGCTACAGTATCGTGAAGAGGTTTATGTTATTACGAAAAATTTTGAACGCCACACGGCTGATATGCAAATAACGGACTCGGCTGATTATAAACTCCGGCTGTCGCATCGGTTTACAAACTTCAGCCGCGTCCGTTATTTGCTTTATATCGGCTTAATGACGTTAATAACTATAAGAGACTCTAAACATCTCTCCCAATGTTAAATATGTTAAACTAGATTTTAAACAAAGTTTAAGCCAAATGGATATTCTTTCTCTATAGCAAAGAAGTTAAGAGAGATAACAACATTATCTTTTTTTGCCGCCCACACAAGTTTTTACTGGCCCGTGAAATATGTTCGGTAACCCAAAGGTTACTCATATCTCTTATCACATCTGTATTCGACATAGCTTAAATTAAACGTTGAATGGTGAATTAGTGGGTATGGCAATGAACCATTCAATAATATCTTTATCCTACTTAAAGTGAGAAATTGAACATGTAAAATACCGCTTTAAAGTACCCTTAAAAACTTGCAAACAATAGTTTATTTTTAGAAGATGTCTGATTAAAGTTATCTGTAGCATGACTGAATTAACAAGTTGGCATACATTATATATTTCGATTATATTACTTTGATTCAGTCTTGCGTATAGCGTTATTTTATAACATTTTTCACACATTGTATTTCAGATTTGATAATATACTTCTTATAATATAAAAATAACAGTAGTATCTTATACATATATAGCTCTCCATTATTACTATTATTATTATTATTATTATTATTATTATTATTATTATTACTATTACTATTATTATTATTATTATTATTATTATTACTATTACTATTACTATTACTATTACTATTATTATTATTATTATTATTATTACTATTACTATTACTATTACTACTACTACTACTACTACTATTACTATTACTATTACTATTACTATTACTATTACTATTACTATTACTATTACTATTACTATTACTATTACTATTACTATTACTATTACTATTACTATTACTACTGCTACTACTATTACTATTACTATTACTATTACTATTACTATTACTATTACTATTACTATTACTATTACTATTACTATTACTATTACTATTACTATTACTATTACTATTACTATTACTATTACTATAACTATTACTATTACTATTACTATTACTATTACTATTACTATTACTATTACTATTACTATTACTATTACTATTACTATTACTATTACTATTACTATTACTATTACTATTACTATTACTATTACTATTACTATTACTATTACTATTACTATTACTATTACTATTACTATTACTATTACTATTACTATTACTATTACTATTACTATTACTATTACTATTACTATTACTATTACTATTACTATTACTATTACTATTACTATTACTATTACTATTACTATTACTATTACTATTACTATTACTATTACTATTACTATTACTATTACTATTACTATTACTAATACTAATACTAATACTAATACTAATACTATTACTATTACTATTACTATTACTATTACTATTACTATTACTATTACTATTACTATTACTATTACTATTACTATTACTATTACTATTACTATTACTATTACTATTACTATTACTATTACTATTACTATTACTATTACTATTACTATTACTATTACTATTACTATTACTATTACTATTACTATTACTATTACTATTACTATTACTATTACTATTACTATTACTATTACTATTACTATTACAATTACTATTACTATTACTATTACTATTACTATTACTATTACTATTACTATTACTATTACTATTACTATTACTATTACTATTACTATTACTATTACTATTACTATTACTATTACTATTACTATTACTATTACTATTACTATTACTATTACTATTACTATTACTATTACTATTACTATTACTATTACTATTACTATTACTATTACTATTACTATTACTATTACTATTACTATTACTATTACTATTACTATTACTATTACTATTACTATTACTATTACTATTACTATTACTATTACTATTACTATTACTATTACTATTACTATTACTATTACTATTACTATTACTATTACTATTACTATTACTATTACTATTACTATTACTATTACTATTACTATTACTATTACTATTACTATTACTATTACTATTACTATTACTATTACTATTACTATTACTATTACTATTACTATTACTATTACTATTACTATTACTATTACTATTACTATTACTATTACTATTACTATTACTATTACTATTACTATTACTATTACTATTACTATTACTATTACTATTACTATTACTATTACTATTACTATTACTATTACTATTACTATTACTATTACTATTACTATTACTATTACTATTACTA
>OY720454.1:36332842-36492842 GCA_963082715.1 Harpalus rubripes
AATGGCTTGAATGAGATCAGTACGGTTAATGTTCTTATTAGAACCAAGTTGGTATTCACCCTTTAAACAGGGAAAGACATTCCATTATTTGTACCATCGCCTGGATAAAAGATACTACAAATGACTAGACATGAAATTCAATCCGAATTGAATCGAATGCTGCCTTCCACCGACGCAACGCTGCATCAACGCTCCCATTTGGAATCATTGCATTAAAATACATTGACTTGTTCGAATGCTGGACGCGATGCGAACGCGACGTTGCGCTCGAAGCTCCCACTCTCGGCAACCATTATTTAAACTACTTAATTACGGCACCAAATTCTAAGAATGTCATTTAAAGTGAAAATGTCATAAATCGTAACCATTTAATTCTATGTCGCATTAAAGAGAAAAATTACTCAGCAATTAATTTTTATGCATTGAGCTTGCAGTCGAGAACAAAATCTGTGCATCCAACTAAAATTTAAAGTGTTTTAAACATCAAAAATAATAAAGTAGGCATTTAAAACATGTTTTGTACTTGTATAGGGAAAAGATGAAAAGTGCAAAAGGTGTAATTTAAGTTACATTATAAAAAAGCGATCCGATAAGTAACAAGTATTGATTATGATTATCTAAGGCAATTATTGTGATGTTTTGCAACATCACTGTTACTCGTTTTTCTAACATATTTTTAAGTTTAAAAAATTGTTAAAAAATTTATTGTAATAATTTTGAGAACCTCTGAATTTGCTATGAAAATTTTTCGTTGTAGGATACATCGTAAGTTTAACATTCTCATGCCACCTATAGTTTGTTTAACGAACAAGAGTTTATTTATTATTCTATCTAAAATTTTATTGCATTTTGTTCAAATTTAGTTTATTCCAGTTTATTTTCATTTTATTAAATAGTACAAATATTTGTTTTTCAAATTTATTCTGTACTTTTTTATATAAATTTTTCTTGCTTATACTCTGGGAGATATTTGCCGTTGTTCGGATATAAATTTTTGATCTTGGAGGAAAGAAGTCTCTATTAGTTTGGAGCCACGAGCTCTTGGAGCTGGGAGTTTAGCTCGCTTAGTTCTTTTAGTTTTGAGTCGCCATGTAGAGTTGCGAGTTAGTATCATGAAGTTCTTTTGGATTTTATTTTTTATTGCCTAAATTCCCATTTTGGAGTCCAGCCAAGCAGTGTCTGGTAAGTGACTCATTTTTTTGTTGATTATTCATTTTATGTATTTTATTGTTTGGTCTACTGTTGTGCCATTTGGTTTTGACCAGTTAGTGTAACCACAGTTAGACTATATTCGAGTCACAGCACTGTGGAGTTGGTCCTTTTTTGATTTCTTTTGTGGAGATTTTATTTTGCATTTTAGCATATTTTCTCTATATGTTTTGTGTCTAAATTTTTGTTAGTTCGTGTGGCTTTATGCTGTGAAACTCAGCGGTTCTAAACTTTTTTATTAAATTCTATTTTACTTAAATTTAAAATGCATTACTTTTACTGCCTCCTTTTTCTAAATTTATCTCGCCTTTTATCTCGCCTTGTATTATTCAAAATTACTAGAGGCATGTTTAATTTAATTTTGAGTATTGGCGACTCTACGAGCTTTTGTAATAATTTCTTTGTATTTGTTTGGGCCACGTAACGTGCTTTCTTGACTAGTCAAAATTTTGTTGGCCATGTAACTTGCATGTTCTTTTTCTTTTGTGTCATTTTTATTTTACTAGCCGATAACCGGTAAGGCTCAGGCTCCCGTGTTCTTAGAACACTTAATTTTGGTTAAATTTATAATTAATTTTCCTAGTAGTTCAGTTTTACCCTTCTTGAGTTCCCTATCCTATCCCATCTTGTATGCCGACGGGTTGGAACGGATAGTTCTTTTAATACTTAGTTAGAGTCACGGTTCGGACTTGTGTTTCCTTTTAAATAGCCGGATCTGCTTACTACGCTCTATCTTTTCGCCCATGCGAGCCCTTTTTTTGATAATTCTAGATTATCTTTTGTTTCATGGCGAAGCCCTAGCGGGGAAATAAGCTCTAACAAGTAGTTAACTTTAAACTCGAGCGGTTTTATTTCTTTTAGTGCTATTGTTAGCCAGGCGGCCAGTGCTTCCAGAAGAGCCAGTCAGTAGGGTATTTTAGTTTTATTTAGCCCTTTTTTTAGTCTGGCGAACCCGTGTGCATAGTACGGCTGTAGAAAGGATACTTATATTTTTCGTCGGTGCCTTGCATATCCCACATGCACGGTTTTAGCCGTGAGCGCGGTTATTAAAGTTTTTGTTACTATCTTCAACACTTTTCTTGATATTTGTCGTACATGTTTTGTTTTTGTAATGTCTGTTCACTTTATCTTTTTTTGCTCCAATTTAACGTTTGAATATTGTTTTGCATAACTACCGGACGAAGCACAAGAGTCTTGTTTTATTATAAAATTGTTTATAAAGTACTCAGGCGCTTCAGGCCGTGTTATTTCTCCCACGTACTTGTTATTGCGGAGTATTTTTTTTTAGGGACAGTAGTGGCTCTGGTGTTTGTTGGCTGACCCTTGGTCTCGGATTTTTAGGGCTTTAGATCTATCTTCGCTACACGCCAATTAAGGGATTTAGTTCCGTCAGAACTACGGAGCCGTAGCCAGGCCAAGCCACGCCATATGGGTTGTTATCCGTATAGTTCCTACACCACTTCAGGATGCTAGAACAAGTGACCGAGAGTTGCCTCCCCGTCTCTCTCTTGCGGCCACGGGGCTGCTCAGCTTCCGACGAAGTCTACCAGGTTCCCGCTCGACGTCTGGGCCAGGGGTTTGGTCCCAACCGCAATAACGGATCCGCAACACTAGCTGGGGGACTACCGATGCTGCCGCCGTTTTGGTATTAGTTTTTTTCTTGTGTAAAAATTTCCAAGTTATTCTTATTGGTTTCTAGGTTTCAAATTTTTATTTGCAATATATTCAAAATTAACTTTTCCTTATATTTGTTCTGTGTTCTTTCTCTCGACGACACCTCTCGAGGTTACCCTTTTTAAGATATTGGTGTCCGCAGAATAAATTGGTGGTATTCAAAAAAAATTTGCACAGTCATTGGCCTGAATCATTTTTTGTTTAGTTAGGCGACACTATACCACCAAGTTATTATTGGACCCACGAGTTTGCTCCCGCCCTTTACCCGTGAGTTACAGGTGCATCAACTGAACACAGGTGAGTAGCCTTCATGTGTGTCACAGTATAAACTTCGAATGTTTTTTTCTTTTCCCGTGCTTTTATTTATTTGTATACTTTCCGGCATGTTTTGAGATGGGACAGCACATCTTTTCAACATAATTATGTTTCTTTGTTATTTTGGATCATTAGAAACTATAAAATTTACCTATTATATAAATCTCGTGTGTAAATTTCCTTCTCAATCCGTAATTTTCAGTCATGCTTCTCGAAGTTCATCCGTGATTAATTAGTAGTTTTTGAATTGAAATTTGGGACCCAGCAATAAGTTTTATTATTGTCTGCTTTACTCGGCAAGAATTTTAAATTATTGTATTTATTATTGTGCTAATGTATCAACTAACTGCCCCAGAGTAGTTCAAATTATTGCCACCAGATCAAGTAGCGTTTAACTTGAATCACCAATTACAGATAAAATATATGGTGTTAAAATAAACCGCCATTATTCTATTCTTTTGGTGGATATTAAACCAGCGAGCGGTGGGACTATGGAAAGGAAACTTTTTCTGGACTTCAGTCTGGATCTTACAGTAGTTTAGCTGAACAATGGGTGTCGCGGTCGGAGTAAGCTCATTGCCTTTCTTTCGTGTTGAAAACTTGTCTTCTAATGTGTGGTAGAGCTATACCAATTATGGCCACTTTTACGACCTCCGGTTAAAGTTTCGGTTTCTGAAACCGTAGGATAATTTCCAACCGCCAGTCGGAATGTTTCCATGACAATGGGTTTTTTTAATTCGCGGTTGGGAGTTATCCTATGGTTTCAGAAACAGGAACTTTGACAGGAGGTCGTTAAAGCGGCCCTTAAAAGCTGTAAGTGTGATATCAGGGCTTTAAACATCCTGGAATTAATCAGCATGACTGATTTAGTACCGGATCAAGTTTCCTGGAGTAACAAGAAGTAATCTTTTTGACCATAGATGTAATTTATGTAAAATGTCCCAACCAAAATGGTTTATGCTGAATATACGAGTAGTATTAAAAAATTTAAAAACTAAAATCTATTAAAAAAGAACTTACAATTCTCTTAAACGGTAAATCAAAATCTTTGTGATACTAGTGTTCAGATTCAGGTTCAACTGACATCTTCAGAATGTGAAATTTAATCAATAACAAATACAGGCTGTCCTCTGAAGTAACCGACAAACTTTAACCATGTATTCTAGGGGTCATTCTAAGTAAAAAAGTTCATATAAACTATGGGTCAATTACTCTTCGTTTTGGAGATATAGACAGAAATAAAATAAACACAAAAAAACAAAAAATAAAACAAATGTTATAACATAACTGAAAACTTGAATCTTGTATTCTAGGCGTCATTCCAAGTAAAAAAGTTCATATAAACTATATATCACTTCTTCTACGTTTTAGAGATATCGATAAAAATATAATAAACAAACAAATAAACAAAAAATAAAGAGAACAAGAATTGATCCCTAGTTTATATGAGCTTTTATTTCATGGTTTGTGGGCTTCCTCAGGGGATATCTTGTATAATAAATTAGGCGAAAATGTTTATACTCTTTCTATAGGATTCCAATTGTCTTAATATGTGAAGCAGACATTAAAAGATATCTATTTGAGTTCCATATCTCGAATAACATTTTAATATTCCTTTGAAGTGGGTCTCGCCACTTTTACTTCAAAATTGTTTTTTTCATTCTTAATTTTATTTTTGTGTGGTTTGCGATGTTCCGGATTTGAAATATTGCAAACAGATCACATGATTCGGGTGATGATAGCAAGCTGAGAGATGAGCGCTAATCCGCTCAGCCAGCGTGTCGACTAATAATTATTATAAATGTTTCAAATGACGAGCCACTAAAGTTGGACATTATGACCATAGCTATGTATAAGTATGATCATATTTAAGACACATATTTATTTTCCAATGTAAAAATTTGTGAATTTATGCAGACCGAAAAGTGCAATTTATTATTGAAACGTCGTACATAAATAATGGCATTCTACAAACATATAACCAGGGCCGTGCGGTGGTTTGGAGGCGCCTTTTATGAAAAGGGGCCCAATGTTATACATACGAGGGCCGTTCTAAAATTAAAGACATCATAGGCTACCCAAAATCGAACAAAGAAATTATTTTCAAAAATCTTCGAGGAGGTTGTAGATATACATCTCATTTCAACAATTTTTCTACATAGTCCCTGTTATTTTTATTCACCTTCTGAAGGCGGGGCAACGATATTTTTGATGCTATTAATAAATAAGGTTGCCGCCTGTTCCCTTATCTAACATTTTTCGTTCTTTTTTACTTTGTTTTCGTTTTTAAAATTTTCTCCTATCAGTTTCTTGTGTGAATGAAGTAAGAGATAAAAACCAAATTGTATTAGATTGGGGCTGTATGGTGGATGTTCTAGAATATCCCATCCAAAATCGCCCAACGCTTAGGAGATTCGCGCTGTTTGAGGATATGTTATCGTGAATCAGACGTTCGCCGCGAGTCAACATTCCTTGACTTTTGATCGAGCGAATTTCGCATCTGACGGAAGAGTAAAAGAGATGCTTCATCACAAACGGGTGTTACTGGCAAACTAGAGAGCTGCTGGACTACTCGTTTGAAAGAAGAGGAGTTTCTCTACACGATCTTCTTAGGGCGCCAAATTGAATATTATGTGATCCAGGTGCCCAAAATACCAGTGGTGGGTAGTAGTACATTACAAGTAATGACATTATGTAATTTCATTACATTTGATTCTAATAAGTAATTTTATAATGCTATTTTTGTTACATTCATCTGCTAGTAATTTGCAATGTACTGCATTACTTTTTCACAGTAATTTGTAATTGTACATTACAATTACTAAAAATACGCATGCTCATATCCTGAATAAGAAATAACTTGTTCGAATTATCCGATCGTAAACGATTATGTACGAACTAGAACTCAGTAGAAGTGCAATGCTGCCCATTAAAGTCATCGTCATCGCACCATGATTTTATTACATGTCGTCTTGTTTTTACCATTCTTCATATCTAGGTAAATGTTAAAAATCTATTATGGATACAACGTAAGTTTTTGAATAATATTACTATTTAAATAAATCGGATGATATTGTTTGATGATTTTACTTATAACTTCTAGCATATTAAGTTTACCACAAGTTACAATTATGGGGTCCTAGGTTTGAGCTTTGAGTATCACAGCAAATTTTACAGCTGATTTAAAGGTAATATATAATTTGTTTTTTGTTTATCTTGTGGCAAATAGAATCAGCACCATTGTATTTCAAATTCATAGACATATACATTACAATAACCATAATCACACTGAAGCAACTAGCTGCTAGTTTTTAAAATAGTGGTATTTTTTGTTATAATACTTTAATTACACATATTATAAATATAAAAGTCGTGAACCATAAAATCAAATTCCACTCATATAATATAATGTGTAATGGAATTACAAATAAATTGCAATGGTAATTACATTACTTTTATCACAATTTAAAAAAGTAATGTGTAATTCTGAGCCTTTTTCTTAAAAATAATGTAACGGTAATGCAATTACAATTTGCAAGTAATGTGCCCAGCTCTGCAAAATACGGCCCTGCATATAACTATCTGTAACTAAATCGTACAAATTACACCACGCTTTTTGAATAATATACTATTAGCTCTCATTCAAAAAAGGTTAGTTGTGTGATTCTTAAAAACCTGCTTTCCAAATAAAGGTCGTATAGAATAATGTAGCTAATGCACGTCATCAAATATTCTTTCCTATTTTTATTATGCAAAAGGAAGCAATATTGACTGACACGACATCTCATCCCAACAAATGAAACTTTTTTTAGATATTAAAGAATATTTTAAATAAAGTATGTATTTTCAGATTTTTTAATCCGTATTAGTGGTAGCAAATATTGTGTCAAAATATTTACGGACGTTAACATAGAAGCCGAAAATTCAATACGTAATGTATTAAAAGTATTGATTAAATTAATACAGACCTATAATAATTATAAAATCAATGAAATAACACACTTCTAAATTTAGTTCTAAATTTAAACGCTGTCATTTCATTTAGATAACGGGTAATGGGACAGTTTAAATAAATGAGAATTTAACACATTACAATAAATTAAAGAAAATAGGGTTTTCTTTTAATACCAACAGGGATGCCTAATGAGAATAATAAAACGGTGCTGTAATATTTTCGAGTCTGTTATTTTATTGTAGATAATATAAAAATATACTTGTAACGTAAAGCAAAACAAACTCGTATACGTACTTTTTCTGTTTGTTTGTTATAAATGTTATTATTTTTAGCAAATTGCTTAGTATTTCATTAAAAATTATATTGTACCTAAACAATGCATAAAATCTACAACTTTTATATGCTTTTTAAGTACTAAATTTTAAAAATATTGTTGTTTAAATAGCCTGAAATTTGAAAATAATACGAAATATCCATTAGATTTTACAATTAATTATTGAAATTTGTGTAATATTTTGAAAAAATCGCTTATCCAAAAAGAATGTGACGTCAAAATTCATACCGCATCACTTAATGTGTGACAAATATTCAGAAATTTTTATTTATATAAATAAAGTAGGTGGTGGATAAACCGTTTTTCTTTGGCTATGAATGACGTGCATGCTATACTCGTACTTAATTTCACCTCACAGAGTAGGGTGTTGTTTTACATTTCGTATTACTGGAACGAAAATAACAACAGTTTATTATTGTTTTTTATTATTATGAAAAATATTGCATAAAATTTTATTTTAAATACTATTTAAATAATGTGAAATTGGCTCGTTCTTTAATTTAAATATTAGTACATTTTAATGCACAAAAAGATAAACGTTTATTACACTTTTATGAATTATAAATAAAATTTATGTGCTAAAACAGCCTGAGAAGGAGCAATTAAATTTTTATAAGACAAATTTTGCAATTCTCAGAAAAGAAAGCAAAAAAGAAAAATAATTCTTTAAATTTTTTATGTGTATGGCAAAATTTATGAAACAACATATTTCTGTTGTCTTGCTTACTAGATTGCCTTTTGAAAGCCTCTCCTTCCATAAAATAACTTACTAATACCCACAAATCTGTATCTGCTACTATCTTTAGGATATTCTCAAAAACTTCTATACTAAATTCTCAAAAATCTTCCATTATAAGTGTAAGCAAATATAATACAGTGGTGTAATATTTCCCTTGGGAAACTTCTTATTCGTTTCCCTTAAACAAAAAAATGCAAATTGAAATTTTGATAGCAATATTTATTAATTATTCAATTGATGTTTCATTTCGATTTGATTTTGTCAATTTAAGGAAAGTGTCAGATGTAACCGGGCATTAAAGGTTTTAAATGATAAATCATTTATAGCAATTTAGATACAATAACGGCTCTTTTTAGAACTCAATATAAATTGTTTGATCTTTATTTTAATAAAATTGAAGCGCGCGGGGGAACAAGGCACATATCCAAAAATCGAGTTAGTCATACACAAATGTGCTTGAAGTGAATCGCAAACCATAAAACAAATATCTGATAAAAAGGCCATATAAGTGTCATGCAAAAGAAAACTGTTTGCAAGTGACAAGGAGCAGCGATAAGCAGCACAGTATCGGAAAGGAAATAATATTCCGGCTGATGACCCTATTGTTGTATATTGTATTGTAGTAAATATATTCCATTTCACTTATACTGAAAAGTTGGTATTTTAATACATCCTTCAATAGTTTGACAATGCTACATTGTCTAATATATTGAAGTAATACTCTACCATGAAATCTTATTATGTATATGTACCTATATGTATATGTATATATATATATATATATATATATATATATATATATATATATATATATATATATATATATATATATATACGAGTTTAGAATTCGCCACTCTTTGAATTAAAAATATAATTTTCCTAGGATTTCAGTGAAAGGGCAAAAAAGGATAAAACTCAACTTCATATTATTGTAAGGTTTCATACTAAATGTTAACTACTTTATACAACTCTTTGTTACATTTATGTATATAACTTTATAGCATCCTGATGAAAGATTAAATAAATCCGATAGCTTGATGAAATAATCCAGAACGAGCTCTACTTTCTTTTTTGCCTTTTCACTGAAATCCTACGAATATATATTAAAAATAATTATTACGTTTTAATATTGAAAATATGTAATTTTGGCTTGTCTTTTTATACAAAATTGAAAATTGTTTCTTTCGAGAATATGGTTATTAAATAATTGTTAGCGAAGAATTTCATATATGGTAATATTGTTTTTGAACGTTTCTTTAATGTTAATACTTATCGTTCTATAGATTTTTTTTACGGTTTCCTTTTCTAACCCAAGTTTGTACTCGTTGCATTGAAACAGAAAAGATCCATGCTACATTTTTTCTATACATTCATTAAAAATTTATTTGAAAATATAAATTTACTATATTTTTTTATTCTGATACATCACTGTCCGTTATATCAATAATTTAAGTGATAGCTCTCCAAAAAAGCAGCATTTGATTTCAGGAAAGTCGAAAAACTCGAAACAATCCATTTGTGGCTTACGTACCTTGTTTCCCCGAGTGCTTCAAATGTTATTGAAATGTTCAAACTTCGTGCAACTTTCTCTGTAGCCAACAAAGAAAATTACAAAGAAATTAATTATTAAATGGTGAAAGGGTTAGGAATAAAACCAACAAGATATTTCAAGCATCAGAGGTATGCATATTTATTATGTAAATGTTTCTCATTTTATTTATATATTTTAATACATTTTTTGTCGGAAGCTAAACGTAGCGCAAAGATTTTTCTTGTTAACAGGTAGATATATTATGCAGAAAAACGAAAAAAAATAGGTCATTATTTTTTCTATTTATTACATGCACCATGCAGGAGATACTACGAGTATAATCTGTTTACGTTAATAACAAAGTCATATTATGCAATCATGCAAGTAGATATAACAAAGAAGATGCACGGTGTAATAAGATGATAAAATTATAATACGTAGTAAAATGAAGTAACTTATTTTACACTAGAGTAATATGTTAGTTAGATTAGATACTACAAAATCTCGTGTTGTGTAAAATGGTCTTTTACCTAGAACTAATGTATAATTGAAAGCTACGTCCCAAAATGAAGCAAAATTATTTTAGATATTATGTGCCTTCCGTATTTTTGTGGAAAATCATTATCATTATATACTTTTGAAAAATAAATATAACTATTTGACATATCTGTTATACCATTTATATAATATCAATTAACAATTGAACACTAAGACAATTCTAGGCAGCACTGCCAATGGCATTGAATTACTCTAATTTCCTAGAGAGTAATGAAGCACATTAAGTAGGTAATTATTTTGATAAGAATAAAGTGAATGTTATTTATTGGTTGTGTATAAGAATTTATAGGTTAACCGAAAATTATGAGAAGAAATTACTTTGAATCGAATAATATCTAAATGTTAACATTTCGTACATTAGACACAAGAAACTTTCTGTGTTAAACATACAGAGAGTGCATTTCTCGAAAATCTGACATCCATTTATAATTCATATGAAAATGAAGATAGACAACTTTAAAGAAAAGAAAAATCATACTTTCCGACCAATGGTTCTCAAAACACGGGATCTAACATTTTTATTTTAAATCAGATTATATATTTTTTATTTCTTCATTCGTTTAATTCCAAACCCTTACAAAAAACCATATTTTCATCATATTTGTGTAAAAGTTTATATGCATTTTTTTCAAATAAATCATCAAATAAGGGTATAAAAATATTATATCATTGAATTCGCAATTAAATTCATTAACGAATGAGCAAATAATAAATATAAATTTAAAATACAAAATATTAGATCCCGTAATTTGAGAACCACTGGTCGAAAAAAATATTTTTTCTTTTATATTTATCGCGTGAAATAGAAATTGTTTGCGCATTTAACCGTCTTTGTAGCTCTTATAGTTCTCGAGATAGCAATAGTGGCCTATTTAATATGAACAGCCTGTATTTTTCCAATGGCTTAATGTATAAACTACCAATGTCAACATTTCATAATTTTCATACGTATAGCTGGAGCGCGTTATATTGAGACAAGAGACTGGAGCTCGATGAGTTCTGTCACTGGTTAAATTAAATATACTTATATTTCTGCTACAGCCTGTATATATGAATTAGAATATATAGTTTTAAGTAACACTGTATTACCATAGTGCATTAATGCAAACCTTATATTAAATTTGACCATTATTCATTAATTCGCTCATTATGCGGAAATTTCATTCGATGAGAAAGTTATTGAACATCCATCAAAACATGATAAATTACATCTTGAAAATGTATCGTATCGTAATTATACTTGCTTACACATATAATACAATTTTTGAAAATTTTAAGTGAGTATAGGAGTTTTTGATGGTATAACTCAAATATATTTTCTGGAAGGAGAGGCTTTCAAAAGGCAATCTAGGAAACAAGACAACAGAAATATATTGTTTTATAAATTTTGTCATAGACATAATAATTTTAAAGAATTGTTTTTACCTGCCGTCAAACCGTCGGTAAGGGAGGTAATCTAATCGTGCCAAAAATTCGATGGTGAATTTTCAGTAAATAAGCACGAATTAGGGTCCCCACAACACGTTTTTACTATTTTTACGATGATGTGTGTGTGTGTGTGTGTGTGTATGTGTGTGTGTGTGTGTGTGTGTGTGTGTGTGTGCGTGCGTGTGTGCGTTGTGTGTGTGTGTATGCTTCTGTGTGTGTATGTGTGTGTTTGTGTAACGATTTTTTCATCCACGATAACTCTTATAACAAATTTTCAAATATATCTATTTTCCGTATTTAAGTTTCCTGCATTCATATAACAAGTGGATTAGATTTTGGGTAAAATTGGATAAATGAAAGTGATACTTTACTTGAAGCTTACAACAGTTTTTAATGAAAAACTATATTAAAATATAATCCAAAACTACTAAATTTTAGTATTTAAGACCTTTATATCACGGGAAATAACATATTAGATTTTGGCTAAAATTAATCAACCAAGAGTGATACTTTACTTGAAGCTCTGAACAGATTCTCTTGAAAAATATATTATGATATACTCTACAACTTGTCAAATTTAGTATTTACGACTTTTACATAAAGGGGACCAACACATTAGATTTTAGATACAATTGATAAACCGGAAGTGATACTTTATTTGAAGCTCTGAACAGATTTTTGTGAAAAATAAATTGATACAATCCAAAACTTTTCAAATTTCATATTTAAGACTTTTATATTAATGTGAACGACATATTAAATGTTTTCTAAAATTGATAAACCGGAAATACTACTTCACACAAAGCTATTCTTGAAAAAAATATATTAAAACATGATCCAAAACTTCTGAAAATTTGGTATTTAAAACGTGTATAATTTGAAACAACATTAGATTTTGACTATACCTATATGATAAACCGGAAGTGGTACTTAATTTGGAGCTCTAAACAGATTTTCGACGAAAAACAATAAAATATAATCCAAAATTTTGTATTACAGAATTTTCTATTTATTGGAACAACAAATTAGATTTTGTTTACGAACGATCACCCGGAAGTTATACGTTACTTAAAGCCCATTGCTATTTCAAACACGGAATTGGCGGGAGGTCATGTGTTGGCCACATCAGATTTTTTCTTTGTTGCTTTTTTTTCTGAGAAAATGTAAAGTGTGTTTTATAAAATTTAGTTGCTTGTTCTAAAGCTGTTTTAGCACATAAATTTTATTTATAATTCATGAAAGTGTAACAAACGTTTATCTTTTTGTACATTATAATGTACTAATATTTAAATTAAAGAAGGAGCCGATTTCACATTATTTAAATAGTATTTAATATAAAATTTTATGCAATATTGCCCATAGTAATAAAAAACAATAATAAATTGTTGTTATTTTCGTTAACTTTTTATCAATATTTTATTAAAGCTTTTGAAAAAAATTGTCAAGTAGATACGATTTATTCCGATTTCTCGAAAGCTTTCGATACGGTTAATCATGAAATTCTATTAAGTAAATTATCTTATTATGGGATTGGTGGGCCAATCTACTTTGGTTTAAAAGCTACTTGTCAAATAGAACACAAATTGTTAAAATTAACTCATCACAGTCAAATAACTTTGCAGTTCTCTCTGGCGTGCCTCAGGGCTCTCATTTGGGACCCCTGCTTTTTCTTATTTTTATTAATGATGTAGGGAAATTTTTGCACAATGTAAATTACTTACTGTTCGCCGATGACTTAAAAATCTTTTTGGAAATTACCTCCCCTAACGACTGCCAACTCATTCAAAATTGTTTAAACAATTTATTTCAATGGTGTGAGGAAAATCATAAGAACTTAAACATCAAGAAATGTGACTATATGACCTATCTTCGAGTGAAAAATCCTTTTCAAGTTAATTACTCTCTGAACAATCAGTTGCTACCTAGAATAACCGTTGTTAAAGATTTGGGTGATATCTTGAGTCCTGATCTTGGGTGCAATAATCATGTTGAATTTGTCAAGGCGAAAGCAATGAAAGTTTTATATATTACATTAGTACGACTTATTTTGGATTATTGTACAACAGTTTGGTCACCGTATTATGATGTACATAAGGCTACCCTTGAAAATGTACAAAATAAATTTCTTAGAACTATTAGATATAAATTTACGTACATATTTTCCCATGCATCCTACGATACAATCTTAAAATTTTTAAACATCACAACTTTGCAACAGCGCCGTGTTTATTTTGACTTAGTTTTTCTCTACCGATTAATTAATAACCTGATTGATTTCGCTTTACTACTTTCCTTCATTAAGTTTAATGTGCGTTATTCTACTGCGAGGAAGAAATTTTTATTTTATATATGTTTCTCAGATAAAAATTATATTTATTATTCTCCTTTAAATAGAATGATGAGAGAATTTAATGATGCTCAAATTGATGTTGATATAAATAATATGTCTCTGCATGTGTATAAGTCGAAACTAAGACTTATGTAGAAAATTTTTCTTACAACTATCACACTGTTTATATAATGTAGAAAATTTTTCTTGTAACTATCACAATGTTTTTATGTACATTTTTGAATTTAATTGTTACTATACCTATTTATGTATTATTTTCTTATTACTAATCTTTGTACTTCATATGTATAGTGGACGTAAGTCCGTTCATAAATAAATAAATAAATAAATAAATAAATAAATAAATAAATAAATAAATAAATAAATAAATAAATAAATAAATAAATAAATAAATAAATAAATAAATAAATAAATAAATAAATAAATAAATAAATAAATAAATAAATAAATAAATAAATAAATAAATAAATAAATAAATAAATAAATAAATAAATAAATAAATAAATAAATAAATAAATAAATAAATAAATAAATAAATAAATAAATAAATAAATAAATAAATAAATAAATAAATAAATAAATAAATAAATAAATAAATAAATAAATAAATAAATAAATAAATAAATAAATAAATAAATAAATAAATAAATAAATAAATAAATAAATAAATAAATAAATAAATAAATAAATAAATAAATAAATAAATAAATAAATAAATAAATAAATAAATAAATAAATAAATAAATAAATAAATAAATAAATAAATAAATAAATAAATAAATAAATAAATAAATAAATAAATAAATAAATAAATAAATAAATAAATAAATAAATAAATAAATAAATAAATAAATAAATAAATAAATAAATAAATAAATAAATAAATAAATAAATAAATAAATAAATAAATCAATAAATAAATAAATAAATAAATAAACATTGGTTCCAGAATCCAGAAATAGTTATGAAAAACAACACCCCACTCCTGCGACGTCAAATTACGTATAGCATGCACGTCACTCATAGCCAAAGATAAACAGTGTGTCCAGCACCTAGATGGATGAATATTTGTCACATATTAAGCAAAGCGGTATGAATTTTGACGTCACATTTTTTTTAGATCAAGTGACATTCAAAATTTAATTGCAAATATCTAATGGATATTTCGTATTATTTTCAAATTTGAGGCTATTTAAAGAACAATATTTTAAAAATTTTGTTTAGTAAAACGCGTATAAAAATTATAGCATTTGTACCTTGTTTACGTACAATATAACTTTTAATGAACGTACTTCTTAAAACTAATAACAATTTTTTTACAAAACCATTATGAATAATTTTTTTTATAATTAATAAATTAGGACTGTTATAAGATCTACTTGTAATAATTTCTAGAAATAGTACTTTACTTGAAGCTTATAATATGTTTTAATGAAACACTTTTTTCAAACATAATCCAGAACCTTTCTAATTTGGTATATAAGACTTTTATGTCAATGGAAATAACATAATAGATTTTGGTTAAAATAGGCTGACTGGAAGTGATATATTACCTGAAGTTCTTAAAAAGTTTTCTTGAATAAAATGGTTTTATTTTGATTTTAGAAATAATTGCTTCAAAAAAAGTTTTAGGGAATTAAATTCTGTTTCTAGCACATCACGTATTATTAAATTAGTCCTTTGTATAAGCGAGATATGTAAAAAAAATTATATATTTTTGGTTGCTATGAATTAGGACAAAAATAACAGCGTTTTAAAGCTTAAATTAATCTTTTGTATTTTTTATTAAAATAGCTATTTTTATATCAAGGCCGCGAAATCACTCTTTAGCGTACCGAGAGAAAAATTGTCGCCGAGGCCGCTTGCGGCCGAGGCAAGACAATCTCAAGGGCGCTAAAGGATTACGCGGACAAGGTGTACACAATATTTTTTGTGCAACCGTAAAAAATATGTTATTACAAATTCTATTAATTTTAAAAAGTTTCATTCTGAATAGAAAGTTAGCTTTCAAGGTGGCTATGTGATTGACATTTGATAAACAAAACCATGCAATTCTCAAGTGTCAAAGTGATTGTTTACCTAATTTCGCGGACGCTACCATGACAACGGCCGCGAAATGAATTTTGCGGCCGTTACCATAACAACGGACGCGAAATCTAATTTCGCGGCCTTTATTACGGCTGCGAAATGCTTACTTCGCGTCCGGTTGCACAAAAAAATATGTATAGCTTAATAGGCGTACAAGAAAGTCGTGTGGTGACTACTTCAAATTTATTTTTAGATATTCTTCTTCAGTACACTAAAACTTTGATAGAAATATTAAATACGTAGATTAATATTAATATTTAAATATAAAAGGCAGTAAAGAAAAATTTCCACGTGACCTTATAGAGATCCGCATGATACCCGAGACCCTCGAGGCCTCACACTAACGAGTAGTGCATCGCAACGTAAGGTCCAAATGACCTTGTGAGGATACGCATGATCCCCAGGACCCCCAAGCCTCACACTAACGAGTAGTGTATCGCAACGGAAGGTCCTTTTTGTAACTTCCAGTCGGCATGGTCATGCATTAGCCAGTTTAGTGCCTTTATTTATAACGATGTCCTGATCGAAAGCATTTATAAGAAGAATAAGGTTCTTATTCTGTTCGTTGATATGGATTAATGATTCTGTTGCGCCCTCTCTACCTATAAGCCGCCATTTATTTTCTCCTTAGTCTGAATAGGGACATATCCGGAGTGGTTAACCAGAATGATCCCGGCTAATTTTGCCCACAGGCAAACTTAATCCTTAGGTTATAGTTGAATATCCGCATTTTGATCTTTTCTTTGGTCGAGAATACGAAGCGTGTCACTCATCTTCATAACTAGCACATTTTTAGCTTCAGTAAATGGTTGGTCAGTGAATATGGTAACCTGCACCGAGTCAGGTACAATATCTGCTTCGACATCGGTTTCAGCTGGGTGCACTTTTAACGTAAAAGTTGTTTTTACAATGGTCTTCACAAGTCCGTTTCCAAATTCTTTTATGAAGGTAATTTTATTTGTGTCAATTGGTACTTTTAACTGTTACACGTCCACTGCCAAAACAACATAGGCTCTTACCTGAGCTAAATTTATAAAAGCGTCCACGTAAAACTTCTCGTTGGTCGAAATTACTGCAGATGTTAACATCAAGTTTGTATTGGAAGCAGACGTCTTTCCTTATTAAAGTGCTTCAACATGGGTTTATCTTTAAATTCTGGGCGGTTTTCCTTGTTGGTCATAGCTTCGAATTCTTGTTTTCCCTACAAGATTGCAAGAACATGAGAAGTACTTCCGGTGAATTGTATCATCCTGCACGTGCTGACACTTGGATTGCGTCATCAGGTAATCCGCTAATGATGCATGACATCGCCTTTTCTCCCTCTTTCGCAACCATTTAACAAAGCAAGCTTTTCATAGTAATATTTAACGTACGACTCCGGGTATTTCCTTCTGCGGATCTTCTCCTCCAACAACATTCAGAAGTCTCTTTAAGAAGGAACAGCTTGAAGTTGTTGCTTCCACTCACTCCATGTGAGCTTAACGGTACGGAGACGCTTGTACCACGTTGGTGCTAATCTTCGCAATTTCCCTAATGCTTAATAAATGATAGTGTCCTCACTGAAACCGAATACTTGCCCTAGTTCATCAATCTTCCTTAACCAACTAGAAATATAATTACCTGGTTCTTCTGGATTAAATATCGGAACAGCTTCTCCCTGAAAACATGTAACAACAGATGGGTGCGAGGAAAAGGTAGGTGACTGTCGACCTACGGTACACGCAAGTTCCTTTACTATCATTGCAAGTTGACAAATTTGTTCTTCTGAGCGTTGAGAAATTGTATATTGATGTATCTCACGTGGGTAACTATCTAACACCTCATATGATCCGCTTACCGATTCACGTTCCGTTATTTGGATCCTTTCCGGAGTCGGGTATCGCCCACGCATCCGAATATGGTCGCTATCATAACAATGTTTTCTATCACGGCGAGAAAACCAGGATAGAGAACGGTGGCGTACCGGTGACCAACGGTTCCTATGCATGGGATTATCCATTTCCCTAATAGATGGGCTGTAAAATCTTCATGCTCGAATGTCTTCGCTCATGTCAGGATTGTGCTGTCCTTTATCTCACTTCTGAAATATTAACAAGCAACCAGTCTCATCCCACGACTAGTTAAAGTTCTAATATATAGTACATATAGATATAATTTTTTAATAGAGAATCTAGAAATTCTGCATTTTTCTGATAATTATTTTAATTGACCTACTTTGAAAGCTTGGAAATTAAGAAAGAAGTTTACAATGGTAATCCTTTGATGAATGAATGGCTGAACTTAATTCATTCGCCCTTACTCGAAGACATGATTGAAACTTTCCAAACAGATTGATAGATTGCATCCCTCCACTTTAGACCCAATAATACTAAGAAATTTTGTAATAGAAGATGTTCAAGGTAGTAACTCAATATTATGGCATATTGCGAAAACGAGTACGAGAAAAAAAATTGTCACCAAGATTTTATTTTACATTGCGAATATATCTATTAATATTTTCCAAAAAAAAAAAAAGATTCGAACATATTGCAGCACCATTTTATTATTCTCATTAGGTACTCGCGTTTGGTATTAATAGATATCATTATTTTCTCTAATTTATTGTAATGTGTTAAATTCATATTTATTTAAACTGTCCCAGTTTCCATTATCGAAATGAAATTGCGGTGTTTAAATTTAGAACTAAATTTATTTCATTGATTTTATAATTATTATAGGTCTGTAGCATTTCAATCAATATTTTTTTATACATTATGTATTGAATTTTCGGCTTCTAAATTAACGTCGGTACATGAGAATATTATTACACTACCACATTCTCTTTTGTATATAGAATACGCACCTTTATTATTTATGAAATGTAATATTTTGTCAATTTTTTGACATAGTATAATTTTTTGACATAATATCTATTACCATTAATACGGATTAATAAAGCTGAAAATACATACTTGAATTAAAATATTCTTTAATACCTCAAAAATTGTTTCATTCGTTGGGATGACGTGTCCTGTCAGCCAATCTTGCTTGCTTTTGCATAATAAAAAAATATTATGTGGCTAGCACATTACCTTCCGTCAGTTCCATGTATTTTGTACCGTGATTTTGTACAAATTCCATAGAAAAAGTTTAATGCACAAAATTCCATATTTCAAGTACATTACCTTCTGTCAGTTCTATGTATTTTGTACAAATTCCATAATCCATACAGTAATATTTAATGACGTGCATTAGCTTCATTATGCTATACGAGCTGTATTACTAACCAGTGGCGGTGCGTGAGTTTAGAGTGAGGTGAGGCCAAATATTAGGGTTGCCAGATTTATAATATCACAATACGGAACATATCGATGAATTCAAAATACGTCAGAAAAAAATGCGCAGTAGACAATTTTTTTTAAAATTCAAGGTCAAACGTGTTTTATGCAAAGTTTTATTAGTTCACATATACTATTTGATGGCAGATGTAGATATTTTTTATAAAGTCAGGTTTACAAGATACGATTATCAACTATTATGTTTCAAATGGCAACCTATAATTATTTTAATAAAATAGAAACCGCCATTTTTCTCTCTTCTCAACGATGTATTATTTTTTATTAATGTATTTGAAAAATTTCGAGAAAAATGAGATAATTTAGAAATATTAGAAATAATTTTTAAACAAATATTATAGGTGAAAATGTGATAAAATAAAATGTGAAAATAAACAAAACGTAACAATGTAAAACAATTACATTAATGTCAAAAAAGTATACATTTGTTTGTTACTTAATTTAACTTATTTTGTAAACAAAAAAAAAACATTTTGAAATGTTTACGAAGAACGAATTAATTGATATGATTCTAATAATTGGTGAATCGACTGGAATCATAAGAAGAGCAAAAAGAATTTACCGGGAGCGGTTTCCTAGACGTCGGCAACCGAGTTTAAGAACACCGAGAAGGATTTTTACCCGATTACGAGAAACATGTTCAGTTGAAAAACCAAAACGAAATACAGCTAATGTTATA
This sequence comes from Harpalus rubripes, assembly GCA_963082715.1. Lineage (NCBI taxonomy): Eukaryota > Metazoa > Arthropoda > Insecta > Coleoptera > Carabidae > Harpalus > Harpalus rubripes. Next base: position 36,353,038 of record OY720454.1, read on the forward strand.
ATAAATGAAGAAACGGAAATTATGGTTTTGGCTTCTGTGTATGAAAATCCTCATATCAGTACTAGTAATTTATCAAATTTAATTGATATTAGTTAAAGTTCTGCGTCCAGGGTTTAAAGAAAAAATAAATTTCATCCGTATCATATCAACCTTACACAAGAATTGCACGGTGAAGATTTCGGTAACAGAATTCGATTTTGCAATTGGGCGATGGAAAATATTAGAAGAAATCCGCTCCTATTAAGTAATATTTTATTTACGGATGAGGCTACTTTTAAAAGCAACGGTTGCCCCAATAGGCATAATATTCATTATTACGCAATTGAAAATCCTCACTGGATGCGGAACGTCGCCAGACAGAGGGTATGGTCATTGAATGTTTGGGGTGGCATAATAGGAGATTTTGTTGTTGGTCCACATTTTTTTGAAGGCCCATTAAATGGAGACGATTATTTATTTTTATTAATTATGATCCTCCCGGAATTATTAGAAGATATTCCATTAAATGTCCGCCAAAATTTAATATTCCAACATGACGGAGCGCCACCACATTATGCCTGTAATGTTCGGAATTATTTAAATAATCATTGGAGGGAACAATGGATAGGACGAGGTGGACTTATTTCATGGCCAGCAAGATCTTCCGATCTTACGCCTATGGATTTTTTTCTTTGGAGATACGTCAAGGATCTTGTCTATCAGAAGATACCTACAGATGTAGAAGACATGAAAGAGCGTGTTCGAAATGCTTTTCAGAATATTTCGCGAAACATTCTGGCAGATGTTCGAATACATCACGTTCAACGCTTGAATTTTTGTATTACAGAACATGGTCGTAATTTTTAGCATTTGTTTTAAGTTGTTTTTGTTACTAAATTTGTTGTTTTAGTTTGCTAAGTTGTATAGCACTGTTACGTTTTGTTTATTTTCACATAGCCACCTATAATATTTGTTTAAAAATTATTTCTAATATTTCTAAATTATCTCATTTATCTCGAAATTTTTCAAATAAATTAATAAAAAATAATACATCGTTGAAAAGAAAAAAAAATGGCGGTTGCCATTTGAAAAATAAAAGTTGATAGTCGTATCTTGCAAACCTGACTTTATAAAAAATATTTACATTTGCCATTTTTATACTTTTAATAACGAAGTTAAAGGGGGGAGGTCTTCCCAGACTCACCCTGTATAGAGTTCTTTACAATGAAGTAAATTTAACACATTCTTAAAAAATAAAATCGGTTAAAAATCAAAAACTAATAATTTATTTTATTGTAAGAATACAGTTACATAAATAATACATTAAAATAAAATACTAACATAAAATTAAGAAAAATTCTATAACAAAAGTAATATTATCATTCTTAAATATTAAAAAAACATTTTTAAATTTATATTTCTTTTGCGATTTTGCAGCTACCCATAAATTTTTATTTGCATCTTTATTTTTTCTAATAAAATTTACGAGTTCATTAGAAGACATTTAGTAAATGAATTATAATTGTGATGCGAGATGTGAGCATATAAGCAATAACTACAGTAACAGAAAATCTAAAAATACAATATTGCATTAAATTAATATATTATATTACTGGTACTGAGTAATAGTTAGCTGGCTAGCTGTGCGGCGAGAGCGTGTAGCGGGTAGCGTAAAGCCCAAGCAGCAGCTAGTGGGTTCTCCCAATCACTCAACCGAGGCGAAGAAATTGTCACCCTCACCTATTATTCGGTTGCTTTTATCTTGCTATTTTGCGCTTGAAAGATTATATTGTTTATATTTATATGATTCAAAAGAACTAATAATGAAAATATTAGATGCAAAAGTAATCATTGTAATGATTTATTTATTTATTTATTTCTGTAACTCTTTTCTTAACAGTTCAATTAGATTATTCCCAATGCTGTAAGTAGTACGAATTGTTGTTTTGTCTCTTGGTTGTTGGTATTTGTATATTTCTACAATACATGATTTATTATTGTTTATAAATATTTAATTTAAATAACTGTGACAAGTAACAGTAGGTACAATTATAATAGACATAAATAATAGTTTCAAATTTATGAAAACATAAAAAATAACAACAGTAACAATAAATAGTAATTATTAAATCGTTTTTACAAAAACTAATTGAAAATAATACAAATATACTTGTTTGAAGCAAGCATTTATTGTTGTAAGCGCTTAAGTGCGCTCTGCTCGGATGCTCGGAACGAGAGAGGCCAAGTCATCGCTTGGCTCATCTGCAGTAGTGTAGAAGTAAAGCGTAGAGAGGGTAAAATCGTTCCGTCTCACTCGCACTTTTGTATTGCCCTATCATTGTCCATGAGGACAGTATAATTTAGCATCTTTGTGTAAATTCGCGTGAAAATAACACTATTTGCATGGTTATCTGGCATATTATAGTAACAATAATTGTTTGTGAGTTCAAATATTGTATTACTTCTATACATTTTAAATGAAAAGTAAAATTAAAAATTATAAAATTTTATTTATGTTTTGAATTTAAGAGGTGAGGCCTGGCCTCACCTGCCTCATCTGATGCACCGCCACTGCAACTAACCCTTTTTGTAAGTGAGCTAATAGTAGGTATATTACTACTCAAAAAGCGTGGAGTAATTTGTACGATTTAGTTACAGCATAGTGATATGTGTGTAGAATACCATTATATATGTAAGACGTTTCAATAATAAATTGCTCTTTTCAGTCTGGATAAATAAACAAATTTTGACATATGAAAATAAATATGATATGGCATAAATATGACCATAGTAATAGAATGGTATGGTCATAATGTCTAACTTTAGCGGCTCGTCATTTTAACCAATCATAATAAGTATTAGTCGACCCGGTGACCGAGCGCGTTGGCGCACATTTCATAACTCGCTTTGACATCACCATAATCATGTTCCGTTCTTTCGATTCCCGTCTACCGACAGTGTTTGATCTGTTTGTAATATTTCGAAGCCGGAACGTCGCAAACAACACAAAAAATACAAGAAAGAATAAGAACTACAATTTTAAAAGACCCACTTGAAAGGAATATTAAAATGTCATTCGCAATATGGAACTCAACTAGATCTCTTTAATATCTCTTCCACATATTAGGACAATTGGAATTCTATAGAGAGAGTATGAACATCATGTTCGCCTAATTTATTATATAGGCTTGGCCCCTGAAGAAACCGAAAAAATTTAACCATATTTTCTAGGGTCCTAAAAAAATCATATAAACTATGAATCAATTCTTTTCCGCTTTATTTTTGTTTACTTTTTTGTTTATTTTATTTTTATCGATATCTCTAAAACGGAGAAAAATTTATACATAGTTTATATGATTTTTTTTTACTTAGAATGAACCCTATAATATATGGTTTATGTGTGTGCGCTATGTTATAACATTTGTTTTATTTTTTAATTAAGCATAGCTTAAAATTTAAGGATCACCAACTAGGCATAACTAGAGTACATTCAAGTTTATTATTGTTATTTGATTATAATGTTTCAAGTAATGGCGTAAGAATATGGGCACGTACACTCCAAGCGCGCTTGACTTAGCGCTTCGCATGTTGCGTATTGCTAAGCTGGTTGGAGTTATTTAATCAACATAATATTGCTTTACGGAGTAGTGTAGAAATTGGCCATCTGAGCGATGCGAAGCGCCTAACAATATAACATGTGAAGCGCTCATTAACGGGCAGTGCTGGTTTTCAAAGTTTAGCTGCATACCAGAAACCGTATCTGAAGTTAAAGGATTGCAATTTTAATATTTTCCTAGTTTCTTATAATGAAAGAACATATAGTGCAGTATTTTCAAAGGAAGCCCTATGAAACCACAATATTTTGTCACAAGAATGTAAATTTATTACAAAAATTAATTGTGCAAATACTAATAAAATATATCTGTATAAATCCTTGTTTCTCGGTCTTTGTACAGGTGATAAAATTGTGAAACCACGTGCGACTTTTAAATATTTAATTTTAAAGCAATAAGAGCTTCCGACTTGTCTTTGTCATATTTCACTCAGTGTTTCATCTAGTATTATGCAACATGAGAAGCGCTAAGTAAAGAGTGTTTGGTGTGCACCTACCATGAGGTATGGTTTCGCTCACGCTGCCAGCGGCCGCGGCCGGCAGTAGCGATCAGCAATTATGGTTTGACCGTACTGCCAGGGTAATTTCTTTGAACGTGGTTGGCAGTGGTCAGTTGCAAATTAAACTAAGTGAAAATTGATTCTGATATACTTCATTGCTTCATGCTCGAGGAAGAAGAGGAAGATAACATTTTTGAAAATGATGCACGAAGAGCAGAGCCGTCTGATTTGTTCCAAACCAAAGAAACGAAGGAATTTTATTTGTTAATAAATAGTCAATTAAATACGAATGACTTAAAATTTAGACAATTTTTAGTTAATATTTCATCTTCGTTATCAGTAAATTTGGGTGTAAGTTTTAACATAAGTACCAGCGGGGCCGCGGTTAGACTGCTCTTGAGGCGTTCGGTACGCACCAGCTCCGCAGCTGGAATTATTCGGCTTGAACCGCACCTCACCAACGAAACCATGCACATTTAACAACACTGAAGCAGTCCAGCAATGTCGACCGCTACTGCAGATCGCGGCCGTACATTTTGTTAGAAAGACAAAAATGTTTCTAAATCATCAAACTTTAACAGTTTGTTGAGAAGTTACGTATAGTGAAAATAAGCATATTTGACCTCATTTCCTACAGTTATAGTTAAAATTATTAAATATAGGGCCAACTGCATAAACGTTGTTAGTTAATCACATGTTTGACTTTGACTGCACATTGTAACCATGGATATGTAAATAGTTTTAAAATCTTTGATTTAATAATATTTGGGAAAATGTTTTAACCGCACACAAATGTAAGTGATATAAGCGCTGTAAGCCCTGTGTGAATCCATGGTAATCAAAATGTAGTAAAAATGTTATTCTGAGCATAAATGTAAGCACTGTAACTTTACATAGGCGCTGTAGAATTTACGTCGGCTATTTCTTTTACTTACAGTTGTTAAATTAGTTAAAAAATAAATAAAAATATTTGACAAGATGAGTAATAATGTACCATTATTTATTTTATTATTAAGAGGAATACCCACCCGTGCTAAATAAAGCAAAAATATGTTCTTGTCAGGGCCACGAAATATACACTAATTTTGGTCCGAATTGACTACTTTTTTTTTAATATAAAGATAAAGGTTGCCTTCAAGACGGGATAGCGCCATTTTTTTTAATTTAATTTTTTTTATTTTTGTGTTCGTTTTATAAGGCTTTGAATTTAGTGTACTTTGACTGTCATATATTATAAAAACTATAATGAAAATAAAAAAATTGTTACTATCCAGACCAAGTACAGACTTTTATCTTTCGAATAAAAAAAAATATATATATTTTTCTTTAAAATTAATGTCTATGTCATTGGTTAAATAAAACCCCTTTTCTGTGATGAAGTTGCTACTGCTAGCTAGCGCCACAAGTGGAATTTATTAGTATCAACCATAAGCCACGCCTAGTACAGTCTGTGAAAGATATTCGCTTGCTTTTCTAATCTGTACTACAAGTAAAATATTTTTATAATAATGGGCAACCGAAAAGGAAATAAATCAAGACTAAATTTGTCTGCCAGACGAAAAAAGCGTACAAACTTACAACAATACAATAGGTAAGTATAAAAGAATATACTGATTTGTTAAAATTTTATACGTGGGCCATCAAGCCACTTTACTTAGAGTACAACTTATTATCTTTTGTTTATTTATTAATAGATGCAGAAAATTTGATCTTCCATATTCATCAAGAATTGGAAAATTACCAGATTCTGGAACAAATAAATCCGACAATTCGATGTAAGTTTAAAAAGCTTATAATAAATAAAATACGAATAGGCAGTTAAACATACTATATTTTGTCTGTCTATTTTTTTAACAATAACTGTAATCAATACCAAATTAGCAGAATAGTAATACTTACTTTCATCTCAATAATGATTATATTAGTCCAGTCAATAAAGGTTTATATTCCACAAAAGGTGGGGTAGAAAGTATTTTAAAATGTTGTTTAGGTCGGGACATCGATGACAAATTCAAGTTTTCGACCTTGGGGTGGCTAGGCGCGAGCCGCCATCTTGAATCATAAGTGCAAAAAATAAGTTTTTTCGGGTTTTGGCTATTTTCTCGAGAACAGTGACCCGCATCAAAATTTTACAAGAATAAAAAATTAGTTAGTAACTCGCGAACCGCTCATTGGCAAAAATCTAGTAATAGATAGCATGAAGGAGAATTTCATGTTAAATTCAAATTTTCAAACCACGTTATCGTATCTTTAACCGAGTCAGAATGGTGGATTAATTTGTAGGAGTTGAAAAAAAATCATTTAAAAATCATCGATAATTTACTTGCGATGCCACGACGAATGTAAACTGTTATAAATAGTAAAACCTATTATACTGTATTATATACTATTTAATAATATTTATTTTTTGAGTAATTTAACCAAAACCTGAAAAATCTTATTTTTTGCACCTTTGATCCAAGTCCCGACAAACATCGTATGTTAAAATCGTTTCTACCCCGCATTTTGTAAGGCAACGGTATTTTTTGGTCTCCATTGACTGACTATATGCAAATAAATGTATCATTTTAGGAAGGATATTACAGAATCCAATTCTGTATTGAATGACACAGATACAAATCTGGAAAATTCAACTAATGATGTTCAAGACCACAATGAACAGAGAAATAATATTTTTAATTCGATGTAAGTTTAAAAACCGTATAATAAAGAAAATACCTATGAATAGGTAGTTAAAATATGCAAATAAATGTATCATTTTAGGAAGGATATTACAGAATCCAACTCTGTATTGAATAACACGGACACAAATCCAGAAAATTCAACGAATTATGTTGAAGACCACACTGATCCGGGAAATAATACTTTTAATACATCTGCTAATTTTAATGTTGACGGTAGACGAATAATTCAATTTGAGCATTTTTTTCAATCACTAAAATTAATAAGTGAGCATGGAGAAAAATTTGGGTGTACTTTTAGTAATTTGAATATAGTTCAAGAAGTTCAACAAGGATTAAATTCAATATTAAATATAAAGTGTTTAATGTGTAATTCTACATTTTTGGTAACAACAAATGAAACAAAAAATCCTGATATGCAAACTGTAGATGTGAATACGGCAGCAGTTGAGGGGATAATGAGCATTGGGGCAGGATTTTATAATCTTGAAGAATTTCTTTCTGCATTAGAAATTCCTTGTATGAATAAGAACACGTACACTAAATACCATAATATTGTTAGCGATGCTTGGGAAAAAACTGCATTTGAGACAATGCGAGAAGCTGCCAGAAAAGAAGCAGAACACGCTATTGATATAGGAAATGTGGACAAGAATGGCATACCTTGCATTACTGTTGTAGCTGATGCATGTTGGTCGAAGAGGAGTTACAAATCAAATTATAATGCTTTATCTGGCGCAGCGGCTATTGTCGGTCACCAATTTGGACAGATATTATATATCGGCATAAAAAATAAATATTGTGCAGTATGCAACCATGCTAAACAAAATAATACTAATGTAAAACCACACATATGTTATAAGAATTATGACGGATCTTCAACTGGTATGGAATCTAATATTCTACTCGAAGGATTTAATAGCAGTATGGACATGTATGGTTTAAAATACACCAAAATGATTGCTGATGGGGACAGTAGTACCTATAAAAAAATATTAGATTCTAATCCTTATAAAGACCATGTAGTTGAGAAAATTGAATGCCGAAATCATATTTTACGTAATTATTCTAATAAATTGAGAACAATTAGCTCTGACACACGGTTTCCTATACATTTAAGGAAATTGTTAACTGCAAGAATATTACGACTACGCACAGCTGTTGTAAGTGCAGTAAAATATAGGAAGTCCATTGATATGACAACATCAAACAAAATTAAATATTTAATGGAAGACATTGATAATAGTTTGAATCATGTCTTTGGAGATCATATTAAATGTGATAATTACTTTTGCAAAAAGAAAACAGAAGAAAACTTTATTTGTGATTTGAAAAAATACCCAGAAATGTATAACAGACTACTTGTCACTGTGAAATTAGTTTCTAGACATGCGCGCAGTTTATTATTTGATGTTGACAGTAATATTGTGGAACAATTTCACTCTATTGTAGCAAAATTTGTTGGAGGGAAGAGAATTAATTTTGCTAAAAGTAGATCTTATCAGTCAAGGTGTTATGGAGCAGTTGTTTCTTTCAATACAAAAAATAGAGCTCATTATTCATTTCATAAATCAATAGTAGGTAAAAGTCCCAGTAAAATCAAATCCAAATTTGAAATAAAAAGAGGTGAAAAAGTGAAAAAGTCTTTGAAATTCAAAAAACCAGCAAGAAAAGAAATATGTAAAGAAGACGAAAATTACGGAATTCATTGTCAAAAACCGGATATGGATGTAGAAGAATTTCAAAGGGAAAAGAAAATATTCTTGCAGGGATTGATAACTACTGAACAGAAGCGCAAAGAATTTGAACAAAATACTATTTTACAGTCTGAAAGTTCAGTTTGGTTAGAAGAACGAAGAAAATTATTGACTGCATCAAATTTTTTTAATGTTTGCCGCAGGTTACCAACTACTAGTTGTGTAACATTAGTAAAAAATTTGTTATATGGAAAAGATATTTCCCATGTTGCATCAATTAAACATGGAAAATCTTTCGAGCCAATAGCCCTGGAAATTCTTCAAAAACAAATCAATGAGCCTATTATAAAGTGCGGCATGTTCATTGATAATGAATTTCCTTTTCTGGCAGCTACACCAGACGGATTAGTAGGGAACGATACAGTCGTAGAAATAAAGTGTCCTTATAATTCCCAAAATTTAAGTTTAGATGAACTTATAAATAATAAAAAAGTAACTTTTTGGAAGAAAGATAAACGATCCAATAAACTGTGTATTAATAGACACCACAGCTGGTATTACCAAATTCAGGGCCAGTTAAGAACAACAAGACGCAATAAATGTATATTAGCTGTTTGTACATCACCTACTGAATTGAAGACTGAAATAATAACTAGAGACGATGTTTTCTGGAGTGAAAATATGGAAGATAAATTGGTCAAATTTTATATGGATTGTTTATTGCCTGAGTTGGTAGATTCAAGGTATAAGCGGAATATGAACATTAGAAATCCTAGCTATATAGAGCAGGCTATTGAAAATAAGAAAAAAGTAAAACACAATTAAAAATGTGTTATACCCGATATCTTAAACACTGGTTAATAATACCTGCTTCTAAGATTTTTGTCCTGTAAAAGATTTTTTTGTATATATTTTTTTTATTTGTTCATTATGTTTATTAAACACTGATATAAAACTTGTATGGCTGTATTTTTTGAATAATTTAATGTCTAGCTTTTTTGTACTGTTGTAAATACTCGTGTACAACAGTAAACTTACAAATTATAAAATTACAAATAGCTAAAAATATCTTGGAATTTAAATAGAGCAAAAATCAATTTATTTGTAATTAATATTTCCTGCTTCTATGATTTTTGTCCTGTAAAAGTTTATATTTTAATTTGATTGATTTATTATTGCGAAATAAGTGCCTTACTTCGAATTTTGATGAATAATAATATTCACATGGCATAAGTTATATTATACAGCGTGGGATTCAAGTATGGAATATTAAAAAAAAAACAGCGAAACCAAAACGCTAAAACACGTCGATTTTAGTTTTTGAAAATACACATTAATATTTGCGATTCACCTTCCGACTTCCATTTGTTTTGAAGTTACGTCATCACAAAAAAATTTAAATGGCAATATAGATTTTTACTACTGGAATCCGATAGTGATTTTTCTTCCCTTTATAATTATGTAAATAAATCATAAGGTTACATACCAAAAATTATGAGAAGAATCATACCGAAAATTTAATAATGAATAATCAAGATACCTAGATTTCATTTTTCAGTTTAGAATTTTTCGTTGATAATTTTTTTTAAATCTTTAAACATTTAATGTTGGTATTATTGTACTTATAACTTATAAAACATTATACACAAAAAATTCTATACCGAAAAGTTAAATCCAGATATCTTGATTATTCGATATTATTAAATTTTCAGATCGATTTTTCTCAATTTTTTGTTATGTAAATAATTAAATAAATATATCATCACGGCTTATTACCCATTGCTGGGTGTGCCAATCTGCTTTGTACACAGATGCGGTAATGATGAAATATTTGCACCGTGCGGGCGCTTACCAGGCGTCACCGCACGGGCACTCATTGCTGGCGTGGAAAGTGCACCACAGGGGTCATTTTTGTGCCATTTTTTAAAATTGGAAATATTTGGCGTCGGTCGGGATCGAACCCGGTTCCCCAGATTCGCGACCTTATGATTGATTTGCATAATAATAAAGGGAAGAAAATTTACTATCGGATTCCCCTACCAAAAATCTATATTGCCATTTAAATTGTTTTGTGATAACGTCATAACTTTAAAAGAAATGAAAGTTGGAAGGTGAATCGCACATATTAATGTGTATATTTAAAAAATAAAATCGACCTGTTTTAACGTTTTGTAAAAAATTCGTTGAGTTCGCTGTTTTTTTTTTTATATTCCATACTTAGTCCCACACCGTATACTGTCAGTTGTCAGATTTGACTTGTATAAATACTCTGAAAATCACATGATTTCACCCGGCAACATGACGTCATCATTTCCCTCCCCCGCTAGCGATTTGAACCATATGCTTACGATTGATGACGTGGAGATCAAGTCGTGGAAACGGACTTTACATATATACCGTTAAAATACACCCAAGAAATATCCGGAGAATTATATATATATATATATATATATATATATATATATTTGCACTCTTCAACCGTGGACACGGCCCCTTGTGCGCATGTGCGAATTACACTTAATTCAGTAATCGTCTAGCAATTCTGTATAATATAAATTCTTTACAAATTTGATTAAGATCGCAAAAAAAATCTCGCCGAATAACCTCTATCATTGATAAATAACAATTTTATCACAACTTCCTCAAGAACATTGTTTTTTGGTAACACGGCGTCGTGATCGGTGTCGGGCGGTTACCCAGCAACGTGCTTTTGGCAACTGTCATAAAATGATTTTGTAATTATCAATGTCCAAAACTATTGCACATATTCATCATCATTTTCCAATCTAAATTTTCTCATTCTTACATTCCTTAGGCCATTCTCTAAAATTTCTCCACAGTGTCCGTGAACAGTCAAATATTTCGGAAGTGACGTTTGAAGGTGCGCAGCTGCGACACCGTCGACACCAAGCGTCCCGACGGAGTACACTAGCAGTCGTTTAGCGTCGCGCGCGCTGGCAATTGTTTCACGGCTACCGCGATTCCAGTTCTGTGAAAAGTGACGTAGCGCTGACGAGTATTATCAATGAAAAAGGTAAGCTATAGACAGAACTTTTTTTGATATATTTTTTAAAAAGGTTTTGAAAAATAAGCAAACAAAAATTAGTTTTGTTTGTAGTATGTGAAATAAATTAAATTGTATTTTGTTAAACTCCGCGAAAAGTTTATGGAAATAATTAAAATAATAAGTGAATAATACAAAAATTAAATGTCAAAAAAAATTTGATTTGTTTATAACTTTTTACTTTGATTGCAACAGTTTTAAAATATAATAAAGTAGGTTACCAAAATTGCATATGAAATAAATAAAAGTTTTTGCATATACGTGCCCAGGCTCATAATCGTTCGTCCGGTTTACATTTTCAACCAACAAATTATAAAACCTACACGAATGGTGAGATATTTCAACAAATATCTTTCGACTAGTTTAAAATAATTTTACACAACTATTCCGCCATTTAATATTGGGTGACATCTCCTTTATTAGTAATTATAGTTTTAATTCTACTTACTAGACTTTGCATGTATTAAACCTGCACCTTCGTCTGTTAGAGTATTGTTCCATATGTCTTTCAAAGTAAGTTTTACTATACGCATTGGATTTTACGAAGAATTTCATGTGTAGAAGGGTTAAGGGTCTCGGTTAGTGGTTCGTCCGAGACTAGACAAGACGAGAAATTCATTGTCTCGTCCAGGGGCGCACACAGGATATTTTTTTGGGGGCGGTCCAACTGACCTCCCAGGAATAAAAATCCGCTTTCGTACTATTTTTTTAAAATCGTAACTGTGGCCTTTTTGTGAAAAGTAAAATAGGATTTAGTGGATTTATATTATTTATTTATTTATTTATTTATAATATGCTTATCAGTTTTCCATATGTATTTGTTGTTTTTATACAGGCTGTAAATGAAATAAGTACATTATATTAAACCAGTAATGTAACTCGTCGAGAGCAACAGTATTTTTAAATATCTTTTTTCTTAATCTTCAATTTTTTGAGTTAAAATTCTTGTTAGATATTTAGTTACACGCCTATGTTCCTATGGAAAACATCACTGCTGCCCTCTGCTGTGAATTCAAGTTCAGTACACGTAGCACAAAAATTGTCGGCTGCTGTCTGCTTTCTTGTAGACACAGTAATTAATAAACGATCAACGAACTGATATTTTTATTAATAAATTCGTAATAGTACAATTTTTAAAATAAAGAAATTTAAATTTTGGTAACAAAATTATAAAATTGTCTTAAAACGGGCTTCTAAACATGTGTGAATAGAGTCTTAGTATAGTTATGAAGTTATGAGTTGAGTTATCGTCGACAAATGATAATAGTTACTTAAAAAATGTAAGTACACACTCTTGTTCATTGAAACGAGATATATCAGTACCAATTAGTCGTCCATTTATTGTTCCCGCCCAAACATTTTTTAATGAAATTTTTTACAGCATGAGGATTTTTATCTGTCCAGATGTGTGTACTGTGTTACAATAAATACACCTTCTCTAGTAAATCCAGCCTCATCAGTGAACAATACAAGCCGTTCGCAAAATTGAAGTTTGCTATGCACTGAAAACATAAAACTTTTTGCACATAAAATGGATATAACTGTTTTTACCTTCCGTCACCTTTAGGTAAGGAAGGTATTGTCTTTGGTCAAAAAATTCGATAATGAGTTTTTAATCAATAAGCACGTTTTAGGGTCCCTAGAATACGAATTTACTATTTTTACGATGATGTCTGTATGTGTGTGTGTGTGTGTGTGTATGTGTGGATGTGTGTGTGTGTGTGTGTGTGTGTGTGTGTGTGTGTGTGTGTAACAAAATTTTCGTCTGCGATAACTCTAATACTACAGTTACAAAAATTATAATTTTTCGTGTACTTCTTCGTTACATCCATATGAAGAGCTGATTAGATTTTGGTTACAATTGGTCAACCGGAAGTACCATCATTTGAAGATCTTAACAGTTTTTATTGAAAAAACTATGTTAAATACAATTTTTTCACATATGATGTTATTATAAATAGTAAAGAATATTTTATTCTCTATACGATTTGACTGCATTTTATACTTAATATTAAATGGATATAGAGTTAAAAAATTATAAAGAAATTAAATTTCATAAAGTAGCTATAGCTATGAAAACAGCTACTATATTAAGAAAATTCTGATTGAAAGATGTCAGTGTCAAGTGAAATTGACATAGTGTGTTTGTCATAATTTTTACTGGAAATATAGGATCTTTTCCTTTCTGTATGGAATTTGTATAAAATACATACAACTGCTTTAAGGTAATGTACAAGAAATAGAATATTTAATTTAATAATAATAATAAATCTTTTATTTCTGCAGATACATTATACTGCATATAGAAAACGTCACAAAATAATAATTTTCTGTATGAAATTTGCATAAAATACATGCAACTGCCGGAAGGTAATGTACAAGAAATAGAATATTTAATTTAGCAAGGAACTTTCCGTATGAAATTTGTACAAAATACATAGAACTGACGGAAGGTAATGTGCTGGCCACATCAGATTTTTTTTTAATTGTCATATGTGTCACTCCGTACTGTGATAATCTCGAAAATGTACAAAATTTACAAATGTGCGAATATTAGGAACAGAATGATTTGGAAAAGGCTCCGTCTAAATGCGTTGGCAACTCCATGACAGTGTCTTTATGTTAATCACAAAGTAAAATGTAATACAGATACAAATAAATAAATAAACCATATATAAGTAATTACAATGTCTGTGTACTCGCTCTTCGTAAACGTAAGCATTTTAACAGAATTTTACCTTATAAACAAGTTTATTAATAATGTCAAAATTTAATTGTAAAAACTGACAGGACTGTCAATTGCTAAAACAAAAATTTTCATAGCTATTGCTACTGCTTTAAATTATTAGAAGAATATGGAACGACTCGTCAATTTACGGGGTTGTAAAAATGCTAAAAAATATGCGATTTCGAGAAAAAGTTATTAACAAATATTTTTGCCCTCGACTGGTTAAATTGAATGTACTTATTTCATTTACATTCTGCATAATAGTTGTCAATTTTAGGGGCGGTCCGGACCTACTGGACCGTCCCCCTGTGTGCGCCCCTGGTCTCGTCCCGTCTCGTCTCAAATTCATAAAATTATGTCTCGTCTCGTTTAATTGAATATTGAATAAATGGATAATATGTCGTGACGATATATTCCTTTGTTTATTTTATTTAAATTAATTTAGGAAATAGGACAACATAATATCAAAAATAACAACGATTTTAGTGCATTTTAAATAATAATATTTTCACAGCGCACAATACGTTCACGCTCATAAAGAACAAATAATAGATTAAAATTAAGCTATTCAATTACAAATATAAAAATTTATTAATATTCTATTTAGAAACTGTTTTCTGCTTCACTATATTAATTTTCAATCCTTAATCATTAATAGAAGCTGATGACTAATATTCTTTGTTTTATATTGTGAACAAAATATAAATATACGTAATTACTATAGTTATGTAGAAATGTGTAGTCCATAAAGGAGAGTTTGTTTCATAATTTTTAATTTTTTTTACACAAATTGTTACAAACCCGACTGATTATATATATTTCTCCGATAGTAGATTAGCGTAATATGTTCAATTTTGTTTTTAATATACTGGACCGTTTGTATACTGATTCTAAATTTAATAATATAATATACAAAGATAAATAGAAACAGATATCACTGTAATTATAGAGAAAAATAACCGAGAAATTTCGAAACAGTTTTTGAGAATAGAGATCTCTGCAAATATATCTGGTTTCGAAAAATATTTTTTATAATTCTCGTCGAGACGAGTAATCTCGAGTACGAGACAAGAATCGAGAAATTTCTCGTCTCGACAGAATTACTAGTATCGGTAGACGGTAAATCTGGAATAGAAAATGATCCCTTAAATGCCAGTCAGACTATTGACATTTGGCCCATAATTTGTGTAAGTTTTAAGTTTATATTCAAAGTAGTCGAAAGAATTTTGTAGAAATTTCTCACCATTTGTGCAGGTTTTATAATTTGTTGAAAATGTAAACCAACCGTCCGGCTGAACTATTACGAGCCCGGGCTCGTACCAGTGTCGTAACCGGGGTCATGAGTGCCCCTGGTAAGAATTTTTTCTCCTGTAAATATTGGATACAAGCTTATAATTTGATAATTTTAATTTAAAAAAGTTTCTTTTTAATAGACCTTTCCAATTTAACGGTTATCTCTTTCTATCGCTGCAAATAGTAGTCAAACGAAACGTCAAACATATTGCTGTCATTAAAACACCTATATTCTCGGTAAAAAATTTCTCACATTTTACGTCTAATTTTTTTAGAAACAAACCCCATGGATTTCCATTGTTCTTACTATTCGTAGATCCCCATTGCGCATATCTCTAATCTCTTTAAATTGAAAACGTCTGCTGGGTTCTACATCAATGTTTTTCTGGAAGAATATAATGAACTAAGAATTTTAGTACAAACGCGACTTAAAAATTTTAGGTAATGAGCGTAATATTAATTTTTTTAATTTCAGAATTTGGCACGTAACGTATCATGTTATCGTGGCCAATAAACTGTTATTTCTAGGAGTTATGTATATATATATACAGGATGGTGACTTTAACGACGCAGCAAAGGGGGTTCAATGGTAAAATCTTTATGTGCAGTTTCTCCCGTAATTATTTTAAAGCAAAATTGTGTTTAGGTTTTTGTTACAGGAAAAAATACTGCATGCGAATATGCTAATTTTTCAATATCCGGAACCGTAAAAATAATCGAAAACAATAATAACATTTTTGCAATTTGCAGAAATCATTGATGCCACGGAACAAAAGCGCAAACATATGGCACTACTTAAAGAATTTTTTAATTTCTTTCTCGTCAAATTACATTGTTGCAATCAATTATTACATTGTTCTCATCAACACTACAGTAAATATATTTTCTTTATCCTTGTTTTGAAAATAATTTTGAACGTCAAGATTCTTTGACAGATGTTTACACTTTTGTTCAAACGAGGAAAATGAAAACATCTTTATTGTAGTTGATGACAACGACGTAATAGTAGTTTGAGGAGAACCAATTTTTAGATTTCTTTAAGTAGCGACAGATGTTTGCGCTTTTATTTAAATTTTTGTTCCATGGCATTAATGATTTTTGTAAATATGTTATTATAGTTTTCAAATATTTTTACGGTTTCGGATGTTAAAAATTATAAACAATAGCATATACGGATGCAGTTTTTTTTTCTGTAGCAAAAACTAAAATACAATTTTGCTCCAAAGCAATTAGGGGAGCAAATAACTGCTCATTAAGATTTTACCATTGAAACCCCTATGCTGCGTCGTTTAAGTCACCACTCTGTATATATATATATATATATATATATATATATATATATATATATATATATATATATATATATATATATATATATATATATATATATATATATATATATATATTTATATATATATATATATAGTATTGTAATCTCGGGAATTATAAGAACTACAAGGTCGATTAAATTAAAAATAAAAAAAGTATATTTTACAAGGCAATTTTTTTATAAACCAGTGGTTCTCAAAATACACTATGCAACTTTCTTAATTTAAATGGGACACATATATATTTTTATATATTTGGAATCTGTGTAAAATTACAAATTCAACGATATGCTTAAAATGATTTTTTTTGCAAGAAATAAATTACAAAAACGTAATAGAAAATTATGAATAATTAATCATATCAGGCAGGCTGTGAAAAATTGATTATTTTTTTTTGTAAAAAAATACATAATTTTACAATAACTGACCTAACTGCAAGAAAGTAAAAAAATCTGATGTGGCCAGCACATTACTTTCCGACTGTTTTATGTATTTTATACAAATTCCATACAGGATGTTTCTAGCAAAAGATCCTATATTTCCACCAAAATTATAAGACAAACACACTTATGTCAATTGCAATTGACACTGATATCTTTCAATCACAATTTTCCTAATATAGTAGCTGTTTCCATAGCTGTCAACTTTATAAATTTTTTTTTTAAATAATTTTGTAACTCTATATCCATTTAATGTTAAGTATAAAATGTAGTCAAATCCTATAGAGAATAAAATATTTGATATTTATAATAAGATTAAATGTGAAAAATAATATTTAACATAGTTTTTTCAAGAAAGACTGTTAAAATCTTCAAATGAGGGTACTTCCGATTGACTAATTGTAACCAAAATCTAATCAGCTCTTCATAAGGATGTAATGAAGAAGAATACAAAATAATTATAATTTTTTAAATTATAGTATTAGAGTTATCGCAGACAAAAGTTTTGTTACACACACACACACACACTCACACTCACACACACACACTCACTCACTCACTCACTCACTCACTCACTCACTCACTCACACACACACACACACACACACACACACACACACACACACACACACACACACACACACACACACACAGACACACAGACACACACACGCACACACACACACACACACACACACACACACACACACACACACACACACACACACACACACACACACACACGTTTTCTTGACTTGTTGGGCTACTTTTTGTCTTGTCTTGCAAAATAAGACAAAAAATTTTAATCAGTCTTGTCTTGAGTTATCTACCCTTGCAAGCAAAAATGCAAAAATCTTGTCTTGCTTGGAAGCTTTTTGCATATTTCTTGACATGTTTGCAAGCTACTTGCATATATCTTATCTTGCATGTTTTCACTTCAAAATATAAACACAAATACAAAATATTTTTCAAGGAATATTTAATTTTATACCAAAAAAATATTAGGTGAGTGTGTACGCGGTAAGCCAGCTGTGTCACCACTCGTTTCTTCTGACCATGCCTCCAAGGACATTTTCAGCGGCGTGCACAATATTAATTTTCCTCTATTATTTTTTTTTTATATACAAAATTATAAATCTCTATTTTTAATTAAAATATGGTTTTTTCATTGGATCGCCATTAAATACAATGAAAACTCTCTATGCAAAATAATATTTTTAAATTAACGACCTTGTTAACGACCAAAAATATATGCTTTATTAAAGAAATTAATTAAACAAAACTGACAAACCTCTGGAATTGTACCTTAGCCAATCATAAACCTCAACGTCAATCTTTTTCCCCCTACCACGCACCTCATGACAATTGGTTTGTTTGTTCTTATCTTATACGCACTCACCACTCACCTAATCATTTGCTATAAAATTAAATATATATTGAAAAATATTTTTTACTTTTCTCTAAAACCAATTATAAAAAATCTGATGTGGCCAGCACATTACCTTCCGTCAGTTCACGGATCACCTCAACTACAAATAGGACAGCTAATGTATTTTTCGAAGTACAAAATAGTGACATCTACAGATTGCTTCCATGAACTAACGCACACTGTAATGGCTTGGTCGGCTTGGTAGTTTGTGACATAGGAGACATGTCATGTATAGATAAATTGAAATTTTGAATTTTAAAATAAAAGACAATAAGAAAATTGAATATGAGTACATACATATATTTTAAATAATCACAATACAATAACTATAAATTCATTTCTAAATAAATTTAAAATTAGTTGTCAGATAGACATACACTTCTATTTTAATTTTTGTTTATATGTAAGATAAAAGGATATTGGAAATGGTACAACATTTCATCATTAAATATAAAAGTAAACGTCTATTTGCACTGCACTTTATATCAAACAGCACAATGAATGTTCATCAGCTTATTGAATTTCAATTCCGTATTACGTCAAAAAATAAACACAGTTAATACACTTTAAAACTGGAGAAATCACGAAATATGTTGAAATGTGCAATCAAAGTAATATGTTTTTATTATAGGAATCTGCTTTAACGGTGACAAACCTTTTTCTTTCTCTTTCTAACAGACTTTTTTTGAGTAGTCTTGCGCGTCTCTCGACTCAGTTACGTTTATCACCTCTCCTGTGTTTTTACTGTTTTGTGTATAAATAAATGTCTGTAAGCGGGAACTCCGGACTTGTTATTTCCAATACGCCCTACCTGACAATTTAACAGGTTATGGGCCCAGAGACGCACGAAGTGTTGTTCGACCGAAATATTAATTTTGATCACCGGTCGCCACGCGGCGGAAAGTGAGGTTATGTCGGAGGAAGATAGATTTAAAATCCCGCTGTTCGACGGAACAAATTACGATAATTGGAAGTTCCGGATGGAGATTCTTCTCGACGAACACGAGTTGCTGGAATTGATACAGTCCTCGCTGGAAGCAATTTTCACTGCGATTGACAGCAATTCGCAGGTCACCGATGCAGCAGCAAAGGAGCGTGAGAAACAACTTTATGGAAAAAAGGATAAGAAATGTAAGTTGCTGATTATCCAGCGGATTGCCGACAGCCACCTGGAATATGTCAAGGACGAGAGATCATCGTATGACATGTGGGTGAAATTGAAGAGCACGTTCGCACGCACAGGTATTGCAAGTCAATTACTCCTTAGACAAAAATTGCTCAGCTTGAAATTCGATCCTGCCGTGAGTACGTTGACCGCTCATTTTCTCCTTTTTGACAAACTAATTCGTGAGCTTCGCTCGACAGGCGCGAACCTGGAAAAGACGGACATCGTTTGCCACCTGTTGCTCACGATGCCGGCCGAGTACGAGGTCGTTGTCACTGCGATTGAAACTCTGTCAAATGATCAGCTGACAGAGGCATTCGTCAAAAATCGTCTTCTTGACGAGGAGGCGAAAAGGAGCAGCACGACGGAGGACAGCGCGGCACAGACACCAGCCGCGTTTGCAGCGTCGTCTCGAGGCCGGCGTGCACGTTCAGGACGAGGGAGAAATCGGCCGGAGAGGAGCAACTATTTGTGTCATCGTTGCGGAAAAACCGGACATTTTCGCAATGACTGTCCGATGAAGTCAACCGATGAACAAAGCGGACGCAATAGAGGGTGCTACCGAGGCGGCTACAACAATGGCGGCTACAACAACGCAAATTTTGCAGCGAACGAAGCTGAGGACGAGGACTACGAGGAGGAGGAAGCGAATTTTTGCTTTCTCACACATGACGGCGCTGACAACCCCCTCTCTTTTTATCTGGATTCGGGAGCGTCAATGCACTTGGTGAATCAGGGAAAATATCTGATTAAATCGAAGACACTACAACCACCAATCAGTATCAAGTGTGCGAAGGCAAATTCAGAGTTGATAGCAACGAAAATAGGACAGGTTCCTGTTTGGTCACGTGTGAACGGAGCAACTCTGGAAATCACCATCAAAAACGTTCTACTTGTCCCGGGCCTGGTGAGCAATTTACTCTCTGTTTCAGCCCTAGAGAGGTCAGGATTGTCCGTCCTTTTTCATCGAGGCCGAGGGACGATTATGAGCGGAGTAAAGGTGCTGGCTGTGGCAACGAGAGAGCAAAAGCTCTATAAAGTCGACTTGACGTGGAGGCAACAGTCCGCCAACCTGTGTGAAGTCGTCAGTGGGACCGAGCTGTGGCATAGACGTCTGGGACACATCGGCGCAACGTCGATGCAAAAGCTGTCCAAGTTGGTGGATGGTTTCGGACCTTGCGAGGTTGGCTCTGATGCACGGGTGTGCTCTGTCTGTGTGCAGGGCAAACAAACCAAACTGCCCCACAACGAGAAGCGAGAGCAAGCGAAGCGTCCACTACAACTGGTGCACAGCGACCTCTTTGGACCCGTGACCCCAACATCCTACGACGGAAAGCGCTACGTTCTCACGTTTATTGACGATTTCAGTCACTTCACAGTCGCTTACCCGTTGAACAACAAAAGCAAAACTTTTAAATTTTTCAAGAAATACGAGGCCATGGCTACATCCCATTTTGGAAAGAAAATTTCGAGATTCAGGTGTGACAACGGAAGAGAGTATTTGTCCAAGGAGATGATCAACCACTTCGAGGAAAGAGGGATCATGTACGAATTCACGGTGCGTCACACTCCGCAGCAGAACGGAGTTGCGGAGAGGATGAACCGGACGATCCTGGAAAAGGCGAGGTGTATGCTACTCGGGTGCAACCTGAGGAAAAGTTTCTGGACGGAAGCAGTTCTCTCGGCGGTGTACCTGATTAATCGTTCCCCCACCAACGTTTTGGACAACATGGTTCCGGCGGAAGTCTGGTACGGACATCGTCCTAACCTAAAAAAACTTCGAGTTTTTGGCTGCAGGGCGTACTTGAAGATACCAAACGCATTGGTTGGAGGAAAGTTCGACTCCAGAACAATCAAGTGCCACCTGGTTGGATACTGCCCTAACGGCTACAGGCTCTTGTCGACCGAGGACAATAGGATCTACTCCGGAAGAGACGTCATCTTCGACGAGTCCAACTCTCCTGCTCGAGAATCTTCAGCAGACTTCTACAATAATTGTGACATCACCCCTACAGAAAGCGCTGAAGAAGGAGGAGAAGTCGAGCAGCAGGAGGAGGAGGAGGAGCTTGAAAAGTCATCGCCTTCGGGAGATGAGGCCGACCAAACAGCCAACCTCAACAACAGGTGAGAAAGGGTACGAGAACTAAAACCAAACCTCGCTACCTGGATGACTACGTTCACTTCGCTCTCAACGCCGAGTGCTACGTAGACGATGTACCAGAGAATTACCAGGACATCGCCGGACGCCAGGATGCAGCGGAGTGGTACAGCGCAGTTGAATCTGAAATCTCCTCGTTGAGAGAGAGTAGAACCTGGACACTGACCACTCTACCACCTGGAAGGAGGGCCATCGACAGCCGGTGGGTCTTCAAAATTAAGCAGGACGAGAGAGGTGATATTTCACAGTACAAAGCCAGACTCGTGATAAAAGGCTGTGCTCAGAAGAAAAGCTTCGACTATAACGAGGTGTACGCACCAGTGGCCAGGCTGACTACCCTGAGGACCCTTCTTGCAGTCATTAATCACGAGGAATTGAGAACCAGGCAACTTGATGTGAAGAACGCATTTCTCCACGGGGACCTTAAAGAAGAAATCTACATGAAACAACCCCAAGGCGTTACCGAACAGCCCAACCTGGTTTGCAAACTCAACAGAACCCTTTACGGGCTCAAACAGGCTCCACGAGCCTGGAATAGTAAATTCCATCAGTTTGTTTCAGGGATCGGGTTCGTTCAGTCCAAGTTTGATCAATGTCTCTATCAGCTGGACGTGGGTGACCGTAGATTATACCTCCTGATCTACGTGGACGACGTTCTTCTAGCCAGCAACGACGAGAAGCCTCTGAACGAGACGATCGAGAAGCTGGCACGTGAGTTCAGAATGAAGGACCTGGGTGAACTCAGTTTCTTTCTGGGAATCAAAGTTGAGAGGGACCAGAGAGGAATGAGACTCAGCCAACCAACCTACATTCAGAACCTTCTGCAGCGATTTGATATGCAAGATTGCAAAGGAATCAGCACGCCCCTGGAATCTAAACCATCGTCAGAGACGAACTCGCAGACCATCATCGACACCCGACCGTACAGGGAACTCATAGGGTGCTTGATGTACCTGATGCGAGCTACTAGACCCGACCTGAGTGCAGCTGTGAATTATTTCAGCCGGTTCCAGAGCAACGCCACCGAGGAACTATGGGTTGGACTTAAACGGATACTTCGGTATTTGCAAGCCACGAAAAACTACATCTTGTTCTACCCTAAGAACAACCCTGTACCTCTGGTGGGCTATGCAGATGCTGACTGGGCAACGGAGTCAGACCGCAAATCAATCTCAGGCACAATGTTTGAAGTACTTGGATGTGTGGTCAGCTGGACTACGAGGAAGCAGCCTACAGTCGCACTCTCCTCAACGGAGGCTGAGTACGTCTCCCTTGCAACCGCAGGCACTGAGGTCATCTGGCTCAAAGGCTTGCTCCAGGAGATGGGACTTCATTTCGCCAAACCGGTAACAATCTACGAGGACAACCAGGCATGTATTCATCTCATCAAGCGGTGGGATCACCGCAGACTGAAGCATGTTGACGTCAAATACAACTTTGTCCGAGATCTCCATGCCAACGGCGAAATTGAGGTAATCTACATCCCAACCCAAGACCAGAAGGCTGACCTTTTCACCAAAGGTCTCACCAGGGTGATCTTCGAGAAACTACGCACCAGCATCGGCGTCGTCGAGTATTGAAAGTGTTCTACTTCGTCGTGAGCTTAACTCATTTTTATTTTTCTAAATTCACTTTTATTTTAATTTTGGATTGTATGACTTATGTGAAATTGTATTGTGTACTGTTCTATTTTGAATCTTTCCCGTTTACATTTGATTGAGGAGGAGTGTTGAAATGTGCAATCAAAGTAATATGTTTTTATTATAGGAATCTGCTTTAACGGTGACAAACCTTTTTCTTTCTCTTTCTAACAGACTTTTTTTGAGTAGTCTTGCGCGTCTCTCGACTCAGTTACGTTTATCACCTCTCCTGTGTTTTTACTGTTTTGTGTATAAATAAATGTCTGTAAGCGGGAACTCCGGACTTGTTATTTCCAATACGCCCTACCTGACAATTTAACAAAATAAATCACTACTGGCACTATAACTAATTCTATAAACTATTACAAATTGGATTACCAAATAATTAAAGATCGTAAAGCGTACGTTCAATGACATGTGTGATGACTTATGTGACTTTACAATCAAAATATTGCAAAATGTTTTGAACTCAAAGGTGACTTAATCCATTTTCTTAAAATTTAAGCACTGTCGCGCCTCTACAGTTTGCTTCCTGGTACTATGAAAGTGTTTTGGCACATTCATTTAGCTGTCCGGTACCTGCGTCAGTTCTATGTATTTTGTATAAATGTCATACAGAAAGTTCCTTGGAAAAGATTATATTTCTTGTACATTACCTTAAGGCAGTTGTATGTATTTTAAACAAATTCCA
Source organism: Harpalus rubripes (assembly GCA_963082715.1). Taxonomy (NCBI): domain Eukaryota; kingdom Metazoa; phylum Arthropoda; class Insecta; order Coleoptera; family Carabidae; genus Harpalus; species Harpalus rubripes. Next base: position 36,377,444 of record OY720454.1, read on the forward strand.
AACAGAAAGTTTCTAACAAAAGATCCCTTATTTCCAGTAAAATTATAACATAAACATACTGTCAACTGCACTTGACACTGACACCTTTCAATCAGAATTTTCTATTTTCTTAATGTAGCAGCTGTTTCCAGAGTTATAGCAAAGCTGACTAATATACATGATATTTAATGTCTTTATAATTTTTTAACTCTATGTCCATTTAATATGAAGTATAAAATGCATTCAAATTGTATAGAGAATAAATAATTCTTTAATATTTATAATAATATTAAATGTGAAAAAATGATATTTAACATAGTTTTTTCAAGAAAAACTGTTAAAATCTTCAAATGAGGGTACTTCCGGTTGACCAATTATAACCAAAATCTAATCAGCTCTTCACATGGCTGTAACGAAGAGGAATACGAAAGAATTATAATTTTTGGAATTGTAGTATTAGAGTTATCGCATTAGAAAATTTTGTCACACACAGACACACACACACACACACACACACACACACACACACACACACACATACACACACACACACACACACACACATACAGACATCATCGTAAAAATAGTAAAATCGTATTCTAGGGACCTTAAAACGTGCTTATTCATTAAAAACTCACCACCGAATTTTTTGACCAAAGACAATACCTTCCTTACCTAAAGGTGACGGAAGGTAAAAAACTATAATAAAATTATATTTGAATTATAATGCAATATAGCAAAGTGCAAAAATGAAAGAAAATATAAAATCTTGCTATTCTTACATTTCTCTAGCAGATTCTTGTCTTGGCTTGTAGAGAAATACGAGTATATAACTCTTGCCTTGCATTTTCTGCAAGAACAAGACAAGAACAAGAACTATGCAAGACACTCGTGAAAGACTACTCATCTCCTTGAAATGGTATATTCGCGGACCCATGTTGATTAAGTTTTTTTCACTTATTTTTGTCTGCACCTAATTTTTTGATACTTCTTTTTAATATCCTGTATAGCGTGGGTGTCAGATTATCTATTAGTGACCGCTACTTTTAAGAACCAATTATATAAGGATAAAAAAGTTGATATTGTATGATCTCTAAACCTATAGCGTTGTTTCAGAGTTATTAAACATGTATTAAGTGTCGGGTCTCAAATTATATTCCATAAATAAAACTATTAAGAGTATTAATTGATTATTTCGATTAAACAATACCGGAATCTACTTAAAATCTGTTACACAGGAATGCAATGTTATTACCTCTAGTCATACCGTTGGTAAGGGAGGTAATGTTATCGATCCAAAAATTCGATGGTGAGTTTTTAGCAAATAAGCACGAATTAGAGTCCCAACACATTTTTTACTATTTTTACGATGCTGCCAGTGTGTGCGTGTGCGAGTGCGAGTGAGTGTGTGAGTGAGTGAGTGTGTGTGCGTGTGTGTGTGCGTGTGCAAGCGTTTAAGCTTCCTGCATTCACACAAAGAGTTGATTAGATTTTGTGTAAAATTAGACAAGCGAAAGTCGTATTCTACTTGAAACCGAAAACAGTTTTTAATAAAAAACTATTTTAAAATATAATCCAAAACTATTCAATTTTAGTATTTAAGACTTTTATATGAACGGGAATAATAAATTAGAATTTGGGTAAAATTGATAAACCGGGAATGATACTATACTTACATACAGATTTTAGTGCAAAATATATTGATATAATCCAAAACTTTCTAATTTTAGTATTTAAGACTTTTATAAGAAGGGTAACAACATATTAGATTTTGGCTGAAATTGATAACCTGGAAGTGATACTTTACGAGAAGCTCCGAATAGATTTGCGTAAAAAATATATTGTTATATTCTAAAACTTTTTAAATTTAGTATTTGATACGTCTATATGAAGGAGAACAGTATATTAGATTATAATGTATATTCCAAAGCTTTTCAAATTTGGTATTTAAGAATTTTATATGAACAGAAACAACATATTAGGTTTTGGCTACATTTGATAAAACGTAAGTTATACTTTATTCGAAGTTCTGAACAGATTTTCGTGAAATACCTATATTATATTGATATAATCCAAAACATTTCAAATTTGGTATTTGTCTTTAATACTAATGAGAACGACATATTAGATTTTTTCTAAAATTGCATACCGAAAATAGTGCTATACTTAAAGCCATATAAACATATTTTCCAGAAAAAACATATTAAAATGTGATCCAAAACTTCTCCGGTATTTAAAACTGGTATATAATTTTGAACAAAATCAGCCGGAAGTGATACTTTACTTAAAGCTCATTGCTATTTTAAACATGGAATTGGTGAGAAGTCATGTGCTGGTCACAGCAGATTTTTTTTTATAAAATCGACCATTTTTTATCAAATGTCAATTGATAGTAAACTAATTTTTGGAATGAACTTTAAGATAACGATTTATACTTCATTCGTTTCTTTGTCTCCCCAAATCTTTTTGAGAACAGGGACTTAACTAATGGCAATGTCTTCAAAGATAAATTTACTGCTTGAAAAAACCGCCACATTCAAACTGATAAAAAGATAATAGTTATTTGTGTATCAAGAGCGTAAAGTGAGTCTTTATTGCTCGTGCTCGTAAATCGAGCTCAAGCAATAAAGATACTTTACGCTATAGATGCACACATAATTGTTACTACGACTTTACTAACGAAATAAAAAAATAATAATACCTATTTAGTAAGTTCAATTCAATCTTAACCAATGTCCTGTTTTGTGTTGCTGTAACCATGACGATATGAGTAAATAAATAATTCTGATGCCAACAATCATTGCTTTATGAAAATTTTTCACACGTACATCAAAAATATGCTCAAAAATCTCTGAAAATAGTGAAGATAGTGATTTTTCTTGCACTCCTCCAGATATATTCGAAACAGCGCAAAATGCTTCCTTGAGTTTATTACCTGCAAAATCAAGAGCATTATACGAAAATAATTATAACCTCTTCATTGAATGGTGTAAGTTATAAAAAATCAAGAATTACAGTGAAAATGTTTTAATAGCTTACTTTTTGGAAAAATCTAATGTAATGAAATCGTCTTCTCTTTGGTCCATTTATTCCATGCTAAAATCAACACTAGCAGTTAAGAACGATATTGATATCAGCAAATTCAAGAAACGAATTGCTTTTTTGAAACAAAAATCAGTTGGTTATAGACCAAAAAAATCTAAATCTTTAACAAGAGATGAAATAAATAAATTCCTGACTCAAGCCCCAGACGATCATTTCCTTATGATGAAAGTTGCTCTTATATTGGGTGTTGCTGGAGCATACCGACGCGACGAATTAGTTACGATGACTGTAGATGATATTGAGGATAATGGGTCCATTTTAATTGTGAAGGTTCCAGACTCAAAAACTAATGTGCAGTGAACATTTATTGTTGATGATCATAATGTTTTGTCAATGTACAGAAGATATGTTGCTCTTCGACCCTCTAACATTTCATCTCGGCGATTATTCATAAATTATAAGCATGGCAAATGTACCGCACAAGTTGTTAGAATGAACACTATAGGAAAAATTCCATTTAACATTGCAAAATAACTGAATTTACCTGATTCGAAATCATTTATAGGCCATTGTTTCCGCAGGTCCTCTGCTACATTACTAGCTAATTTCGGAGCTGACAATATGACTCTAAAACGTCATGGTGGCTGGCGTTCATCAGCTGTTGCAGAAGGTTATGTTGATGAAAGTTTGAAATCAAACTTCTGCCACTGCCACACTAACTGAATATTCTAGTGAGAATGTCACAGTCACAGAATCTAATTTATCCTCGTCAGCTGTTTCAAGCTCTGGAATAAATATACAAAACTGCCAAAACTGCACATTCAATTTTAACATTGTCGGTCAATGATTAAATCCACTGAGTTTATTAATTATGAAATATATTTATAGTTGTAATTACATGTACATTCCCCAACAGAATAAAGTTGTAACTTAATTAAATAAATAAGTTGGTAGCGTACCTAACTTCGTATTGTTTGTAGCACATTTGTAGTGTAAAACAGAACCTAACGTATATTTTAGATTTCGTAAGTATTGTTTTAATAAATTAAAATTTCAACAATAATATGTATTTATCTAAGCGAACAAATTAAGTACTTTACCGCGCGTTGCTATGGAAGACACGCCGTAAAGTATTTTTTTGCTCGTTCCCTAGTAATCATTAACTTTACGATGACAAAAGAGAGCATAAATATCAACTTTTCATGGTGGTCGTAGAAAAAAGTACTTATCAATATGGTTTTAAAATTTTTTTAAATAGAAAATCCTAGACTTTTTTCCAAATGCATATATCATTGTTTGTCCTGGTGTAAAAGAACAAAAAATAATAATAGGCATTAGGTACCTCTCCATACAAATTTGTTTTCGATTTTTAAAGTCCCGTACATTGAGATTTAAAATTTAAAGCCCAAAATCAGTGAAGAAATTACACAAAGCTGAATTAATACCTATTGTTCGAAACTCGTGAATTAAGGTATTATCATATAATCTTCTGTTTCAACAATAAAGCAAAAACCAAATTTTTATTATCCTGAAATCATTAAAAATGAAAAATATAGAGGAGCTTAAAAAACGAAAGGTCGAGAATAAGTTAAATTTTTTCAAAATAATTCGAGTTATTTATTGGACAAAAGAATATATGAAGTTTTTAACCGGCGGAAATTTAACGGCTTTACCTCTCCTCAATACCTTTCTGCCTGCCGCTTCTCTTGGTAAGAAAGATATATATTATAAGGATCCTATTTAAAATCGCATATTGAGATTTTTATATTTTATATTTAAGGTACCTAGCTACATAGAAGTTATAGTTATTTACGTATTAAGGGCTGTTAATAAGGCTATGATGATCAAGGATGTGTTTGAAGCACGACGAAAGAAGGCTTTAATACTTCCGCGGTACCACGGTCGTTATAATTTTTAGCATAACTTGATAGGTTTTATAAAAAATATGTTTCTGTAATGGTAACAGAACCGATAACTATTGTACGAGTTGTTGATAAATACACATTCAAAACGCAGTTGTCATTTCGGAAATAGAAGTATTGTTGATAAATTCAATAAATTGGGAAATGTGGATAAACAGAACGCTACAGTGCCATCAAAAATTCTTGATAGAGCACGAAATGCAGACGTGAAATTGATTTCCAGCAAATCTAAGTACATGTACGAAAAAGAGCTTGCAATAAAATGTTGCGGGTTGTTAAAATCTCTTTAACAACTTTGAGTGTTACCAGGGTGTTATCGACAGCTTAATGGTTGTCAATTGTTGAACGTTATTTATTCCATAACATAGTAGGGCAAAAATATTTTTACGATAAAGTTTGTGGATATGTGAGTAGATAGTTATCTGTGTATTTGGTTCTATCTGCATTCTAACTCAAAAAAAGCCATGAGAAAGATCCGAGGAAAATTAATTCCTTAACGGTTAACCATTCTACGACATCATACACTATTGATATGTATACGACTACATAAAAATTAATAACTGAATTAACAAGTCGTGAACGAAGTAGAACACAAAAGTTATCACTTATTTTTATAAACTTACTTTACATTTTTACGGTACAGCTTCTCCTTTCTTTTCTCAAATAAGGTGTTATAAGCAAATTTTTGCCAACTTATGTTCTAAATTATTTACAAAAAGAACTTTTTTCACATTAGCATTAGAGTAAAACTGCTGTTAAATGAATTGGCGCAGCTTCCTAAAAATAAGAAAAACGGGAGCTATCAGTACATTTCCACTCGCCAGCTCGATTTATATTTTACACAAATACCACAAAGAATCAGACTCCATGGATTTTAAAACATGCTATTCATAAAAATTTCATTTTAACATATTAAACAAACCTTATACGACATTTCTTTATCAAAGTAGGTGAAAAAAAAACTATTATTCATACTACTCTACTGTATTAAATTTTTAATATTTTCTTTATAACAAAAAGATAAAAAAAAGTATCACAAACACGAAATGAAACCGGCAGAGAATTTAATTAAGTAAATTCAAGTAAATAGATTTGGATGTAAAACTGTTTTACATTACAATTAAAAGTTTTACATAAAGCTTTTATTAAGCTCTCAGTTCTGGTAATGTTATTGTCATTTGTTAGAATTTTTATTAACCCACTAAAACCTATTAAAGCCTAATTTTTAAATTGCTAATAAAACTTTTTCAATTAACCATTTTCATATTGTGAATATTTTTTTCTTAATTTCAAATTGAATCAAAATTTAAACATAATTAGCTTAGCAACAAAACAATATGTAATAAATGAAATGAAATAAACAATACCGGGTTCGATCCTGACCGACGCCAAATATTTCGAATTTTAAATGGCAGAAAATTGACCCCTTTGATGCACTCTCCACCAGGAATGAATGTCATCATCATTACCGAAATCTGTGTACGAAGCAGATTGGCACACCCAGCAATGGGTAATATGCCGTGATGATATATTTATTTTATTTAAATGAACAAAAGCAAATAATACTTGACATGAGTGGATAGTAATTTGACAGAATTAAATTCTATTTTTAACAAATAAATTCACATTAAATTAAATAATGTGGTATAAATTATACATTCAATCAATTTAATTTGTGGCATTTTCTATGTTTAATGTTTGGAAAATACAAACACTTAAATAAATACCATTAAATAATATTTATTAAAATTTTAATATTTATTTAAATGAACAAAAGCAAATAATAGTTGACATGAGTGGATAGTAATTTGAAAAAAATTAAATTCTATTTTTAACAAATAAATTCGCATTAAACTAAATAATGTGGTATAAATTATACATTCAATCAATTTAATTTGTGGCATTTTCTATGTTTAATATTTGGAAAATACAAACACTGAAATAAATACCATTAAATAATATTTATTAAAATTTTAATAGTTATTTACGAAATAACCTCTCGCCGCCAAGGGTAAAATATATTATACAGGTACCACCCAACTTCATGTATATATTGTACCAGTAAAAGTACTTTAGTACTCAACGATTATCAGGAAACAAAGCCTTTTTAGACGACTTAAACAAAAAATAGAATTTTTAGGCGGCTATTACATAAATAGTTGTTTTACGTATCGTTTGACAACCGTAAAGTGTCACTTTTTTTGACATCTGTCAAAAACAACTTTACGGCCGCATTTACTTTACGGCCGCTTTTACTTTACGGCCGCATTTACTTTACGGCCGCTACAATCACTCGTTTGTTTAAATAGTAAATTCAATACTCCCTAATAGACAAATACATATATTTAGAAATAATTACAATTTAACTTACAATTACAACGAATAGAAACTATTTAAATGAACAAAAACACAAAACTAACTTACAATATAGACAAGATATTAAACGTAAAATTAGAAAATGAATTGAAACCATTTAAATGAACAGACAACAAAACTAACTTAAAATATAGCCAAGATATTAAATTTACAATTATAACATGAATAGAAAATATTTAAATGATACTAATTAATTTATATTTTACTTATTATTAATACTAATATGAAATGTGCAATTAGTGCATTTAGAAAAGTTCATTCCACTTGCAGAGGTAGTGGACAATGCTTGACTGCCAGTTGTTACAGATTTGCAATTGTTCACATCAACCACCAAATTTTCAGTCTCAATTACATTGTTGGTGGTAACAAAGGAAGTTGAAGCTCCATCTCTACCTGTAAGAATTCTGCTTGAAATTTCTTTTTTGCTGTTTATGCAATCTTCCACATAACCCTCCGCCACAGTCGAAGATTTCCAACCGCCATGCCGTTTTAGCATTAAAATATCGCCTCCTGCTGCTACTAAGAGTGAGGCTGAGCTTCTTCTGAAGCAGTGGCCTGTGTAATTGTTGGGGTTTGGCAATTGTAAATATTTTGCAATTAGACTTGGAATTTTTCCAAATGTATGCACTCCTATAACTTGAGTGCTGCACTTTCCTTGGCGATAGTTAACAAAAAACGTTTTGTGGCTTGTATGGGGAGGACGTAGGACTAAATATTGCCTGTATAACTCTAAAGCACTTAATTCTTCGACTATTTCATCGGTTATGGTGAAAATTATTTTATTTCCTGTTTTTGTCTCTGGGATTGTAATTATCAGCATATAACCTTTATCTTGAATGTCATCTTCGCTATTTTTCGTAACTCCTCTCTCCTGCATGCTCCAGCTAATCCAATTGTCAAGCAAACCTTCATGAAAAAGTAAACCATTTAAACTATGTGCATATGTATAAAAAAAATGAATACCTACCTTTCACATGAGATAATTTTCATTCGGCGCTTCTCGCAAGAATTTTATTATTTCACTTCTTGTAAATATCGCCGATTTTTTTGCTTTGTAGCCCACGTTTTGTTTCTTTAAAAACGCAATGAGTTTTAAAAATTTACTGATATCGATATCCTTTTTTACCATCACGGTTAATTTTATCATAGAATAGCAAGACCACAACGTCGAAGCTTTTAATGATTTAGCTTTCTCCGAAAAAAACGCAAGAAACACATTTTCCGTTAAATTTTTAATTTTATGTAGCTTGCACCATTCTTCAAAAATATCAAATTGTTTAAGATAAATTTTCTGGGACTTTTCGGGCAATAAATTTAACGTCGCCCTACCCGCAGCTTCATGTATTTCTGGCGGAGTATTAGAGATATCTTCGCTATCTGAACTGCTCATTTTCTTGCTTCTCAGTTAATAACTGTAGATATTTTATCACGAGATACACATGTTTCCACCACGATTTAAAATATTTTGACAGTAAACAACACAACAGTACAAAACAGATTGTTTTGTGAGTTGTCCAGGTGATAGAGCAAAGCACTCTGCAAGTGACATGAATAACCAAATATATGTAATTGTCAGATAACTGTCACTGTCAAAATTGTGAAATTGATTTTTAAAATAAAGTTTATATCTTTTTGTGATAGTCGCCTAAAAAATGTTGTGTGCACCTCGGTTAAAAGTTCTTTTTTAGCCTCATCTGATTTGCTGGCCTCGGCGGTCGCCTCGGCTGCAATCTACAGATTCGGCCAAAAAAGATCACTTTTACAACCTTGATACACAAATAACTATTTTCGTACACAAAATCGGTCAAAAATGACCGTTTTTCGGCCGCTTTTATTATTATCCGATTTAAGGTAGCGCCATCTATTATTTCGAGTGTTATTAAAGCAAACGTGTGTGGAGGAGTTACAAATGTGTACAATTGTTCAGTTGTTGTAAATAATTACATCTAAAAATAATAAATAAAAATCTAACAAATTTGTAAATTTTATAAAGAAGATCGACTAAAAGATTTTGTGTGTACCGCCGTCAAGAAGTGTTATATCGTCCTCGTTTGCTTAGAATTCTAAAAATTAAACACATACTCGGCCGAAAAAAAAAACATTTTTTGGCCTTGGTACACAATTAACTGTTTTTCAAAATTCACAAAATTAACGGTAGTTTACATAAGGTGTAGTTACATTTTTATTACCACAGTACTTGCATATTTCTTTGTAATGTACTACTACAAATTAATATTTTTTTTCATAATTTAATAACATAACGTATTTTGAAAAAAAATATTTTACGTTACTTGCATTATTTTTACGTATGAAAACTGTTTAAAATTGTAGGCTAAATATTTCACTATAACCACTTTAATAAAAACAAAACTGAGAAAGCTACGAGAACCGCTGCTAAAGTAACAAGACCATAATTACTCAAGCCCTTTTCGATAGTTTTTTATAGCATTATTGATAAATTATGTAAACCAACACGAGGCACAAAAATGTTAATATACATGCCAATGTGTACGAACTATGTTGACATTATTTCCTGAACAGAATTACGACATACAGATTCTAGAACCTGTGAGGCAAAAGGAAACTATTTTAGTTACGTATATACATATTATATATATTCAAAAACCTATGGTATAAGTAACTCGAAAGTATCGTACTACATTTCAGATTTCATCAGTATTTATGTATGTGAATACAGATGTTAGGTGCGGGAAATATAGAGCGACTGAAAAATCTTGCATTTACTTTTTTTTAAATAACCTGAATGCCAATTTATGAAACTTAAATATTTTAAATTATCGATAATTTTATTGTTTATATATTTCCATGCATCCGTTATAATTTAAATAATCGCTTGGAATTATTAAGTGCCTTTTTTCCATTCACCACTCTCACACGGTAAAGAAAGGATAGCGCGGCTTCAAAATATGAATTTAGCATGAAATTCTCTTTCTTCCTATGTATTACACGATTTTAGTGAATGAGTGGTTCACAAATAAAACACTTTAATTCAAAAGAAATTTCTGTAATATATTGAACATATTCAAACGTCAAACCAACTAACCACTTCTCAGCAAAAACCGTGCAAATATATGGCAGCAAAGAAAAATTCATGTCGAATTTAAACCGCGTTATAATGGCCTTAATGGTGTCGGAGTAGTGGTTGAAATATAAGAAATTTTTGTTTTAAAACTGTTCATTAAAGAAGTTTCTTTGCAACTGTAGTTACCTATGTTTTATTAGATGGGGAAACTGTAGTGAGTTAGCAAACTGCAACGTTTAAAACTGTTTTAAGAAAAGAAAAAGAACTGTTATTATTGTAGAATTGTAATGATCAAATGCGCTAAAATTTAAATGAAATCTTTCTATAAATTATTTTTTGTGCAACCGGACGCGAAATAAGCATTTCGCAGCCGCAATTCAGGCCGCGAAATTAAATTTCGCAACCGTTGTTATGGTAACGGCCGCAAAATTCATTTCGCGGACGTTGTCATGGTAGCGGCCGCGAAGTTAGGTAAACAATCACTTTGACACTTGTGAATTGCATGGTTTTGTTTATCAAATGTCAATCAAATAGCCACCTTGAAAGCTAACTTTCTATTTACAATGAAACTGTTTAAAAATTAATAAAATTTGTAATTACATATTTTTTACGGTTGCACAAAAAATATTGTGTACACCTTGTCCGCGAAATCCTTTAGCGCATTCGAGATTGTCTTGCCTCGGCCGCAAGCGGCCTCGGCGACAAATTTTCTGTCGGTACGCTAAGAGCGATTTCGCGGCCTTGATATACAAATAACTATTATAAGCTGCTTGTCACAATAAGTTGTAGTCCTCAATTTGAGTACAATAATGTCTTTCATTATACGCCAAGGACCATAATGAATACATTAGATTATTCAGTTTTCAATACCATAATGAGCTATGCTAACGAGTTTCTTGGTTACAAACAAATCTAAAACAGCATACCTGATTTTTCAGAATATTTTTTTTTGTGCAATACCAAATTCATTATTTTAATTTTTTACTTCAGCAAATAAAATTTTGTATGTAATATGGATAGTAACTAATCATATGGCACACGTGTTATCAAGCTCGGTTTCGCCTCGCTTGATAGTCTTCAGAACTAGTACCATAATAATTGATGTTAAGATCCTTATAACATAAATAACTATTTTTCACATGTTAATTCCCTTTAATCCATTAAGTTTTTTTTTATTATTATAAACATTAAAACCCTTATCAATATCCATCTGTTCATATAATATCAACTCTTTAAAAGATTCAGAGACCTGTAACAGTTGAAGATTATACATGTTCGTAGTATGTTGTTCAGTATGTAAGTGATAACTAACAGTAGACCTTGTATTAGAATTAATATGTTCTTTACATCTGATTTGTAATTGTCTGCATGTAAAATCACTGTAAAAATCATCACAAGTTAATTTGTAAGTGCTACTTTTTTCCATGGGTACTTTATGCCCATAATAATGGTATGTAGGAACCGTACTAGACGGCCATGGCAAGTCCTTATCAAACCTGTGATATGCGCGTCTCCTGCCGCAGTGAGTCGAAGTGCGATCGGCATACGGTTGAGTAGTGTGTTGAATAAATCTTTGTAATAATTTCATCTTATGTAATTAATATCTTTAATTATGATTATTATTATTCTATTTTAATTAAATCTATTTTGGTTATCTATAAAAGTACCTTAATCGCAATCCCTGCATATACATATATCTTCTATATATGATTAGGCACGAGAGAGTTACTATCAAAGTCCATTTGTTTGCAACGCGGAATATAGTATGCAACAGCGTCTAGCTTCCTCTCTTAAAATTGGAATATTTAAACCATGATTGCATTGCCTGTCTAGTGATGTTCTTGTCATTTTGAAATTAATTACATATGGTATCAAGTGTCTGTGGTCATCAGTATTGTGGATTACAAACAAACGTTCTTTCAAAATAACTCTCCCGTGACTAACCATGTAGTAGTCCAGTGAACGGAGGCCGCTAAAATGGGAGTACACTACAAAAGGTCGAGTAGTTCTGAGTTTTTGATATATTGTATAAAATGGTTACTTAGTGAAAAATTTAAAATTCTACTATCCCCGCTCCACCGCTCCCACCATCATTTTGTGAAAATCATCTAAAATCGGCACTTTTTCAGTTTTTTGCCTATAATTTTATTATTTGAAGTTTTTTTGTACGATTAATAGCAACGGAGCTGCAATGCCCCCAAAAAATTGCGCACTTGGCAATATTTTGAGTTTGTTTCCACTTTTAACTCTGTAACACTCCATTTTAGTGTAAACGTCCTCATAGTCAATCTGGTGAAGAATTTAATTATACAAAATGAATAATTTTTTTACGACCAAAACAAGGAGTGAAAATAATTTACAAAAAATAAAAACGAAAATTTGATATTTATTTCATTATTTTTAATTATAAAAGTATTATTTTAAAAATAATAATCCGTATAGATGCAAAATGAACGTTATTCTGTATTGGCGAACGTCAGATGTAGTTGAAATTTATATTTGTACCGCGCTTATGCTTTTTGTTTTAATTCTATGGCAATCACTATTCTTTACATTTTCATTTCAAATTTCTGCCGTTACAAAGCATGCACAATTATTTGTGTTTACTGATTCAAATCCAGATTTTATGGTGTTCAACTTCTATTTGAAGTATTTTTTTCCAAAATAATTCATGACGCAACGTACAAGAACAAACTGCTTTCCCATGTTAAATGCCTACGTAACGGATTTCGAGCTCCACCCGCTTTTTGTGTATTTACTTTTCGCGTATTTTTATAAATATATACATGTATTTTAAACAATTTCATGTACTTATTTTCTCATATTTATAATAAACACAAAGATTTTTTAAGATATTAAGATAGGAACGTAACATTAAAAATATTAGAAACATAATAAGAAAATCTATCAGTCACCTAATAGCTTTTAATTTATGCTTGAAAATGGCTGTTTCGTCCGTAATTTTTTCATCATGCCAATTTTTTTCTTAATAACAAGTTCCACTGATCCGCTACCATATTTTTTTTGTGAACGGTACTTAAATCAGATTTAGTTAGGTGGCGCGCCATTAATATCAAAAATTTCGAAATAAATGAACAAAAGTTAGAGCAAATTTATGCCAATGTTACAACTAACACGAAATGTTAGTGATATAAAAAATATGTGTAAGTCTAGGGGGGCGGAGCGATCGCCGTCTCCCTGCGTACGCCACTGGTATACTGTCAATTCCTGTACATAAAAGAGGCGATAAATGCAAACTAGACAACTATAGACCAATACCTCTAACTTCCAGTTTCTCCAAAATTTTTGAATATTGTTTTTTGCAAAGATTTTAATCTTTCTTAAAAAACATTACATTATTAATCATAAAAAGTTTAGTTTTAGAGCTCATAGTTCAACCTCGAATGCTTTACACTGTCTATATTATGCACTTCTTAGATAAAGGGGAATGCCAAGGGAGAATTTTTTGCGATCTCAGTAAAACATTCGACTGTGTTGATCACTCTCTTTTATTATCTAAACTGGAGCAATACGGTATTCGTGGGGTTTATCTCATCAAGTTAAATATAGTTAAAAACAGTCCAGAAAAAATGGGCTTAATTATTTACAATAAACTTCCACAAAAAATTAAGGACGCTAGAAACATTAATACTTTCAAGAAAGAACTAAAATCTTTTTTTTACAAAATAGGTTCAACAGTTTGAACACTTATCTGAATTTGTGACGCATACAATGCTTTTTATATTCTTTGTTTATGCTTTGTATGTAGTCGTATATAATTTTTTGACCTATTCCATACACATTGTAATTGTGTCAACGGAAATAAATTGATTATTATTAATGTTAGTACCTGCGTTCGTACTAAAATTTTGCGATCTAATAACAACGTTCGCTAACAAAGATTGATGTTCCATTAATAGGCGGTAAACATCAAATAATTAAATGGTATTACGATGTCCAAGCAGGACTTGTAAGCATAAAATGTACATCCTGTATTATAAAAGTAAGTGTTTACAATTACAGTCATACTTTTTCTGGAAACTAGTGTTCTGCCGAGGAAGTTTAGATCCAATTTAATATTTAAATATTAAAAATTTGATCCCAACATTCTCATAAAAACTTTAAAGCCACTGCCGTCTTCCATTTGCAAATCTGACAGAAGGATAACATTACCTTTTCTTAAAACTATGGCATACGTATTTTTTTATTGTAGTGTGGACTCTATATTATGTTAGATAACATTCTTACCAACAATTGTTCACGGACTATATTGCCGAACATCTGTTCACTAACAAAAAATGTTAGCTAACAATTTTCATTTCAATGTGGACCGGGCTTAATACTTACATTTAGACTCTTTTAACCGAATTTACGTATGCTTATAGTCTTCCAAAATAGACTTATAGTCTTGTTTTCAGAAAAAAATATACTTACGGTGGGATTACAACTTTAATCCAAACGCAATAATAGAAAAAATCGACTTAAGAACTTTTGCTCCGGCAGTAGCGATTTATATTTTAGATTGTAATACGTGTAAAATGATCATTTTTAATATATTAATAATTTCTGTACTATACTTCTGGTTTAAACAGAGCAGCTGGAATCTTTTTAAAATATTGCAATCTAACTTTTTTCTGCGCACACAAATGTTCACAATTTGGTTTTTGAAACGTTTACATGATACATAACACTTATTGTACAAAATATACTTCAAATAAAATTAATTCCACAACAAACCAGTGAAGATTAAACTAAATACTAGCTTACAACGTCGTGTGTGGCAAGTTCAAGCAGGGAATTTTTATTGAAATTAATATTGAAATAAAACATTTAAATGCATTTTAGTAATTCTGAGTTACAAATTTAGTAAAAATAACAGTGGAATTTAATTCAAAATTAACTAATACATATTTATTTTTACATCTCAATATCATTTTGTTTCAAATAGTGACAAAGATAGACGTACTATTGTTTACCAGTCTGGTTTAGATAAGGCACATTTGGACAAAATAATTCTTTGGAAAACGACTTCTTACCTAAGAAAGTTTCCAGTACATCTAATTTTTAACATTTATCGGAACTAGTTATACTGTACATGCCATCCTCTACTTACATTATATTATTTAAGTTGCTGGGGCATGATAAAAAGCATTGTCTCAATTTTGACAAAAATGTGAGATACGATTTTTCATCTCTAAGATACAGATATATAGTATGAAATAAATATCTTTATTACTTAATAGACACTTACAGGTCTTTTTCATTTATCGTTCATGGTAAAATCTACTTCTATTTCAAATGATTAAAAATGGGTCTAAAACCAGAAGTTGTGCCTGGAGAAATTAATACAATTATATATATATATATATATATATATATATATATATATATATATATATATATATATATATATGACAATGACGATTACACTACACACACACACACACACACACACACACACACACACACACACACACACACATATATATATATATATATATATATATATATATATATATATATATATACCGTGTGTCCCAAGCAAACCTTGACATAGGCGTTTAACATGGGAAAACTGATTTTTGTGAATAAAAAGTGTCCGGCTTAAAATTGAGCCATGCTATTTAACATACCTTATTTAATATTAATTACATTATTATCATTGCGTAAATCAGAGAAAATTATAAATATCAGTCAAATATTTGTGTCAATATTTTATTACGTAATATCAAAATAATTGCAATTGTCATTGTAGGTCAATGGTTAGCATAGCTGACTGTAGACTGAGATGACGTTTAGAGGTTGGGGTTCGAATCTCCGTCAAGACAATATTTTTACATTTTTTTTATGAATTAATTGCGAATTATATTAAAGATATTATGTATTATCTTAATATGGATATCAATGTTTTGATTATTGTAATCAATTCATTGTTATAACCAAGTACATAATATAAAATAATTGGTTTTAAACAATGACAAAAATTGATTACAATAATCAAAACATTGTTATAATATAAATCCATTATATTTTCTTTTAATCTTAATAAAACATGATTGAGATAAAATGAATATGTGAATGTTTTGTGATTTACTGTAAAAGTAGGTGTTATGTTTAAATTCTTACGCTTTTGTGTCATACTGATAATTACTACTTCCATTGAGATTAGTTTTATATCATGATAGAAACTTATTTGTAATTATTTAACTAATTCATCCATAATAATATAATACATAATATCTTTGATCTAATTCCTAATTAATTCATAAATGAAAATAATAATAAAAAAAACTGCCTTGGCGGAGATTCGAACCCCAACCTCTAAAAGTCATATCATTCCTGTCAGCTGTGCTAACCATTGACCTACAATGACAATTGCAATTATTTTGATATTACGTGATAAAATATTGAAACAAATATTTATTGACAGATAATTATAATTTTCTCTGATTTACGCAATGATAATAATGTAATTAATATTAAATAAGGTACACGAGGTAATGTACTATTATCATGTTAAATAGCATGGCTTAATTTTAAGCCGGACACTTTTTATTCACAAAAATCAGTTTTCCCATATTAAACGCCTATGTCAAGGTTTGCTTGGGACACACGGTATATACATATATATATATATATATATATATATATATATATATATATATATATATATATATATATATATATATATATATATATATATTGCTGCGATCCAGTCGTCATGATCGAGTTGTCTTCACCGTATGGGGAATTGACACTGACGTTCGTCAAATAAATATATTGTAATATTGTATCGTAGTATTATACTTGTAAATAAACGTATTTCTACTAAACTGACTCCGTAGTATCGTAACACCTGACACCGTGTGGGGTACTTCAAAGTTTAGTATAAGCAAACTCAGAATGACCACCCTAAAAGATCTGAGAGTAGCAGATTTGAAACGAGAGTTGGAAGAACGGGATTTAGAGACCGATGGAAAGAAAAACGTCTTACAAGATCGACTTAGACAAACTTTAATCGACGCTGGCGATAATCCGGATACTTACTTATTTGAGACGCCTAGCGATATAAATTTAAGAATATTTGAACAATATTCTAAAATTTTGAAAGAGGAATTATTACAAAATTTTGAAGAAAATTCAAAGAAATTAGAAGAAAAATTTGAAGAAAAAATGGAGACACATTTCAAAAAATTTGAAGAATGTTCTAAAAATTTAGAAGAAAGAGTAAATAACGAGATTCTTGAACAACAAATGAAGCTTAAGGAAATGGAGGAATTTCTCACAAAATTAAGTATTCCTCAAACGCTAGCTGGCAATGACAGTAGACAAGTTGAAAAAGAATCCGGGTCTGCGTGTGGTTTTCGCGTTAAGCCACCACAATTTGAGGGCAAAGTTTCGTGGCCAAGTTATCTTCGGCAGTTTGAGACTGCTGCCAAAGCAAATTGCTGGACAGAAATTGAAAAAGCTGCTGCCTTGCCAGTATCTCTGCGTGGTAAAGCAACCGATATTCTTCAGACCTTGTCAGCGACGGAACAAGAGGATTAGCTGCTAATCAAACGGTTAGAATCTAGATATGGTCAAACATATTTAGAACATTTATATCACAGTCAGTTAAAATATCGTCATCAAAAACACAACGAAAGTCTTCAGGAATTTGAAACGGATATAGCCCGACTAGTTCTTCTAGCATACCCTGGGACATTATAGTAGAGCGATTAGCTGTGCAGGCATTTATTCATGGACTGGGCGATAGAGACACAAAACAAGCTTTGATATTGGCTCGACCGACAACCTTACTTAAAGCATTAGCTCATGCATTGGAGTTCGAGGCTGCTAAAAGTATATCTAGAAATCAGACTGATATCCGAAGAATGGAAGACGATGAAAAGAAACTGGAAAATAATATTGAAGCTACGGTTCGACGCGTTCTTAATCATCAGTTGAAGAAAAAAAAGTTACGATGTTGGAGTTGTGGTGAACTTAGCCATATTCAAAGCCAATGCAAACGATTTCCACAACAAACAAGTAACAAACCGGAAAACTAGATTGGGTTGATGACACGGGGCTAATATCAACCCGACGCAGGAAAGCCCTCCAAAACGTAATTATAACTGCTTCTATTCAACACCAATCTAACAGCGTTTTTGTAGATGGTTCCATTAATGGAGAATTATGTTGTTTTCTACTGGACACGGGGGCAACGAAAACAATCGTTAGACCTGATATTGTTAAAACATTAAATTATATTAAACCTACAAAGTGGCGACTTCGCACTGCGACTGGAGAAACAGCTGTAACACATGGGGAAATGGTTGTTTTTTTGTCATAGGTAATAACAAATTTTAGCATCGCGTGATTGTAGCGGAAATTAAAGATGAAGTTATCATGGGCATGGATATTATGAATTTTTATGGTTTTAAATTGGATTTTAAAAATGGTATTCTAAAAATTAAAAATGAAGAGATTATTTTTCATCAAGTTAACGAAGAAAGAAATATACGTACCATTCTAGCTGAAGATACCTGCATACCAGAACAAAGCGAGATGATACTGGAAGCTTTTCTTGAAAACGAACCACAAGGAAAAAGAATAATGATGCTGGATCCTACAAACCTTATCGATTAATCAGGGCGTGGAATCCTAATAGGAAAAGCAATCATTCATACCAATAAGAAAATACCGGTTCGTGTGTTAAATATGAATAACTACAAGGTAAATATAAAAGCGGGTACTCCTTTGGGTTATTGTTCACCAGTATCTTCAATTGTTCGAAATACTACAGCCATTAAAAATAAATTTTCGAAATTACCACCAAAATTATACGATTTGATATCGACATCATGTCAAAATATGCTCTCAGAAAAAAGAAGAAAGGTGATAGACTTAATTATGCAATATCAAGATATATTTACTATTGAAAATGAATTGAAAGGCAGAACAAGTATCGTTCAACACAAAATTAACACAGGTGATTCGGTTCCCATTCGACAAGCTCCAAGACGATTGCCCCTTGCAAAAAAGGAAGAAGCTGAAAGGATTGTATACGAGATGGAAAAAGAAGGAATTATTGAACCATCAAACAGCCCATGGTGTTCACCAGTTGTGTAGGTCAAAAAAAAAAAAAATGGGACAACAAGATTCTGTGTGGATTATCGACGTCTTATCGACGTTACAAAGAAAGATAGCTATCCATTGCCGCGCATGGATGACACATTAGATACTCTCGTTGGATCTAAAATATTTTCAACCTTAGATTTGAAAAGTGGTTATTGGCAAGTAAGTTTAGAACCAAATGACAAAGAGAAAACGGCATTTTCTATTGGTACTGGGTTGTGGCTATTCAATGTGATGCCCTTTGGTTTATGTGATGCCCTTTGGTTTATGTAATGCTCCTGCTACGTTTGAAAGACTGATGGAGAATGTTTTAAAAGTTTTGTCCTGGAAGATTTGTTTAGTTTACCTAGACGATATCATTGTATTGGAAAAAGATCTTGACGACCACATAAAAAACTTAGAAGAGGTATTTCAAAGGCTTCGCAATTCTGGTTTGAAATTAAATCCGAAGAAATGTAATTTTTTCCAGGAAGAAGTACAATATTTAGATCATGTGGTTTCAGGAAAAGGAATTGCCGTAGACAGAAAAAAAATTAAAGCAATGGAAGAATGGCCAATACCTAATAACAAAAATGAATTACGTAGTTTTCTTGGATTATGCACCTATTATCGTCGACATATTTTTGGATTTGCAAATATCGCTAAACCTCTAACTAGGTTCACTGAAGAACAACAATTTTTTTTGTGGAATAAAGATAGTCAAAATGCTTTTCATCAATTGAAACAAAAATTGATAAATGCGCCAATCCTTTGTTACCCCTTGCCTAATAACAAGTTTATTCTGGATACGGATGCCAGTAATGTCGGTATAGGTGGTGTATTATCATAGTTGCAGAATGACACCGAGAAAGTAATTGGTTATTTTAGCAAAACTCTTCCTAAATCTGAACGAAATTATTGTCACAAGAAGGGAACTATTGGTAGTTGTAAAAGCAATGGAATGTTTTCACAAATATTTATATGGCAGAAGATTTTTAGTACGAACTGATCATGCCGCTTTGAAATGGCTACTTAATTTCAAAAATCCCGAAGGGCAAATAGCAAGATGGTTAGAAAGGCTACAAGAATACGACTGTAGAGTATAGACCTGGGACAAATCATCGCAATGCTGATGCTCTATCAAGGCGACCATGTCCTCAGGATTGTAAATACTGCCAGCGATTAGAACAAACCGAAATTTCCGTTACAAGAACTACACTTGTCAGTGAACAGTGGAATAGTGCAGATTTAAAAAAAGATCAAGAAAATGGCCTGGAAATAAAATTACTTATGAAGTGGAAATGTTAGTTCCAACGACCTACATGGGAAGAAGTGAGCGCTTTAAGCCCAGCGTTAAAAGCTTACTGGGCCCAATGGGACTCTTTAATATTAGATGAAGGAATTCTAAAACGGATTATAGAAAAATTAAGAAACCATGAAAAAAGAAAACAAGTTGTAATTCCACGGAATAGAATTATCGAAATTTTAGGCGAAATTCATAATGGGTCTTCAGGCGGACATTTAGGTATCACAAAGACGCTTCAGAAAGTAAGAGATCGATTTTATTGGTACAATTGTAAAGAAGATGTAAGGAACTGGTGCAGGAAATGTACAGTATGTGCATCCAGTAAAGGACCATCTAAACGAAAAAGAGCTCCGATGCAGTTATACAATGTTGGAAGTCCTTTTGAGAGAATAGCAATCGATGTAATGGGTCCGTTACCCAGAACGGATGAGGGAAATAAATATATTGTCGTGATAATCGATTATTTTAGTAAATGGACTGAAGCTTACGCAGTACCAAAAAGCAGAAACCATTTCGGAGATCCTTATAAAAGAATGAATTTGTAGATTCGGAATACCTTTAGAATTGCACTCCGATCAAGGTAGAAATTTTGAATCAGTCCTCTGTCAGAACATTTGTAAAATGATGAACATCCATAAGACCAGGAACACTCCATTACACCCGCAATCAGACGGTATGGTGGAACGTATGAACAGGACAATTATAAATTATCTTTCCAAAGTTGTTTCAGACCATCAAAGAAATTGGGATCCGTTTTTACATTTATTCTTGTTAGCGTATCGTTCTTCAGTTCACGAAACAACTGGACAAACACCAGCATGCGTCATATTTGGTAGGGAACTGAGGTTACCTTGCGATTTAAAATTCGGTTGTAAGCTAGGCGAATACATTGTTGGCGAAGACTATGTAAACAAGTTACGATATAAAATGAACGAAATTCATAACGACGTACGCTTGAAAATTCAAAAAATGACCAAAACAATGAAAGAATTTTATATCAGGGCAGAAAAAGGAGGCTATCAACCGGGTAATTTAGTATGGTTGTACAACCCGCAGCGACATCTGGGCCGATCACCAAAATTACATTAATCTTGGGAGGGACCTTATGAAGTATTTAAAAGAATAAACGATGTTATATACCAAATCTGTAGAAAACCTAAAGGAAAACCAAAAGTGGTTCATTTTAATAGATTGGCTCCATACGTCGGCGACAATGAAATAAAAACATTAAACAAATTTTTGAAAATAAGAAAGAACAATCGGATACTAATAAGACAATCAACTGCCGTTTCTTTTTGAATTCCACATGTAAGTATGGCTCGTGTAAATATCGACACAACAAAGAAGAAAAAAAAATCCGAGACGGAATAAATTCTAGAAAGGGAGCAATGCTGCGATCCAGTCGTCATAATCATTATGCGGGGATCGAGTAGTCTTCACCGTATGGTGAACTGACACTGACGTTCGTCAAATAAATATATTGCAATATTATATCGTAGTATTATACTTGTAAATAAACGTATTTCTACTAAACTGACCCCGTAGTATCGTAACTATATATATATATATATATATATATATATATATATATATATATATATATATATATACCACTTAATAAAAGAGATTACATTGTATCGTAATCTGCAATAATTTCATTTCTAATGTGTGCAATTACAAAAATCCATTTCAAAGTGGTCCAATAAGAATAATTTATTTGAATAATGAGTAAATTAAAAATCACTGTAGTTTAAGCGAAAACAACAACACATGTTATTTTTAAAGGTTTGAAGTCAGAGGCAGAGTAGGGATAAAACATTTTTTATTAATGACAAAAATGGTTAAAACAAATGTTCAAAGTTTTCACCATTTTGTCTGCGTAAAACTCCCTGTAGCGTCTCACAGCAGCACCACTGTTTTCTCGCACTTCTCTGTACACCTAATGCATGTCGGTGTATTCTTAGTTAGTGAAAGTGACAGGCACTCCTAAATATCAAATTACTACTCCACTGATTTAATGTCATTTATGACAACTGACAAATATTGTTTATGGAACACCTTTATTTTTATATTTTAACATAATAAGAAGCTGGTTTGTAATTGGTCGACTGTCCAGTCCCATAACTTTTACAACTCAATAGATAGATCAAAATAAATTTCAAATTATAACTTCTTTTAGTTATCTTTATCATACCATGAACAATGGCACATTACTTACATAACACCCTGTATAATAAAAGCGCGCTCCATAAAAGCGCTTCTATTATAAAAGTGCGCTTGTAATAGGCCAAAGGAAGCAAAGCTAAACAGTTACTAAAGTAAGAAAAATATTCAGTTTTATTGTGCTGTGCGACTTGAGAGAAACTATTTCCCTACAATGCTTTCTAACCTTTTATAGGTTGGGAAATACATCATTCCTAACTGCAATGACAGTCTCTTGAGTTGGAAATGATTGAAAACGCTTCCGCTCCACGGGTTGGAAATGTTTATGTAGGGGTTGCCTAGCAACAATGCCATAGATCCCTATAATTAAGTAGGCTAAACAAATTTTAAGAGAGCTATCAAAAATAATAATAAAATTAAAGGTTATAACTCATTGATTTATTTTGAAAATTATTAATTTAAAAAGAGGATGATTATGAATAAAATAGTATACATAACCTCGGTGGGAATTTCATCACAGCCTCGCGCTTTATCTCACTTCGAGGCTTCGCCTCTCGGTAATATACATAAGCCCTCGGCTGTAATAAAACATCTCCCACCTCGGATGTAATATACTATTTATAGTTAAAAGGAAATAAGAAAATAAACTCCAAGTACACCGCAATTGAGAAATATGGATTTCTTAGAATCTACACTATTACTGCATCGACTATCTATATCAAGAAGAAAGATTCATAATATGGGCGTCTGTTAGAACTAAAACTGATTCAAACTGCATCTTGGAGACAAAGTTATATTGTTGCACTAACGACAAATAATTTAAGTCCCGCCTTACGTCTTATAATTTGACGAGGATACACGCCTAGACTTCTAGACAATTCCTCTTAAAATCTCTTCAAATAGCTCCGTGTGTGTAATACTTTCACCATCACTAATACAATCATCAGAACTAATATCACTGTATCTAACTCTTTTCGACATTTTATTTTATTAGAGTTAAAGTCAGATTCTTTATCTCGCTTCTGAATTATTACGATGATAGGAAAATAAAGAAGTCAGATATGGAAGAAACACTCTTTTGTTACGAATACTTTTTCTCTAGTCATATATCAACTACAACTGACCCCCAAATTACTATTTCCAAACTATATAAATAGTGTATTGTGTATATCACATTCAAATTAATTAACTACTATAATGTGCGGCGTAACATTAGTATTGAAGACTTTTATATGAAAGAGAACACCATATTAGATTTTTGCTAAAATGAATAAATCGGAAGTAATACTTTACATATATATATATATATATATATATATATATATATATATATATATATATATATATATATATATTTGAAACATGGAATTGGCGAGAGGTCATGTGCTGTTCAATATGCTTTGTGCAAATTTAGTTAATGATGATATATGGAATTGAGTCATGACATACTCAAGTCAAAACCACATACTGCCTGTTTGATGAACTTGTGTAACATATTTGTCACACATAACTTCTCATTTGTATTTTATAGTTCAATGATAATATGATGCAAACATCATTACTTACTAGGTCAAATTTGTAGTCAAAACTGGAAATTATGCTAGACATTATTATTTGTTTCAATATTTCCCCGGGGTAGAGTCTCACATTAATGCCGGTCCCGATTTTAACATTTCTTATATTTTTCGTACAAGTAGACAATAGACAACGCGATTGTTACCTTGATCTAATTTAGAGAAAATATTAATATATTATTAATATAAAGTTAAAAATAATACTCGGAGCGAAAGAGATAGAGCTGTACCTATATCTTTCACTCTAGTTATTTGGTATTACTTCGCACAGGTGATGTCACGATGACGTCACAAATGTTTGAATAACGGTATTTTCGAATTCTATTAATGTTTAATAGATAATAATATATCATATAAATTAGATTTGAAGAGTTTTTCTATCTGACTTAAAATAAAAGAGTTGTAAAGAGAGGACAGACCGATGAATCACCCTGTATATATATATATATATATATATATATATATATATATATATATATATATATATATATATATATATATATATATATGTTAGGTTATGACTTTTAATAGCTAATAACTGTACTTTCATTACCCAGGCAAATGCCAACGTAACTACATCGCTACGTCATAGATCACGGCTGGCCGCAAATAAAAGAGTCGTTCGTTGAAGTAATACTTAAATCATTAACATAAATTATGAATAAAACGGATGCTAGAATACAACCTTACGGTAGACCCACGATAATGTAGTACTTGAGACTTCATAGTTTGATTCTTAGAGAATTGAACTATGCTTAAGAGCAACGTATTGGCGTCTATTATTTAAAAAGCTGACGATCTAGGAGAGAGAAACCCCACGAATTCTGAGTTGTTTCAGCTTAGATAATAAAAAAGAGTGATCAACACAGTCGAATGCTTTACTGAGTTCAGAAAATATATTTTGTGACAAAAAAAAATATTAATTAAAATTGTAATTCGACCTATAAAAATGAACTGGTACAAGCCAGTATGTGAAAAGTTGACGATTGGGAGGTTTGGCCCAATGGTACACAAAATTTAAGAGTGAGTCCATTGCTTGGTTAAGCACATTTTGCACTCCTAAGCAGATAATAATGATTAATAATGATATTTGTTTACACTTAAAAATATTATTGTCTCGTGTTTCAATACACAACCATTACCGTTAATCGTGGAAATTGGCGATCTAAGAAAATTTACTAAAATCTAATCAAAACGGAAATAAATGTCAGGATGAACGAGCGGTTTAAATTTTTACAAATATAATCAATTATTATATTTTAATGTTTTGTGTTTTACGATGTGACTGTGAAATATGATTTATAATCATCTGTAGTCTGAAGGCTATAGCTAGTCTATCTGTTGGTGACAAGTAGCACAATATACGAGTGTGAGTCGCATCCCGTGGACGCTGAGGGCCGTCGACTCCTTTTAGATTATGGTTTAATCAACTCACTTGCTTTACTGGATGCAAGCAAAAATTATGTGAAGGACACCGGTGGAACTCCAATCACATAAGCCCCACAGGAGCAGATTTTACAAGAGTTAGGAAAATGGTGATGATCATTTTATGGTTCCTTGTTGTGGGAAGTATTAGCGATATGAATCTAAAAATTTATAGGAAGTTAAACTTTTGGTGATAGATTTGAATATTAGAAGCTAGTAACGCTTAATATCAAAACATGTTGAAGCCAGTAACGTTATATATATATATATATATATATATATATATATATATATAACGTTACTGGCTTCAACATGTTTTGATATTAAGCGTTACTAGCTTCTAATATTCAAATCTATCACCAAAAGTTTAACTTCCTATAAATTTTTAGATTCATATCGCTAATACTTCCCACAACAAGGAACCATAAAATGATCATCACCATTTTCCTAACTCTTGTAAAATCTGCTCCTGTGGGGCTTATGTGATTGGAGTTCCACCGGTGTCCTTCACATAATTTTTGCTTGCATCCAGTAAAGCAAGTGAGTTGATTAAACCATAATCTAAAAGGAGTCGACGGCCCTCAGCGTCCACGGGATGCGACTCACACTCGTATATTGTGCTACTTGTCACCAACAGATAGACTAGCTATAGCCTTCAGACTACAGATGATTATAAATCATATTTCACAGTCACATCGTAAAACACAAAACATTAAAATATAATAATTGATTATATTTGTAAAAATTTAAACCGCTCGTTCATCCTGACATTTATTTCCGTTTTGATTAGATTTTAGTAAATTTTCTTAGATCGCCAATTTCCACGATTAACGGTAATGGTTGTGTATTGAAACACGAGACAATAATATTTTTAAGTGTAAACAAATATCATTATTAATCATTATTATCTGCTTAGGAGTGCAAAATGTGCTTAACCAAGCAATGGACTCACTCTTAAATTTTGTGTACCATTGGGCCAAACCTCCCAATCGTCAACTTTTCACATACTGGCTTGTACCAGTTCATTTTTATAGGTCGAATTACAATTTTAATTAATATTTTTTTTTGTCACAAAATATATTTTCTGAACTCAGTAAAGCATTCGACTGTGTTGATCACTCTTTTTTATTATCTAAGCTGAAACAACTCAGAATTCGTGGGGTTTCTCTCTCCTAGATCGTCAGCTTTTTAAATAATAGACGCCAATACGTTGCTCTTAAGCATAGTTCAATTCTCTAAGAATCAAACTATGAAGTCTCAAGTACTACATTATCGTGGGTCTACCGTAAGGTTGTATTCTAGCATCCGTTTTATTCATAATTTATGTTAATGATTTAAGTATTACTTCAACGAACGACTCTTTTATTTGCGGCCAGCCGTGATCTATGACGTAGCGATGTAGTTACGTTGGCATTTGCCTGGGTAATGAAAGTACAGTTATTAGCTATTAAAAGTCATAACCTAACATATATATATATATATATATATATATATATATATATATATATATATACAGGGTGATTCATCGGTCTGTCCTCTCTTTACAACTCTTTTATTTTAAGTCAGATAGAAAAACTCTTCAAATCTAATTTATATGATATATTATTATCTATTAAACATTAATAGAATTCGAAAATACCGTTATTCAAACATTTGTGACGTCATCGTGACATCACCTGTGCGAAGTAATACCAAATAACTAGAGTGAAAGATATAGGTACAGCTCTATCTCTTTCGCTCCGAGTATTATTTTTAACTTTATATTAATAATATATTAATATTTTCTCTAAATTAGATCAAGGTAACAATCGCGTTGTCTATTGTCTACTTGTACGAAAAATATAAGAAATGTTAAAATCGGGACCGGCATTAATGTGAGACTCTACCCCGGGGAAATATTGAAACAAATAATAATGTCTAGCATAATTTCCAGTTTTGACTACAAATTTGACCTAGTAAGTAATGATGTTTGCATCATATTATCATTGAACTATAAAATACAAATGAGAAGTTATGTGTGACAAATATGTTACACAAGTTCATCAAACAGGCAGTATGTGGTTTTGACTTGAGTA
Organism: Harpalus rubripes; assembly: GCA_963082715.1. Lineage (NCBI taxonomy): Eukaryota > Metazoa > Arthropoda > Insecta > Coleoptera > Carabidae > Harpalus > Harpalus rubripes. The sequence goes on from OY720454.1 coordinate 36,405,448, forward strand.
TGTCATGACTCAATTCCATATATCATCATTAACTAAATTTGCACAAAGCATATTGAACAGCACATGACCTCTCGCCAATTCCATGTTTCAAATATATATATATATATATATATATATATATATATATATATATATGTAAAGTATTACTTCCGATTTATTCATTTTAGCAAAAATCTAATATGGTGTTCTCTTTCATATAAAAGTCTTCAATACTAATGTTACGCCGCACATTATAGTAGTTAATTAATTTGAATGTGATATACACAATACACTATTTATATAGTTTGGAAATAGTAATTTGGGGGTCAGTTGTAGTTGATATATGACTAGAGAAAAAGTATTCGTAACAAAAGAGTGTTTCTTCCATATCTGACTTCTTTATTTTCCTATCATCGTAATAATTCAGAAGCGAGATAAAGAATCTGACTTTAACTCTAATAAAATAAAATGTCGAAAAGAGTTAGATACAGTGATATTAGTTCTGATGATTGTATTAGTGATGGTGAAAGTATTACACACACGGAGCTATTTGAAGAGATTTTAAGAGGAATTGTCTAGAAGTCTAGGCGTGTATCCTCGTCAAATTATAAGACGTAAGGCGGGACTTAAATTATTTGTCGTTAGTGCAACAATATAACTTTGTCTCCAAGATGCAGTTTGAATCAGTTTTAGTTCTAACAGACGCCCATATTATGAATCTTTCTTCTTGATATAGATAGTCGATGCAGTAATAGTGTAGATTCTAAGAAATCCATATTTCTCAATTGCGGTGTACTTGGAGTTTATTTTCTTATTTCCTTTTAACTATAAATAGTATATTACATCCGAGGTGGGAGATGTTTTATTACAGCCGAGGGCTTATGTATATTACCGAGAGGCGAAGCCTCGAAGTGAGATAAAGCGCGAGGCTGTGATGAAATTCCCACCGAGGTTATGTATACTATTTTATTCATAATCATCCTCTTTTTAAATTAATAATTTTCAAAATAAATCAATGAGTTATAACCTTTAATTTTATTATTATTTTTGATAGCTCTCTTAAAATTTGTTTAGCCTACTTAATTATAGGGATCTATGGCATTGTTGCTAGGCAACCCCTACATAAACATTTCCAACCCGTGGAGCGGAAGCGTTTTCAATCATTTCCAACTCAAGAGACTGTCATTGCAGTTAGGAATGATGTATTTCCCAACCTATAAAAGGTTAGAAAGCATTGTAGGGAAATAGTTTCTCTCAAGTCGCACAGCACAATAAAACTGAATATTTTTCTTACTTTAGTAACTGTTTAGCTTTGCTTCCTTTGGCCTATTACAAGCGCACTTTTATAATAGAAGCGCTTTTATGGAGCGCGCTTTTATTATACAGGGTGTTATGTAAGTAATGTGCCATTGTTCATGGTATGATAAAGATAACTAAAAGAAGTTATAATTTGAAATTTATTTTGATCTATCTATTGAGTTGTAAAAGTTATGGGACTGGACAGTCGACCAATTACAAACCAGCTTCTTATTATGTTAAAATATAAAAATAAAGGTGTTCCATAAACAATATTTGTCAGTTGTCATAAATGACATTAAATCAGTGGAGTAGTAATTTGATATTTAGGAGTGCCTGTCACTTTCACTAACTAAGAATACACCGACATGCATTAGGTGTACAGAGAAGTGCGAGAAACAGTGGTGCTGCTGTGAGACGCTACAGGGAGTTTTACGCAGACAAAATGGTGAAAACTTTGAACATTTGTTTTAACCATTTTTGTCATTAATAAAAAATGTTTTATCCCTACTCTGCCTCTGACTTCAAACCTTTAAAAATAACATGTGTTGTTGTTTTCGCTTAAACTACAGTGATTTTTAATTTACTCATTATTCAAATAAATTATTCTTATTGGACCACTTTGAAATGGATTTTTGTAATTGCACACATTAGAAATGAAATTATTGCAGATTACGATACAATGTAATCTCTTTTATTAAGTGGTAACGTATGGTACATTACTTACATAACAGCCTGTATAAAATGTACTCGTAATACGGGCCAATAATATTCAAGCTTTTTATCAGATCTTTACATAAATCGCATTAATAATGTTAAGTTTTTATTTAATTATTGAAAGTAGTGAATCTATTTAAACAAAAAAAATTGCACCAAGAAAAGAATATTCCTACAATATTTGAGTAAAACTATTAATTAAACGATGGACGATATCAGAATAATTAAAAAACAACAACACATGTCATTTTTAAAGGTTTGAAGTCAGAGGCGGAGTATGGATAAAACATTTTTTATTTATTTATTTTATTTATTTTACATTCGGCTTCTCAACAGGAATAATCCCAATAACAGAGAAGCTCTCAGAAAATACAAAAGAACAAAATGAGTACAAAAACATAAGAAAAAAATCTAAATTATAGATTCATTTATAGTACAATTTGTGACATATTTGAAATATATACATAAATACAATATTAAATGGAATGAAATTGAATCAATCTTTTAAATTTAAACAAGCTAGTGGAAAACATGTCCGGCATTATGGTTGTTTCACTAATTTCATTGTAAACAGTAGATAAGCGCACAATAGGAGAATTCATAATAAAGTTAGTTCTATAATAATTGACTGTAAACAGAGAAGTACAACGTGAATTGAAACTAGGAATACGAAAATGAAACAGTGATAGCAATTGGGACGACTCGATAATATTGTTAACTTGCTTATAAAGAAATGACAAATCATTTAACAATCTTCTATTCTCCAAAGAAAGAAATTTCTTTTCATAATTTGGAAACTTTCGTTTTAAAAATTTGATAAATTTGTGTTGAATACCTTCTAATCGTTTAATATAAATATCATATCGAGGATTCCAAACAACACTTGCAAACTCAAACTGACTTCTCACTAGAGAAGTGTACAGAGAAACTAGAGTACTTGGATGTTTGAAATTTGAACTAGCACGTATACGGAATCCAAGCATTTTGTAAGCTTTTTTGACAATAGTATCAATGTGAATATCATATAAAAGTTTGCGATCCATATGTATTCCCAGATCTTTAACACAGTTTGATTGCTCAATAACATTACCATCAATATTATATTCAAAATTAATTGCATTTATACTACGCGTGAATTTTATAAAGTAACATTTGGAAATGTTAATAGAGAGTTTATATCTCTCTGTGTATTTAACTAACCTATTTAAATCATTCTGAAACTCTATACAATCATTTATAGATCTTATTATATGGTACATTTTTAAATCATCTGCATAAAGTGAAAAATGAACAAAATTGAAGCAAGATGAAATATTGTTAATGAAAATATTAAACAATAAAGGGCCTAAATGTGAACCTTAAGGTACATCTGATGTGACTGATTCGTCATTAGATGAATAACCATTAAAAACAACACGCTGCTTTCTATCCTTTAAGTAAGAAATGAACCAATGAAGTAGATTACCATGTACACCCATTTCAGCTAATCTATATATTAAACAGCCATGCGGTAATTTATCGAATGCCTTAGAGAAATCGGTATAGATGGCATCTACTGGAACCTAGATATCCATAGGTTTTAAAATATAGTCAGTGTATTCTAAGAGATTGGTTTCAACAGACCGTCCCGGCACAAAACCATGTTGTTGAGGAATAATTCTATTTTTTACAAAGGAAAAAAGGGATTTGCATATAATTATTTCAAAAACTTTCTCAATTATACATAATTTTGAGATAGGCCGATAGTTTTCGACCATACTTTTATTACCAGATTTAAATATTGGGATGGCATAGGCTATTTTCCAGATGTTAGGACAATGTCCCTCTAACATTGATTGCCGAAATATAATTGTTAACGATACACATAGAGATGCAGCACTGTTTTTAATAAATACGCTTGGAATGTCGTCTGGTCCAGCACTCTTATTCACATCTAAGTTGTTAACTGTTTCAAAAACAATATCTTCATTAAATTCAACGTTATTAAGATGATCCAAAGTATCATAAGTTTGCAATTTATTACAATCTATTACAGTACTGGGACCATAGACAGATTTGAAATTAGAGGAAAATAATGAACAAGTTTCAATCCCCGAAGCACTATTCTCATCATTATAATACATAACATTTGGAATGGAAGATTTTGTAGATGAAATATACGACCAAAATTTTTTAGAGTTGTGGGGTATTTGTTGTTCAATATTTTCCACATAATTACGAAAACACTCAAATTTTAAACTTTTACATTTTTTACGAAGATATGAAAACTCGTTGTACAAGGCTATTGTTTTATATTGTTTGTATTTTTGAAGTGCTTTGTCTTTTTTATTTATTAACATTATAAGACTACTGGAAAACCAGTAAGGATAATTTCTACGTTTGAGGGATCTGCTAGGAACATATTTATTAATACATTTATTTAGAATATTATAAAATATAGAAATCATTGACTACATCAAGATTGTAAAATACAGTAGCCCAGTTAATATTATTTAAATGGTCATTAATAGCGTTGTAGTCAGCAGAATTAAAATTAAGCAATCTGCGACTGTGTGTATTTAATACATTAATAGAAACATCAATTAAAAAATATCAAGTGCTGGATGGTGTTTTTCATCAAGTTTAGTTAGTGGGCAACTGCATTCAAGAACACGTACGTGTTCATTGTTACTTAAAATCTAGTCTAACATGCGATTGTTCGAGTTACGTATATTATTGAACTGAAAAAGATTACAATCTGCGACTATGTGTATTTAATACAATAATAGAAACATCATTAAAAAATATATCAAGTGCTGGATGGTGTTTTTCATCAAGTTTAGTTAGTGGGCAACTGCATTCAAGAACACGTACGTGTTCATTGTTACTTAAAATCAAGTCTAACATGCGATTGTTCGCGTTACGTATATTATTGAACTGAAAAAGATTACAATAAGCAATAGAGTCAACGAATTGTGAAGAAGGACTGTTATATGTATTTAAAGGGATTAAATAAGAATTAGAAGAATTAATGACAATATTTATATATATATATATATATATATATATATATATATATATATATATATATATATATATATATATATATATATATTGTAACGTTTTTATTTATCTGGGTGAAGTGTAAATATTAGACAATTATTACTAATTAAAATTAAGTGTTTATTAAACTATAAAGTAAGTTACTATTAATTATCTTAACAATTATTAAAAACTAATTAAGATTAAAACGATATAACACTAACAATATTTATTTAACTAATTAACACTACTATTTATTTCCACGATATTATTTATTTCACTACGCGTTCCAATCTTAGACTGCCGGTCTGTTGCAGATTCTTGTAGACTGTTTACGCGATATTTATATCACTATATACTTATATCATGTTCAACTGTCCGCCTACCGACCTCCACAGCGTCTATATACTCAACTGACTCAACAGCATCTGTATATTCAACTGCTCGAACAGAAATCACACCTTTCACCTCCCTATTTTTTTAAAAAACATGGCGCCAAGCGGTGGTGCATCTATGTGCTCTATTTGTAATTCAAAAATTAGTCGTTATGATGACAAAATCCAGTGTAAGAAAAAGTGTCTCGGATTTTTTCACATTAAGTGTGCTGAATTAACAGTCGAGGAAAAGAGAAATCTGGAGAATACTGAGTGGTGTTGTAAAAATTGTGACTTAACCTCGAATAAAAATCATGATTCAACTCCGCTAAACGAGGAAAACAATATTGAAGGAAAAAAGGCTCTGGAAAACAACAATAAGGAAGATATATTAACATCTAAGGGCAGTATAAACAAATCTGATGATGTAATGACAGAATACACATGTGGAGATAACATATCTGTAAGTACTCTTATTAATGAAAACACTATTCTTAAAAATTTAGTAAAACAAATGGAAACAATTAATAAGTTGCAAAACGAAAAAATTTTGCATTTAGAAGAAAAACTAAAAAATTTTGAAACAAATAAATTTAATGGAAATAATGATAAATCAATATCCGTAGAGACATCTAGTAAACCATCCTATAAAAATGTTTTACAGTCAAACTCAGCTGATAAAATTTTAATAATTAAACCGACAAACACAGAACAAGAGCCGACAAAGTTGCAGTCAGAATTTCGCAAACTAATAAATCCCGCCAGTTTGTCATTGAGCGTTAATAAAGTAAAATCAACAAAAGATGGCAGTTTACTCATAAATTGTAGTAATTCTGAAACTGTAAACAAATTAAAAGCCGAAATTAATAATTCTTTAAAAGATAAATTTAGCTACCATGAACCAAAACAGATTCTTCCAAAATTAGTGATTTTTGGAGTCATTGCAGATGGGGATGATAATAAAATTTTGGAAAACATCAGATCCCAGAATAATCTTGATATAAATAATTTAAGTCATTTAAAAATTGTCAGAAAAATTGCAGTTGATAAACTGTTTAATATTATAATAGAAGTAGACCCTAAAACACGTAATACTCTAATCAGAAATAAATTTGTCTTCATTGGATGGCAGCAATGTAAATGTGCAGATTCGTTTCATATTATAAGATGCTTCAAATGTTCAGGATACGGCCATATTGCTCAACATTGCAAAAAAACAGCCCTTGCTTGTGCCAAATGTGCTAGCTCTCATGAGTCTAAAAGTTGTACTGTAGAGGATTTTAAATGTTGTAACTGTATTCAATCCAATAATACTCAAAGCACAAAATTCAGTATTCATCATTCAGCAGCTGATAAAAATTGTCCTGTGTATCAAAAAATGATTTTAGAAGCAAAGCGACGGACGAACTACGAAGAAGACCTATAGCAATTACAGACAAATTCAAAAATAAATAAAATAACTCATAAACATTCTGTCAAAAAATTAAGAATTATGCACCAAAATATTCAATCATTACCAAACAAAATTGATATTCTAGATGTCTTCTTACAAGAATACAGAATTGATATTTTATGCTTAAGTGAGCATTGGTTGCGAGAAAGCGAACTACAATGTCTTGCCATTAATAATTATAATTTAACTAATTACTTCTGCAGATTACATCAAATTCATGGAGGAGTGGCCATATACTGCAAATCATATTTAAATTCTTCCAATGTAGATATTTCTCAATTCAATATTGAATCAATCATGGAATGCACTGCACTTAAAATAATACTGGATAATAAACTATATATTATTATTTGTCTATATCGACGGCCAAAGTCAGATATTCAAATATTCTTCTCACAGCTTTCTGATCTACTTTTCCATATGACTCATCATCATGACAAAGCTCAACTCATCGTGTGTGGAGACTTCAATGTGAATTTTCTAACTGACTCTAAACACAGGAGGGAAATAATAGATATTTTTTTATCATATGGTTTAGCACAAACAATTTTCGAACCCACACGACTTAAGTCTTGCATAGACAATATATTTACAAATATGGATGAAATATATTGGTCAGCTTCAGTGGTAAACAATGGACTATCAGATCACTCTTCTCAAATCCTATTAGTGCACTATGAATGTCAAGGTGATGTCTTTTCAGTGGTACGTGACTTAAGAAACTATAATGATAACAATATTGACATTTTTAATTGGTGCCTTTCGCGTGAAACCTGGAGTGAAGTGTATAATTTAATTTCAGTTAACGAACAATTCAACAAATTTTATGAAATTTTTAATTATTATTTTAATATGGTGTTCCCAAAGATGCCGGTTAAATCAAAAAATAAAGCGAACACATCGTGGATTACACCGGAAATTAAACTATCTGCTCTAAAGTTAAAAGATATGTTCAAGTTAAAAGCTAGTGGATTAGTCAGTGACGAAGACTATAAGAAATATAAAACAATGTATTCAAAAGCGGTAAGACTTGCAAAACGTAAACATAACGATGAAATATATTTAAATTCCTCAAACAAAACAAAGACAGCCTGGCACATTATCAATAACACAATTACATCAAAAAAAGAAGTGAAAAGTGATTCCTTTCTCATCAACGGCGAACTCACAACAAATAGGAAAGATATTGTAAATATTTTTAATGACTTTTTCGGTAACGTATCTAATAGTGTCTCTCAGAATTGTATCTCAAATTATTTTCCTCTAGAACAAAATTGTAATACAATATTCCTAAATAACGTAGATGAAAATGAAGTTAAACACATAATTTTGTCTTTAAACAATTCACACTCTACAGGTATTGATGAAATCTCAACTAATTTCTTAAAGAAAGTATATCTCTTTATATTAAAACCAATTACGTTCATAATTAATGAATCATTCCAAAAAGGCTGCTTCCCAGAAATACTAAAAGTATCTAAAATAAAACCACTATATAAGAAAGGTGATTGTAAAGATATTAGCAATTATAGACCTATATCTCTGTTGTCTGTTTTTCATAAAATAATGGAAAAGGCTATACTCAAACGACTGCTATCCTTCATGTCAAAATATGATATAATTGCAAATGAACAGCACGGTTTTAGGAAAAAAAGGTCGACTATCTCTGCACTAGCTTCTTTTTTACATGAAATTTATAAAAATCTAGATAAAATATTGAAACTCTAGGAATTTTTTTAGACCTTTCAAAAGCATTTGATTTAGTAAACCACAATATTTTATTGTCAAAATTATATGCAGTAGGTATTAGAGGAAACTGCTACAATTGGCTGAAATCATATTTATGTAATAGGCGACAACTAGTAAATCTATTTAATACAAATTCTAATGAAACTATTATAAGAACTGGAGTACCTCAAGGCTCGATTCTTGGACCTATTTTGTTTATATTGTATATCAATGATATTAAACAACAAACAGCCATTACTAATTTTGTATTGTATGCTGATGACATATCTTTATTTATGTGTAATAAGAACTTACATGATTTAATACTCAACACCAATTTACAGCTCGAAGAACTGGAAAACTATATGAATAAAAACTTACTAACGGTAAACAATAATAGATCTGTTTTTATGCATTTTTCAATCTATAATAAAAATTCTGATGACCGTAGTTTGCTAGTGAAATATAATTCGACCTCTTTACACCAAGTTAGTAACTTTAAAGTTCTTGGCCTAACTATAACAGAAAATGTAAATTGGGAAATGCATTTAAACATTCTATGTAGTAATTTGTCTAAAATATGTTATGTTATTAAAAGATTAAGTAATGTATGTAATATAGATATTGTTAAATCATATTACTTTGCAAAATTTATGTCGATATGTATGTATGGAATAATATTTTGGGGTACATCATCATCTTTTATAAGATTATTTAGAATTCAGAAACGTGCCATACGATTCATGTTCAAATTAGAATACAACCAGTCATGTAAAGACACTTTCATAAAACACAAGTTACTCACATTACCATCTTTGTGCATATATCACACTTTAATTTTTGTAAAAGAAAATCTATGCAGCTATATTAAAAGGTCTGATGTACATAAATACAAAACTAGACATAATCATCTGCTTCAAATTCCACAACACCGCACTGCTTTCTTCGAGGAGGATCCATATTACTGGGGTATCCTATTATACAATCAACTATCTGAAGAAATTAAAAATTCTAAGACCCTCTTAGCATATAAATCAAAATTGAAAGAAAAACTTATTAGAAAATGTTATTACGACGTACACGATTACTTTGATGATCCTTGTTAATTGTTAATATTATGTATGTACCTGCATTTATGACATGTCTTATATCATGTATATGATCTATTGGATTAATAAATTATTATTATTATTATTATTATTATTATTATTTGTCTATTTATGTAACTCTCTCTCTTCCACAGCCTCCGTATCACCGACTTTCCGTATGCTACAATTCTTCAACACCAATGCCGAGTATTAGCTTCCACTTGCCGTTACTGTCCCCATATACCTAGCTTCCCAATACTCTTCAACACTACCGAGTATTCTCTTTAACAGCTATCCCATAATAACAATGAACACAAAAGGTTCAGGCGACCGGAATTAATTAAACACGTCGCGACCAGTCTGTTTACATCGGCCGGCTACTAGCGCGATTACGTCACCGCTATAAATAGACACTCGCTCACAGTGGCGGCGACGGCGGGCGTCCCATGTTACACTGCCCCCTCCTTAAGACTGTTTCGTCCCGGAACAGTTCGTGATGACGCAATCCGTGTGTTACCCTTGGCGTTTTTTTAGAAGTCTTAAAGACGTGGCAATCGATGGTCAGTTTGAGTTATCATCTTTGGCCGCGAAGCGTTGTAGGTAACAGAACATCTTAGTCTTGAGACTATCCATATTCCTTCAGATGTTTTTCCAAGATTTGTATTCAACCGGTCGAATAGATCGTCACCTAGTGCTTCATTCTCCATGAACAGCTGTAAGTTCTTGAAAACGCGCTTTTCTAGTGGAACCACCTTGTAACACCGGATAGTGTCCTTTCCGAGGAATCAAATACGACGACATAATACTTCTCATCCTCCTGTTCGTGTAGCTCTATATGCTGCACTCTCAGTGAGCAACAACCCACAGTATCCACCTGGTCTCCCTTTTCATTACAAGCCCTGAGCGTCAACTCAACAATGAAGTACGACGGCCCCGCCTTCTGTCTAATTCACTTCTCCTAGCTCTTCAAGTCTTCCTTGTGCCTTCTTCCGGCTCCTACCGAAACGTACGGCCATTTTGCAGGCAGTTTCATACTACTGTCAAGCCTTTTTGCCTTTCAGACCAGGAAACGAGCCAAGTAATGACGATGGGATCGTGACGGATTTCATTCAATTTCTGGCTAGGAGATACTTCAAGCTACCAATCTTCTCTTCAAGCCCATCAGTGATACAGAACCTATACTTGTTTTGTAGCTCTTCATTCTTCATCTTCAACTCAAAATTCTCTTCCTTGGTCCTGTTCCCATTCTTCTAAGGAACTTCCCTGAAGAACGTGTGCATCTACTTGAAGTTACACTTCTTCAGATCAGTGATGGTAATCCCTGTTTCTCTGTCATGCACTTGCGCCAGTTCTTGAAGATGATGTTAAATACGTCCTTGGTTGTATGGTCGAGCGTCGTAGCGTATAAAACCAATGACTTCTTAAGTGTCTTGAGAAGCGCATTCTTCCTCCCACCATTTCCACACGTTCTGTTCTTCTTGGGCTTCATCTTCTTGACTTTCTTCTTTGCGATGAGAGATAATGTCATCGTCGTCATCTGTTTCGAGTTTTCATTTTTTTTCACTCGAGCTGTCCACACGCGTCTTCCTCGCTGTCTTCTGACTTGGTTTTGAAATTACTTAGATTGTGATTGCAGCTGCTCGCCTGGGACTATTTATTTCTGGTTGGCTTCTCTCTTCTTCCTCCTCTTCTTCTTCTTCTTCCTCTTCTTTTTCTTCTTCAGGGTCCTTCTTAATTTCCAGCTGATCTTCATTGTTCATACTATCTTTATACTCTTCCTTTATCTCTAGAATTTCGTCTTAAATTTCTTTTTAGTCACTTACTTTACGCGCTCTCCTTCTCTCTCTTTCTCTTCCTTTTCCTCTTTCGTCTTCTTTTGTAACAGCGGAGCTTCTTTCTTCTAATAAAGACTGTGCCTGTAGTTCGTCGCACCTTCTCTTCTATGACTTCGGTGTTCTTATGTCTCTCAGCATAATTATTTCGCACTCGCAATAGGTTGCGTGAAGCTTGTTTGGCAGCTTTATGATCGAATACGTATGACATTGCGTCATCAATCGTTTTTGGCCGAGCTAAGTGTAGTGCTTGCTGAGTTTTACTGTCTCGAACTGCGTAGATGAATGCTTGCGTGCCCATGCACTCCAACTCGCTCCCAAGAGCCACAGGAATGTCTTCCTCAGTTCTTTCAGAAGTCTTCTCCAATTTCCGCTCCAACATTTGCTCCACAATTCTAGAATTCTCCTCGACATTTCTAGAACTCTTATTTAATTCCCGTTCCAGTGTTCTAGAGTGTTCCATTACTTCCTCTTCCAATGCACCGGAATTTTCCTCCGCTATTCTAGAACTTTCCTCGAATTCCTTTCCCAATGTTCTAGAATGTTCCAATAATTCTACTACTGGTGCGCCGGGATTTTCCTCCACACTTCTAGAACTTTCTTTTAATAATAAGTTTAATCTTGTAAAATAATCATCTACTTTTTGTATAAATTTACAAATGTCGGAAGGCTCAAATAAGTAATCTTCAGGATTTTCACCGGAATCGATTAATGCTTGCCTCAATCTTTCTTGAAGCTCTGATTTCTTTCCTGTTGTTTCCAAACCTCGCTCCTCCAGTACTCTCTTGAGATCACTTACTTTCAGTTCACCTAATTTTAATAGCTTCATTTTATTTATTTTTACTTACACTTCACAGTTTATTAACCCCACACCTGACACCAATTGTAACGTTTTTATTGATCTGGGTGAAGTGTAAATATTAGACAATTATTACTAATTAAAATTAAGTGTTTATTAAACTATAAAGTAAGTTACTATTAATTATCTTAACAATTATTAAAAACTAATTAAGATTAAAACTATATAACACTAACAATATTTATTTAACCAATTAACACTACTATTTATTTCCACGATATTATTTATTTCACTACGCGTTCCAATCTTAGACTGCCGGTCTGTTGCAGATTCTTGTAGACTGTTTACGCGATATTTATATAACTATATACTTATATCATGTTCAACTGTCCGCCTACCGACCTCCACAGCGTCTATATACTCAACTGACTCAACAGCGTCTGTATATTCAACTGCTCGGACAGAAGTCACACCTTTCACCTCCCTATTTGTCTATTTATGTAACTCTCTCTGTTCCACAGCCTCCGTATCACCGACTTTCCGTATGCCACAATTCTTCAACACCAATGCCGAGTATTAGCTTCCACTTGCCGTTACTGTCCCCATATACCTAGCTTCCCAATACTCTTCAACACTACCGAGTATTCTCTTTAACAGCTATCCCGGTATACCAGTAACTTTCCGACTCGCCGTTACTGTTCTTGCACACTATAGCTTCCCAATACTCGTCAGCACTACCGAGTATTTACATCCACAGCTATCCCAATATACCAGTAACTTCCCGAGTACCTACTCCACACCAACTGCATACGCTCACTACGATACTCCTGTGCTTCTCACTAACACTTTACTCTCTAACACTCCATGTCAATGTCTCTATAACTGTATGTAAGTAACTGACTGTTTTCACTAATGGAAATGCACTATGTAAGTCAACCCCCGATCACACAACTAATGTTGTGTGATCAGGGACTCCACTAAAACTAACTAACTCTCTCGAGCATAGCTACGTCCCTTATATACAGCTGCCATTATTTTCTAGAACAGTCTAGAATATTCGAACACATAATAACAATGAACACAAAAGGTTCAGGCGACCGGAAGTAATTAAACACGTTGCGACCAGTCCGTTTACATCGGCCGGCTACTAGCGCGATTACGTCACCGCTATAAATAGACACTCGCTTACAGTGGCGGCGACGGCGGGCGTCCAATGCTACAATATATATATATATATATATATATATATATATATATATATATATATATATATATATATATATATATATATATAGGGTGATTCATCGGTCTGTCCTCTCTTTATAACTCTTTTATTTTAAGTCAGATAGAAAAACTCTTCAAATCTAATTTATATGATATATTATTATCTATCTACGTACCATATGCATTTGTATACAGGATGCTCCATTTAAGCGCAACAATATGTAACTTTATATTTCTTAATGGAACACCCTATATTTATTTATTAATTTTGATGGTAACTTAGATTCCCTTTAAAAAAGTATTAAGGCATATGGTACGTAGATAGACAATAATATATAATATAAATTATATTTGAAGAGTTTTTCTATCTGACTTAAAATAAAAGAGTTATAAAGAGAGGACAGACCGATGAATCACCCTGTATATATATAATGACATTTACGACCTTTACATCTTTGAATTTGTACTGCGAATGGATGATGACAGTTCTTTGTTTGTATTACCGTAGCCTAGCAACCATGATTTCTAAGCAGTATCACTATAGGCGCTATTTGCAAATTGCAAATAATGTAATTCTAAAAGTGAGATACATTTATTTATTTTTTTATAATTTTGTAAATAGTGGATAACATTATAGCGCCACACTTACAAAATGCTATTTGGGTTTAGCAGTGATTTAGATATATCATATGGTATCAAGAAACAAATTATGTACAAAATATTGATACACATTTTAATTATTCTGATATCGTTCATCGTTCAATAAATAGTTTTACTCAAATATTGTAGGAATATTATTTTCTTGGTGCAATTTTTTTATATTTATTTTTTTGTTTTGAATAGATTCACTACTTTCAATAATTAAATAAAAACTTAACATTCATAATGCGATTTATGTAAAGATCTGATAAAAAGCTTGAATATTATTGGCCCGTATTACTAGCACATTTTATACAGGCTGTTATGTATGTTATGTACCATACATTACCACTTAATAAAAGAGATTACATTGTATCGTAATCTGCAATAATTCCATTTCTAATGTATGCAATTACAAAAATCCATTTCAAAGTGGTCCAATAAGAATAATTTATTTGAATAATGAATAAATTAAAAATCACCGTAGTTTGAGCGAAAACAACAACACATGTTATTTTTAAAGGTTTGAAAACAGAGGCGGAGTATGGATAAAACATTTTTTATTAATGACAAAAATAGTTATAACAAATGTTCAAAGTTTTCACCATTTTGTCTGCGTAAAACTCCCTGTACCGTCTCACAGCAGAACCACTGTTTTCCGCACTCTGTACACCTAATGCATGTCGGTGTATTCTTAGTTAGCCTTACGTCTTATAATTTGACGAGGATACACGCCTAGACTTCTAGACGATTCTTCTTAAAATCTCTTCAAATAGCTCCGTGTGTGTAATACTTTCACCATCACTAATACAATCATCAGAACTAATATCACTGTATCTAACTCTTTTCGACATTTTATTTTAATAGAGTTAAAGTCAGATTCTTTATCTCGCTTCTGAATTATTACGGTGATAGGAAAATAAAGAAGTCAGATATGGAAGAAACACTCTTTTATTACGAATACTTTTTCTCTAGTCATATATCAACTACAACTGACCCCCAAATTACTATTTCCAAACTATGTGAACTTGTGTAACATATTTGTCACACATAACTTCTCATTTGTATTTTATAGTTCAATGATAATATGATGCAAACATCATTACTTACTAGGACAAATTTGTAGTCAAATCTGGAAATTATGCTAGACATTATTACTTGTTTCAATATTTCCCCGGGGTAGAGTCACACATTAATGCCGGTCCCGGTTTTAAAATTTCTTATATTTTTCGTACAAGTAGATAATAGACAACGCGATTGTTACCTTGATCTAATTTAGAGAAAATATTAATATATTATTAAAATGAAGTTAAAAATAATACTCGGAGCGTATTCTATTAATGTTTAACAAATCTTAAAACATACGAGTATATTGCAGTGTTGCCAACCTTATGGTAATTATTGAATATGTAAGATAATTTGGGCAGGTGTGTAAATTTGTAAGTAAAACGAAAAAAATATGTGCCAGAAGAGCGAACTAAATACGATAATTCTGATGTAAAATTTTGAGATAAAACCGATATAATTTTGAGTGTTCTTTACAATAACTTCTATGTCCGAGATTAACAACTTACCGTGTCAGACTGACAGATATTTAAACAACCTATAAAAAGAAATATTTATTTAATTTTCACAATTTTTCGATATCAAATAAAATTTAATACGTACCTCGGCGCTAAAGTTACTTTTTATCATTCATGTGAACAGGCTGTTAAAAAACGTTCCCGTTCTTAAGGTCAAGGCATTTCTGTATCAGAAACAGAATTATCTCTAACCTCCGATAAGTTATCATCTGATGCTGAGCAATATCTAGAATTTACATTTTCTCTTACAATTAAAGGTAATTTATCAGCATCAGTTTTACTGTCCAGAGGACATCTTAACATTGGTATTTTTTTATTTGATCTATATGTCGTTTCCATAACATATGGGTTTCGACACTCTCTACCGTACTAGGTCTTATTACCAGCTTTTTTCACAATTCTAGCTAATAACCATTAAGGTTTACTCGGTACTTTATGCACTCAAACACAAACACATTCATTTACTTTAAACTCTATGTACCTACTCCTCCTATATAATTTAATTTGCTTTTGTTGATTATCCTTAACATTTTGTACATGTTTTCTTATCTTATCTACAATTTTAGCTTGCTACCGAACATTAAAAATGCAGGCGAAACCTTTTATTGTATAATGTGGTGTGTTGCGGTAGGACAATAAAAAATTTGTTGAAGCAAAATCAAAATCAAATTCAGTATTACAAAAAAATTTTTTAATACATTTCTGGGGCTCCATTGGACTGTGGATGGTAGGGTGGAGTTGTTAAATGTTTAAAATTATTTTCAATAAAAAATCCATAAATAGTTTTGACGTAAATTGCGTTCCATTGTCAGTGACAATAATTGTGGGTAAGCCAAATCTAGAAAATACTTCTCTTAATTTAGTTAATAACATTTCACTGCTGCTGGTGTTCATATTAATAGCTTCTACTCATTTCGAATATGCGCGTAAAATAAATAATTTTTCCCTTCAACAGGGCAAAGGAAATCACAATGAACTCTGTTAGCAGAGTGTGTTAATAAATGCAGCAATAAGAATATGTAGACAACAGTTTAATTATAATAACATACAAATCGAAAAAATATTAATAATTACAACGTGACATTGACTCACTCAAACCCATGTACTCGGCCTCGGTGATCGACAAAACAACTGTATGCTGCTTCCTGGATTCCCATGAGATGACTCCGCCGTTCATGATGAAAGCGTAGCCCGTAAAAAAATGTCTGTCATCGACGGATCCAGCCCAGTCGGCATCGATGTGGCCTAGGAACGAGTTATCGTCATACCTGTATTTGATGCCAAGATTAGCCGTTCCCTTAAGGTAGCGCAACACTCTTTTCGCTGCTGTCCAATGAGTTTTGTCGAAACATTCGTTGAATTGACTAAACGTGCTTGCGGCATGCGCTATGTCCGGGCATGTAGCGATAGATAGGCAAAGGAGGCATCCTATCAATTCGCGGTATGGTGGCTTCTCACCATCGGGACTTTGCCAACCGTTGCCCTTAACTAGTTTCGTTTCGACTTCTAAAGGAATTGATACTGGGTTGCAATCCAGCATCTTGAAGCGCTGAAGTATGTCTTTGATGTAGGTGCCTTGGTTTATAGCAATCCCATCATTGTTGTGGATCAATTCCATCCCTAAGCAACGTTTAAGATCACCGAGGTCTCTCATCTCGAAGACATTTCCCAGGTTAGCACCAAATTGCGTAACCATGTCATGGTTACGACACATTAGCAGGATGTCATCGAAGTATATTACGATAATCATTAGCCCATCCCCTTGATTTTTCAAATAAACACAAGGGTCCCCACTCGTCGGCACTGCACCGAGATAACGCAATCCTTGGTCTAAGCGTCGATGCCAAACGTGACCAGCTTGTTTTAAGCCGTACAAGGCCTTTTTCATGCGGCATACCTTGTCACCTGACGCTAAATCATTTAGTATGGCTCTCGCTTCGTTGGTTATTCGACATTTGCTTCCACCTTTATCAAAAATGCTTTCTAGTACTTCCCCCGTCCAATCCGGTACTTACATGAATATCTCTTTGTCTAATTTGCCGTTGAGATATGCCGTTGCGATGTCATGTTGATGAATGAGCATTTTCTTCTGTGTTGCAAATGCTATTGTTAGCCGAATAGAGCTTAGGCGCGCATATGGGGCATACGTTTCATGAAAATCCTTTCCGAATTGTTGGGAATAATCTTTTTCAATTAATCGGGCCTTCCGCTTTTCCAGAATTCCATTGGCGCCGTATTTATTTCGTAGGATAAAGCGGCTACCAATTACATCTCTCGTTTTTGGTCTATTTACTAATTCCCATGTTTCATTATTGATAATTGATTTAACTTCGCTGGCCATTGCGACCATCCATTCGTCTGATTTTGGACTGCGCATTGATTCAGCTATGGGAATCTTACTCAAAAAGACGAATTCAGCTTGCCCACATCTTCCTGGACTCTTCTTACCGGGGGTGATAAGTCGACTGAAGGAAATCCTCTAGAATTTTCTTCTTTGTCGCTGCTGATTTGTTCATTGTCTTTTCCCATGTGGATTGGCTCTTGACGGCGAGTATGATTAATCTTATCCTTGATGTTTGGCTCTTCCGATGATGAAGCTGGTGTTTCTGGAAGATTGTTTTCTTCTAGGACAAATTTTTTTTCTCCACAAACTTCACATCTCTTGATATCTCAATATTCCTTTCATTTGGTATCCAGATCCTGTAGGCTTACGATTCTGAATTGTCCCCACGAAGATACCGCTCCTAGAACGCGATTACAGTTTGTTTTTGTTCGGTGTTCTATCCATTACGTAAACTTCACAGCCGAAATTTTTGAAGTCAGCTACGTCTGGCACCTTTCCGAACCAAGCCTCGTACGGAGTTCTTCCTTTTAATTTAGTTGTGGGAGTTCTATTCGGTATATAATTGTCAGTGTTGACAGCCTCGGCCCAAAAAGATTGTGGTAGTCCTGCCTGATTCAAAAGGCATCGTACCGTGTCCATCAAAATTCTATTTCGCCTCTCGGCTACGCCGTTTTGCTCCGGATTATATGGAGCCGTTAGGCGTCGTGATAGTCTGTCGAACTGTGTGTTCACCTACTCTCTACCGTTGTCTGTTTGTAGACATTTAATGTTTTTTCTTTCTTGTGTTCTCAAGAAAGCTTAAAACTTCTCAATTTCTTCAAGAACATGATCCTTTCGTTTGACGAATTTTACCTTGCACCAAACTGTGCAGTCATCAATGAAAGAAACGAAGTAATTGCTCTTACCCAGTGTGTTCACTTGCATGGGGCCACATATGTCAGAGTGAATGATATCGCCCAGTTTGGCCCCCGTCGCAGAGTCTTTTGGAAAAGGAGTCCTGCACATCTTCCTCTGAAGACATACTCTATATTGAAAGTCTTTATTTATTTTGTTGACTTTTATCCCTTGATAAATCCTGTTCTGACAGCGTCACGAAGGGACTGGACATTGAGATGTCCCAGGCCCCAGGCGCATGTTCCAATTCTCGAGAGTATTTCTTGGCGGCACCTTTGCTGCATAGGCGAAGTTAGACTTTAAAATTAGGGGGTGCTAAAGTCCCTTACCTTAAAATGAAATATAAAGTTGGTTTACAAAATAAAAAAGTATTTATTTGATTAATTTATAAACAAGAACATAAAATATTATTTATAAAATAAATAAATATATCATCACGGCTTATTACCCAATACTGGGTGTGCCAATCTGCTTTGTACACAGATATCAGTATTGATGAAATATTTGCACCATATGGGCGCTTGCCAGGCATCACCTCATGGGCACTCATTGCTGGCGTGGAGAGTACACGTCGGTCGAGATCGAACACGGTTCCCCATATTCTCGACCTGAGACTCAGGCACGCGGCCATGAGACCCCATATCATTTAAAGTAACAAATTAGTTATTTAATGATATGTGACATTTTAGTTTGTGAAAAGGAAGTTTGGAACACGACGCGAAGCTAATTTTCTGCCTCCATTCAGAAGAATAAATTCTTGCAAAATATCTTAGGTATTATTATTTTTTATTTTTTGAAAGTTCATTTTCAATATTCTATACTGATCTACGTACTACTAAATTAGTAAAGCGATTTTGTGTCATAGTAGTGCTCAGCCAGTTTTTAATTCTCCTCATAACAGAGAATAATAATTTTATAAAGTTTATAATAAATACCAAATGTAGGTACCTTGATTAAGTACACTTTTAATATTATTTGATTCTTGACTGCTCATCATGTTCTTTAGAATAGTAATTGCAGCTTTCAAAATATTTTTATTTATTGCAAAAGTTGTTTAATGATCTATATATACGGCTATTGCTAGTTCTTGGCTTTCTAGGGAAAATCGGTGTTTTAGGTATGTAGTAATTGCATCAATGAGAGCCTTAGCACAATATTTCTCCCGATAGGTTCGCTACTGGGCTAGTTACTTTAACCTTCAAAAGACTTTATAACTATTAATTAAAATAAAAATAATAAATTTTAGACTATGTATTTGTTAAAAACGTTTGTTTTATTGTACCTATTGTACATTATTCCATATTTTGTGTTTATATAAATATGTCACAACTATGAAAAGTCACGATTACACACAATATCTGTGTATTCTTACAAAAGTCTGTTCATTGTAATACGTACTTAGGAGAATATTCATATGCTGCCAGCAACGCTAAGCTTTGCGTTAAAGGTCTCAATATATGGTAGTAAAGTAAATATATGAATTCGGAAAGAATAATCATCAAGAATTATCAAGTCGAGTATGTAAGTCAGTATCATGCGAACTAGATCAATTGTTGATGCAACCAAATACTTTTTAAATAATTTTGACTCGCTTTTTTATTTTTGTAGTTTTAATAGGTTCAATTTCAATATTTTTATTTATTGAAGCAATTTCAATATCTCTCCGTGAGTACAAAAAGGCATAGTCAGTTCGCTTTTCTTCTAACTTTTTTTTTTACATCATTAATTTTTTTTAAAAAAAAAACCTCTCAACAGGATTAAATCCCAATTACAGAGAGGTTTACATACACAAACATCCATGCCTTAGTGGGATTCGAACCCAGGACCCCTAGCATACTCATGACTGAGAGCCGTTGCTCTAACCATTGAGCCACCGGAGCCGACAAATGATAGTTAAATTCCCTTATTTGCTTTGAAGGTTTTTTCTTAATATGTTGATAATATTTAATATAACAGTCAATATTAATAGATGTGTCTAAAATGAAGTTATTAAAATTTATAGAAATTTTGTTTGGGGTGCTAATTCAAAATTTTGCGGTGCTAAGCACCCCCAAGTACCCCCCTAACTACTCCTATGCTTTGCTGCTATCTTTCTTTGGGAAGCATTATTACATTCCGCGTCTATTGTTTCGCGGAAATAGTATAAACGGATTTTCTTTTCCGCGGTAAGCAACTCGTTTCCTTCGCAATCAATAACTTTGGCCTCTATTTTATAAAAATGTACATTGTGCCCTCTGTCAGACTGACAGGGCGCCCTTTACTTTTATATCTGAACATGCGTTGCTGGCCAGATTCAATTTTCCGTGTCCGTTTCTGTCTAAATTAGCAAAATTGTCGATGTCCTTGCACAAGTGGGACGTTGCCCCACTGTCGAAACACCAAGCGCCCCGATTCTCATGCTTTTCCGTTTGAAAAGCCATCTTGGTTTCTGCTCGTAGAGCAGCAGCATACAAACACTCGTTTGTAACCCCAATCGCTGACTGTCCACTTGGCTTTGTCTTTTTGCAGTTCTTCGACCTATGCCTAATCTTTCCGCACCTGAAGCATTTCATACTAGTATCTTTCTTTCCATATTCGTTTTCCGACTTTCCGTATTGAGTCTTTTCTTGTCGTCCATTCTTCTTGTCAGTCTTTCTAATATACATTACATTTTGTACTAAACTTCGATTTATCTTTCTGCGATTCCGATTCTTCTATGATTTTTATTCGTAAAGTTCCAAGAGATGGTAATTCGCCCCTTGGAGACATGGCACATAGAAAATTCTCGAAACTTTCCGGAAGGACAGATAGTAAGTCTTCGTTTATTTCCACCTCCAATTCTGTTAACTTGTCGACCGTGTTGAAAAAACATCGAGTATAGGTGCGCGCGTCTTCGCCTTCCTGCATTTTGTGCGACATCAGCTGATTTTGAAGAGCAGCTTTTCGGGCGGATTCCTTGGATTGATAGGTTTCTTCTAATATTATCCAAAGTTCTCGCGATGTCTTGCACCCTTTGATGTGCTTGATTTCCGATGGGTTCATGGCGAGCACGATGTCCGCTTGAGCTTTTAAATCGGCTTCCTTTCACCGTTCAACGGCTTGGACTGACCCTGTGTTGTCCGCGACTATTGCAGGCTTTAGTTTAGTACCACTAACATAACCCCAAGCATCGTTTTTAATGAGAACTGCACGCATTTGTATTTTCCAAGTGTCATAGTTCTCTTTATTTAGTACGTCGAATTTTACACTTGTGGCGCTTATTTTTCTGGAAATTTATCAAAGACTAGTCACACTGAGTACTGAGTGCCCTGGGCCCATAACCTGTTAGCAGAGTGTGTTCATAAATGCAGCAACAAGAATATATAGAAAACTGTTTAATTATAATAACATACAAACGAAAAATTATCAATAATTGCAACGTGACATTGACGACTGCTTGAGTACTGTTACTTCCATCACGACGACCACTGTCATGGTTACGTGTTGTTGGAAGTAGTGACTGGATCGTATTTCCAACAAACTCGACTCCATTGACTTTCGGGATATGGCCAATATTTTAATTTTGATTTTGGTGGCGAATACTTATAGCTCATACATATGTTACATGAATTAACCGTTAGTTTTATGTCTCTGACCAAATTAGGCTACCATAGATGAGCGCGTGCGAAACTCTTAATTTTTACCATACCCATATGGGTGCTGTCAAGTTCTTGTAAAAATATTTCCCTTAATTCATATGGAATGACTAAACAATAGCCCGACCTAATGCAACAATCTTTTACAGTAAGTTCACCTTTTGTCTCATAAATTTCTGAAATTCCGGGTTAAAAATATTTGTTGGCCAAAGAAATTTAATGTATTTTACAACAGTTTTTAATACTTCATCCTTTTCTAATTTCTTCTCTAATTATTTTTAAATTAATAGTTGGACTGTTTTCCAAAACATAATTTAAACACGGTGAAGATTTTATGTAATCCTTCTTACCGATATTTAATTTTGATGGTACATATTGAACTGTACAAGATATGCAGACAGACGCAAGCATACCGCTGCAGTCGATTTGATGACATTTTCGGTATATCACTATCTTTGTTAGTTTTTCTTCGATTCTAATACGGAGTGGTCCCTTTCTCGGAAACAATTGAAGATCAGGCCTATGTGGATTAACCTTTTTTATTTCTTATGATCAGTACTATATACCCTCAAAAATTACCTTTTTTAACACACTGTATATATCACATTCGTGATAAAAAGTAGAACTTCAGACTACAGGGCCTTGATACATAAATAACTGTTTTACATTATAGTTTGCAGTAAAAAAACACGTTAAACTTACATGCTATTTTTCAAAATAATCGCTTAATCCTTATGATAATAAATTGTTTATTCAGCTCAAGAGTCTAATGTAGGTAAAACATGTTCTTTACAGAATATAATTTGCGTTTATTGTTAAGGAGATATTGCCGTTTTAATAAAAGCGTCGTCAACAAAACTTCATAAGAACTAGGATGAAGCCAGGCTGAGTCGCTAATTTCTCATTGTGTAACGCAAATTTGTATTTTATACAGGTGTTTCGAGTGGAATATCTCTTCAGATGAAAAGCAATCTACCATGTGTTGGCTTATTTATATGATAGGTATGTCATTATATACACAAATCACCTATTTGTATGATGGAACGCGTTAACCAGACGTCCCCTACCTAAGGGAAGGGTACTCATAATGTGCTTTACATTTGTCACTTGGTTCAGCTTGAGCTTGAGATAGGCTTCCAACACTCCTTAGTGAATTTGCCGTTCCATTCCATTCGAGATAAGAGTGAAACTATATTTAGCTGATCCTGTTATTAAAAAACGAATTATGAATGGAATAAATATATGGTATATTTATACTTTCTATATATTTCATTTTAAACTATTTCTTATTGTTTAAATAATACAAAATATATTAGTTATAAAATCACATTAAAATTTACGACAGTGCAACTATTGGTATATTTATAATTTGTTTTTATTTAAATTTTATAGTCGTATAAACAAAATGGTAATTATATAATATTTGAATAGTTATTCACGAGTTGTATGTATTTATAGATCACATTTTGCAAGCCTATTTGACAAAAATTCCGTATATTTCTTATGCTTACAATGCAGTCGGGTTCGCTTCATGCTGTGACGTTACGCATAGAGAGAGGATAAGCATTCAGGCCAGTATTCTCGTGTGTCCTCGATTAACTTCATAACGGAACATCAATTTAAACAATATTTTTGTCATTATTATTGGTCAGAATGTTTTAAACTCTCACAGGATATGCCCACAGCCTCTGCCATTTCTCGAACCTTGATTCACCTATCTGCTATGTCATGACTATATCGTGATTTAAAATCATGTTTTCTTCACTGGTATAGTACGACTAGCAAATGAAAGTTGACGTTTATTATTTCACAGATGTGGTTTAGTTTTATAACTTTGTCCTATAATTTTTGCAAGTACCCATTTAAATACTGGACTAGGAAATACCATGAAATACATTATATTATCTTGCTAAAAATAGATGGATGAATACAGTACCTGCATAATAGCAGAATAAGAAAACAGGGGCGCATTTAAAATATTTTAAACATCTTTCGTTTATTTTGATTATAGCAAACTATTTATTTTTTAAACTACTGTGTTTGACAATTCTACGAAATAATATTATTTTTAATTTCATCTAACAGTAGTTCCGTCTCGAGGGTTGCTTGCACCTGAGACGAACGAATCAATTCGCGGTATTAAATTTGTTGCTGTGATCATTTTAAATGCCTCCTAGTATTCCAGTGGTAATGAGCATAATTCTAGTCTACTTGAACGGAATATATAAAGGTCAGTTTTCTTTCAAATTCTAATCATAAGATAATGTTATGAAAAGGAACCACATCTATAATAGCATATTATGTTATTAGGAGTAGAAAGCAATCTTTTTGTGTTGAACCCAGCTATTGTGGCCGAGGCGCCAGCCGAGGCTAGGCAAGCTGGGTAAAACACAAAAAGGCGTTCTACTCCGAATGACATATACTATTTTTCCTTCAAGTGTTTCAAATTTTTTTTTCACATTTTTGTTTTTGAATTTTTTAATTATAGTGTTTGCAATTTCAGCCAAAGCTAGCTGTGTACACTACAAAACAAAAACGATGCAACTGTCAAATAACAATTTTCAATATAATCTGTGTTGCTATGACGACTGCCGCCGCCAGCGGTGAACTAAGACACTAATATTTTTTTACTAGTACAACAATAACTACATTTTTGTACTAGTAAGACAATGAATATCTTCTATAGTGTGTGTAATGTAGCATAATATAAATATTATAATACGCTTGAAGAAAAAATAATTTAAAGGTAAACTTTCATTCGCTAGTCATCACACGCCTTCCACTGCAAGGATTATCTCCAAATGTTAATGTATCCCTCCCACTTTCAAGTTCACCTGCCTTCTTTTTACCATTGTGTAGGACAAAGTATATGCCATGTCTTCAAACTTTAATTTGGCGTTAAGATTTTGTGCAAATATTTGATCACTACACGGGATTCTACCTTTTCCAATTTTTTTAAAAAAGTCACTGCACACTTTAATTCAAAAAATTCTAATTAAATTATAAATTAACGGATTAAAATAAAACTTTGCAGAGACACAACCTCAAAAAAAAATAATGTGCCCCTGCGAGTAGTGGTACCTTTTCTGTATTAGGTCGCCAATTATTAAATACAGCCTCTTAATTATTATAATTTTATCCCCTATTATTTTTTTTTCAATATAAGACACGGAAGTAAAATGCATCTATTTTGGCTAGATTCCAACTCTTCACGGCCACACTCGTCCTCATTAGTGCATTCGGCTATGCACCTTATGATGGAAAATTAAATATCCCCTCATAGATTTCAGTCTATGTTGTAATCTCTAGAAATTATACAATCTACATCCGAATATTTCATGAAACTACTCTCATTTATTTAAATTGTGGATTATTAGGCGGTAGTACTCAAAGGACAGCTTATAACGAGGACTAGAATCTCATAATCACAACTTCATCAACGAGATTAGTTCTTATAAATTCTGCTAATGAAAGAAATAATTTCCACCTGTGCCTGCAGCAGACGTACAATTCTATTGTTACGTTTTTATTTATTTTAAAAATGAGAGAATTACTATTAATTAAAATATATGTTTATTAAACGATAGTATTAATCAAGGAAAGGGAAGATTTTTTATTTAAAAAAACCAAAAAATTCTAAATCACACTGTTCTTTAATAAATAAAGTGACCGGTTTCGGCTACTGAGTAGCCATCCTCAAACAACCGGAGAACAATGCTGCAAATTTTTTTAGCATGTATTTGTATTATTAATGTTCCGATTTATAATATTTCATTTCATTTATATTATCATAATGAAGAAGGAGAACATTAGTAATAATAATAGTAACCTGGAGATTTTAAGTACTATCGCTTGAAAATGTATTTTAATTTGTATTTCATAAAACTTTTATTTATTTTGTCTCTCTTGCAGCATTGTTCTCCGGTTGTCTGAGGATGGCAACTCAGTAGCCGAAACCGGTCACTTTATTTATTAAAGAACAGTGTGATTACTGATGAAGAATTTTTGGGTTTTTTTAATAAAAAAATCTTCTTTTTCCTTGATCTTCCACGTCACACTTGGGTTTCCCTTCTTCATTATGATAATATAAATGACTATTACTATGGTGAAACAAATATTAAATACTAATTTAAGACTATTAATTTAATTAGTTACTCTAACATTAGGACTATTTATTTACTTATACAATTAACACGACTATTTATATTCACGCTATTTATTTTATTGTACTCTCGTAGTATTATTTAACTAGTTGTTTATTTATTTCACTACGCGTTCCAATTTTAGACTGGCGGTCTGTTGCAGATTCTGGTAGACTGTTTACCAAATATTTATATCACTATATTTATGTCATTATTTATTTATATCACACTCAACTGCCCAATCCAGTATCACCAACTGTCCGTATGCAACAATTCTTCAACATCAATGCCGAGTATCCACTCCAACTCGCTGTTACTGTTACTGTTACTCGTATACTACAGCTTCGCAGTACTCGTGAACACTACGGAGTATTCATTTCCACAGCTATCCCAATATACCAGTAACTTCCCGACTCGCCGTTACTATCCTTGTATACTATAGCTTCCCAATACTCGTCAACACTACGTAGTATTCATTTCCGCAGTTATCCCAATATACCAGTAACTTCCCGACTCGCCGTTACTATGCTCGTATACTATAACTTCCCAATACTCAACAGTACTACCGAGCATGCATTTCCACAGCTTACAGCTATCCTAATATACCAGTAACTTCCCGAGTACTCAACTCGACACTATACTGCATAGGCTTACCACGATACTGATATTCTACTAAACTCACTAACTTCTACAATTAACAGAACTCCACAGACTCTATATACTCAACCCCCGATCACATAACTAATGTGATCAAGGACTCAACTGAACTAACTGTCTGACTTCCCTAAAGGAACTGTCTGTCCGTCTTCACTAATGGAACTCAACTCGTCAACTCAACTCAGCTGTCTATGTAACTATGTATGTAACTAATTAACTATTTTATAAAAAGTTATATTGTCAACAATATAATACATAATCTTACATTCTTTTATTTGTGCATATATTGTTTAACTCTTTACAATGCAAAGTAAGCTTATTATTTGTCTGAGCTTTATCCTTCTTTACCTACGTTCTTATTATAAGAAAAAAAGACAAAAAAAAAACTCACTAGCTTCAGTTTACTTTAGTATGCAACAAATTCCATTTAACAACATATTATTATAACAGTAGATGTATAGTTCTTTTGTGTCTATATTTTTTATACTTCAACGTATTTATAGTATAGTTGCCTATTACGTTAATTAGCTCATTATCGTGTGTTTCGCACTTATTAAAAAATGTAACAGTTATTTTCTTAACATGTTCTTTTATAGTGACAATATCTGCAGTCGTATGTAGTTTACTAATTTTAGTCCATCGAGAGGAGTTAGTTATTATTCTGAGACACTTATTGTGAACCACTTGCAGTTCCTTGTATCACTTACATTACTCCACAAGGGACGCGCGCAAGTTAAAATTGGTCTTATGAATAGTTTATAGATATGGATTTTAATTGTTGTAGTTATTTTCGAATTTCTATTTGAAAGTGGAAATAGGGAGCAAATTGCACCTGTTGCTTTTTGGCAGCTTTGATTTATGTGTTGAGTGTGTCTTAATCCTGGGTCTAGGTTCATTCCTAAATATTTAACAGAATGTGACCATTTTATAATATTGTTTCCGAGTTTTATATTTTCAACGTTTTTGGTCGACGTCTGGTGCATAATAGGGCCTCAGTTTTGTTTGTGTTTACTTTGATTTTCCACTTATTGAAGTAGTTGTTATTTTTGTTAAATGCTTTCTCTAATTCATTTTTAATCGCACTAGGGCGATAAGAGGATGTGTATAACGCTGTGTCATCCGCGTAGAGTGCAAGATGAACGCTGTCGGTACGAGGCAAGTCGTTGATGAAGATACTGAAAAGTATTGGGCCTAGTACTGAGCCCTGCGGTACTCCTGCTGAAATTGTTCTAATATTGGATTCTTCCCCATTAACTGATACTTTAAATTTTCTCTCTTCTAAGTAGGATTCAATTATTTTTATAATATACTTCGGAAAGTCCGCGTAAATTAGCTTTACTATAAGTCCTTTTATCCATACAGTATCGAAGGCTTTCTCGATATCTATTAATAACAATCCGGTGTGCTTCTTTAAGATAAAATTGTCTGTAATGTGTTCTGATAATCTAGCTAATTGTTGTACTGTCAAGGGTTTTGTCTAAAACCAAACAGTTCTTTAATCATGATATTATTTTCGGATAAGAATTCATTGATACGGATTAGTATTATTTTTTCAAGTATCTTACTGAGTACAAAGCAAGCTGATTGGTCCGTAATTTGTGGGAGTTCCGCTATCTTTTCCTTTTTTTATGTATTGCGACAATTCTCGAGATTTTCCACTGATTTAGAAAATATTTATACATTAACATTTTGTTAAATATGACAGTTAAAAGCACAACTGCTTTCTTTGTAAATTTTTTTATTATTATATTAGTGATTTTGTCATTTCCGGGAGATTTTTTATTTTCCTTATTATGTTTTTAATTTCTTTTAGATTAGTTAGTGTATTTTTTTCTTGTAGGTTTGCTTCTATGAACAGCTTGTATTTTTTACATTCGTGTGGTTTATGATTCTAAGACCTATATATTGTTCATGTACTTGTGCAAATTGGTCAGCTAGTATTTCGGCTTTTCCATTGTTTGTGTAGGCAACATAGTCACCCTTTTTTAGGGGTGGTATTTTGTTTTTTAATTTTTTAAAACGCTTTGTTATTCTCCATAAGCTGCCATTCTATATGTTAGTGGTTTTTAGAAATGTGTTCCATTTATTATTTGTCCAGATTATAATTTTTTCTTTAATTTGTTCATTTAATTTGTTAACCATTACGTGGTAGCTTTTTTTCGTGTTTGTTGCATTTTTCTTCTCTATTTGCTTTTTAGTGTTATGAGTTTTTCTGTATCTATAGGCAGTTCTTCTTCAACTACTTTCTTTCGTTTAAGAGGATTTCCTTGTTTCATTGCATTATTTATTATGATATAGAAATTATTTAGTTCCCTGTCGATGTCTTCCATTCGAGTTATTTTGGGATTCGGGTTGATGTTATCTCTTAATATTTTTATATTTTGCGTTCATAATGAAGTCATTACGATACGCAATTGCGTATCGTAATGACCTTCATTTTGATACGCAATTTTTTGTTTTAGACGGTTGGTACTAGATGACGTTCCTTTTACCCATTTTTACCTAATTTATTTTTAGTTAATTGACAATTTATTTTAATAATATAATGTCGAAATTATTATTATTTTTTTTATTTAGGGAAGATTATTTACATGAAAATGTACAAATGGTTACAAATATAATCACAAATTGAGTAAGTAAATGTTATTGTAGCCGTCGCAAAATATAAAAAATAGTATAAAGAACTCATTTTATAAGACTTTCTTTCGCACGAAAAAAACATGTCTTATAAAACACGTTCTTTAATATACTATTAGTTGGCATTTTTGTAATCTATTGTAGGCTCGATTGTAGGTATATCTTTGTGCTTTTCTGGTCTTTTGTTTATCTGAAATGTTACTGGGTTGTGATCTGAATTTAATTTTGAATGTATAGTCTGTCTAGAAATCTACCGTTATTACCCTCTCAGCAGGTCTATTGTTAGGGATTTAAGCTTGATTTATAGCGGGGAAAGGACAGGTACGTATTAAATGTTTTCCTGTTTTATTTTACTTTATTTTGTAATAATGAAACAAATTTTTTATTTTTTTAAATAATAATGGAACAAACAATACATAAAAAACAAAATTAAATACATAATATAGTAAAAAAAAAACGAAAATTCTTACTTAAAATTATACACTGCGGAGCAGTTTGTCATTTAATAATGAAACAAATCTTTTTAATTTTTTTAAATAATAATGGAACAAACAATACATAAAAAACAAAATTGAATACATAATATAGTAAAAAAAAAACGAAAATTCTTACTTAAAATTATACACTGCGGAGCAGTTTGTCATTTAATAATGAAACAAATCTTTTTATTTTTTTTAAATAATAATGGAACAAAGAATACATAAAAAACAAAATTGAATACATAATATAGTAAAAAAAAACGAAAATTCTTACTTAAAATTATACACTGCGGAGCAGTTTGTCATTTAATAATGAAACAAATCTTTTTATTTTTTTAAAATAATAATGGAACAAACAATACATAAAAAACAAAATTTACTTATATATTTTGACAGTAAGTAAAGTTTGTTGTCAATACAATGTCAAGTACACTTAGCTACCTGTTTCTGTCATTTGGGTAGTAGGTTGGTTCGTCAGTGTGTTTCAGTCCGATATTATGAGTGGCAATATAATTAATTAATTTTATTCCATTGCGATTATTGGTTGGGTAGTTCCAGCCAACGTGTTTAGAATTAAGGT
Source organism: Harpalus rubripes (assembly GCA_963082715.1). Classification (NCBI taxonomy): domain Eukaryota; kingdom Metazoa; phylum Arthropoda; class Insecta; order Coleoptera; family Carabidae; genus Harpalus; species Harpalus rubripes. Next base: position 36,436,528 of record OY720454.1, read on the forward strand.
CTCCCATTATTATTACTTTGTTATTTAGATTAAATAAAGTTTGTAGATCATCTGTATTGAGTGTTTTGGGAATGTATACTGCAATAAGAATTATTTTCTCATTATTCACACTAAGTTCTACAGCCACAGCTTCTGTGTTGTTCAGGGTGGGTAGTATGACTGGTGTGTGTTTAATACTTTTCTTTATAAGTATAGCAATACCACCTCCTTCTGAGTTGCGGTCATTTCTATATATTTTGAAGCCGCTTGCTTTTAGTGTGTATTTTTCTGAGAGCCTGGTTTTATTTAAGCCTACGATATCTATTTTATTTTTAATTATAAAGTGCTTTAATTCTTCTACTTTATTCTTAATTGTACAATTCCATAGTAGTATGTTAGTATTATTATTCGTGTTCACCTTTATATTATTTAGTTATAGTGTCATACCATGAAACAGTTCTCTTATTTGTGTGAAAAGATCCTTTTTGCTACTCGTATCAGTAGTTTTAACTTCGTTGATGTTTCTGATCCAGGTTGGGTTGTGCGATTATGAGTTGGGCTTAGTTTTTGGTAGTTGTGGGAATTTTACTTGCGAAATGTTGAATCCAGGTGTTTCTTTACGATCGATATTTTTTATTTGTGCTTGTTTCGTGTATACTGGGCACTCGGGACTGTTGGCGGTATGGGATCCACTACAGTTTGCGCACTTTTTTACATTAGATTCTTTATTTGCACATTCTTTCACATTATGTTCACCACTACAGAGTAAGCACTTTGATTTTTTTAAAGCAGTTTTTCGCGATATGTCCATATTCTTGACATTTGTAACACTGTAGTAGTTCCAATCTAGATAATATATATATATATATATATATATATATATATATATATATATATATATATATATATATATATATATATATATAGGTAATGCTCGCTCTTGCATGTTCTGTGTAGATTTTTTATCATTTGGGTGACTTTAGTAACATTAAAACCTGTGTTATATTTGGTGGTATATTTTTGTCTACCATTTTTAGTTCTTTATCATTAGGTAGAGTATAAGTGTGATATGCCAATTTAAAATTTTAAACGGTTTTTATTACTTTATTGTAGTCATTAATATTTTTTGTATAGAATATTATTCCATTACCTTTATATTTTATATCTAATTTTTGTGTAAGAATTTTCTGTAGATTTTCTACAGTTTCTTTCTGATTTTGTATATAACTATACATTACAATTGGTAGTATCTTTTGCTTTTTGTTGTTTTCCATTTCGTTGTTTATGTAACAACAGTCATCTTCTGATTCAGATAGTGGCGTGAATCTGTTGTTTATTCTGACATATCCTACTTCCATTTGTAAGGACGTATCGCTGTTTTTGAGTCTTTTGGTTTGCGTACCGTCACCCTGCAATTAAATAAATTAAATAATTAAAAAAAAACATTCTTCATTATAAAGTTATAACAAATTAAATATTTTATGATGTGTCGGGTATAGATTTGATTCTATAGGCCAGAAATATGAAAGCTGAGATTCCCGACTATAATTCCATAGCTCCTCGCCCATTGGCAGTTCTGATATACTTAACTAGCGCCAATGTTATACGACCAAACTTTTGCATCGCACTTACTCGAATAGCAGTTAAATATCATAAAATTGAAAATATAATTTTATGTGGGTTTGTATTAAGTTTAATAATATTAAATAAGACATATAATATGTAAAATAAAAATTTTATATTTAAAAAAATGTAATATCTGTTTTAAAGATAAACACCGGTGACGTTACGAAATTTAAAAACTCATATTTTGCTTAATATATGAATTTTCATTATGCGTCATATCTTTTGTGACGAAGTGGCCCTTTTTCTAGTATAAACACTTGGGTGAACCGTTTATAAACCGTAAAGCCGCAGTTGACATTTGAAAAACCAAATCCAGTGTTGAATTTTTCATCCAGTTGTTAAAGCTGGTGCGAATGATCTGAGTGATCCAGTCACACATTTCTCTTGTAAAACCTGTAAAGTATAATATTTGTACTATTGTTAAACAAGAACAAGGTACTTACCTGTGTTTTAGTTGTTCAGGGGATAAGGAAACAATTGTTTTAATAGTTCAACCTGCAAAGTTAACCTCATTAGCAAAGTACAACGAAAAGTTTTGTGTAACTTACCGAAAATGTAATGAAAACTATGGGCAATCGACCCACACGTTTGGCACAATGTTTCCTGATATTGTAACTGTTTTTATGGACACTTGGTTGTAACAATAATACTTTTGTTTTGTATTACGACTTGTAGATTTGACAATTGCACTTGTAAATGTCATCACGACTGGCAGCACTAGCAACTTTATAAATTATTGTAAATTGTAATTTATTGAAATGTAAATTGTATGGTTGTGTAAATATTGTAATTTTAGGGAAAATATGACCATCTATTATTTTTGCACATTTCATTAAATTATGTATTTTCTTTTTATTGAAAATCGATAGCAGCGAACTCATAGTTTTACAAAGACATCCCCACTATTTGAATTTTATCGGTTTCCACCTCCACCAGATTACGGTATAAAAGTCAGCACATCACACAGACAAATCAGTCTCCCAGAGACAGTTCAGCTACTGACTTCTCTGGTCCAAGAGTACTACCGCGAGCTGACTTCTTCAGAAGGGTCCTCGTCCGAGAGTTACCGCCGCCGGTGTTTCTAAGTTAGGTTTGGCGATAGTGTTTCGCTGCTTGACAACCGCCGTTCTATAGAATCATTCTGTTTCATTTGAAGTAGTTTCATTTGATCTTACCTGCTTTTGCCGCTTCACGGCCAATCGTGTCTCCGCCGCAAAGATAAATGGTCACAGTTAGTCAGGGTTTTATATTTTATTTTATATTTTGTTGTACATATTTTTACCTAATTACCATTAAATATTAGTTAAGCTAATCGTGCTTTTCTTTGCGACCCCCTGGTCCTTTCTCCACTTAGAGCAATCCCGGCACCCAGCTGTCTTCTTTTCGGACACCGCCGCCGCAATATTGCCGCCCAAGCAACCCAACCGCCGAAACAAAGAAGACGACGCCAATATGACGCAACCGCCTCCGGGGGTGGCGTCACACTTTGTACAGCATTTCATAAGAAGCAATAAAAAATTGTTTATAGGCCAATTCTTAACCCTCTGTCTATCGGGTATAGTCTCTAAATCCTTAGCAAATTAAATTTTTAAATAATTTCAATTAGGATAAAGAAGGTATGAATTTTCAATAATACTCTTCTTTTTAGAAGTACCTTGATTACAAATATTTTAAAATTTTAGACTTTTTTATAAAACTTTAACCTCTTGTAGTTTGGTAAGTAGAAGAGATATGACCTGAGGACAACATTACTCCTTAATCACCCTGTATATTGTGACACAAGAGGATAATTAAAATTCAAAAATAAGCAAGATCCTCCTACCTGTACGTGTACACCCATAAAATTCGCACCGCCTAGCTGAAAAAGTAAAGCGTCGGCTAGGTCTAGGGTATGTAATTTATTTCGAGATACAGGTACAAATGAAATTTAATAAAAAAGTAACTAAATTTAGAATAAAAGAAATACGAGCTTGTCTCGAAAAAAATTAGTGGGCGCCAGACTCTATAAAAAGGGAAAGGATTAGAGTAGAGTTAACTCTAAAAAGTAAAGTAAAGTTTAATAAAAATAATTTAATAAAATAATAAATTCTCTCAAATATGACTTATACCTGCCCTGGTGACGATGTGGGATGTCGTCACGTAAAATCTAGGGACTGCTCGCACGCTAGCTTGTTATAAGACAGCAGGACCAGAGAAACTGCTCCTATCCGGCGCTCTGACGGTAACGTTGGGGCAACTCTACCTAGGTCTCTACGCTAGCTAGGGTGCAGCCACGAATAATTGAATTCCTCAGGGGGTGAAGGTGCAATAATCCACTGCGCAAGATTCAATAAAAACGAAGAACGGCCCTATAAAAAAAAAGAAGAAGAAGAAGAAGGAACAGAATAGTAGAGAGATCGTAAAGTGGTAAGTCGGGCTAAATCGTAATCTAAACTGCGCCGCTAAATAATACCACTAAAATAAGTCATCCATCTAAGAAATCGACTATAAAAGCGGCAATTAAACTGAGCCGAAAAATTTATAGCGAAAAAAATCTGGCCACGCTAGTGCCACGTTACTACACGCGAACACACGAGGGCGACACAAAATGGAGGTCAATGAAGATTGGGTAAATGAAACACACAAAAAAAAAACAAGACAAAGGAAATGGAAATGCTCTCCAAGACTGTGATGTACTAAGAGGAAGACGGTTGATTGAAACTCAAAAACACCAACTAAATTAAAACCGGCGCAACAAGGCCCGAAAAATAATACTAAATAACACAGGAAATTTCTTACCATGCATGAAGCGCAGCGTTGGACAAAAACTCACTCAAACCCAAGTTTCAATCAAGAAAAATTTATACAAATTATACACTTGCATAGAAGTCTCGAAATATGACCGCCTCGTAGCATGCTAGAGAGCACGGGTCTACGATTCTCACGCCAAGTAAACGCTACGCTAGAAAACAGAAAAATACAATTTCCCCACAAAATTGAATCACAATAAAAAAGTTTCCCATAATAAATTTATAAAAATTTTGTAATAGTTGTAAATAAAACATTTACTCAAATTGCATAGTTTAAACTACATTCCCAATTTTAAATAATTTAAAAATAAAAATAAAGAAATACAACCGAAATTCCTAGTGAATTTATTCACTCGCAAGTAAATTGACTATACACTGGACACTGCTAACACAGGACTGTACTCCAAAATATTGAGAATCAAAAAAATTGTAATCTAAAAAATGCAGATCAATAAAATATTTAAATATGGGAACTTTGGAGCGACGAATAGGGACACGAAAAAATGCATTACAAAAAAAAGTTTTTGGAATCTTAAATTTTATTCTGACTTCACTTTTAAGTTTGTCTCATTAAATCATGGAACTTTTATATGAAATATATATTTTTATATCCGTTAAAATTACGAACTTATTTGATATTGTTCGGAATTTTAAATTTTTCTTAGCGGAATCTGAATGAGCTCTCAAAACTGCACAACATAGCCCATTTAACCGACCTCGTAGCTATTATACTTTCTGACATCTCAAATGTAACCCAATTAATGTCATCCCGTATATATATATATATATATATATATATATATATATATATATATATATATATATGTGTGTGTGTGTGTGTGTATATATATATATATATATATATATATATATATATATATATATATATATATATAATATATATATGCATAGAATTTTATTTTTTAGTTTTTAATTTTTTTATAATAATTTGTATATTCTTAAATAAATATTCTTATAAGGCAATTTTATTTTTATTTATTTATGCGTTGTTCTCTAATTTTGGAAAATGTGTTGTAAAATTGTAAGATTTTTTTTCAATTTTAACTGACACAAGAATAATGTGTTTGGAATTAGTCCTGTATTAGACATTACAGGTTCGTAGAAAACATATTTAAGCGAACTTAGTACTGGAAGAACTCACCCGATCCACAGTGTTTCGGCAAGAGCATCCGACAGACGGAGGGTTGACATAGTCCGTATACATTGGCGTTTATTTTGGAATTTTTGTGTCTCGTGTTGGGGTTTATGTGATTATCATTAATGCTAAAAATAAAGTATCGAAAAGGGCTAAACTCATAAATTTATGACACTTTTCTTGAATTCTATTAATATGTAACAAATTTTAAAAAATACGAGTTTTATTTGTACATATTTTTAGCACTTAATTAGTTAATAAAATAGGTTAAATTTTAATTTTGTCATATACACCATTGCCAATGAATCAGGAGCATTTCTTGTTCCAAGCTTTACAATGTAAGTAAGGGAATTCTATAATCCGAAAATAATAGAAATTCAAACCTATTCATAGTGTGCTTTTCATTTGAAGTATGCTTTTGTATTGAGACAATATGAGATTATGTGCATTCGGTGAATGCTCGTCTCGTGTTTGTGTAGCAAAGAAATTTTAGCCATGACATTATATAGAACGCGATACGCATAAATTAAGTTGAACATCAGGTGGGATTGTACGAGTAAATTAATGCGGACGGGTATAACAAAAAGATATAAGTCGTATATGTTTTACAACCACGTAAATTGGTTACATGATGTGAAGGTAAAGACAGATACAGGACTGCCAAATTTAGCGAACGTTGTACATATTCACAGTTCGTTTAATCCTAATCATTCCAAACATTTCATGTCTGTCAACGTATTATATTATATCAACATTTCGTTCGTTACTGTCATCATGGTTGTAGCATCTTTTTTTTTCATATATATTATTAGAGAATCTCTACAATCAATAGATAAAAATTGAATTACATCTTTGTTATAATAGACATATAAAGATGTAATTAACAATGAACTAACAATCTATATATTTGAAGTAAAATGTAAAAATATCATGTCAACCACCGGAACTTGAACCCGAGCCTTTACTTTTCCGGAGTAACGCTCCAACCATCTGAGTTATGATGGTTACTTCGGCAAAGTAAATTATCTTAAGGGCGCGATAAAATGATGCTTTTGTATAATTTCATAGTTATTTTGATATATAAGAATAATTTGTTACAAAATTATATATTAATTTAAAGGTAAACATATGGAGATTGACATAAAAGTTTCAGTTATTTTATATAAATAATAAATTATTAGTAAATTAAAGAAAATTATAGAACTGTTCAAAACCAAATTTTTCAAAACCACTTTATCTTATTTAGGAAGCAATTTCAACCAGAATTTTACCTTTGTGTCCAGGGGATGAATGAATACTGATATTTTCACAATTTATTTCAAATATAGTGTGTCTCTAAAGTACACATATATAGTAAATATTATATAAAAAAAATTATATAAATATTATATTAAGTATTATTATTGTACATACTACACACATTGATAAAATTAGAGAAACACAAAAGAAATCATTAATTATTTTATTTATTAATTAAAATAAAAAAAATATACTTAGAATTGAAACAAAAACAAAAACAGAAATAATTCTTAATCCATGGTGGCCACTAAGACATGTCAAATATGTAAATGTCATAAATCATCGTGTCGTTTAATGTATAAAGATGTTTTCACGCTTTGATTTTATAATTTCATTTAAAAATGTGTGAAAAATAAGCGAGTTAAGGAAAATTAACATAATATACTTCAAAAATTGATGGATTGAAAGGTGTACGAGTACAATAAAATTTGAAAACATATTCCATAATTTAAAAAAAAATTATCAACTGAGTGCATGGAAAATAAATTTAAATATATTGCAGAACTTTATTCTGATAAATAACTCTGTCTCCTCTTTGCATTTCACAAAAGGAAATTATACTTAAATTTTGCAGCTATATACGTAGTTTTAATACATTATTTATAAATAAAATTTGTAGATTCATTAATTTTACTAATATTTGTCCCCGTAGACTGCAGTTCCAATTCGGAAATTCCACATGTCAAGTTACGTCACAAATAGTATTTAAACCCGAATTTACTAATTGTTGCCCCTCCAATAAGTTTTTGATAAATGATTTGATTGAACAAACTAAAAAATCGTGTGGAGTTGAATTGTTAACAATATTTTAGGACATAAAACCTTATTAAAAATGTAAAACAAATTTGACATGTCCTACTGGCGGCCATGACAGGTACGCTTACAGCTCCGCGAACGGATTCTGCGGGTCCCAATAGGGTGTTAATGAATGCGTGTCACAAATATGTGGGATATGTAGAGGATGCAAAATAGATTAACTTTTGCAAATAAACATATCCGCAAATGCACCATTTGCGAGCTACAGGCTCTTAAGGCGGTTCTATCTATTATAATCATTTTAAATATATTTTTCATGAGTTTTTACACATGTATGCAAATTTTCAGAAAGGTTTACCACCCGTGAGCTGTGATATCTGAAACCAAATTAGGGCGAAAATACATTGGCAATATAGGAAAGTTTTTTCGTAGTAACTCACATAATAAACAACAGATTTGTACAGAAAACTACCTAACAGTTTAAGTAACAGTTTATAAATGAGGGTAAAAAAAAACGTCCAGTTACCAGTTAATTTTATAGTTATAAAAACAGAAAATATGTGATTTTCGATGAAATTTTTGCATTTATTAAAACAGTTCTATTTTTTTAAATATACTATTGTTTTTTATTTTTATAAAATATTTACAACGATTTAATTTTCTTAATAACCCTAATCTATTAAAAATTTTAAATATCTATTTTTAAGAATTCTTTTACTTTGCAAAACTTTTGTAATAGACTGTCATGATAGAACCACCTTAAAATTGTATTTATCTACCTTAATTTTAGTTGGTTGTGCCCTATCACTTCAGTTATTAATTTTGTTTATTATAAATAATTTGATTCATTTTTTTTATACATATTATAATTATTTGGCTCAAAATGACGACCACCAACTTTAATGCAAACATTGCTCCTTCGGAGCTTATTTTGATACATTCGTACATGGCAATAATTGTGACAAGTTGTATGACATGTGTATTTTGCTCTGTGAGTTTTCTCTAATTTTGTGAAGTATATTTACGTTTAAAAATTCTAAAAACTGTGCAGTGGTGTTTCTAAGTGTTGTGCTCTACTCTCGCCGGTAGTGTGAACTGACATTGTGCACTATATTTTTCTAAAATTACAAAAATAAGACGATACAAAAAGTTTATTGAAGCAATCCTACTTAATCAGTATTGACTTGTTCACAAGGCTATTCATCTTTATCTTTGTCTAATTAATATTTACTTATACTGCAAGTGGTAATTTTCAAAATTTACAATGGTTGTGAACCAGTGCGGCATTTGTGATAATGATGTCAGTGGCAGATCGGGACTTAAATGCGCGGGTGTTTGTAAAAGGCCGAGGAGATAATATTTATGTCAAATAATGCCAAAAATTGGATTTGTGATAGCTGTTCAAATGGAAATGGATCAATAGTAGTACAGAATAACGAGCCAACTTTAAACGATATTATGGATAAACTATCTGAGTTACAAACATTGATTGTTTTTTATGGGAACAAGATTGATGATTTTGAAGCAAAACTAAATCTATATGCTGCTAAGATAAAATTAATAGAACCTTTGTAAAAAGAATGTGACATGTTAAAATCTATAGTTCGTATTCTGGAACAGAGGTCTAGAATAAATAATATTGAAATAGTCGGTGAGCCTGAAAAACACAATGCAAATCTTGGAAAAATTATTGAGAACATAGGAAATACAATTGGATGTCCTGTTATTAAAACAGAGTTAGATGCTTATCATCGAGTACCTCCCTTTCAACCCAATAAAAACAAACCAAAATCCATTATTATTCGTTTTGTAACAAGAATAAAAATATATAATTTTGTAGCCTGCTCGTAATAAAAAAAAAAATACATCGACTGATATAGGTTTTTCTGATGGTAATGCAACAAATATTTATATAAATGATCATCTTAGCCCGGAATACAAACTGTTATTAAAAAATGCCAAGGATGTTGCAAGAGAGAAAAAATTTAAATTTATTTGGGTTAAAATTTCTAAAATATTCGCCAGGAAGGACGAAAAATCAGGCGTAATCGTCATTAATTCTGAAATTGATCTTAAAAAATTTAAATAATTTTTTTACTGACCTAATCTTTAACTATGGATATTTATTACCAGAACGCAAATGGAATTAAAACAAATATTTTACAAATTTATAATGAAATCTCAGAAAGTCATTTTGATGTTATTCTTTTAACCGAAACAAAGTTAAATAATTCAATAAACAATTCGGAGATATGTGATCCTAATAAGTGAAAAAAAAAAATTCGTGCTGTAGTGTCGCAGAAGATATCTGGATAACAATATTTTTAGACCATATGAAACTCCATATGTGTTGTGTATACATCCCACCCAGTGCAGATGACAACTTGTACCAAGCCCACTTCGATAAACTGACCGAAATATTATCAAACCATCCCAATGATCTATTTGTGATAGCAGGTGACTATAATTTTCCCCTTATTCAATGGAGCCTCAATAATAAAAACTCTTATGATCCAATTATTTTAAGGCGGTCTATCCGTTATTTAAATTTTGTAGATACTTTTAATTTAAATAACCTGCAGCAGTACAATAACATAAAAAATGTAAATCAAAGAGTTTTGGAGTTAGTTCTCAGTACTATAAATTTATCTGTAGATATATGTGACCCACTTGTTTCCCCTATAGATAAACATCACCCTCCCCTCGAAGTATTCCCTGAATTACATAATAATAGAACTTTCCTGAATAAAAACTTTAATATACTTGATTTTAATTCATGTAACTATGAAGAGATTATTGTAAAATTATTTTACATAAACTGGGAACAGTTATTAAACAACAATAATGTTAACAGAGATGTTGAAATTTTTTTATGATATATTAGAATCTTTATTTCGTAGCTATGTTCCTTTGAAAGTGATTAATAATAAGAATTCGCCTTCATGGTTCTCCAAACCGTTAATTAAAACTATTAAAGATAAAAATAAATTTCATAAAAAATGGAAGACTAATGGTAATATTTCTGATTTCAATTCATATAAAATACTGAGAACTAGATCGAAAATATTGATGGAGTCTGATTATAAATATTATATTAGCAATATATAAGAGGATCTTAAAACAAACATTGTCATTTTGGAAATATTCCAAGTCCTTAAGAAAGAATAATATCATCCCAAATACTATGCGGTACAACAACCATGAAGCTCCTACTGGTCCTGATATTTGCAATTTATTTGCTGATTACTTTGAATCAGTGTTGATAACTTTAAATAATGCACAAAATCCAGTCCTCAACTTAAATTTAATAAATGCAACTGGTACAATTCATATTTCAGAACAAAAAATAATTGAGTATTTTGTTAATTTAGACATAACTAAAGGCATGGGCCTGTAAAATATTCATCCGAAATTTGTAAAAACTTGTGCTCATTATTTATCAAAGCCTTTAATTATAATTTTCAACAAATCTTTGACTACATGTATATTTCCCAATACTTCGAAATGTTCTAACATAACTCCCATTTATAAATCTGGTGATACTAATGACAAAAAATTACAGGCCCATTACTAAACTACCAGTATTTGCTAAAATATTTGAAGCTTTAATAGCGGAAGACCTGAAATTGTTCGCGGAAAAAATAATTATTCTAGAGCAATATGGTTTTCGTACCGGTAAATCGGTAATAACTAATTTAATACCTTCTACTCATTTTCTCATGGATAATATGAATCATCGCAGACAAGTAGATATTATATACACGGACTTTAATGAAGTCTTTGATAAAGTCAATCATGAACTAATAATTATGAAATTATCGGAGTTAGGGATTAATGGATCTCTACTGCGCTGGCTTGATTCATATGTCAAAAATAGATCTCAGATTGTTGTAACGAATGGCTTTAGATCTAGAGAAATACATGTAACATCAGATATTCCACAAGGCAGTCATCTAGGCCCCATACTATTTAATCTATTTATAAATACCATTTCAACCTGTTTTGAAAATAGTACTTTTCTGTTATTTGCTGACGACTTAAAAAAAATTAGACCAGTATGTAGTTTAGATGATTGCCAGAAACTTCAATCTGACCTTGATAATCTAATCCATTATTGTTCAATTAATGATTTATCACAGAATATAAGTAAATATAGCATATTAAACTTTACTAGAAATCACTTTAAAATAATGTATGATTATAAAATTGCTAGAAATATTTAAACAAATAATTCTGCAATTCGTAACTTAAGTGTATTATATAACCCGAAGCTAACTTTCAATGATCATATTGTATATTAGAAAAAAAGTTATAGATTAATTGGATTCATAATTAGAATATCAAAGAGTTTTCGTAATGTACTGTCATATAAATTTTTATATTATTCAATTGTTAGACCATACCTAGAATTTGCATCAATAATATGGAATCCATGTTATACCTCTAATTTCTAATATAAATGCAATTGAAAAAAATACAAAGGTATTATACTAGAATTATATGGTACAGATTGAATATTCCATATGAATCTTTTGACGACCGACTTGAAATACTCAATATGCAATCATTGAAGACACGCAGAATGGTCTCTGATCAGGTATTTCTATTTAAATAATTAAATAATAAACTTGATGTTTATCATTTTTTACAACTCATTAAATTTCATATACCATCGATGTTCACTAGAACACATAATTTGTTTGATTTATCACATTATAATGCGAATTATTGTAGGAACACCCTCATACAAAGAATTATGTCAATCATTTATATGAAACTCAAATTACATTGTCAATTCATAAATTATTAGAGTTTCATTGTAATTTATGTTTAACGCGTGGGAGCTTATATTGGCATTGGCTGTTGGCTCTCCATAATTGTAAAATAAAAAATAAAATAAAAAAATGCCAGGATTTGTTTGAATTTTTTGTGCTGCCATACACTCATATATTAATACCATGTTCGCGTAATCTCGAACAGTATGTTCATTTCTAAAAGTTTGTTATGATAAACAAAATAATAACTGAAGTGATAGGTCACAGCCAACTAAAATTAAGATAGGTAATTATTATTAGTAAAGATAGTCTATTTTGTATGCCACACATGCCATATGAATTTGTAACAGGTATCCATTAACACCCTGTATAAGTGAACACGAATTAAAAACTCATAGGTATCAATAAAACTAAACTACGAGCACTACGAGCTATACTTATATGTAACAACTCGATAAACGAATCTTTAGTGTAGGTGGCTGTGTTATAACGTCATTTGTTATTTGTTGTACATGTACAACACAAACATGAAAGTCAGAGCCCTTAAATATATAGCCTTTTTACTTACTTGTAAAGGAAATATTGTAATCGCGAACAATTTCGGTTCAACGGAAATAACCATTTTGACCATCCCTGAATTCATTTTGACTAATTTCATCGTGACATCGGGACGTAAGTACGTACGTATCTCGCATAACTCAAGAACTGTAAGACGTAGAAAGTTGAAATTTTATATTTAGGACTGTTATAATATCTAGTTGTGCTTGTGTACCTCCCTTTTTGCTCATTACATTATTTTCAGATGTGACACTTTGCTTGAAGCCTATATTAGATTTTAATGGAAAAACTATTTTAATATATTTTACAAAAACCAAAAAATACAATAAAATAAAAAAATATTATTATTAATGTCAAATTCACTTCAAATACGTGCAATTTTATTAGGTTATTTTACTATTTACTTTATTTTTTGTTCATTATTTTGTCTTAATTCATACCGAACACAACAACTAAACATATATACAGGGTGGTGACCGCGACCGCGGAACATAGTACTTTAACATATAAAATCATACTGTTGTAATTTCAAAGCTTCAAATATATGTTGTGGAAGATAAAATTTTACATTTAATCAATAAATAAAATGAATTTTTTGTACTCTAACGGCAGAAATTACGTATGAAAATGTGGAAAATCCCCCCAAAAATAGCGATAGCCATAGAATTGAGTCTAATAATTAACAAATGTTAGAGATTTATTTGTCAGTCTAGGTTATTTTAATTTTTATTATTTGTGATTTCTGTTAAAGTAAAGAATTATTTATTTAAATTAATAAATAGTTTTTTACTTGAACAGATATTGCAAATAATACTTAAGAAAAATAATAATAATTATAATAATAATAATAATAATAATAATAATAATAATAATAATAATAATAATAATAATAATAATAATAATAATAATAATAATAATAATAATAATAATAATAATAATAATAATAATAATAATAATAGCCTTTATTTTTAAAACATGTGTACACAATTATTTACATTTTATAATTACAAAACATATACATTATTTAAAACAAAACTTAGTTGAAAAGTTATTGATAGTTTAGGTCCACTGTTGGACGAAGGCCTTCTTCATCTTCTTCCATTCTTCTTTGTCTTAAGCAATTCTTTTCCAGGTATTTCCTGCTATTTGTTTTATATCATCGTCGCATCTAGTTAGGGGTCTACCTATGGTTCTCTTGTAGATTGGTTACCATTCTGTGATGTTTTTTGCCCACCTATTGTTGGGTAGTCTTTAAACATGACCTGTCCATTTTCATTTTCATCACAGTGGCGAAGTGCGTTTTCTTATTTCTATGTTTCTTATTTTGTCTTTTAATTTCGGTCTTAGCATGCTTTGTTCTAGTTTCCTCTGTGTGATTTGTATACTGGAGTTTTGCTGTTTTGTTATATATATGCTAGTACTGGTAAGATGCATTGGTTGAATGCTTTGCTTTTGATGTTTATGTAGAGGCTACTTTTCATAATATTTTTTACTGACCAGAATTTATTCCATGTTGCTGTAATCCTTTTTTTTTTTTCGTTTTCTTGATGAAAAGATATTGTCTGGCCTACTGGCCTAGGTAGGTGTAATCGTCTACAAATTTAATTTTTTGGTTGCCAGTTTGAATTTTAATTTTATTACTGTTGATAATTGCTATAGTTTTATTTATATTCATTTCGAGGCCCGATTTTTGGCTTTCTGGGTAAGATCTGATCACATGATTGATGTCTTTTGCTGATTCAGCGAACAGCACTATATCATCAGCGAACTTTAGATTAGTTATATTCACTCCATTTATATTGATTCCTTTATTTTTCCAATGTAGATTTTTGAATATCTGTTCACGAACAGCATTGAAGAGGTACGGTGAGGCTGGATCACCTTGCTTCACTTCTCTTTGTAGATGAAAGTTCAGTCCGTTTCTATCTACTTGGATATAAGCAGTACTATCCGCGAATATCATCTTGAAGATTTCAATATTCTTGTTTATATGTATTCTGTTTAACGAGTCATGTTTTATCGAATCGAATACTTTCGTGAGATCTATGAATAAAATGTAAAGATCAATATTGTATTCTTTTGTTTTTGCGATCAGGATATTAACAGTGTGTAGATGGTTGGTCGTTGAGAATGAGTTTCTGAAACCCGACTGTTCAACTGATAGATTTTCATTTTTCTATTATAGGTTTTATAATTGTTTTAACGAATATTTTATATAAGTTTGGTAGCAGACTTATTGGTCTGTAATTTTCAATGTCGTTTTTATTACCTTTCTTGTTGATAAAGGAAGTTCTGTTATAAAATTCTGTATTACTATTGTTATCAGTGAGATTAGTTATCCAATGTTTGTTGCTGGTTAGTTCTTTATATAGTTTTTTTGTTGATCCGTATTCTGCAAGAATTTCTTATGCTTTTCTTATTTCATAACCATAAATGTGTTTCCTTATTTCTTTCCTTACACATTTTCTGATTTCTGCAAACTCGATTTTTTTTAATGCTGTTTTGTTTGTTTTTGTTTTAATTTTTTCCCGTTTTTTAATAAGGTTTTTCGTGTCGGTAGTTAGCTTGCTGTCTCTGGATGGTAGGGGGGAAGGGGGGTAGGGGTAGGTGCATTAAGAATATCTTCTATAACATTGTATAGTTGCTGTGTGCTTTTAGTTTGTAAATCTTCAGAATCTATAGCGTTTATTCTGCTTATATGATTTTCGACAATTTAATACCTAATTTCTGTCGTTACAAAGTACGTAAAATTAATTTTGCGTATTGATTTAGATAAAGAATTTTAAGCTTAACAATTTTTTTTAAGTATTTTTACTTAAAATATCTAGGGAAGCAAGGGACGCGGTCACCACTATATATATATATATATATATATATATATATATATATATATATATATATATATATATATATATATATATAACTTTAAAATTAAATATCTCTTATAGCAAGGGCCAATTTAATATTTCTTTGTATATTGGAGACATGAAATCTATTAGACCTCCCGCTTTTGAGATATAAACGGTAACTCAAAACCTGTAAGCCGTAAAACGTTGAAATTTGTTATTTACGACTTGAATAAAATCTAATTGTGCACAGTTTTGAAGTTAAAATTAATATTTTAGTTATAAAAAAAATACGTATAATTTACTAGACGTACAAGGAAGTCGTGTGGTATTCACATCAGGTTTTTTGTGTTAGAATTTATTACTAAATTTGTAATTCTAAACATTTTTTGTATTTATACTTTTTGTTTAATTAAATTAGGGAAGCAACTATCGCTAAATTAGATAAACCACTGTATATGTTCTTCGATATTTTTTATTGTTAAATTAATAAATATATTTAGCATTTTAGCAAATAACGCAGAGTATATTAACAAAAATAATTATTAGTATAAATAGTTATTTATATTTAGAGCGGAGTTTTACGCCGTTTCTTTTGAAACCGACAAAGCACATGACACACTCAATATCTTTTCTTCGTCTCTTCAAATATATGACCAAAAAGTTGAGCCACATATTTCAAATTTTCTGAACGATTTAATTTAATAAATTTATTTTAAATAATAAATACATTATTATTGTTTAATATTTTATTTAGAAATATGAATTACTATTATAATAAATTTCATATTTAATCATAGGTAACTTGATAAATGCAAAAAATGCCGATATTTACTTAAGAAATATGAAATGTTTACAACCTCAATTTGACTTAGTTTATTTTTGTTTTAGTATCGGAAATTTTTAAATCTCTTAATTCCATATGATTCTCTTTTTATATAAGCCCTTAACTTGCGGTATTCTGCAATATTAATATTGTGTTTAATATTAAGCACACTTCTGAGCATCGAATATGTTGCCCATAATGTTGGAGGCTTGAAATGTAGATATATTTGTCCAAAATATGCCATTAATACGTTCTCAGAAAACTATCATCCACTATTCTCTGACCGCCTCTGCATAAATTTTTTATAAACAGTTTCATATCTCATTCTTCATTTTTCTGGTAAGAGGTTATGATGCACTTGTAGCTGCTTCAATTATGTCAGGGGATGTATTCCCAGTTTAATTTTCAGATTCGCTCATATTAATTTTTTTAATTGTTTATGTTTATGATTTTATAAACTAAAGTATAATAAATACTAAATAATGTGTATTAGTTTAAATCGTCATTGCACGTATTTTTTTTAAGTTTACAACACGACCTAGTAATAAATGAAAAATTTCTTGAGCAACGTAATATATATATATATATATATATATATATATATATATATATATATATATATATACAGGGTGTTAATTAAAAAGCGGGCCATAGGCGTTTAACATGGGAAATCAGTTTTTCCGTGCGCAAAAGTTCCCAATTAACTTTAGACAAAAGTGTTTCAAATAAAAGTTGAAGATAAATAAATGATACACCGGCATCACTAAACAGATTTTATTTTGCATGTTTAGTAACCTGTAAAATCCAAATTGAAATTCTATAAATATTGCTCATTTGTAGTGATAGCCATGGAATTTAAACAAAATTACAAAGAAATACATATCGTTTGAACTGTCAGAAATTCGATTTTCAAATAAAAATTACTAATAATTATATTCTATCCTAAGTCCTTAACAACATTTTGTTTTTATAATCTACTTCTAAATTATTGCTTAGATTTTAATTATTTTTATTTTGTAACCTGCAAAATCGAAATTTTCACAATTCAAACGATATACATTTCTTTGTAATTTTGTTTAAATTCCATGGCTATCACTACAAATGGGCATATTTATAAAATTTCAAATTGGATTTTACAGGTTACTAAACATGAAAAATAAAATCTGTTTAGTGATGCTGGTGTAGAATTTGATTCTCTACAATATATATTTGAAACATTTTTGTGTAAAATTAAATGGGAAGTTTTGCGCAAGGAAAAACTGATTTCCCATGTTAAACGCTTATGGCCCGCTTTTTAATTAATACCCTGTATATATATATATATATATACATATATAACACCTGTACAGTAAATCTGTGGCAACGGTAACAAAGCATTATCTGATTATCCACATTGTTATTAATGGCCTACTTACACAGATAGTCGTAGATGGTAGAATAATACTTATTTGGAATTTTACAATTCATAGTGGCTGGTAGCATGAACAACTGATTACGGATAATTGGCGAGAAATTTACTAGCAGTGTTTTGTCTGTCGATGGTATGGATTATTTTGGAAAAATGAGTTACGTTAATTCATGTTTTTTACGACGATATATAATTGGTATAGTTGAAGTAAAAATAAATTATACTTGTGAAATAATATCAAGAAAATACAAGATCGTTGCAACATTTGAAAAATTCGATTGTAACTCATAACTTTTTATTTTATTATATGTTTAATATAAACTTTTGGAGCACCTTGGCTTACGAGGCTCGAGACAGCCGGCTTCACCGCAAGTGCCTATAAACCCGCTACTGAGTATTAATATTTAAATATATGCTAAACATTTACAACTAATTATAAGACATGAAGTTTATAAATGTAAACCCGGAGCCCGGAAACAATGTCTGAAAACCGCAGGCTCCGGGTCAAACCCGAAGAGGGGTGGAACCGTTTCTTCATGGAACTAATTCTTTAGCTTTACATTTTAACGACATCTTGTATTTTATGACATTTATACCTTTTTTAAAACACACTGGATTTTTTTTTGCTATATTTATAGGTTAGTTAATATTCAATTATTTCATTTGTATGTAGAATATAGAAAAGGGACATACCTTTTACTTTCTCTCATAAATAACTCTAGATGTTCCCCACTTTTGCATTCCTTGTCCTTGGCAGGTGAATATTGTCTATTAACACGTGTTGACTGTTGACCCGGTTTACAGTTTAATTTTATGTACATAGTTTGCTCACACTTTATCACTGGACTTAAGTTTAAGCGGTAAAGCGTACTTCGGAATAATATAAATAAGCAGTGAATTGTAAAATAATTACCAATAACTTAGGTGCAAGTTAAAAAAGAAGAAAAATAACAACATATATTTAAACGCTTTGCAATGTGCACCATTGACATTAATAAAGTTTATGCAAAACTAGAAACACCCGCCTACAATAATGATACATTACGGTTAATTCAAATATATTAGCAAATAAATTACAATGTAATTATCGTTACAACTATTAACTTATAACTGGTGATGTTATTTCCCAAATTATTTTAGAAAAAAAAATAATTCGAATAAAACTTGTCGAACATAAAATTTTGTATACCGGGTGGCGCTCGAAATCCGTTATATAGTCATTTAACATGGGAAAACAAGTTTTGCTTGCGCTTTGCTATCCAAATTATTTTAGAAATAAATACTTCAAATAATAGCTGTGGAACATGAAATTCTGCATTTGAATCAAGGAATATATACGTCGAAAATCACGACAAAAATAGTGTTAAGTGTTAGCCATGGAATTAAAACAAAAAGCAGAATAATAATTTAATTTTATACAGTACTCAAACTCAACTATCCCCTCAAAAAGTAATAATATTTCACAATTAAAATATCATTTGTTTGCTTTTGTTGCAATTAATTAATTTTTAGAATTACTAAATATATGAAATAAATTTTGTTTACTAATTTATAGGCAGAATTTTATGCTGTACAACTTTTATTTGAGGAATTTTTTTCTAAAATAATTTGGGGGGTAACGCACCAGGAAAAACTGTTTTATTATGTTAAGTGCCAATGTAACGGATTTCCAGCGCCAACAGTAAACAAAATTCATTTTGCATATTTAGTAACTAGAAAAATTAAATATGAATAATCAAAAACGAAAATTTAATAATACTATAGTTCAAATGAAATCAACAGTGTTAAGTGATATTTATTCATGTTTTTGGTGTCGAGTATTAATTTATATTTGCTATTAGTTCATTTTTCTCTCACTGTCTCTATTATTTATTATTTGCAATTTGCATGGTACCTGTTACTTTTATTACGTGTTTCAATTTGTTAGGCAGGATTTGGAAGGACTTTAGCTTAACTTATGCTCGTACAAGATTAAAATGACCAATTATAATATTAACCTTCGAACTATTGTTCAAACGTCAAAGAGGTGATCTGTAATGTTTAAATTACCCGCACATACTGTTGCTATAAGGTATAATTTAAATATTAAAACTTCAGTAATTTTTTTCTGCACAATTAATGAAAATTTTGTCAAAAGAAAAAATATGGGGTGCAAGTTTTTATCGTCTCGTCCAAAATATTAAATAAAAAAATGGCACACAAGTAGCCCATTTAAATTATTTATTTAGCATGTAAAATCAGTCGGCTTTTAATATAATATTCTAAAATTCATAAGCTGAATAAAAAATTATTTTTATATAATTAATTCATATACGTTATTGAAAATAACAATATTTTAACTATGTAAATTACATAACAAAATATTTTATCAATACGTAAAACAAGCATTAAACATCTGCATGTTTTTGGAAATATCAAAGAAAATATATTTTATTCATATGAAGATGTCCTAAATATCTTTCCCTTGATCCTTTGTCAAAAGTTCATATATAAAGAGTGAATAATTTTTATAATATAATAAAATTTGTAATATAAAAGAGAAAAGAACTTTTTATTTGTCGATAGTACTCATTGGAAATTTATTTTTAAAAATAACAGATTGAAAGGGTTAAAGGCAATAAAATACAAAATGGTAAACGTGCCTTTACTTAGAGTTTGGTTGTTCTTGTATATAAAAATAACGTTTTTTAGCCTATTACACAATAAATCTCATGTCGGTCAAAATTGAAATTGGTTGTTCTTCAATTAAGCCACATCTAATAATGGACAAATATTTCTATATAATTTAATTTCACATACATTATTTGTTGACTAATTACATACTTGTGTATACTAGTTACGTATAAATAAATAAATTGTTAATTACATGTATTTGAAAATGGTCAAATATCATTACCTTCAATTGAAGGGTCTCGGGAGATATCTGTGAATGTCATGCGCGCCTAGTTTTGAGAAAAACGAATTCATAATTTAAAAACATTATTTTTTATGCAGTATTCATTAAATCGTCTGTAAGCAATAATAATTGTTTCCTAAATTGAAGTTAAAGAGAATTACTGCTGACTGGACATTCATTGTTTTCAATAGTTTGCGCGATTTTCTCCCGAAAGGTTATACTTTATACTCATACCTCACGACATTCGTAGTTTCCTCCCATTTTGAAACCACGTATTGACAGCACTCGTAGAGCTACACAACATGTCATAAATAAGTAATTTGAGTAGTCTGAAGTTTCTCGGAGTACGGAGTAACTATTCCGACATTTTTATAACATCCATGGTTTTCTCTCGAGACCTTTCACTTGTTGAGATAAATTATAAACAAACTTCATGTGTTCAGTTCTTACAAAATTTTGGTGTAAAATTTAAACTTATACGTTTTAAGGGTTGTAAATCGATAGTTAAGTAAATTTTGCATGTGTCTGGTATATAATTTAATGAGAAAAACAGCTGTTTATTGATATTAATGTTATAAATGACGATTAAATGTTAGCGCTGAAAATTAGAATATTAAAACACATTTATCACCCAAACCGGTACATACAGTATTAATACAAAAATAATAACAAATCTAAATGACCGTCGCCTGGCCGAACCCGGTCACGCGGAATCCTCCTTCACGCCGTGATTATTTCTGTAAAAGAATTAACACATGAGAAATACTCAGCGAGGAGGCAATCATTGACAAAAGGTTCAGGCATTCACACACCGTACACACATGTTGGCAACTACGGGCAGTACCGCTAGTTACTACGGACCCTCTGCCGCTTAGCTAATTAGAGACAAAACGTAATAAATTTAATAAAAATAATCTTACGCAAAGTAATATCTGTGACATTATGAAAAATGGATCAAGCAAGAGCGTTCTTATCGCGATTCGCGGTACTGGTTTTGGGCCAGTACATAATTCTACAACTATCATCGAAATATTATTTGAAATAAGTAGAAGATGAAGAAGAAACATGGAGATGTATTTATAATATACATTATTTGTTGATTAGTTACGTACTTGTGTATACTAGTTACGTATAAATAAATAAATTGTTAACTATCCTTTATGCAACTGTATGTATAAAAAATTCTATTCAGACAATAGCATTTGAATATATTCACAAATATTTAATAAGCTTAGTGAGTCTTGGAGATTTTATCAAAAGGATACGAGTTCATTGAAGCTTTTTTGGGACCACCGAAACCTCTTACATATAAATAGAACTCCGGAACAAAAAAGAGTAAACACAAATCTAACGTCTGTATGGCATAAATTGAGTTACTTTACAATGGCTATTCTGTGGACAGTAAGAAGTGTGTTCCACTCGTAAAATGGGGTTTTAAAATCAACATTTGTTTTTTGTTTCGTAAATAAGTGATTAAAAGACAGAAACACCAGGAAGAAATGCAAGAAGAAATTACTAAAAGTTATTTCCTCTTTTACGCTACACAATAGGTTCTTGGTTATTTATTGTTCTATAATAACAACATTAAAACCCATCAAATGAATATACGCGATTGTAAGTTAAGTTGTTAAGAAGTATTTTCAAAAGTCTTTATTTATAACGTGTCCTTTTTTATTATTTTAATCTTTAACGTTAACTACAAATTTATTTTTGCTAGAAAACACCTTAATCAAAATTTGATAAGCTTGAAGCTAGCAACAACTGACGTCTGGATCATTAAGCACGAGGTGAAGTTAGCTTCTGTATCTGACCGCTGTTATTCTGTAAAAATAAGTAACCTAAAAAGTGTGTTTCTGTATTTCTGGAATATTAATTTGCTGTAGTGGAAAAATATAGTATGTAACTAGTTTTATAATTTACTATTTTATTTTACAGGCAGTTTCATAAAGCACATTAGTCACTAATTATTACATTTTTATTTAAATTTTACCCCCATTTTGAATTTATAAAAGTGAATATTTACATATTCACTAACTCGGAGTTAGTGCTATTTTAATTTTACTCCTGCTTTTAATCCCGTGAAATGTTAATTTAACTCCGTTGAACATTCTAGAAAAATTTATATATATATATATATATATATATATATATATATATATATATAAACATTATTAACATATGCGTGTGAAGTTTGAGTTTGCACGAGGCTTTAACCAAGTTGTAAAATCACAGAAGTATGTTAATAATATATTATCCGACGTGTAACATAAAATTTTATCTACTCCCACCCAATATTTAAAAAAACACGCTTCAAACACGTAAATTTTGGTCACATTGTTTACATATTGTGCATACGTGAAATATGCATTGTGAAAATATATTAATTCTTAAATATTAAAATTAGGATATGATGGAAAACTACTGTACATACTGAGAGTAAAAATAATGTTGGCACTTCATGAAATAGTGAATTTTAATTAAAATTTTGATTAAAGTCATAAATATTAAAAAAATTATTCGAATATTTGATATGATTTTACAATAAAATAATTATTGGTGTACTATGTGCGCGAAATATATGTTTAGTCTACGAGAGTGTAAGTTCACTAGAGAGTACTAAACATATTTCGGACACAAGGTGCACACAATATTTTTCCTACAACTAAAATTAATTTTTAGAAAACACGTATAATTATTTAAAAATAACCTCTATTTACATCTTGTCAATATGGTAGATAACAATTATGTTTTGACACATTTTATTTTGAATTTTTACACAAGTTTAGAATATTTTTTTTTAAATTATACTATTTATTAATGTTAACAACATTTTCACAATTTATAGCGTAAATTTTTGCTCGTTTTATGTTTGATTTTGAAAGTATTCGCCAAATAATGTGCCCAGTGTACATAATAATGCTCCCTGTTTACGAAATAATGCGCCTAATGAACTAAATAATGCGCACAGTGTGCGAAATACGAGTTATAATGGCATATTTTGCATGCTGACATCAATACACAAACATAATTTTTTTTGATATTTGTAGAAAAAAGTAATATATGCGTAATACTAGAATATTATATACGACTAGGGATGGCAAAAGTAGTAGCATATACCAATATATCGTATCATTTGATATATTTTAAAGCTATATCGATGTATTTTGAAGCTATATCAATATATTCGATATATCGATAAGAATATATCGAGTAAGAATATATCAGTGATGTACAAAAAAAAAACAAGAAATAAATAAAAACATAACTAAACTGCACAACTTTATTTATTAATGTATAAAATAAACAAACATGATACATAAAATGTTTCAATTGAAATTTTATTTTAAGGAATGGGAGTCTTCTGAAATTGACTGCAAAAATAATAATTTGGTTAATCTTTTACCGCTCAGTCCATACGAATTTCGTAACAATATATCGCACCTGCATATACGCTTAAATATTTATCCAATAATTATATTCAATATACTTTATAATATATCGATATATTTTATTTATCGATATATCGTTGTCATACCTAACAACGACGGAATAATGCATGCTCTTATTACCAAGGATGAAGTTTGCAACACGAGCGAGCGAGCGAAGTAAATAATCCACATGACGTACTTTTTATTGAATTTAGAATAACATTGCAAGGTATTGTGATGTTCTTATCGTGATGGTTGTGTGACGTAACTTTTCACTAAAAGGTTTATTGAGTCACGGATACTCCACAGGGATGTTCTGTTGGAAGGCCGCCAGCTTTTAACAGTGGAGACAGGCAGGGTGTAAAACCACAAGAATTGTTGTAAAAAAGGATAAGGGCGCCACGTAATTTTTAACCTCAAAATTACAAAAGGACGGTACTAAATAAAATACTAAAGGAGATCTTACCTACCGTAACGTTGTTGCCTGTAAACGACTGAGGTTTGCGAAATAAAAGAAATAATTTGCAAAACAGAATTTAATAAATTGCAAGTTAACGCGTGCTTAAGGCACGGTAAAAATTGTGTGTAAATGTACAATTTTAAAAATTAATACCAGATGACTTTACCAGAAACTAAGTTGTAAAAAAGTAGTAAAATATCATAACACATTAATAGTTCAACCCTAAACCCAGTTTCGGGCGCTGAGTAGTTAAATCTACATCATTCAAACGTGGGTAAATCATGCCAGTTGATACGAGCGTTCTAGCTGAATTACAAGTTGCAACAATGGGCAACTATTCAAACATATAAAAATTATCAAAAGTGCTACTATACAAAATAAATCTCAAAGATAATTAAATATACTGAGCTGAAGGCTCCAACGATATATATATATATATATATATATATATATATATATATATATATATATATATATATATATATATTTAAAATGTTTATTGTTTCGTTGTAGTATTTATTTTGGAGTCAATGCAGCGTCATACATAGTTTATATATATATATATATATATATATATATATATATATATATATATATATATATATATATATATATATAAACTATGTATGACGCTGCATTGACTCCAAAATCAATACTACAACGAAAAAATAATCACTTTAAAACGAAACTTCAGTTCTTCCATGCAAAAATATCATGAAACGGAAGAACGATCTTGAATGAAGATAATGTATTTAGTTCATGTAACGTGTGCAGGGCGGAAAAGGGCTATGGAGTCTGACGATGTCGACGGATGAAACTCAAGCTGATTGATGTCCATACAAACGAAGATGAGATGGTGGAGCGGCCAAATCCTCCCTCGGAGATTAACTGCCAGAACGAAAATGTAATGCCCATGAATCCACAGTGGCGCATCACCGTAAAACCAACACTAGACAGTCAAAAGGCACTTCGACATTGTCAAAAACGGCACAAATAGCGAAACCAAAAACATTGGTTCAAAATGACAACGGACAAAATACTCCACTTTTGCATCGATACAAAAACTACACAAAAAATCTACGCCGAACAATGGCCATGTGCCGAAATAAGATGGTAAAAAAACATGTCCTTCTCGCACACATCAGGAACCAAAGTCCCTGAGATCGGAAACTTTTACACGGACCTCAATATGGTGGCCGGAAACATACAACGCCACAGTAAAACAAAACAATAACATAAAGAAGAAATAATAATAACAAGAAGAAGAATACCATTATAAACAAAGCGTGCGCCACTGACGTGCTAAACAACATCAAATCTGCCAAAAATGTCAACGAAACATCGGAAGGTCGCCACAGAATGAAAGTTTGGAAGAATTACTAAATAAAATATAAATAGGGTAAAAGTAATGAATATAAAATACAGGTAAGTTACTAAATAGAAGTGAAACATATTTTACATAAGAGATACACAATGTAGGAACAGATGAAACACTACGAACAACAAATAAAAAGGAGACATGAAGTTGTAAAGAAGATTTATTGGACAGAACACTAACTAAAGAAGTTATAACAATTGAAAGACACAAGAAATATAAGGGATTGACAGAATAACAGTAAAGATTTGATGAGGGAAATCCAGGTTTAGAATGAAAGAAAGGTACGTAAAAGATAGAAATAAGAATCTATATCAAAAATGTTATAGGACAAAATTAGATCGTTACAGAAGATATGTCATGTCATGAGAGGAAATAATGGCTGTTATTCCCGAATTATCCCTACGGGATTTATATATAGCCTTATGTAGCAAAACCTACATACACATATTTATTATTCTTATTATTTATTTGTCGTAGATTATAGTTATTTATTTGTCAATGTACTGTAGTTCCACTTTTTATCACGAATGTGGAAACCATATGAGTGATGAAAAGGAATTCAGTGCCGAGATGCATATTATTTTTTTTAATCGAAATTTTGTAAAAATTAAAGGAATATTTATTTTTATATGCTATCTTCACAAATCTGTCGATCAAATAAACAAACCAAGTTATGTTCATTGTTACGAACCTCAGGACATTGAAGTTATCGTAATGTATACTATAAGTTATGTGTGTTACCTTACACTCTATATCGAAATTATTTATTTCTTTCTTCTTGCACATATTTTTGTTATTTTACGTACAAATTTACTATTGTACATCGTACACCTACCGAAATTATCTTACATTTGTACAATAATTTTTATAAGGTTGGCAACAGTGCATTTGCATGAAATCGTCGTATAATGCAGTGTTTCTTAAATCTTTTCCTTGGCGACCCACTTCGCAATGCAATAAATTGTGGCGACCTAACAATTTTTTTTTAATTTACAACCCACAATATATATTAATTACAAGAAGAAAAATATACCCTTATGTATTCGAAGATTATATATATTTACAAATGTAGCAAAAACAAAAATCTTTTTTAAACTTATATATATATATATATATATATATATATATATATATATATATATATATATATATATATATATATATATATATATATATATATATACAAAATAATTAATAACTATTTCAGTGTGAGCTTGTTTCTTTGAATATAAAATATTTATTCTCGTTTCAATATTTGTAATAGCTAGTCTCATTGTATTTTTAACATTTGTGATTCTTACAAGATTTCGATTTAATGTAAACTAAACAAAAGAAAACGCAAACTCACACAAAAAAGTGGTAGCAAACGGTAAAAGTACATCGAGCGCCATTTCGGTTAATTTTGGATATTTCATATCAATCGATAGCCAAATGTTCCCTAAACTAATACAACTGAAAGTGTCGTAATACAAAAAAATATCCTTAAATTGAGTTTTTGGCGACCCAAAATATAAACCACGTGTTGATAATAGGGCAAATCAGTAGGCTGCTATCAATTAAAAGTAGAAGTAGGTTGTCGGGGAACGAAAAGAACAGTTGGATAAAATAATACTGTCAAAGAGAAAAATAGTCTAAAGTAAAACATAAACTATCAAATTATATAAACTATAAATTACGGAAAATAGATCAAATGTAAGATTAAGGTATTCTTCACATTAAATAAATGTGATTTGATTAACGAGAGTTTATAATTTTTTTGGTCTGACGACATTTCTATCTTGAAAATACCTGGTCAGAACGTTTCTCGAACCTAACCTAACCCACTTTTTGGTCGCGACCCATAGTTTAAGAACCGCAGGTATAATGGATTAATTTAGTACCGATTTCTGAAATTTTAATGACGATTTTTGTGCAGTAGTATTAACTTTGTAATTTCATACTTCTTGCAACTTCATAATCTTTTAGCAAATTTCTTCATAAGAACTGAATGACAATGACTAATGTAAATGTACATAATAAGATGTAATAAAAATGAAATTTGTTTAACGACTGGTCGTAAACAAAACATATACATTTTACTGCGCATCTACAATTCAGATATTAAACCAGGATGGAATATTAAAATACGGACCTTTTTCCTTTTAACATCTGGTTTCCATTACATTGTTATGCAGATTAAATTTTTGTGTAACCAGTATTCATTCAATATTTGGAACAGTAGAAATGAAAAATAAAAGGAACAAAATATGCTGACTGATTCTGATTTTATTAGAAATATTGTTTAGGAGCAGTTGCATCTGTCTTGAAATATAAATCACAAAATATTTTTTTCTGGAATCGATAAAGAAAATATGCTTTTCGAAGGTCATTTGGTCGCAGAAGGTGAATAATTGTAAATCAAAGCCTAAAGCTCTTTGTAGACCGTTGCAAAAAGTAACGTAACGATTTACAAAGTAGGTAATTTAAAAGTTCATTAATTTTTCTGATCGTAAAGAAAAAATTGTACTGTTATGTAGGTAGGTACATCTGCATGCAGTGCCGCTCCATGGACAAAACGGCACCTCCATATTGTAGAAATTGTTAAATAACACACTTTAAAGTTTAAACTATAGTTTTGATTCTTCGAAAAATGCTAGAATAAAAATATTGGTGAAATTTCCTTCTTGTAATCAGTATTATTAGGTTATAATCAAATTCGTTTGATATAATCAACAATTTTAGTCATAACAATGCCAGTAAATTAGCTGAAAATTAAAATTATCCTCACTAAGATTTCAGAAATGAAAATCATAAGCATTTAATTCTTCGCAAAATTATTGTATTTATTACCGGATTTATTCTTGTAATCAATATACCCGGGCTATAAACAAAATATTCTTTGCTGTAATCAACACCTTCACAGTTATTAATTCAATGTAACAATACTAGAAGAATATCTGTTTGATAGAATAATTATTTTACTTATAACTTATAATAACTAGCGCAAACAAATTAAAAAATATATACCTATTGTTCACTTCCACAGGGTATTTGGCGTGAGTCCGGCACCAAGAATATTTCGTTTATTGTGAGAGATAAAAGAAAATGTTAATAAGCAAAATTAAACTAGACAAAAGGGCTCATAAGATGAATACGGTAGGAATTTTTCATCACTTCCAGTTTTAGAGGAAATGGGTACAACTTTAAATCTAGCATAGGGAATTTGTATTTTTATATATATATATTTTTTGAATGTACTTAAAATTAGCTTCACAATGATATCAAAGTATCATTGTTTCACTTCAACCATTTCAAAATAGTGACCATTTATTTTCAAAATATGTATTCGTAAAATTCCATACAAAATTAAAGCTAGCAAGCTATGAAATAATTTTATTACCTTAAAACAAATGAAAAGTGTAAAGTTGAAGTTCTCTAACAATTTTGTGATTTAATTTAAGATATTAAAATTGTTTCATAACATGCTATGTTTAATTTTGTATGTAATTTTATTAATACATATTTTGAAAATAAATAGTCGCCATTTTGAAATAGTTGAAGAAAAACTGTGGTATTTTGGCATCGTTGTGACGCTAATTTTATTTAAATTCTGGGAAAACATATAAAAATACCGATTCCCTATGCTAGATTCAAACTTGTACCCATTTCCGCTAAATCCGGAAGTGGTACAATATTCTTACTGACCATCTTATGAGACCCTTTGTCTAGTTTAAGTTTGTTTATTAATATTTCTGGAAATATTCTTAGTGCCGGACTTATGCCAAACACGCTGTATATCCTTTCTGTGTAAGTTTTGTAACATTTTTTTTTGTTTATGAGTAAGAGACTTTTAAATAAAAAAACTATTATTTACTTATTAGTAGCAGCCCTCGCTACGGTTGGGCGGTAATCTCTAGCCTCTGCAAAGAGCTACTTTCAACCCTTACCCTTGGCATACTTTACAATTGAATTATAAAATATGAAATAAACAGCAATACAATTTACTTGTTTGAAACGCACTATAGCATCAATAAGCGTGCTAGAATATCGCGGATGATCTGATATAGTAGGACTAGCGAATTAAAGTTGACGTTTAGATTATTTAATAGATGTGGTTTCTTTTGAAAACATTTCTCTATATTTGATTTGAAAGGAAACTGACCCTTATGTATTCCGTTACAAAAGATTAGAATTTTACTCAATACCAGGAGGCAGTTAAAATGATCTTAGCAACAGGATTTAGGGATGTGTTTAACAAATTTAATATCGCAAATTCTACTTCGTTCGTTTCACGTATAAACAACCCTCGAGTCGGAATTACTGTTAGTGGAAATTAAAAATAATCCTATTTCATAGAATTGCCAAATTAAATAGTTTAAAGATCAAAATATTTTGTTATAATCAATATAAACGAAAAATGTTTAAAACTCACTTTTGCTCAAAATAAAAGATAGGAGATAATGCTAATACAGGAAACTTTTAAATTACATTGTGCGAGTAATGGCTCTATTCTGAACCAATGTGTAAGTCTTACCGATCTGTACATAATGAACAAAATCACAACGAAAGCTGTCACTCGTTATTTATAATTTTATATTAATCAACAAAAATAGATGCGTGCTTTTAATTTTTTTACAGATTTGTATATTCAGAATTGGCCTATTAATAGCGATGCAACATACCAATCTACTAATAACATGACAAACAGGAGGTACCTATTTGGCCCTGTTCTCTGTTCTGTAACTCAGTGGTTATTTTTTATCAACTAAATAACTGGTTAGAAATTTTAACTAATCAAGTATTTATTTATTAATTAATTAATAATCTGACCAACAGGGTTTTAGACCCCAATTATAGGTTGATTATACATCTCTTTACTTAAATTAATTTAAATTAAAGACACAAGTAATAAACATGTAAATGGAATGACAGAACTTAATAATACATAAAGCTATGTTTTACACAGTATACGTTTGTTAACGAATAATAGTAAATCCTAATGAATATAACAAATGTATAAAGCACTTTTAAATTTATGAATCAAGCCGAGAAAAATGTCAGAATAATCAGGTATTAAAATTGAAACACAGCATATGAATAGGTGACTTTACTTCGTAGTTCGTTCGAGGAGTATTACAATAGAAGGTATATTTACACCGAAAATTATGCCTAGGAGCTAAGAAAGAAATTTTTCCTACGATAATGGGATCAATGGGTAATATGCCATGATGATATTTTATATATATATATATATAT
This sequence comes from Harpalus rubripes, assembly GCA_963082715.1. NCBI lineage: Eukaryota > Metazoa > Arthropoda > Insecta > Coleoptera > Carabidae > Harpalus > Harpalus rubripes. Next base: position 36,467,943 of record OY720454.1, read on the forward strand.
ATATATATATATATATATATATATATATATATATATATATATATATATATATATATATAATGGGATCAATTATATCACAATGCAAAATTTTGTAAAGGAACAATTACGATTGAATTTTTCTGGGAGTATCTAGACACACAATACTAAATTCACACAACAAATCTTTGTAATCGGTATCAAAACTGAAAAGTTTGAAGAAGTATAATTTAACAAATTTGCTGACAATATTCCAGTTTGGTCTTACGAACGAGATATATAATTTCTTTAGAGTTGAATATGAAGTACTGTGTATTTCAGAAAATGAAGCCTAAATTTATATAAGCTGATTTAACAGTTTGTAATATGTGATTAGTGGAATTGAGCATTTCGTCAAATAAAACACCAAGATCAAAAAATTGGCTTTTTAGTTGTCAAACCAATATCTATTATCCATTGGATAACATTTTTAACCAATTGCTAAAAATTAACCAATGAGTTACTGTATAAGCGGAAAGGTCCGATTGTCATTTTTATTTTAGAACAGAAAAAAAATCAGCAAATGAATAAATCAAAAACAGGCAATCGAATATTAAATTAACGTACTAGCTCAGGATCATAATAGCTCGGTCGGTTTACATTTTCAACAAACAAATAATATAATCTACGCAAATACTGAGAAATATAATACAAATTTATTTCAACTATTTTAAAATATAGATTTTAAACTTACAAAAACTGAATATTACATCACCTTTCTTTTATTAGTTAAACAGCGTTTTACCTACCAGCCCACATTCTTCTGTTCGAGTATTGTCTCATGTCCCACATGTCTTGCAAGGTACGTTTTACTGCACTTACACACGAAATTTTTCATAATCTGCCAAAAGTAAAGTCTATTGTAGAAATTTTCACCATTTGTGTAGGTTTTATAATATGATGTAAACTATGATGACTATGATATTTCGTTTTGAAATACTTAACTTTTGTAACAACCAATTATAATCTATCCTTTAATACTAATTACAAACATGCTGGTAATGCTGGTTGGACTGTACAATAATATACGACATATTCACAAATTATTCCTCTCTTCCATCAAGTTAAACATTATCAATTATTCATGGTCGTTTAGGTAGGACATGTAATTAAATAATGAAAATGTAGCTGACATGAGTTTCAGATTTATGGAAATTGAGTCACATTACACAAAGTGGTGCACTAGTTGAAGAAATTGTAAAGAGTAATTTGCCCCACACATAGATCATTTCCTTTGTTGTTGCTCCTGCAGTATTCGTCGAGATAAAGGAGGCTCTTTAAAGTGCTCGTGCGCAAAGGCTTGTCGACATTTTCTTGAGGTGACGTGTTTCTCTATATTATTACCATTTTTCTTGGCCATGTTTTCTTGATTTATTGTACAGTTTGTTGGAACAAATAGGCTCATTCACAATTCTTATAAATTCTTTTAAAATATTTTCTTTTATCTCAAAATATGTTTCGTTTTGTTGATTGCTGTCTATTTTTAAAGTGTCATATTTACTTTCAGATTTTAATATCCGTTTCATATCAATAAGTATTTTAGGCTGTAAATGTATTGCATCAATTTATCAGATTCAAAGTGTAAAGAAAATGTCAAGGATTTGTATTTAATATTAGAATATGTGACCCATTTTTGTCAGGTTAATTTAAAAATACTTTTTATTTATAAGTATTTCCTCTACAGGTGATTCAAGACTATTATAACAAAATTTCATAGTTTATTCAACAAAATACAAAAAGTCAAGGTTTTATAAATTACAGTTAAGGGATTTACAGCAAAAACTTCCGAGTGCAGAATTAAAAGTTGCATACAAAATTGATTTTACATCAGGCTCGTAGCCTGGCGGGATGATCATTGCCCAGTCGGGAAGAATAAATTGCCCACCCTAGAGAAAATCGTAGTGTTTTTAAGTACGTATCTATTTTTTGGTCGGCTTGGTTCAATTCCCGTCGACCGACAATGTGTCATTTGTAGTAAAAACTAATACAGCTACTTGTATTTATCACAATCGGATGCTATAACCTGGCTACTTATATATAAATGTAGTAATGGTTGATATCCAATCGGCAGTACGGCAGTGGTAAAACACTGCGGCTCGGTGAGTCCAGTTGGAGGGTAAACGGCGACAGCTGTATACAAACCCTAAATAGATAGATTTATTTTTTGTATAATTCTGTTTAGTGTTTTTGTAAAGAAATTGTATTAAAGATTGCTTTAAATAAAAGTATAATCTCTATAGCGAATTATTTTACTATAAAAAATGCTTCCTTTAAATTTTGTGTTTCCCACTCTAAAATAGAGTTACCCACTCTTGAATTTGGCCCTAGCTAATAACCCGTTTTATATTATTTGTTTTTTTTGTTTTTATAAATTAAATAATAATATCTTATAATAAAAACATGTTCCTCATTCGAATAAACGTTAATTATTTAGGTGTTAACAATTTCTCAAAATCTCAGTTATTTCTCCTTACACAACACAACCGACGTTTTATAAACTTGTCTGGGTCTACAATTATTAACAAAAAAACAATAATATAGTACATACATTAATAACATGGGCATGCTGTATAAACCCAGCATTAATCTAACTTTTATGCGCATTTTTTTCACTTAAGACAAGTTTTAAATAGTTACCGATTTTGGGTGTACTGTTTAAATCACAGTTATTGAAGAAAGTTTTGGTAATGAATCGTTGAGTGTTTAAAAAGTAGACACGGTAATATTATAATAAAATATTTAATAAACAATACATTTTACTACAAAATCGTCAGATTGATGTTGGTGTTCTATTTACGATTTCTGACAGACTATGTCTAAGGAAACGTCTCGATATTCAGAGGCGAATCATAGTAATCTGGGTGTCATATCCTTCCCCTTTGGATGACAGGTGCGTTTCGCTTGTGATCCAATAATTACTTGGTCACCTTACTTGGCTGGCCCCATCTCCGGATTGGTTGAAGTGGCTGTGGATTTGGAACACTTAAACTTTGTTTGAACGGAGTGAGAGATGAGAAATGATATACCCCTAAAGGTTTATCTGATTCATTTGGGGTAGTGATTTGATATAAAGTGATACAATTTTAGAAATTAGGTAGGGTCCATCACGACATGAAGCGAATTTAGAAGTAAATGATTGTGAAACTTTACTCAGGGCATGGACATCAACCAAGACTTTGTCGCCTATGCCAAAATTCGGACCTGGTTGTCGATGACAATCTGCATTTTCCTTGAACCGATCTTGTCTTTCATTTATTACACGTGCTTCATTTAATACTTCGCTTAATATATCCTGGTAAGGAATGTTGCATTTTGTACAATAGCAGGCATATCTCGTTCTACGTCATCAGATGTTCTTATATCTCTGCCAAATGTGAGGTAAAGAGGTGTACGTCCTGTAGATATACTTTCGGAACTTTTCATAGCAAGTCTTATGCTGGGTAAGTTGGTTGACGAGGCGATGTTACATTGCGTGGTCAGCATTGCTAATTGGATTTTAATATCTCGGTTTTTACGTTTTGTTGGACTCGCCTCAGGATGATATGCTGGTATTATATTTTGCTTGAATCCTAAAGAGTAGGCAACTAGTTGCATAACCTATCCTACCAATTGGACCCCGTTATCACTAATAACACTACGTGGTGTCCCATAACGCAGGATTATATCGTTGATTAAGCATCTTGCCCTTGCTGCAGCGGTAGCTTGCTTCAGTGCAAACAATTCTATCTGGAACATGCATCTGCGACTACGAAAATCCATTGTTCTCCAGACGATGTTGGTGTTAAAAGTCCCATAAGATTAATGGATATTACCTCGAATCTTCTGTTTTGCAGCGGGGTTTGCAGTTTGCTAAACGTCCACTAGGGGGACTTGATGGACATGAGCCAACGTAAAGGCTGGTGATCACTTACGATTTTTACTGAAGAAGAGACTAAATAACCACGGAACTTTTCTGCGGCTCATACTATGGCAAGCGCCTTTCGCTCGGTGGTGCAGTAATAGTGCTCGGCACTTGTCAGCAATTTTCTGGCACATTTCTTTTGATTGAGGTGTAACTTGTTCATTTAAAGACTTTTCTAAGATCCTCCAATTGCTGTTCAAAAGCTGGTGAAAGGACAATGATGTCAAGATATGCTACAATAATGATATTGTAACGTGTAAGCACCGCCGCTGCGCTGAACAAGCGTCTAATTATAGCGATGACGTAATCGCGATAGCAGCCGGGCGACGTAAACAAACGAATCGCAACGTTTGTAATTTCTTACAGTCGCCTGAACCTATTGTGTTTGTTGTTGTTATGGGGTCGTATATCCCAGAGCTCTCTAGAAGGTAATGGTAGCTATATAAAAGAGACGCAGCTATGCCTGAGAGTTAGTTACATAGTTAGATACTCAGCTGAAATTAATTTTAAATGGAACTAAATTGACCCCTATGATGCACTCTCCACGCCAGCAAAGAGTGCCCGTGAGATGACGCCTGGTAAACGCCTGCGCGGTACAAATATATCTGCTTACAAAGCAGATTGGCACACCCAGCAATGTATAATATGCCGTGGTGATATATTTATTTATTTATTTCATTTTATACTCAGCTAAATAAGTAGATGAGTGAAAACCCGTGAGGGAAGGGGAACTCGGGCAGTTGTGTATACAGAGGCTGCGGAGCTTAGTTGCGCATACAGAGACTGTGGGAATTCTGTTACATAGAGTAAGGCAGTTAGTGAATTTAGTAGTATAGCCGTATCGTGGTGAGCGAATGCAGTATAGTGTAGAGTAGAATACTCGGGAAGTTATAGATATACTGAGATAGTTGAAAACTTAATAGTGTTGAGGTGTATTGGGAAGCTAGAGTATACGAGGACAGTAACGGCAAGTGGAAATGGATAAGTACTCGACAGTGGTTTTCAAGAGTTCAACAGTTGATGATACTGGATCGGAAGTAAGACAGCTAGTGGAGTTAAAGAGATTTGAAAAATGAATTCTGTCTGGGCAGTAGAATATATAGACGCTGTTAAGTCAGTTGAGTATATAGATGCTGTGGAGGTAGGTAGGTAGGTAGGTCGGACAGTTGGATGTGATATAAATAGATAGTGAAATAAATAGTGTCATAAATATAGTGATATAAATATTGCGTAAACAGTCTACAAGAGTCAGCAGCAGACCGGCAGTCTAAGGTTGAAACGCGTAGTAAAATAAATGAACAGTTAAATAAATGTACGAGAGTACAGTAAAATAAATAGCGTGAAAATAAAAAGTCGTGTTAATTGTTTAATTAAATAAATAATATTAGTGTTTAAGTAATTAATTATATTCTTAGTCTTAAATTAGTATTTAATATTTGTTTAACCACAGTAATAGTCATTTTTATTATCTTTTGATATTTATTTATCTTTTAATAAACACCTTTTTTAATTAGTAATAATTCTTTGATTTTTACACTTCACCCTAATAAATAAAAACGTTACAATATCTTGCAAATCTTTCTTGAAGTGATCAATAAGGCGTTGAAAAGTGAAAGGGGCATTTCGGAGCCCAAATGGCATTCTCCTGAAACTGCAGGGTCCTAGTAACAACTGCGCAGGTCCAGCGTTGTCATATATGCGGTTTTCTTTGCTTCATGAATTAGATCATCCAATCGTGGATGAGGGTATCTATCAGGTATTATGATTGCATTGATTTCACGGTAGTCAATGCAGCCGATAAATATTGCATTCTGGTCCTTTAAGTTCTATTATCACAGGCGCGGCATAAACAGAGTCGCGTTCTTCTATGACATCATTCCTGATCATTTGCTCAATTTCCTGTTTCAAAAATTTCTTTTCCGGTTCTGGTAGTCGATGTAATAGCATAGCTACCGGTTTATCATCAGTCAATTTGATGGAATGTTCAGCGAATGGCGTCGGTTCAGTACTTGGAGAAAAAATCTTTGAGTAACTTCTTACAAGGATGTTAATTTTTTCACCGATAATACTTCCACATCTACTTGATTCACGAACGGGTAATCAATATGAGAGGCATCAGTGAAACGTAAAGTAGAATTCGGTATTTTTAAAACAATTCTTGTACTCTTCACGAAATCCACTCCTAATAGCAAATTACTAATATATTGTTCCGGTACTGCTAAATTTTTAATAGGAATTTGACGATTCTGTAATCCAATAGTAATACTAAATATTTTAGCATAAACAAGTTTATCATTCCCAGTATGTTGTATAGTTGCGTACCTGTTTAACTTACTTTTGCTCCCGTATTTAAACAAGCAATGCCATGAAGACCAATAATATTTATTCTTACTCTATGTTGATCACCAGTAGTAGATGGTGTTTCTGTCGAGTTGAATTCGATAGTTTCCGCGGGTGTGTAATTAGACTTCGGACAATTACTTCGGATATATCTGTACCACATCCAAAACACTTGAAAGGCTTGCGGCTGCGGCATCATTCGATTTGTTTGGAATAATTGACACAGTTAATCTATTCACAGGAGATTCATGTCGTTTCTACGATAATTTTTGACAGGCTGCATCCGAATAACCGTATATTCTACAATACGAATGCCTAGCTCGCAATTAATTGTTAACTTTATTTATCAGATTCGTTTAGAAACTTTTGGTTCTTTTAGCGATTGTTAAATTTCTCGCATTCGCGTTAACAGCAAATAATATGACTTAAATTCCGCGCGTGTAAGTCGTATCTTTCGGTTCAAAAGTCCGTAGATTATATCAATTTGCATTTTCTCTTTAACATCAGACAGCAACTGCGCGATCAACGATCTAATATTACACAAAAAATGTTCAGTTGATTCATTTGCGGTCTGTTCCTGTGTGAAGATTCGCTTAAAAATTGAGTGGGGAGGTAAATTTTGAGAGTATTACGTAGTGCTTCCACAGCTGCATCCCAGGTACTAGTTGTAGATTTTATACCTTTTCACCAGGTGGCAGTGAAACCATCAAGTAACATTGTCAGTCCTCGTAAGGCATTCTCGTCCGATAAGTACGCGCAATCATACGTAATAATAGCGTCTAAAAATGCATCTACATCTGCATAATCGTCACCATTAAAACCAGATGCGCGATTGATAACCAAACACAAAATTGTTTCTAAATTTCTGTTATATGACTCAGGGTTTGTGCGTAGTCACGGTAGACGTTGCGGAGCGAGGGATGCACGAACGAAACGTGGCGCGTTGCCTTTGAATATATAATACCAATACCTAGTAGGTATTATTTTATATTCAAAGGCGTTGCACTTCGTAATTCACGTAAACCGGCGGAAAACACACTTTTAAGCGTACACATTTTATCACTCGGCAATACAAATTATTGGAGAAACTTTTGGTAATGGGTCGTCGAGTGTTTAAGAAGTAGACACGTTAATATTATAATAAAATATTTAATAAACAATACATTTTACTACAAAATCGTTAGATTGACATTGCTGTTCTATTTACGACGTCTGACAGACTATCTCTAAGGAAAAGCATTGGTTTTCAGAGGCAGTTCGTAGTAACCTGGGTGTCACACAGTTTGAATTAATGTCGTTTATATATTTCAAAATAAAACCAGTGCGTACTTTGTAACAGTATACATACAGCATCGTAAATTTAACTTACTACAAATCACAATAAATAATGTTATTTGCTTTTTTTGTCGTTCACAACAGCAAAAACGGTGTTTGCCACGCAGGTTATATAATCTGTGCATAAGGCGTCGTATCTCATAACTCTGTTAAGGAGATAATTTGGCATATTAGCACTTTTGTGTTTCACGTTTATTTACGTGTTTTATCAATGATGTCAAAGAAAAACTGTCGAAAAGGTATAGAATAATGGCATTGTCTGCATATGCGTTTTTTGATACAGAAAAAGGTATTTACCTAGCCACCTAGCGGGTATCAGCGCAGATTATAGAACGAATTGAACTACTCACGAGTATAAACGAAACATTATTGCGCAATTTCATTCTTACGTGAAGAATACTATATCTCTTTGATGTTTGAAGAAAGATGATTTTTCAATATACTGGCTTACCGCAACTTAAATTTTTCTGGTAATGACATGACTCGTATTCAAATATAACGTAATTTATCAAAGTTCACTTATGACAAAAAGTGTATATATTTTTAATAAAAACGCAAAGAAAACATAAATTGCACTGAAAAATGTTTTGGACATACATTGCAAAAGAACTTAGAATAAAGACAATTATAGCTTTTAAGGTGCTTCGTTCAACGACGTGTAGGTCTATTGTTGATTTGATAAAAAAAATTGTATATGCGTGAGATGTATTAGTACTGTATCCTTATCTTTTTAAAGTTTCAAATAAATACATTGTTTAAGGGCTTGACATCGTATAGAGGTGATCGAACTTGGCCCGTTGTAATACGGATTTAAAGAATAACTGAGCCGAATGCGAATATGTCAAACAGTAAAATTTTGAAAAAAAGGAGATAATTCCGTTTCAGCTGTATGCAGACATTTTTATTTACTATTTGGCTGAACATACATCAAAAAGTAAAAAAAAATAGAGGGTTTAAATATGTAATTAAACTTGTTATTTTTAATAAATATGATTTCTGCATGTTTTCTGAGAAGTAAATATTAATTTTTATGGTTAAAATTGTTTATTCGCCAATATCTAACCTCTATTGGGTGTGTGCGTATGTTACTGGAAAAATTCATTTATAAAATAACGTGGAAAAATCGGTCCGAATAGGCCCGTCCAAGTCTTCGACTTTTTAGAAATTACATGTCGCATATGAATTGTGAAAATAAATAAATGAAAATGAAATAAAAATTGCTATATATTTTGTATTTATGAACAAGGAATAATGTAATTAAATTTTTTAGCGTAAAACGATCGCCATTTTGTGACGCCAGCGTCATTACAGTCGTCCAGTTACCCTGTAAAAATGTCACTATACAGTGGACCGCGCATATTTTGCTCATAAATTCGCGATTAGCTTTACACATACTCTAACACACATATTTAATATATCCGAGTAATTTTTTATTAAGATCAAAAGAAAATTTACTTATTAAATAAATTTATATTATAATTTTTGTTTTAATTATTGCAATCTCAATACTTGTCATTGTTGTAATCATTTAGTAAATAGGAATGTAAATGTTGGATTACTTTTTATTATGAACTATACTTTGATTATTGTAATCAATACTGTCATTTAATTATAAATAGAAAATAGTTTAAATACTATTTTAATTATAATAATGGCACTTGGTGAGTATAATAACCTTCAATATTATATTAAAGAAAGTTTTAAAGTCACATTAATTAAAGCGAACGATTAACCTGATTATGAAAACGAGAAAAAATTATTAATTTTACTTACCAGATTTTTATTTACGAGGTGTGGCAATTAAGTTCCGGGATTTTAGTTATAACTCGGGAACGGGCAATACTGCGTCGTTTGTAAACATATCTCTGAAAATCGGGAACCTTCTTTTAGTTCCACTCAAAGTTTGAAGTCGATAGCACGTTTGGTTTGTGTCTTATGCATGTTTTTCGAAAGTAACTTTTTTAGTAGCGTCGTGAAAATGAGTGACTCACATTACAAGCAACGTGTTGTGATCCAATTTTTAGTGAAATCTGGCGAAAAAACCCTCGGAAAAACTCCGAAAATTGCAGGTGGTGTACGGAGACGAGTGCATGTCGAAAACGCGCGTGGGTGGAAGAAAGTGGGAAGCGGCCTACGAAAGCGAGGATGTCCAAATCGCGACTAAAGGCAATGTTGATAGTTTTTTTCGATATCCGCGGCATCGTTCATCGTGAATATCTTCCTGCCGGCCAGACAGTGACTGGACAGTTCGATGTTGGCATCCTGAAGCGCCTGCGGTCGCGAATTTCCCGTGTGCGGTACGAACTCGCCGAGACCGGCTGGATCTTGCACAACGACAACGCGCCGGCCGATTCCTCGTTCATTGTGCAAGAGTTTTTGGCCAAAATAAGCATTCCAACGTTATCGCACCCACCCTATAGCCCCGATTTTGCCCCCTGCGACTTTTTCTTATTCCCCAAGATGAAGTCGCACCTCAAGGGAACTCATCATGGCGGCGTACAGGAGGTCAAGAAAGCTGTAACCGCGGTGCTGAACGGATTAACTTCGGAGGATTACCAAGGGTGCTTCCAATCGTGGGAGCAACGTTGGAATCGTTGTATAGAGTTATAGGGAGACTATTGTGAAGGTCGATAATAAAATTTTGCTTGTAACTTAATTTGCTTGTGTTTTATTGACAAATTCCCGGAACTTAATTGCCACACCTCGTATGTATAATATGTACTAGGGAAGTTTTTCATAAATTATCATTAAATACTACTCCCATACCAATTCATGTAAGTAAATCAAACAAATACATATTTTGAAATGATATAATAACTATCTGGTTTACTTATTACTATTAACTCTAAAGATTTTTGATCACTGATTGTAATGGATACGTATTTTTATTATTGAAACACTTATTGTATATTATATTACTATTATTAATGGTAACGTATGTCGGTTCTCTCTACTTATGACGGAGTGACGCTAACGTCATAATTTTCGCGCCAAAACTTTAATAATTATTTTAGGCGTTATTACGCATAATTTCAAGAAAACAAAAAATACGAAATTTCTATTTTTATATTCTTCGTAGCATATAAAAAATTGAAAAAAGTTGGACGAGCCCATTCCGAGCTCAGATAAAACATGCAATGGGTATAAAATAACATCAATCAAGATAGGCGGATGAACAGAAAAAGATGTACGAATTCTCTTCCGGTGTTTTATCAAATCAATACCTTGTGAAGACAGATCACGTAAACTTGAACACGTTCTAATATTTTGCTGAAATATCAATAAGTTTCCAATATGTAACATAAAGGAAAGATCGTAAATTTTCTTTGATTTTGTGAAGACAGCTTTAGTGTTTCAGGAAATCAAGCCGGAATACTTGTTCAATATACGAGTATGTGGTATGAAATAGAAAACTTCTGTGGATTAGATTCTCAATAAGGATTCTGACGAGCAAAGAAAGAAAGTAATGCATTGAAATTAAATGAGAAAAAGTAGTTCAAAACTTTAAATGACATTTTAACGATGCAATACGCGAAGAGATTCTTAATTTATTTAATTTTAATTGCAATGATGACCTTTATCCAAAAAACTCAATTAAAACCTCTAAAAACTACATTAAACTTGAAACTTGTATGCAATGAAATCTTTACTACCTTATCTTTAACACTTCTTTGTTACAGGGATTTTATTAAAGTAGATGAGATAATAAGTTTATCCCGTTAATTTTAAAAAGATTTGTGACGTTGCATATTATTTTCATAGGTTAAACTTGTTACTACTATTTCCTAAATCCCTGTTTTTCCACAACAAACTGGAAGTAGGTTCCTATGATAAATCCATATTAATTGCTCATGTTTATCTATAAAAAGAAATGAAAAAGTTTATAAAAAGGTAAAAAAGAATGTTATGTCAAATATACTACATATCTACTATATGTAAGTGGTCTTGAAAATGTATTCTCTGAATTTACCTCGCTACTTGAGATTCCATTCCAAATAAGTATCCACTTCTCTCTTTGATAGGATATATTTTCAGGAATTTCCTTTTAACAAATTTGTATATGTGTCGCTTTAGTTGAGTTAACTTTTTAAGCACAGGGAATGTAAATTCGAGAATGGTCAAGAGAACGCCAGATATCTGGGCGATAAAATAATAGATATGTAGAATTGTGCATTGGGTTAGGTTATGTTAAGGTATATTTAAAAAAATTAAAGAGAATTTTTTATAAAAACTGCTTTTTGGTAAACGCAAAGCTAAAAGTGCGTTTCGTTTACTCAACATTTGATTTTTAATGTCAATATAACGTCACGGCGATAACTATTGCTTTATCTCTCTCTCTACAGTAGGCTGCGAGAGAAAGATAACAATACTGTGACGGCAAAATGCTTTTATCTTATTGAGAAATACTTTATATATGAAGTGTACATTTTATTATTTTTTGTTATGACGGAAGGCCTATTCCGTCCTGGAAGAAACTTTTTTGTCTCGCGTGTGGTCAACCTTACGCATCGCTAGCCGCGTACTTGGCCACCACACGCAAAATCAAATGGTGGTGAACAGCACCACACGCTTCAACGATGAATTATTATAACACGCGCAGGATATGGCACTTTATTTCGTCCTATATAAATCTGCACAGCGGAACGATCCTTTTATGAACTTGTCGACAGAAGACGCATTACCGTTCCTCTCTTAGTCAAGAACGTCTGAATCACATTGCGATTCTTTATGTGCATCAAAACTACACACTACACTTGATTTAAAACCACTCATAATGAGGATTTCGTGGGCATTAGTTTGTGTCTCCACTTTTTCCCTGTAAAATTATGTATAGTACAGGGTGGGGCCTAGAAACTTCTTTTTTTAAAGACGCAAAAAATAAAACGTATTGCTGATAGACAAAATATATTTTTGGATAATGAAAGAACATAATTTCATGTTTTAAATAATGCAGTTTTAAACAAAATATCTTGAAGGTGATGGTAACCCGTCTCTATGCATCGATGCAACCGATTTCTGAAGCACCTCTCTTCACATTCCAACATTTGGGCTATTTCCTGTCGAATAATATTGTTCAGCTGAATTAGGGTTGTAGGACGGTGTTTGTAAACCTCTGCCTTGTGACATCACGATCGCCATCGATTTACTTTAAAAAATAAAAATTTCATGTTTTATAAAATTATGGAGAAATGTTTAATTAGATTTTTAAACATTTTTCATTATTACAATTTAAATAAAATATCATTATAGAGTGTATGTGGTCTTAAAGCAAATGCTTCTGTCATTTTTTTGGTAATGTTAAAATTCATTTGATCAAATAAATAAAGCCAATATTCAATTCTTACTTAAGAATATATTTAATTAATCCAATTATAAATTATAGTAACATTGTTTAATAAATGCATGGTAGAAGGAGACGATATGCCACAAGACTGGAATTTAGCTTACATCAGCTCAATTTATAAAAAAGGAAACAAAAAATTGTGCATTAATTACAGAGGCATAAGTGTTACTAGTGCATTAGGGAGGTTGTACGGCAGAATTCTAAAGAAAAGAATTGAAGCAGAAATTCAAGATATAGAAGAGCAAAGTGGTTTTCGTGCCGGAAGATCATGTCTTGACAATATCTTTGTACTATAACAAACAATAGAAAACCGAAGAGCTAGAAATCTACCCACACATCTCATATTTGTAGATTTAGAAAAAGCGTTTTGTTTAACTGTAAAATTATGTTTGAAAGTATTAGTTTAGTAATGTTGAAACCTTTTTATCGATTTTTTGCGTGTTTTAATTAACTACTTTTAGTAATACAGGTGGGTGGGTTTAAGTTATCATTTTCCGCACCCAATTTGCCTACAGTTTGTTTAACTTTTAAAATCTCTTTTAGAGTATTAGTTTAGTTATGTTGACACAATTTTATTGATTGAATGTTTTCTAGAATAGTTAAGTAAAGTTTTAATAAAATTAATTATAATATATTTTGCATTGGACCAAGATCTCGAGAAAGTATAGTTACTATTTTTTCTCATCATTTAAATAAAACTTATCTCATAGATGAGGGTGAGATTAGCAGATTCAAGTAATTGTGAAGCCGCCTCACGCTAAACGTATGGATGCGCTACCAAGACCAAATGTGTTGTAATGAATTGTAATAAATATATAATATACGCATTACTGTAATTTAAAGACACAATAACAATATATAGATGGATCAAAAGTGTAAAATACAATAATATAATAACAATATTATCAAATTTACGCTAGTGCTTTAAACTTAATATTTATGTCTTGGTCGAAATGCGCGGTAAATTCAAAATAAAATTATGAGTTCTTATTATAACTTTCTATATTGTTACTAACAAAATGCAATAACTATATTATACTGAAGCCCCGTAGGACAGTTTGTATGAATTAATTATCATAAAAATTATATCACCCGTGACAAATAATTTTTTAAATTATAATTAATGGAAGTCTTTGTTTCTAATTTTGCTAATATTATCCTTAAATTTTTGCTTACAAAAGGCAATGACCATATTATCCTGAAGATTCATAGGAATATTTGTATAAATAGACCATTTCAGAAATACAAAGCGTGCCGTTTGCCTGGCCCTTTACCCATCCTTGTTTATAAAACAGTTATGTCTGTTTCGTTTTTTTTTTGTTTTTGTTTTGTTTTGCCTGTTTAATTTGTCAAATTATTATTATAATAGGTACTAATCTTCTGGTCCACAAAAAAAAATATCATTTGAATTTTGAAATATTATGTTTGATGTGAAAAATAAAAAGTGAGGTTATATTTTTGAAAGTATAGTAACACAATTCTCGTATTTTGTAATTGATTCACTTTTTCACATACTAAAATAAGTTTTTCTATTTCCGTGTTCATATGAGTATCTAAAAACACTGTTTATCACTGAAAACACGTCGTTTAGAAGATCTATAAGCGCACTGTTTGGACGTAGTCACCTATATATGTATAGCTACGGTTTGATACTAGTACAATAAAACACAAGTATCATAAGGTAATCTGTTAACGTACGAGTCTAAGTTTGGAAAACGAGCCGCTAGGAGAGTTTTACAAAAGACGAGTGCGTTAACAGTCCTTATGATACATGTTTTTTATACTATTTTTTCTATTCAGGTAATTTTACAATTACATTTTTTTTAAAAGGACTTTTTAAAAATATGTCTTAGTATTTTTTTTGTCAGTTATGTTGGTAGCGTTTCCCGCTATCAATTGAAATTTCACATTTTGACAGTTTGTGTATCGTGTGATTCTGACTAATTGTTGACATTATTGTAACAAGCATTATATAATTATTGAAGAGGAAAACTAATACTTACAATATACTTCATTTGACATATCTTGTAATAAAGGTAAATTCATCAAATAACGAATCGGGATCGCTGGTTCGTGTTAGTCATTGTTATAAATAAAAAAAATTAAATAATGAAATACTTTAATGAACAATTTATTGATCTACACTTTTACATTCCACCATTTTAACACATCCACTGCTCAGTTGCAGACATAACAGCAACAGTTGTTCTTACATTCTTCAATACAAAACATATGTTGTATTTGTATATGGCACTTATGTCTATATCATATTTAAAAATTCAATATTCGACAGCTCGTCTCGATGTGGAACTGGAAATCATGGATCGTAAAATTTTCATATTTGCTTGCAAGTAGCTACAAATTGACAGTGTCAACATTTCAACTAACGTGCACCATACATTTTAAATTAAATTGTAATAAATAAAACTTACCGTTTAAATTGTTTTGACAAAGTAAATCTGAGCGCATTGTTTCTTGTTTAATAATTTTTTAGTTGAAATATTTTAACTTCACATATTATTATTTTGGAACTAACACAGATATAGCTATAAATTCCTCTTCTTTCTAGTTCTATCACCTGGAGAAAAGATAAAAATCAATATTCCAACATAAACAACTTTCATTTTGAGGTTATATGTAATTCATCTGTCATGACTACCACCTCTAGAATACGAAAGGCACCAAAAACAGTCCGTTTATAGATCTTCGTCGTGTTTTAAGTGATAAACAGTGCTTTTATAGACTTTCAAGAACACCGAAATATAAAAAATGTATTAATGTGAACAATCACAAAATTCACAACACTGTCAAAATGTGAAATTTTATTTGTTTACTATTTACCAAAATTTATTTCGTTTTCAAAGGGCCGTAGTGGTTTAAAATTTTGATGTGTTATATTTTAAGCCAAAACACAACAGGCAAGTATGCGGGGGGTTATATTTGATGAGTGCAATGAGTGCCCGTGAGGTGACGCCTGGTAAACGCCCACACGGTACAAATATGTCATCATCATTACCGAAATCTATGTACAAAGCCGATTGGCACACCCAGCAATGGGTAATATGCCGTGATGATATATTTATTTTATTTATTTATATTTCAGATATATTAAACACTATCTACTTTTTGCCAAAATTTAATTCGTTTTTGTAGTACCTATGGCTCTCTTTACTGTTACTAAAAATATATCTTCTTTCAACATAGGACATGCTATCCATCAAGATTTCAATTACATCTCTACTCCATTTTATCATTTTTTAATTTAATATTAATCACAAAAATATAAACACAAATGACATTTGGCAGTTACTTGACAGTCAAAACTTATAGGGACTTTTAAGAAAAAGTAGCGTATATTCCAGTGGCCGAGCGAATTGAGGCAGTGTGTTTTCTAAGGCTTGATTTACATTAGCGGCACAATGACGGTACAGTGACGGTATGTAAATCAGTAAATATCAAAGGGTCGTCATCGTACCGTCATTGTACCGTAAACGTAGATGTAAATGGGTCCATTAAAATACATTGGAGCAAGAAGTATCCGTACCGTCATCGTACCGTCATTGTACCGCTAATGTAAGTCAAGCCTAACAGTGCTCGAAGCGATATTTACCGCTCGGTTCCTTGGATCGTGGGTTTGATTCCCTCCAGGGGCTTGGATGTTTGTGTATGTTTTTCAAGTACTTATAATATATGTACAATGTAATGAAATGTAATAATAAATAAAGTATTTGAATAGGAAAAAGCTGACAAAAATATTATTATTATTATTATTATTATTATTATTATTATTATTATCATTATTATTATTATTATTATTATTATTATTATTATTATTATTATTATTATTATTATTATTATTATTATTATTATTATTATTATTATGATTATTATTATTATTATTATTATTATTATTATTATTATTATTATTATTATTATTATTATTATTATTATTATTATTATTATTATTATTATTATTATTATTATTATTATTATTATTATTATTATTATTATTATTATTATTATTATTATTATTATTATTATTATTATTATTATTATTATTATTATTATTATTATTATTATTATTATTATTATTATTATTATTATTATTATTATTATTATTATTATTATTATTATTATTATTATTATTATTATTATTATTATTATTATTATTATTATTATTATTATTATTATTATTATTATTATTATTATTATTATTATTATTATTATTATTATTATTATTATTATTATTATTATTATTATTATTATTATTATTATTATTATTATTATTATTATTATTATTATTATTATTATTATTATTATTATTATTATTATTATTATTATTATTATTATTATTATTATTATTATTATTATTATTATTATTATTATTATTATTATTATTATTATTATTATTATTATTATTATTATTATTATTATTATTATTATTATTATTATTATTATTATTATTATTATTATTATTATATTCCAGTTTTTCGGGAAAAGTTTTCAAGTGATGAAATGAAAAATTTCATCGTGTAATGCACCCTTTACAGTAATTTATTCATACAAGTTTTCCTACGGTCTTCAATATAATATAGTGATTCTATTTTGTTAATAGCCATATAGGGATAATATTAGCGACTTTAAATACTAATAAAGAAAAAGAAAAGACTATCTTTAATTACAATTTTAAAAAAATCTGATGTGGCCAGCACGTTACCTTCCGTCATTTCTATGTACTTTGTACAAATTTCATACAGAAAGTTTCCAGTAAAATTAAAGACAAACACTATGTCAATTTCACTTGACACTGACATCTATCAATCAGAATTTTCTTAATATAGTAGCTGTTTCCATAGCTATGGCTACTTTATGAAATTTAATTTCTTTATAATTTTTTTTGTGCAACCGGACGCGAAATTAGCATTTCGCAGCCGCAATACAGGCCGCGAATTTAAATTTCGCGACCGTTGTTATGGTAACGTCCGCGAAATGAATTTCGCGGCCGTTGTCATGGTAGCGGCCGCGAAATTAGGTAAATAATCACTTTGACATTTGAGAATTGCATGGTTTTGTTTATCAAATGTTAATCCCAAAGCCACCTTGAAAGTCAACTTTCTATTTACAATGAAACTATTTAAAATTAATAATTACATATTTCTTACGGTTGCACAAAAAATATTGTGTACACCTTGTCCGCGAAATCCTTTAGCTCCCTCGAGATTCTCTAGCCTCGGCCGCAAGCGGCCTCGGCGACAATTTTTCTCTCGGTACGCTAAAGAGTGATTTCGCGGCCTTGATATACAAATAACTATTAACTCTATATCCTTTTAATATTAAGTATAAAATGCAGTCAAATCGTATAGAGAATAAAATATTCTTTAATATTTATAATAACATTAAATGTGAAAAAATGATATTTAACATAGTTTTTTTCAAGAAAAACTTAAAATCTTCAAATGATGGTGCTTCCGGTTGACCAATTGTAACCAAAATCTAAGCTCTTCATATGGACACACACACACGCACACACGCAAGCACGCACGCACACACACACACGCATGCGCACGCGCACGCTCTCACACGCACACTTACCTAAAGGTGACGGAAGGTAAAAAATATTTAAATCATGGGTGAGAGAATTTTTATGGTAATTAATTCATACAAATTGTTCTAAGGCTCGTCAGGATAATATAGTTATTGCATTTTGTTAGTAACAATATAGGGATAATAGCAGAAAAATTAGACACAAAGACTATAATAATTTAAAAATATATTTAATTCACGGGTGAGAGAATTTTTACGGTAATTAATTCATACAAATTGTTCTACAGGTCTTCAGCATAATATAGTTATTTCATTTTGTTAGTATCAATATAGGGATAATATTAACAACATTAAATACAAAGACTATCTTTAATAATAATTAAAAAATATATTTAAGTCACGGGTGAGAAAATTTTTACGGGAATTAATTCATATAAATTGTTCTACGGGTCTTCAGGATAATATAGTTATTGCATTTTGTTAGTATAAAAATAGGGATAATATTAACTGCTCTAAATACAAAGACTATCTTTAATAACAATTTAAAAAAATATATTTAAGTCAACAGACAGAACTGTTATATAAACAAGGATGGGTATAGGGCCAGGCAAACGGCACGCTTTGTATTTCGGAAATGGTCTATTCATACAAATATTCCTATGAATCTTCAGGATAATATAGTCATTGCATTTTGTAAGCAAAAATGTAAGGATAATAATAGCAAAATTAGAAACAAAGACTTCCATTAATAATAATTTAAAAAATTATTTGTCACAAGTGATATAATTTTTACGATAATTAATTCATACAAACTGTCCTACGGGGCTTCAGTATAATATAGTTATTGAATTTTGTTAGTAAAAATATAGGCAGTATATTAAAAAGATATATAATAATAATAATAATAATAATTCATAATTTTATTTTCAATTTACCGCGCATTTCGACCAAGACATAAATATTAAGTTTTAAGCACTACCGTAAATTTGATAATATTGTTATTATATTATTGTATTTTACACTTTTGATCCATCTATATATTGTTATTGTGTCTCTAAATTACAGTAATGCGTATATTATATATTTAATACAATTCATTACAACACACTTGGTCTTGGTAGCGCATCCATACGTTCAGCGTGAGGCGGCTTCACAATTATTTGAATCTGCTAATCTCACCCTCATCTATGAGATAAGTTTTATTTAAATGATGAGAAAAAATAGTAACTATACTTTCTCGAGATCTTGGTCCAATGCAAAATATATTATAATTAATTTTATTAAAACTTTACTTAACTATTCTAGAAAACATTCAATCAATAAAATTGTGTCAACATAACTAAACTAATACTCTAAAAGAGATTTTAAAAGTTAAACAAACTGTAGGCAAATTGAGTGCGGAAAATGAGAACTTAAACCCACCCACCTGTATTACTAAAAGTAGTTAATTAAAACACTCAAACAATCGATAAAAAGGTTTCAACATTACTAAACTAATACTTTAAAACATAATTTTACAGTTAAACAAATGGTTGGTCAATTGGGTGCGGAAAATGAGAACTTAACCGCATCCATATGTATTATTTTACAAATAATTAACTAAAATACGCAAACAATCGATGAAAAGGTTAAAACAATACTGAACTAATACTTCCAAACAGATTTTTATAGTTAAACAAACAGTGGGTCAATTGGGTGCGGAAAATGAGAATTTAGCCGCACCATCATTTAAAGATAATAAAAAAGGAAATAGAATGTTTAAACAAATAAAATTATTTTAAAACATTAACAAACAAATGAGAATGAAAACATTAACCTATTTAAACAAACATTATTGTATAAATGGTGGGTTAATGTGAAAATAGACCCACCCACATATTTTTTTAAAAAATAAAGGAAAAGAAAGTCGAACAATCAATTAAATATAGCAAACATTTGAAAACGCATCCAAATAAAGTAATTTATGTATGAAATATTGTTTGTTTGTTTGTGGGTTGGGTCAAGTTCACTGACGTGAAATGGATGATCACTGCTTGACGACCCTCTTATTTGCCGATGATCAGATAATCATAGCAAATGATGAAAACGATATGGACTATATGTTCAGAAAACTAGTAGAAGAATATAAAAAATGGGGCTTAAACATGAACATGAATAAGACAGAGTACCTTGTTGTTGGGAATGACACAGGGACTTCAGACACAGAACTGCAAATAAATGAAAACATTAAAAAGTGTGAGGAATACAAATATCTGTATCATATCAAAAGAAGGAACATTAAAAAAAGACATACAAACAGAGTACAACAAGGTCGAAAAAGTATTAGAGTTCTTAACTCGGTATTATGGTCAAATAAGATAAAATTGAAAACAAAAATGACAATCTACACAGCAATTGTAGAGCCAATTTTAGCGTATGGGGCTGAATACTGTCAACTTTCTGCCAAAGACAAGAAGTCGATTGAGACAGTAGAGATGGATTTTAAAAGACGAGCATGCAAACTGTCCAGAATAGAGCATGTGAAAAATGAAGAAATCAGACGTCGGACAAAAAGCGTGTTTACGAGCGCAGAAAGAATAGAAACTAGACAACTAATATGGTATGGCCACGAATGGGAGAAGATCGTTGGACAAAAAGAGCCCTGCAATATGCACCACCAAGTAGGAGGAAAACATCACATCGTGGATACAAGGAGTCCAACAAAATATGATTGACCGAGCTATAGATGAAGACGACTGGCGAAACAGAGATATGTGGCGATCGAAATGCGGGATGCGGCAGAAGGTGTAGGAACCCAGGTAGGTGAAGTTGGCCCCCCCAAGTCGGAATTAATAATAACAAATTAATGTGTACAATTGCGCCTTTTATGCGCTTGTATGCACCACCTTTACTTTTTTATGCGCTATTATAGTTTCTGTATTTCTCTATTTTTTTAATGGGGCGGCCAACTTAATGGGTAGCCCCCCCAAATTGATAAATATGTATTTTATTGTTATGTATGGCTTGATAAACATATGCGCTACTATGCGCCAGTGCAAACTATTAATGCGCCAATCATGTTCAGGATACATATATATTTGAATCTCGGGGGGGCTACATTATTGGTGATTTTTTTTTAATTTTTAAAAATTTGAAAGAAGCTATTGTATTCGAATACGTATGCGCTCTTATGCGCTACCACAAATTTTCATTGCGCTTTTTTCCATTGAAGAAAGAGAATGATGGGTGGTCAAGATAATGATATATTAAATATTGAAAATTATGAATTTTATTGTAAGTATTACGCTTTCTTATGCACCAATTAAATGTTTTTATATGCTGATTTAGTTTTCTATAAAATAACATTATAAATTGGGGGGCGGGGTCTGTGGCAATCTTAATACAATTTTTTTTTTAATTGGATACAATAATGTTCATATATTTGTATGCACTTTTATGCACTGCAACAAATTTCCTCTGAGCTCGTATAGTTCTTATAAACATAAGTAGACGTTGAAAGGACCAGTAGGAGTTGCTGCTAACGGTTCATTGTTGTAGAATATTTCTTCTTCTCTTATTAACGGATATTGAAAACTTTAAATATTATTGTTGCATAAGGCATTAAAAATGATGGAATCATATTTAATATTTGAAAATTTTTGATTCTTCCTATGGCCCTTTCTACATGAATTCTAGGCTCTTGCAATATTTCTGGTTTTTGAATTTGTTCTGTAAACTGTAGTGTCGTCAAAAATGGTGGTATATTTAAATTAACACCTGGTGGCAAAAGTTCGGCTATTAAAATCCTTTGTCGGCTTATATTAAATCACCAGCGAGAAAGTGACTGACAACTCCACAGTGGCTAAATAATATTTTGTCGGAGACAGACCCCGGGTACAAATTAAAAAAGTAACTACGCCGTTAGCAGCAACTCCTACTGGTCCTTTCAACGTCTACTTATGTTTATAAGAACTATACGAGCTCAGAGGAAATTTGTTACAGTGCATAAAAGTGCATACAAATATATGAACATTATTGTATCCAATTAAAAAAAAATTGTATTAAGATTGCCACAGACCCCGCCCCCCAATTTATAATGTTATTTTATAGAAAACTAAATCAGCATATAAAAACATTTAATTGGTGCATAAGAAAGCGTAATACTTACAATAAAATTCATAATTTTCAATATTTAATATATCATTATCTTGACCACCCATCATTCTCTTTCTTCAATGGAAAAAGCGCAATGAAAATTTGTGGTAGCGCATAAGAGCGCATACGTATTCGAATACAATAGCTTCTTTCAAATTTTTAAAAATTAAAAAAAAATCACCAATAATGTAGCCCCCCCGAGATTCAAATATATATGTATCCTGAACATGATTGGCGCATTAATAGTTTGCACTGGCGCATAGTAGCGCATATGTTTATCAAGCCATACATATTTATCAATTTGGGGGGGCTACCCATTAAGTTGGCCGCCCCATTAAAAAAATAGAGAAATACAGAAACTATAATAGCGCATAAAAAAGTAAAGGTGGTGCATACAAGCGCATAAAAGGCGCAATTGTACACATTAATTTGTTATTACTAATTCCGACTTGGGGGGGCCAACTTCACCTACCTTAGGAACCCTGCTGAAAGAAGAGAATTATAATTTTTTTTTTTTTTGAAAAAAATGGGACGTGGAAAACATTGCATATCCAAAGAAAGAGCGACGATATTAACATTAAGAAAGAAGGAAAGTGTCAACGTGAAATTGCAAAAATTGTAAGATGTTTAAGAAAAAAGTTTGATAATACCTTCATATTCCGTGGTAGAAAACGTAAAATTTTAGCCAAAATTGACAGACGAATTGTTCCCAATTCGAAAATGAATCCTTTCAAATCTTCTAAAGCAGATTACAAGAAAATAATTTGCATTGGTATATCGCTTAGAATAGTTCCCCGATTATCTTTAAAAATATAAAAAATAGAATAAAAATTGATAATGATCATATGAATTGGGATGGTAGAAAACGTAAAGTAGACGAATTGTTCCCAATTTGAAAATAGATCCTTTCGAATCTTCTAAAGCATTTGCTCATTATTAAAACTATTTATCAACTGGTAGAAATAGATCTTGCTTGAAATAAGATGTTCCATTTTTATTTTATCCATCGGTTTGTACCACAAATGAGACATGGATTAATTTTCATAATACATGGTCATAATAACAGTCGAAAAAATGGAAACACAGTGATTTTCTGCCACAAAAAAAAACATAATTAGTTTTGTCGGTTAAAAAATATGGCATCGATTTTTTGATTCTTTACGGGATATTGGTAACCTTTTGGGGTACAATATGTTTTCTAGTTTATCTAGTTTTATGGGGTACTTTTACTTTTGGTACCTTTAACTTTCGATTCGTAATTAACCAGACAATGAAAACGAATAATTTAACGTCTTTTAAGTTCTGATACTTTTCGGCATAATTATTTGATTTAATCCTTTGGATTCCAATTTTTTCTGATTTGCAATGTCCAGATTTATAATAATGAAGGCGCCACTTCCATGAAATAAATTGCTGAAACTCACAAGTCTGTATCTCCATTTATTTTTTCTTATGCCCCTCAAAACTCTTATGGTTATAGAAATTATAAATCCTTTTGAGGAAAATGGGTGTATTTGGGGTTTGAGAGATATGTCGTGACTGTAACAAAGGCTGAACAAATTTCTAAAACAGTATTTTCTACTCTGTATCTTCGATTATTGTCCGGGATTATTATTCATTTTTTTTAACACGATTGTACCAAGAAATTCACAATAAGAGATCAAGATTGTCAGAAACAGAAAATCTTCCCATTGCCGAATTCTGCTAATAATTTCTACGTGTTTTACCTCTTCTTAGTGAAGAGTGTAGTCTGACACTTCGCCGTTATGATTAATAATGCCGCATTCAATTCAGTGCTGTCAACGTGTCAACCACAGAATCGGGAGAACAATGTCCCTTTACTTTTAGATTTTCCCCCTAATTCTAAACAGTGTAACAGCGATATCTTTCAGTCATATATTGAAAAAATAATATCTTTTTTATTCTGAAATTCGAATAAGTACCTTCGATAGTATTATTAAAAAACCTGGTGTGGCCAACACGATACTTACCGACATTTACCGTCCGAGTCACAAAAAAATATTAAGCTAATCCTTATTTTTGGATTTTACTCTAATTTTGACAGTTTATTTCTTAAAATATAGTCTAATCTAATCCAAGTAACTACCTTTTTTTAAACCCCTCAACAGGGTTAAATCCCAATTACAGAGTGGGTTCACATTCACACACATCCATGCCTTAGTGTGATTCGAACCCAGAGCCCCGAGGGCACTAATGACATGAGGCGTTGCTCTAACCCTTGAGCCACCGGAACTATAATAAACTGAAGATTAAATTTTAAATATAG